>OX243826.1:14165784-14525784 GCA_945859605.1 Lumbricus rubellus | reverse complement strand
CAGGGCTGTTTTTAGGAATTTTTAGAACTGCACAACTCCTTTCCTTTCCCATCTTCTATGGTAAATTGCTTCAAATCGAAGGACAAAGAAAAGTTTTGCTAGTTTGAACTATACAGAAGTGCTTCTACAACTGCACAAATCCATTAAGAACGGCACATTTTGTGTGCAACTGCACGTTAAAAAAGTCCTGGAGGAGGAGGGTCATGTGGTCATGTGGAGGATGGTCACGTGAAGGATGGTCACGTGGTCATGTGGAGGATGGTCACGTGGACATTGGATGAAATGATGGAGACGGAGGAATAGGTGAGTAAGTAGAAAGAGAAGTGAAGCGAAGATGGTGCTTTGCGCTCAACACATTAGCAGCATTCAGTGGCATCGCTGTTGCTGCTGATACTGCTGCTGCTGGTGATGATGATGGTGGTAGTGGTGATGATGATGAAGATGCCACGGGCGCAGGACACTGATGCTTAGCCATCATCAGACAATTTTATCGCTGCTACGACGCCAGCAGCAGACGACTTCATTCATTATTTAATCGTTCAAATATATTCTTCCATCAGCACTGCAGCATGTCCCTTCCATCTATCTATATAAATAAGTAAGTGTTTATGATGGCGTGAAGATCATAAAGCATTATAAGATCCTCGCATAGCCGACGGTCCATCACTTCTCTCACTGTGCGTCTCTATCTGTGTGTGTCTCTCTGTCTCTGGCTCTGCATGTCTGTCTTGCTGTCTCTATAATTATCTCATTCGTCCGTCTCTTACTCATCTAATAGAGAATTTCTTGCGCATCGTCTCCCAGGCGACAAGGGACGGACGAAGACCTGTCAAAGACGACGAACACACGTCACGCATAATTGATAAGCGTCGGTCGAAGAAAGAGAATGAAGGGGAAACGAACAGTTCCCTCTACCACCCACCCACCTCCTAATCCCCCCCACCGTATCCAGTTACTCTTCTGACGTAGCTGCAGACAACCATGGCCGCACCTTCTTTCTTTTCTCGCCGCAAATTCCTTGTTTGTCAAAGTTCTGGACGTCTTAACTGATTCAATTAAGTTTGTGGTCCTTGGAGAAAAGTCAGAGGACGGGTGTGATGAATGCTAAGTTGAGATAGTCTGTCTGTCTGTCTGTCTGTCTGTCTGTCTGTCTGTCTGTCTGTCTCTGTCTTTCTCCCGCCATCATGTGCTAGTAAACGCATTATTTCATTTTTACATTGTTTCATTTCGGGGTGGGGGGTGTTCAAGACCCAAAACTGATGCAAGTTACACGTCTTGCATAGTCCTAGACTTTCCCTTGTCTGAAAGTAGCTAAGAAGCTTATGTGAATGCCAACAATGGACAAACTATATATTATCAAGGTTTCACTGAGTCTCATAGGCGTACGAGGCGGGGTCCAGAAGGGGGCAAATGCTCCAAATTTCGGGAAAGTCTCTGGTCTTTGGGAATGCAGACCCGGGAAAATAGTTTTAAACAAACTAGTATTTTTCATGAGATTTCAACCCGATGACCAAAAAGAGGTCGTCAATTTATTTTTTTGGCCTGGGAAAAATAGAAATTTCAACCCGATGGCTAAAAAATGGTCGTCAACTGTTTTGAAATTTCCCCGTCCGAAAAAACTGATGAGGTTTTTTTAGTTATCCGGCCGGAAATTTCATCCGAATTACACCTAAATAGCTGCATGAGCCTTGCTATACTCGCGTATACCCGCGTGTATCTTGGTTGTTACCCGCGTATACATTGATTTTCGGGAGGTGAGTAGGCCTATACGATGCCGTTTTTTCCCGTAGGTGAGTACACGCGTATACCCGCGTATACCCTTGAGTAGGCCTACAGCCCTGTTTGCAAACACAAACGCCATGTAATATGCCTATTATACATAATACGCTTTAGATCAGTAGGCCTATGACCCGTCAGGCAGGGCTGAAAGTGAGCCGGGTCGGTCCGGGTCTGCGACCAGGCATCGCTTTTCGAGACCTGCTGTTGTGGGTCTCAGCAGCGTCGCAAAAACGGTCGCCGGGACTGGTGCCAAAATTAGGTTAAAATGGGGTGATTTTCGACAATAATTAGTTTGGGCAAATGACTAAAAAACCGTCCGTCAGAAAAATGTACGGGTCAAAGTCAGATCCGGCAACTTTTCCAAAACACTTTCAGCCCTGCCAGTAAGGTAATTTGTAACACAATTTTACGCGGAAGTGGACACTAAATTCAACAGCAGCGTGAGCAATCATGAATCAGGAAGGCGTCGCTCAGTTCAGTATAAGTAGGCCCTATGCTTAATCTGAAGCATATCTTGTTAAAGAACAACAGTCAGTTGATATGCGTTTTTCTCTTCTCGCAGTAGAGAAATAGTCCCCATGGGGTCATTTTCGGCCTTTAACATTGCAGTAATAGCAGTTATATCAGCGCACAACATGATCTTTCCAGTGAATGGTCAGTGCACTGTAGAGGGCTGTGAGACAGGAGACACGTCGATCAGCATCGCAACAGAGATTCGTCAGATGCTTGCTGAATTTCATGATCGTCTTCAAGCCATTGACCGACGTTCGCAGGAGCAAGAAGTCTGCATAAAGCAAGTTTTAAGCGCTCATGAGCTTCTTAATGCATCGCACCAAGAGTCGGAAACTCAACATGAAACCTTTTTGAATCGTCTTGAAGCCATTGACCGACGTCTCAGTGAGCTTGGCATTACCATCAAGAACGAAACTCAGAATTCGTGGAAACCCGCAATTGGTAAAGTTAAACTTCTATCCAGCAAAAGAAATCACTTGGTGCACTATTGCTCTCGTTCATTACATCTGTACTTTATCCATAGTTCCATATATACGACTGCAATCACGTTAAAGTTTAAACTGAGATCATACAGACAATCAGACATAGGCTACACTGAAATTCTGTATCTCAAAATACCATGCGAGTTTAAAACATTGCGTCAGCAACAACAGCGACACCATTGGTGTTGTTATTATAATTATTAAAATAATAAATTATTTTTTGTATAATTATAATAAATATTATTATTAAATTTTTTCCGGAGGCAGGGCCTATGTAAGTGTTTAATCTATCCCTTCTCCTTTCGGAATAGAGGTTTGGGGAGGGGAGACAATCGATCGTCCAGCTAGCCATCGCCGATCCGCCTGGTGTCGAGAGGGAAGGGATATATCGGGATGTGCACGACCCCATGAGCAATTTGTCTAAATTTCCACATTGCAGTGGTAGCATTTTAAGCTGTCATCCATCCTAACGAAATTGATGTAGCCTACTTTTTCAGTGCTGATAAGAGTGGTCTAAGACTTCAATAAATGAACTCATAATAGTAATTTCTTGTTGAGTGTCAACATTGTAGAGGTACCTTTTAAGAAGTCATCTTAGCAAACATTACTCTCGGGGGAGTGTTCAGTGAATTGTGGATGAGTTGTGCGCGCTTTAAGTTGCGTGGATTCGAGGTTTAAAACCAGGGAGTTGCAGCAGGGGCTTCTATCCCCCCTAAGCAGCCGGGCGCAATACATATTCTCCCCCCCTTATTCGGCCGACCTACTCTCCCAGCAATATGTAATCTTGTCCCCTAACTATAGGGAATGAAGGTTTCTGGGGGGAAAGACAAACAAGCATCCAGCAGACGATCACCGAAACACGTAGCGCCAAGACGGGGAGGGGTTTTGGGTGTGATATGCGTCCCTCCCCCCATTAGAAAGTTTTGCAATTTCCGCATTGCAATTTCTTCAATACAATAAAAATACAATGTGGGCCTACATAATAGGCTAATGATGTTGTTTTTCTAAGTGTTCAAGGAACAAAATATTTTGAAATTTGACAGTCTGAAATTTGAAAGATAACACTGGAGATAAGCCATTTAGTAACAGTGTTTAATCAGTGTGTTAGTCTACCTAGCCACACTGCTTTGGGGAATTTAGGTTTTGGGGAGGGGTAAATGGCTGTTTTGGGCGAACGGAAACAAACTCAGATAGAAATTTTCTGACAACATTTTTTAGTCTTTCGCCTAATTTTCCTCCTTGAAACTTGAAACATACATTTACTTCCCCAAAATGCTGATGCATGACCTTATTTTTAGTGGGCCTACTTCGATGCTTTGCAGTCAAATTCTTCTACTGACGGGATAACTGCACCTGTATAAGCCTGTCAAATGTATATAGGGGGAGGTCAATGTTGCTTGATATACTTTTTATGGAGGGGGATTATTCTATATACATGTTTACAAAACCCATCGATTTTTCTGGAAAATTTCATTCCTGGGGAACTCCCTCCCAGAGATGTCTAGATTAAACACTGCATTTAGTTGTACAAATATAGTAGGCCTATTTGTACAAGTATTAACATTAAATCAAATCATTATACATGTACAAGTATTAACATTAAATCAAATCATTATAATATGATTGTATCATTTATTAAAATAGTAGGCCCTAAATAATATTGTTATCATTAGGTAATAGTAAATTTTATCGTGGCGTATTAAAACAGTTCATGTGAGGAAATAATGTAGATAGTAATACTATTATAACTAATAACTAATACAATGTTGAAAAATGTTTATGGGGGGAAGTAATTTCTGGGGGGAACTTCTTCCTAGAGATGACTAGATTAAACACTGCCTCCATGGCCGGCCTTCCCCCCCCCCCCCCATCGACGTGAGTTTTGGCTTTATTCTGTTTCCCCCCTGTTTTTCACTGGGCGCAAGTCGCGCCCGCCTATACATGGGATAGAAGCCCCAGAGTAGCAGCAATCAAGCAATCAAGCTTTGAGTGGACAGTGGTGGAAGCAGTTTTGAAATCAAGCATAGGTCGAATGCGGCTGTGCATGCTGTTTGTGGCATAATTATATTTGTTTGTTTGAATCCAACGGTCGCTGACATAGAAAGATTTCACAATAATAATTGTCCACTAAGGTGGTTTTTTACTTCACGCAATAAAGCGGTCGGTATTGACTTGGAAGGAGGTCCCGTTCCGCCCATCATAAACAACTGGACAGTCCTTATGCATCGCTTTGACGGTTCTCTTAACTTCAACCGAAGCTGGATCGAATATAAGAATGGATTTGGAGATAGCGAACGAGGAGAGTTTTGGTTGGGAAACGAAAAAATCTATCGACTGACCAACAGAAGAGGAGTCGTCTATACCCTTCGCATTGAGGTATTTAAAAAACGGAGATATTTCAGAGATGACAAGCTTCTCTATTACTGTAGCCTAGTATTTTAGTATAAGCTTCTTTCTTCATGTATCTGGCAGTGGCGTCTACCAATGGAGGTGGGGTGGGGTTTGGGAGAGCCTGAGAGGGATTTCTCACAGTCCCAAAAATGAGGGATTGACTATTTGGACTTAAACTGAGGGGGTTGTTGATTTTCAGTGTGCCTCCCTTTTGTAACCAATGTCATAGGCGGAAACCTGGCCAGAGATTTGGGGGGGGGGACGAAGGAGTGGCGAAAGGAAAGAAAAAAATTTCATCCGGCCAAAAAGTCAAGAAATTTTTCCATTTTCGACGCAAAAAAAGTTGATGACCTTTTTTTTTTAGTCATCCGGCCAAAAAGTCAAGAAATTTTTCCATTTTCGCCGCCAAAAACTTTGATGACCTTTTTTTAGTCATCCGGCCAAAAAGTCACGAAATTTTTCCATTTTCGCCGCCAAAAAAGTTGATGACCTTTTTTTCGATTGTCACCAACCGGACAACAGTTTTTAGATCTTTTTGCCGTCCTGCCGAAAAAGTCCAAAACATTTTTGTCCTTGCGCTAAAACATTGGGGGGGACGAATGCATGAGCCGTCCCCCAACACTTTCTTTGGGGGGACCATCCCTCCCTGTTTCCCCTAGGTTTCCGCCAGTGACCAATGTGCAAGATGTATGAACCTTTCATGTATACTGGTTGCAAAATAAAAATATTTGAATGATTGATTGATTAAAAAATTGTCAGTAGTTGTTTCGCTATAGAAGTCTGTAGCGTCAAGACAGTTAGTCGTAGGCCGCATACTGCAGTTGATTGAATATCGTTCATGTTATAGCCTGCTTGTTCTGTACGATATTCATTGTTCCGTATGATATTCATTGCCATCATTGGCAATGAGTTCCCACTTTGAGGTTTTCGTCCCCTCTCCACCGCTAGGCCTTCTTCGTACCCAGACCCCAGCCCTGCTGGACGAAACACTTTTTAATCTTCTCATGCGAACTTGTAGTTATGCGCGACTATTTTCCGCTCTCAATTCACTTTAAATCTC
Organism: Lumbricus rubellus; assembly: GCA_945859605.1. Taxonomy (NCBI): domain Eukaryota; kingdom Metazoa; phylum Annelida; class Clitellata; order Crassiclitellata; family Lumbricidae; genus Lumbricus; species Lumbricus rubellus. Next base: position 14,519,559 of record OX243826.1, on the reverse strand, counting down.
GAGTTATGGACATTTTAAATTTCGATGTGGTTGTTAGCGGCGCCTATAGGCCTACATACTTTGGGAGTGATTTCCCCGTTGCGCGTTGACTATAGGCCTATATCACTTCGCCATTGCTGAGCAGACAACATGACGTCATACTTTGACGTCATCCTCGCCTCTCGCAAACTAATTAACTGAGTTATTCAGAGGCGCGCTCAGTCACAGTGCAGAAATCACGGTAAAGGAAGATGCGGTTGTGCCATTTGTGGGTGTCTTCAGAGGCTTCTATCCCCCCTAAGCAGCCGGGCGCAATACATATTCTTCCCCCCCCCCTTTATTGGGCCGACCTACTCTTCCGGCAATATGTAATCTTGTCCCCTAACTATAGGGAATGAAGGTTTCTGGGGGGGGGGAGACAAACAAGCGACCAGCAGACGATCACCGAAGCACGTAGCGCCGAGACGGGGAGGGGGTTTGGGTGTGATATGCGTCCCTCCCCCCATTAGAAATTTTTGCAATTTCCGCATTGCAATTTCTGCAATACAATAAAATACAATGTGGGCCTACTTAACAATGATGTTGTTTTTCTAAGTGTTCAAGGAACTAAATATTTTGAAATTTGACAATCTGAAATTTGAAAGATAACACTGGAGATAAGCCATTTAGTTCAGTGTTTAAGCTAATCAGTGTGTTACCTAGTCACACTGCTTTGATAAATTTAGGTTTTGGGGAGGGGTAAATGGCTGTTTTGGGCGAACCGAAACCGCTCAGACAGAAATTTTCTGACAACATTTTTTAGTCTTTCGCCTAATTTTCCTCCTTGAAACATACATTTACTTCTCCAAAATACTGATGCATGACCTTATTTTTAGTGGGCCTACTTCGATGCTTTGCAGTCAAATTCTTCTACTCACGGGATAACTGCACCTGTATAAGACTGTCAAATTTATATAGGGGGGGGGGTCAATTTTGCATTATATACTTTTTATGGAGGGGGGAATTATTCTATATACATGTTCACAACACCTATCGATTTTTCTGGAAAATTTTCATTCCTGGGGAACTCCCTCCCAGAGATGGCTAGATTAAGCACTGCATTTAGTTGTACAAATACAGTATTTGTACAAGTATTAACATTAAATCAAATCATTATAATATGATTGTATCATTCATTAAAATAGTAGGTCCTAAATAATATTATTAAAATTAGGTAGGGCCTAATAGCAAATTATATCGTGGCGTATTAAAACAGTTCATGTGATGAAATAATGTAGATAGTAATTGGGGGGGGGAGTAATTTCTAGGGTAACTTCTTCCTAGAGATGACTAGATTAAACACTGCCTCCATGGCTGGCCTTCCCCCCCTATCGACGTGAGTTTTGGCTTTCTTCTGTTTCCCCCCCCTGTTTTTCACTGGGCGCAAGTTGCGCCCGCCTATACATGGGATAGAAGCCCCTGGGTGTCTCTGTAGGCTATGTTTGTCCAGAATGTAAACTTATAGGCTACGCCTACAGTTTCGCAGCTATTGACCAAACCCGCCCAGCGGAGTGGTTGGTGAATCCTTCTGACCGCAGGGGCCAGCGTACGTAATTTCGCTAATTTCAGACATTCGCGCAGTTTCGGAGCTTTAGGCCTACATCTCAAACCTTGCAGCTAGAGATAGAGTGCGAACAGGGCTATCACGCCCACATTCTGCACACACGCGGCGGGTCGGGTTTGGTTGAGCGGGGTTAACTAAAAATAATGAGCAAGGTGAACCAAAATTTTCCGGGAAACGATTGTTACCGCAGAGGGTGCGTCGCCTAGGCGGGGCTGGGGTCTGCGTAAGGAGAAGGCCTAGCGGTGGGGAGGGGACGAAAACCTCGGGGTGGGAACTCATTGACAATGAATATCACTGATGAAACAAAATTCCGTAGCATCGACACATTTATGAGTGGACGAGTATTTAGAATGGTTGAGGAAGTGATCATAATATAATATTATATTGTAAATAGGCCTCGAGATCTTTCTTCAAGCTCGAAAAGGCGTAGGCTATACCGCAATAAATTAATTATTAGGCCTAATATAATTATTTTTATACATAGGTACCGTACATTTTGTGCATTATGTGCATTTACAGAACTTGGATTTACTTCGATTATGATACAGAAAAATAGACTTTAATTTCGGCAGATGCTAATTACTTTCCACAGGTACAACTCAGGAAAAACGGCGCGTGGTACCACGCCGATTATTCCACTTTTTCTCTTGATTCGGAGAACAACAAATACGCTCTGCGTCTCTCAGGTTACAGCGGAGGAAATGCCGGAGATTCGATCACCAACACTTCTTTTTCGAGTGATGTGTTCCTCGATGGAATGAGCTTCTCAACCTGGGATGCAGACAACGACAGGTCAGGTGGCAAGTGCGCTTCTGATTGGGGAGGTGGATGGTGGTATAACAGCTGTCATCTTGCCTGTCTTACGTGTTCATACAATAGTTTTCCTTTAAGTACTTTTCAATGGCGTAGTTTGAATCACGTGTCGTCGGATTTTGGCCTACTTCGAGCAGCGCGGATGATGATCAGAAGCAGATGAACAAAAACTGGAAAATTGGGAAATCTTATTTCACTTTATTTGTGGTGGTGATTCGTATGAGATTCGGCTGTTAGGCCTAATCCCAAAACCTCAAATGCTATGTTAGGCCTATACGACATCAACACATGTTTTATGCTCATATAGCCTATGTAGGCCTACGCTTTGCAATGTTGCATGGCAAATACACTAAGCAGCAGTTGCCGCATTTCCTTGATAGTTGTAACTTTGGATGAAACCTATATTACACTTTATAATGATATTCAAGATTGACTTGTAAAACTATAATTGATGAACAATTATTAGAGATCTAACACTATTTTAGCTGTAAGTAATGACACTAATAGGGCTCTATGTAAATTTCAAATGCATTACATTACTGAAATAATGTATCTGATATTAAACGTCAAAATGGAAACGTATGAGTAGGCCTAAGTGGTTCGGGACAATTTGAGATTGACTACACTGCAGTTCCTCTCCAACACATACTAGCAGATAGGGATTTTCATTAACTGTCAGCCATGTGCAACCTGGTGGCTGATCGGTAACGTGCTTGCACACGGAGCGGGCGGTTGCGGGTTCGACTCCGGGTAACGACCTTGGGCAAGTTGTTTGCGCACACGCGCCTCTGCCACCAAGCAGTTACTGTAGGCCTATAATTTGGTACCGGCGTAAGCTGTATACCCCGAGTCGTGGGCTACGATCGACTTGGCTTGATCGACTTCGTCGACTCGCCGACCTCTTGACGACTCGATCGACTTGGCTCGGCCGACGATCGACTCTGTATACCCCGCAGTCAATCGTGTCGTGACTCGTGGGCTACGATCGACTTGGCTCGACCGTCGATCGACTTCGTCGAATTGACCTAGTTTCGTCTCTTGCTCACTTTTCATCAACATCATCATCAAGGGCGAGCCCCACTCCGGAGCGTTGCCGTCTCCACAATTCTCCGCCAACCACTACGGTCCTGCGCACATCTCCAAGCTGCGTTTAGTCTAAGGCCCAGCGGTCTCAGGTCTGCGTCGACTGTCCGGGTCCACGTGTGTCTTGGTCGTCCAACCGGTCTCTTCCAGGTCTTGGGGGGGGGGCACGAATCATGGCGCGCAAAGCTCTGGCATGGTCTTGGCTGCCGTCGCTTCGTGCGAAATGGCCAAACGTTCTCATTCTCCGCTCTTCAATCATCGACGAGATTGGTTGTTGTTCGGTGCGTCTGTATATTTCAGCATTGGTTATGTGTGCGGTGAATCGGACTCTCAAGATACGCCGCAGGCACCATTGGTGAAAAGCGTCCAATTTCCTCGCAAGAGCCACCGTTAGCGTTCAGGTTTCCGCTCCATACAGGAGGACTGGTAGCACATAGGCTGCGAACAAGCGGATTTTCGTACCTAGTTGTATGCTGGTTTTCCAGATCTTTCGATCCAGACTGCTCATACAGTCGCGGGCAATTGCTATCCGGCGCCTGATTTCGGGTTCGCTGCTACCATCGGGCGCGATGTTCGATCCAAGATAGGCGAACCCTTCAACTCTCTCTACCAGATTTCCCGCGACGGGTATGTGGTCCATCGTCGGCGGTGGTTCCACAGTCGTCTGGATCTTGGTTTTGGCCCAGTTGATTTCGAGCCCAAACTGGTGGGCTTCTCTGTCTAGTACCTCCAGCTCACTTTTGCAGCATTTTAAAGCTAAGTTATGTGTTCTCAAATGAAATATATATGGTAGTAGATCTGTATCATAATTAATCAGTGTGACGTCACACTAAGCCTAATTTCGTATTCTCAGTGAATTTATATAATAATAGATTTGCACTGCAATCGTAGTGACGTCACAATGTGCCTAGTTTTGGAATCTCAAAATGAACTTCTATAATAGTAGGCCTAGAATCTATGTAATATTCGAAGGGACGTCACAATAGGCCTTGTTTTACTCGCAAAAGTACTTCCATAAGTGGTTCGATCTGTACATAGGTGCAATCACGTCCTAAAAGTTCGGGGGGGGGGACCATAATGAATCACGTCCTAAAAGTTGGGGGACCATATAATAATAAAGTTAGGGGACCACTCAAAAGTTGGGGAGACGCGTGGGCTGGGAGCACCTCTGAGTAACCTTTCTGAAAGGCGCTATATAAATTTTCGAAATGAATGTATGAATGAATGAATGATTATGAACGAAATCAGATCACAAATGACGTGTTTTAACCATACTAATATATTTTTACACCAATGGCCATGGAAGTGCAAATTACGAGATTTACACACAAACACCCATTATCCTGGCAACTTCCACGTACAAACTGGTAAAATTTAGTTCAACCTAGAATAAAAAGTTGATTCTATAGCTTTGCCAAATGTATCCCCCATGATGTTACACACAAAAGTTTTTATTGGGCATATGAAAATATGTAAGAGACTGGAAAGTCGAAAGATATTTCTAGGTGGTTCCAGATTTTTGCACACCACTGCAGTGTAGGGTGGTTGCGCCTATGGTTCTGTATCATAATCTAAAATAGTTACAATAGGCCTAGCTTTATACTCAAAATGAACTTCTTGAATAGTAGGTCTGTATCATGATCGAAGTGACGTTACAAGTATAGGCCTAGTTTTATATTCTCGAAATGAACTTATAATGATAGATTTGTATCATAATCAGAGTGATGTTACGTTGAAATAGCCCTAGTAGTGTATTCTCAAAATGAAATAATATGATAGTAGATTTGTATCATTATGGAAATGACGCCACAATAGGCCTAATTTTGTTTTCTTAGGGAACTTATATATTTAATAGTAGAATTGTATCATAATCGAAGTGACGTCACAAAAGTCCCGTTTTAAAATTATTCGTAAAGTGAACATCTATCTATACCTACTAGTAGATGAACGCTGTATAATAATGAAGTGACGTCACAGTAGGTTTGTTTATATTCTACAAATGTACTTCTATAACATAATAGTTATAATTTGCATCATAATCGAAGTGACGTCACAATTGGCTTTTTTTTAAAATTCTCAAAGTGAACTTATAAAATTATAATGGTGGAATTACATCATAATCAGAATGACGTTACAATTTAATATGTCTAGTTCTGTATTCTCAAAATTAAATAATATGATAGTAGATATGTAGGCTACGTATCATTATCGAAGTGACGTCACAATAGGCCTAATTTTGTTCTCAGTGAACTTATTTAATAGTAGAATTGCATCATAATCAAAGTGACGTCACAAAGACCCAGTTTTATATTCTCAAAATGAACGTCTAGCCTACATGTATAATAGTAGATCTGTATCAAAAATTTAACTAATAGTGCAATTAGTTTCAAATAATATTGTCTTTGTCTGATAAACAATGAAAACAATTCAAACATCGGCAATGATTCGGCATCAGTTATTGTTATCAGTAATCACAACATTCATTTTAAGGAAACTCACTGTAGACAAAGTTTTACACTGTGTTTCAATATCCTTCCAATGAATAGTACAATTCTTTACAACAGAATTCTGGCACTCCTTTGAATTAATTTTTTATGTACTATTGTCCCAAAACCAGTTATTTCTGGTTGATTCAAACAATGACATTTACAAACTTCTTTTAATACACATTTTTAACACGGCCGCAACCCATACACAACGAGAATTTTAATCAGCTTGGACAGGCAGGGTGAGAATTGCAAAGGTTGAGGAGAATTGTAGGGTGGGGGAGGGGTTCAACCCTCAGTCCTTCTTAGGACCCTGTAGTAAAGTCTTCATTACACAGATCTAAACTCCACATAAATCATTTTCTACAATTCTCATACTGTGTCCACTGCATAGGTAAATATAACTAGCCTACAGCAGTTAATATCCTTGACATTAATAGTATCTTCCACCGTCAACAACTGCAAGAACTTGATAATTAATTCAAAATTGTCCAACATTCTGTCACCACGATATTTCCATCAAAAAAATAACCAGTCTACCTACTGTGAGAACAATAAATTAAATGTACACAAACTTTAACAATAAACCAAGACAAATCCCACAATAAAATATGAAGCTGAACATAGAATATAAAATTAAAACCTTAACGTTAACAATAAACCAAGACAAATCCCACAATAAAATATGAAGCTGAACATAGAATATAAAATTAAAACCTTAACGTTAACAATAAACCAAGACAAATCCCACAATAAAATATGAAGCTGAACATAGAATATAAAATTAAAACCTTAACTTTAACAATAAACCAAGACAAATCCCACAATAAAATATGAAGCTGAACATAGAATATAAAATTAAAACCTTAACTTTAACAATAAACCAAGACAAATCCCACAATAAATGAAGTTGAACATAGAATATAAAATTAAAACCTTAACTTTAACAATAAACCAAGACAAATCCCACAATAAAATATGAAGCTGAACATAGAATATAAAATTAAAACCTTAACTTTAACAATAAACCAAGACAAATCCCACAATAAAATATGAAGTTGAACATAGAATATGAAATTAAAACCTTAACGTTAACAATAAACCAAGACAAATCCCACAATAAATGAAGTTGAACATAGAATATAAAATTAAAACCTTAACTTTAACAATAAACCAAGACAAATCCCACAATAAAATATGAAGTTGAACATAGAATATGAAATTAAAACCTTAACGTTAACAATAAACCAAGACAAATCCCACAATAAATGAAGTTGAACATAGAATATAAAATTAAAACCTTAACTTTAACAATAAACCAAGACAAATCCCACAATAAAATATGAAGTTGAACATAGAATATGAAATTAAAACCTTAACTTTAACAATAAACCAAGACAAATCCCACAATAAATTAAGCTGAACATAGAATATGAAATTAAAACCTCCACAGGTGCCAATGAGAATATCAAAACAAGTACACAACAGTTTAAAACATAAATTAAACAACCAAATAAAATAACTCACAGCTCAAGACCTATCTTTTTTAGCAGTCCTATGACTCCCATTAACGTTTTGAACTCAGGTACAGCGCCCTTTCCTTCGGACTTAGCTAAGCTACAATACTAAAAATATCATCTTATTATTACTAACTAAAATCTCAGAGGTTTGCCAAACAAGTTAACAGCCTAAATTGAAATTTGAAGCATATAGCAGAAATCTTAATTCTCCATTTCATCTATTGTTTCCAATATCACTCTCATTCCAATACACCATTTACAGCAATAATCTCAATATAATTTATGAACTGGAAATGACCCATTAAATCCTATTACATGCATGCAGAATCACACAAAAGATTTCATGCGAGTTCATTCTGTCGTTTGTCCAAGGCTTTTGAATCAACAGCCTGCAGCATTTTATTAACAATTTCAAACAAGCATGATTCCTTAACAAAATCGTTGTCAACTAAGTTCACAAGGCAGTAGTTGTCGACGACTTGCTGAATCAATTTTCTCGACTGCGTTCCTTCGTCGTACAGTTTTCCCCAGCGTTCAAGCCACAGACCAAATGCTTCATCCTATTCACAACAAAAGCAGTGTCATATTAAGAAAACTCTACAGAACAATACCAGCTATGGTAAGAGCATCAGGTAAAATGGGAGTAAATTGTTCAGCCAAGAATAACATTTAGTCCTATAGTTTCTTCATCAATCAAAAGGTCGCTGAAACAGCAGGAAGATGCACTTAACTAACACAACACAATTACCGTAATAAAGACAAAGTAAATTAACACAGTGAGTGCACAATTGATTAATGATTACAGTAAATGATATTTAAGTCAAAATAGGTCACATTTGCAACAGATGGCTCTTCACCATTGAAGTACATATAATTTTAAGGACTACAACATTCTGTTGCAAACTTAGTTAAATTAAATTTCAGCCTGTTTGATAACCAGACACTTATATTACAGCACTTTGAGATACTGATACTTAAAGTACTATGTTCAGTATCTAGAACATACACATTTGAAAATGAACAACAAGGCAAGGTAACTAATAAAAATTAGTAACATCATCACCAAATGTACAGGGATTCACACAATATGGCACATCAAGTCTAGCAAGTCAGGCTGATGATTACTAATTTGAAAGGTACTTATGTGGGCAAATCTGTTCCAAGGCCAGATAGGATTATCATACCTTCCAGCTCTTGAAAGCCACAGGGTCTACGACAGTCGGCTGGACAACTTCTCTGCTTGGAAAGATTCCCCAGGTGACAGCTATTGGCTGAAGCTCGTGGCAGTTGGTGTAGTATGTGTCGCACTGTATCACAAATTTTTTTTACAAATTAATAATAATAATCTTTTCTTTAATGAAATGCCTGCACTTTACAAGTTATGCCGTAATCTTAATTAAACTTAACTACTAACTGAACAAACAGCTTTGCAATTACATGGCGCTAATAGCAGCCTACAAAGCATATCTGCCCAATGGGGGCTCGAACCTGCTACCTCTCGCACTCTTGGCCAGCGTGTTAACCATTACTCTACCGGGCCCCCCATTAATACACATTGCTTGCATCCAGTATACTTTTACAAGTCCACCAATGAATGTCTTATATGCCACTTGTACAACCTCCATTGCCCTCGTTCTGTTAAACTCAAGACAATTCTATTGATTGAACAATGGGATCACATGATACTCAAATGCTACACTGAAGGTAATACACTGTGCAATGCTAATGTTTGCACTTTGCAAGACCACATAATAGATTACATACCATATAATATTTGAGACAAGTTGTTCACTCACACATTACATACATTGATCTTATTATCATTTTTATTACTATTCTTCTTCTTTAGGTAAGCTGCCTCTCGGCAGGTCCAGATGCCCAACGACGCCACTCTTCTCGATGCTGTGCTTTTTCTTTGAGTTTTCCATATCCATCCTCCATCATCCAGTCCAAGAACTTTTTCCTAGGTCTTCCTCTTCCCCTCTTCCCTTCTTATTACTATTAAACTGCCATTTATGATGCGCCATTGCGCCTAAACAAAAAAATTATGTTTAAGGATGTTTACCAATGTAGCAGCAGCATTCACGTTGCATCGAATTCAACGAAAGTTGCACTTCTGTGATCGTTTATAAACCAACAGTTATTCAACGCAACTGTAAAGTCGCAAATTTTTCAATTCAAACAAGACCTACCAGCATGTAAGCAAATTATCTCAAAAGTTCAAAACATGCTTGCTTGATAACTCTACAGATGCAGAGTTCAACTCTGTCATAGCTCAACTCACTTTGCTGTCCACGATGTGGTAGTTGACTCTTTGATAGTCGTTTAGAATGATTTTCAGATGTTCAACGTTTTCTTTAGCGGTGAAAAACTCGAGATACGCCTGAAATGAATCAAGTAAACACTGCATGATAGCACAGTGAAACTATGACCAATGGACGCATATCATCGCAAAATGTACGTAATCGTCAATCAATCTTAATCTGATGTATTTAATACTTATACTGCACTGAGCCTCATGAATTCATCCAAAAACAATGACTATTTGTTAAAGATAAGTCTGCAATTGTTTGCTTTGTAACATGATCCAATCCTGAGAAAAAGAAGGGTCTCCCACAAAATGTGGTTCTACTACTTACAATGTGAACCTAAATGATTTTTTATATATTTCCTGAGTAACTTTTCACTTTGCCTTGATTCAGCATAAGAAAAATGAATACATTAACCGAGCTTGTTTGTCAATTTGCAGATTTAATATACATCGAAAGCCTTGATATATAATTTATAATTTAGAAGAGCAGTTTGGAGGCTTGAGCCTCAAACTACCTTCACAGCATTGGATGATGCTACTACCGCAAGTCCTGAAAATAGAACAGCAGATTAATTATACATATAGTTCAAACTGTGTAATGCTGACTTACTTTTTGGAAAACATATCCTCTTGGGTTTCCCCAGCCGTGCACCGGGTCGGTCGATGGCAGGCAGTTAATGTTTGGCTGAGAATTAATCGTTAAGACGCCGTTCTGATTCATTTCAATCAAATGCTGAACCATGGAACCAGTCTCAGCAGACAGAGGATCATCATTCCATGGCAAACAGTTCACCTAAACAACAATAGACAACAATAGACAACAATAGACAACAATAGACAACAATAGACAGCAACACACAACAATAGACAACAGTAAACAACAATAGACAACAACAACACACAACAATAGACAACAATACACAACAATAGACAACAACAGATAACAATAGACAATAACAGACAACAACACACAACAATAGACAACACACAACAATAGACAACAATGCACAACAATAGACAACAACACACAACAATAGACATTAGACAACAATAGACAACAATAGACAACAACACACAACAATAGACAACAACACAACTGCACTGGTCTTAGTTTTGAGGCATAGCACAATTTTTTCTGTACAACAAAAACTTTCATGCAATGACCTATAGAAGTTGGTGCATAATTGTACATTTATGACGAGGATATTAGCTCTGCAAGTTTCCTCGTTTACCATTTTAAATTACCAGAAACAAAATAAGCCTTATGGTTACAGCTATAGGCACTTTGATTGAATCTAGCCAAATTTCTCACACCATACACACTCGAAATGGTTCGTTATTTTTAACACATTATTATTTCAATCAATCAAAAATCATTCATTGAAACCATTTAACAAGAGTATTATATTGAATATTCATTTGTTGAAAAGAATTTTTTTTCATAACACAGCAATGATGTTAACTGCCAGAGGAATAGACGCTATTTACCTGTACTGAAATAGTTCTAATATTGTAGTTAAATGGATTGGACTAGCATGGGTAAATTATTGGGCTTGTCTCTGAGCCAGTTATATTTTCTAATCCTTTTTTCAGGGTAGCGGCAAATAAATATTTCTAAACATCATTCTGGGCAGCAAATTCTTGTAATAATTGTCAGGCAGGGTAAGTGTGTGTGGTGTGTGCAGTGGCACAGTTGGTTCCATTATTGTATGCACTATGCACATCACAAAAAAGTGAACATATATGCAGGATTTTGATGTGCTTAAATGCTTTAGTTTCTGATTTCATCACCTCAGACTTTAGATCTACTGAATATGTAAGTGCGATAAGTGGGTGAAAAAAATAACTAAATAAACTCACCTTAACACCATTTTTGTTGTTTTTACCGCTGAGATAACAAGCGAATACATCCCAAATGTCCTGCTCACAGGTTAACTCTTTACCCCACATGTTCAGCAACTCTGCTTTTGGCTGACGAGGACTCAAGTAGAAGAGATAGTAATCGGTGAGATCTCGGAATGATGCAGAAGCGGAATTTCCCCACCTGAAAGTACAAACGATTACAAACATCAAACATCCATCAGTTATGAATCCATGCTCTGCCATATGATAACGTTGTATGAGCATTTCTTATTTCAGTAAAATTCATATAATCGATCAATCAATGAATCAATGAATCAATCACTAGAATGAATGAATCAATGAATGAATGAATAAATCAATGAATCAATCAATCAATCACTAGAATGAATGAATCAATGAATGAATGAATAAATCAATCAATCAATCAATCAATCAATCAATCAATCACTAGAATCAATGAATGAATGAATAAATCAATGAATAATCAACCAACCAACCAACCAATCAATCAACCAACTTATACAGTGTCCCTTCCAGATCCCTTCTCAGAGGTGCTCCCGGCCCAAGTCAAGCGAAAAAAGCAGTCTTTAACAGAACTTTGGTAAAACCGAGAACAGTTTACGAGGTGCGGTATATAGTCAAGGGAAGCACGTTCCAGGTTGGTGGAATGGCGCAGCATTGTTGCAGAGCGGGGGGAAAGTTAAACATTAAGTTACCATGGACAAGTACAGTAAGTTAAGACTACATGCAATCAATGAAGATACCAGTATGACCTTTTCTTATTAAATACTAGTAAATACAATTTGAAGAGAAATCAGTCAAACAATACAATGAACCGTAGCGCCAGTGAATAAGCTGGTCTCCCAGCGCCGGTGAATAAGCTGGTCTCCCAGCGCCGGTGAATAAGCTGGTCTCCCAGCGCCGGTGAATAAGCTGGTCTCCCTGACGTGGCTTTTGTGGGTGCTGAGAAATTCTCGAAGATTTACATTACATTACCTCCCATTTGGAAATTCATCCCAATCCGACGTTCGATAGACGTAGCTCTCAGGTCGTGAACACCAGAATATCGGTCGGACATCCTCCATGCATCTCGTATGATTTGCCGACGTCTTCCAAGGCAACTGGCGCTTTGGATTCTCCTCCCACAGCCCGAGATTCTTGAGAATTTGAACCGTGGCAAATTCTCTGTTCAACGTGTAAAAGTGGAGGCCAGGGACTTTGTCGTTGCTCAACAGCTCGTGACAGAGGTTGGTGCAATAGTTGATACCGAACTGGCGAATACCTTCGTCGTCGTCTTTAAATGGATGGATCGCGTCCAGAATCTCTTGCGGAACGTTGAGTTTTGAGAGCTTCGTGATGTTCATGAGTGATGCGTGGGCCTGTAGATATCACATAACACAGAATATAAGCACTAATAAAATTTTGTCGTGGATTTCAACAAAGCAAATAGCAGTGAAAAGGAATATATTTAATCATAAATGAAATAATGTCAAAAACAAAATTAAAAGGCAATGTGTTATATCACGTTACTGACAAAAACTCTATAAATGATAAAATTAGTATTAAAATAATAATTAAAAATAAAGTCATCAAGGGCACGAGAAAAGCTTTATTTATAATAAAAAGCATAAATTCTGTAAAAAAATAAGCAATAAATGAATCCTGTAAAATATGCACAGAAATGTACTCCACCTGTATTGGCAAAATTCCAGGCAGAATGGGACAAGTAATTCCGATTTTCCGACAGTCATCAACAAACTTTAGAAACGTCTCTGCTTTGAAAAACAGTTGTGTAATGATGAAGCTAGCACCAGCATCCACTTTATCTTTCAGATAAAGCAAATCATCTTCGTAACATGTCGTATCTGGATGACCCGTAGGATAGCCTAAAAAAAATTTAAACCACAATTCAACAACCAAACAAAATTGTGATAATTATAGAAAATTTGTCAGTTGCTTTTCTGTCAAGAAAAAAGTTACATGCATGTTATTTTTAACATCACAATGTCAATTACATTAGGTAAGGACAACAATCAGTTTACAAAAACATTTAAATATTCTCCGTTGAGTCAAATAAATGTGGCAAAACTAAACCTAAATACCTTGGATCTACCAGATCTACCAACTCAATGATTTGCAGTCAGAAAATCAGCAGTCATCATATGCTGCCAAATTGAACCATTTTCTAAAGTTTGACCACAAATATGTACCCCATCCTATCTTACAAGCACTTACAGTTTTAAAAACAAGTGCTTGAATGACCCTTGCCTTTCCACGCTGTGCTGGAATAATAATTCTTAGAAGTGGTAGAATTGCACTCAGATTTTAAAATAAGCTTGCGGATTACATCCATGACCGTCCATTCACACTTTAAATCCCAATTTTGTTGAGATACATAATAATCTAACATTCTGTCCTTACATGTTCATGCAAGATACTACAGCAGAATGAACTTATAAAGATGTTTACCAGCTACAGCTATTGTGAAGAAATCGCCATACAATGAACGAATGAAGCGGACGAGGTCAACGGCGTATGAGAAACCATCGCTTGTTGACTCCCAACTATCGCAACCAGCTGGAAGATCTAAATTACAAAGGAACTGCACAATTAACACAACCATTACAGCCGGACATTGTAAAACAAAGAATTTTTTAATTCATCACAGCAGGACAATTGTAAATAGTAGACGTTTCAGAATGTAGCACTGTCCCAGAAAACAGGATGTTTATCTCCTGCATTTACATTTTTGCTTGGGGAAAAAATTTGTTACTTTTTGGATTAGTTTAACTCAAAAATGTAAGGTGTAATAACGGAAAGGAAGAGAGCAAATTTCATGTTTTTTAAAATCAGAAATAAGCTTCTCTTTGACCCCCCCCCAAAAAAAAATCACACTGTCTTCGTACATCATGGTACCGTCCTAAATGAATTACAAATTGACGTAAAAGGAAATCATGTATAAGCACTTGTAAATATTTAATTCACAGCATCCACATTCCTCATCCTCAGTAAATAAAGCATCCAATGTTAATTCTATGCGACACAAAACAGTTATTCACCTCTTGCTAGGGATTCAAAATTTCTATATATTGTCAGTTAAACAACATACTAATGAAAAACATTTCCTTATATAGGCATTATAGAGATAAAATATTTCTTCTTCCCAGTTACACAACATATTCATATCCAATTAAATAATTTCTTTACCTCCTCGTAGCGCTAATATATTTCTTCTTCCAAGTTACACAACATATTCATCTCCAATTAAATAATTTCTTTACCTCCTCGTAGGGCTAATATATTTCTTATTCCCAGATCCTTCGCCTTGTTGAGAGTTTCGATAATCTGGTTTTTTGTCTGGCCGACACAAGTGAGATGCATCATCGTGTCCACTCCACAGTAATCGATCACAGTACTTGTAATTGTCAGTGAACTCGTAGGATGTTCAGGCCTATTGTCTCCACCAACCTTCCACGTGATGTCACAGAACAATGGACCACCATGTGCCATACGATCGCACCTACACAATAGAACATGACCAACACTGAAAATCGCCTCTCGGTCCATTTCCCTTGAAACATACATAAATAGTTAAACCTGTAACCCAACATACCAGCCATTCTCTGTCTACTTCACCTCTCTCTTGCGAGTCTCCAATAGTCTTCAAATGGCATCTATGATTAACCCTCTCACCGGACACAGTGCTTGTGAATATGTTAGCATTAAGACTCGAGTAACCATTCAGAAATCCTCAAGTTCATAATCACGAATGTTGCCTTGTTTGAAATGGGCAAACTTGGTTGACGACAAATGACCTGCAAATGATACTCATTCCTTGGATTAATCACTGCTTAGACACCATCAAACAAATATTCAACTACAGCTGACCTCTGCCCTGCACCATAAAATTACATACCTATTTTCTCCTTCATGAAAATATTGAGCACTTAAAATCCACACAACTGTTTCATTGCATAGCCAATATCACTAGGCAGTTTCGATCGTAAGGTTTTAAAAAGTCACCAATCGCCTACAGGTTGTATTATGCTTAATCATCTACCTTGTATATATTATTATGTCGCTGTTTTCATGTTGAATAAACAATATTTAACGTTAGAAATAAAGAAAGTGTATTGTTCACTTGCATTGCCACAAGATTGCTCGCCCCAGTTGTGGTTCGAGGGGGAAAGAATTCCAGAGAGAAGAATTTTGTCCCACTTTCAATGCGGTCGTTAATGCGACTGGCCAAGCTCTGGTAGTTAAGTGATGACAACTCCTCCTTTCCAGAACTGATGTGGCCGTCATGCTCTGGCTTAGTTTTGTCTGGTTTTGCATCCATTACGGCGAAACCTGTAAGTAATACACAAATTAGTACAAATGAGCAAAACAAAGCTTCATCAACTGCAGCTACAAAGTGTGAACAGAAATATTCTTTGCAGTCACTTCGGATAAGGCAAGTCGAAATAATATAGCGAGAATGCTTGACCTATTGAAACGCTTATAAAGTTCTGTTAGAGTTGCAAATTTGGGGAATCACCATAGTGTAGAACTTTTCTACTAACGTGCACTTTTGCATAAAGTTGGTTTTAAAAATGTTCTCACTAGATTCGCATGCACCACCGAGTCGATCAGACTTTGAGGTGAAAATCCACATTTTATGGCCATGGTCTGCTCCAGGTACTTACCCGTATTGGTCCGATCAGCTTGGAAAGTAGGTCTATCCTATCTTCCCCAGTCACCATGCAGCTGACCTTGAGTCTGTTACTACTTACTAGTCCTCTTTGCTTCTAGTTCCAGAGACGCCTTAAGACTTTCTTGCTCGCTGACTCAGGTACTTATGCAGGTTGAGCGCTACTGATTATAAGTTGCGCTATATAAATGTTCGGTTACAATTACAATTACGTTGGGCCTGGATCTTACATACATGATTGAAATGTACGCAGTGCTTTTTTAGAGGCTGGATATTGGAAAGTTCTGCAACTCTGGTTAAAAACCTATAGATGCTACGTTACCAGTGATATTTACTTTATAAAACGCGTGTCTTGTAGCTCGAAGTCAAGCCAAAACTATCTGCAAAACATACCTTGTATCAAACAAAAACAAGATTAATAAAACGTCATCTCATATCAAAAAGGCGTGTTCCGCAACAAAACTTGTAAAGAAACCAGCAACGAACTATAAAATAGTCTGCGAAACGTATCTGATGCCACGTGGTCAAAAATCACCGAGCGTAACGCACTAACGTTGGATGCTTTCTAGAATCTAGATAAAACTTAGGCCTGTAATTTTCCTACAGTAAACGCATGACCTCCACCCTGTTCACGTTTTATTATCTAAATAAAGTTGTGCTGTTTACCAACGCAACCCGAACCTTGTCTAGACTTAAAGTGTGGCAGGACGGTCATGGACGGCGTCCATGCATTTATTTTAAAATCTGAACACCGTCCTGCCACTTATTGGCCAGCACAGCCTGTAAAGGTAAGAGGTGTCCTGTCACTTCTTTTCCCGCACTTTAAGCACTGCTCACACCTGTTACTCGTTTGAAGATTTATAAACGCTAAATCAGCTATAGAATTCCGACGTATAATATTATTATCGTCGAGAAATAATATTTAAGTATAGATACCAATATTATATATTATATATTTATATATATATATATATCTATCTACTGTATACTGTGATGGTAGAAGTATATAATTTGATTTTGGCCGATTTTGACGAACTATATTTGGGCTTGTAAATTAAATGTAAATTGTGCGTTGGAATCGTCTGCACGTTAGTATATTATTCACGTGTAGGCTATGTTGATGGAGTTGTTGACTTGTTTTTGAAAACAAACTCTCTTTTCGTGCTAAATCATTTTAACAGCTGCCGAACAGTCAGACTGAACGTGGTCTTAAAAGTGTGGTTAACAACTTTATTTGGGTAATCAGATTACTGCTTGATTTAAAATTTACGATAATTTAATGCGAAGCCGTGCGCCGTTAACTTATGGTAGCGAAATTATAGGGTGAAAGGTTGATTGCCGACAGCGGACAAAGTAAAGGGAAACCTTATCATTATTTTAACAAGCAGGTTTTGCAAGACTTACATTTTAAGTATAATTATGTGCCTTTGTTTTGAATCCGCCCTCTGATTCTTCTGGGTTTGCTTCTTTCTTGCCATTTTTATTGCTACGCTCAATCAATCGCTCGTACTCCGCTCGTTCGCTCGCATAATATACATATTATTTCTTATTTTCAAGATGAAAGTTAGAAACTCTGCTGTGATTTGCACGCTGTTTCGTACGGCTTATTACGTAACGATTTTGCATGAACGAGTTTATATTCTGCTTTACTGAGCGCTCTTATTTATGTGCAGTATTGGTTAAATTCTATAACGACGCGGTAGCAATTCTATGACGACGCGGTAGCAAGTAAACATCATGGATTTTACGCGTGAGGGTCGGTTAGGGCTCAGGTTAGGCGTCGTGAGGGTCGGTTAGGGCTCAGGTTAGGCGACGTGAGGGTCGGTTAGGGTTAGTTTTAGGGTTAGTGCAGTCATTCTGCTTAAATTGAAGCTGGATTGATGAATTGAATAAAAATATTTGCGGACGACATAGAAGCGAAATTTATCGAACAAATTCTTGCCTAAACAGAAGCTGGATCGATTAAAAGAATTCTCGGCAAACTAGAAGTTGGATTTATGGGCTCTATTATGCGCGGATCTTTTGCCGACATGATGTTTACTTGCTACCGCGTCGTTATAGAATTGCTACCGCGTCGTCATAGAATTTTACCGCAGTATTTGTTATTTTGATAGCAGCTAATTGAATTTTCTATAGTTTTGTAGTTATGATTAAAATGGTATTAGTTATGTGACTGCTATATAAAGCTGCTATTGCGTTTCCATTTTAATTATGGCTTTCTTAATTTATATTTTTATTTACTTTAAGGATGAGTGATCAAAATTAGCATATTTATGATAAGTGGCCTTTGATTATACATAGTTCATTTGCCTTTGCAGTTAAAGCAGTGCAATTTTCTGCTCAGTGATCGAATTTTATGAACCATTGTATAATTTTTTCAACTTGCTAGTAGCCAGTTAGTTGTTGTATATTTTTAAAATTACATTTCTGTGTGAATTGCAGATCTTGATTCGGGTCCAGTAACAGCTCTGTTGAAACACTTCATATCTACCCATTTGGCTGGAGTGTAGAACTTCCTAAGGTAAGTATTATTGATTAGACTGCACTGCCTAGCAGAATGGCACAATGAGTTCATTAGGCATTATGCAAGCAGTTTTGACACACCTAAGGGTTCATGGAGATTATATTATGTGTGGTAGGAGTCTGTAGAATTTATAAATAGCCTTCAGCCATTGAAGACCTCCAAAAGGACCCACAGCTTGACATATCGTGCATTACCACTACCAGGGCTCATACAATAAGCAGTCTCTCTGTATACAAGAGACATTTATGGTCTAAATGGTGTCGTGCCTCTTTGAAATCTTAGTATGTGAACTTGTATTGTAATTGACCAATAGAGTTATGCAGAGGGTTCTGGGAGGTGATGCATAATCACAAATATAAGTTAACCCTTTAATGTCGGAGGGTAGGGGATTTTTCATACCATTTACTACCATCTCGGCATTAAAGGGTTAAGGTTGTAACTCGTAGTAGATTCAACGTGCAGATTGTGATTGAATGTCTGTATGGCAAATAAAGCTGCATAACCCAGTATTGCTGATACTCTAGTTACACAAATTTTTTTAAATTGAGTATTGATTTTTAAGCTATTAAATTAAATACACAGTCAAATAGTCAAATTTTGATTTTGCAATTATGTTTCCTGATTAAAATGCAGACCAGCTGTTAGTTCAGAACTTTCTAACTCTGGACTAAGTTAGACTTTGAAAACGGTTTGTAATATTGTTTCGATTTTTCTACTGACAATCCTATATGCTTTTTGCAGGCAAAAAAATTTGATTTTGAAGAATGTTTTCTATTCCACTGTGTGGTTTAGGTACTTGTGCATATGTTAGCAACCACTGTCTGTATATAGTTCATGCTTGATTTGCTTTATGCTGCATTTTGAATGTCTTGTTTATGATAAATGCTCAATATTTTAGTTTTTTTATGTTTTCTTACAATTATTTTTGGTGATTAGATAAGTGATGGATGCTATAAGAGAGAACTGGTTCAGTGAATTCAGTCCACTTTGGCCAGGTCAGTGTATGTCACTGGAGGTCACAAAAGTCCTTCATCATGAGAAGTCAAAGTTCCAGGACATCCAGATCTTTCAGACGTAAGTCATTCTGACTGTTTGCTAATGAGTCACTTGACATCATGTTCAATTGTTCATTGAATATTTAAACAAAAGCCTAAAGAATCACTAAAGTAGCTGGCATGTGGAATAAATAATTCTGACTATTTGGTAAGTCATTGCAAGGAGTGTTTTTTTAACGTTATTCAACCTAATTTCTAGCATCAAGAAGCATGTTAATAAAATTTATAATATTTTTTTCATTAATTGTTGTCAGTTGGTAACTGAATCGCCTTAATTTCAACTATTGAAGTTATTTCATGTTAAACTGGGAATTCAGTAGCATCGGGCATGTAGAGTTGTGGACCTCAGAAATAATTAGTAATGTTGCTGTCGGCTTGTTTCTGTCATAATTGTATTTCTACTCTATACTGTAGCACTACTGTACCATTGAGGATAATTTCTGATTAAGTTTGAAAAAGTTGGTTTGTGTCTCTCTTTAATCCATATTTGCCATATCATTTGATTTGATGCTTCACTTGCATGAGAATTATAAATTTTCAGAGAGCAAACAGTGAATACCTGATCTTACTTTTCTTTAGCTTATCCTATCCTATTTCCATATTTCAACGCTCAGGTTTGGAAGATGCACATTAAGTTCTCTCTGCTATATGGTGATTATTCATGAAAGAAATTAAATTTGGCATTATAATTTCGATCAGTGATTGTGTGATTGTGAGCAGGAGTAGCCATGGACGAGCGCTTATTTTGGATGGAGTGATCCAACTTACAGAAGCCGATGAATTCAGTTATCAAGAGATGCTGTCGATGTTACCAGTCAACTCCCATCCAAACCCAGAAAATGTACGATAACACAGCTCTACATTTCTAAATATGCACAAAAACACATTTAAGTAATGCATGTAATTGATGTTAATAATCTGTGGTTTACACTTGTCAAATTTATTTAAAGGACACATTTTCATTATTTTGTTAGTTATGACACTATAAATTGGATTACTTTGTTTACATCTGTGTCAGCGAATTTGCAAGAGGTTTTTAAGCAGTGTGTAACTGTGTATGTATTTTTTGTCTTCTGGTGCTTATGGGCATTTCCAGATTCATATTTTTGGTAAAACTCTAAATTGCTGAGTGATGTTTTAGGTTTTGATTGTTGGTGGAGGTGACGGCGGTGTTGCAAGGGAGCTTGATAAGCACCCAGGTGTCAAGCGCATTGTCATGTGCGAAATTGATGAGGTTAGTAACAAAATTTATGACAGAAATCTTTTGGTATGGTCGAACCAATATCAGATGAGAATTATGAGTTCTTTATGCTGTCAGATCAAATATATGGACATACGCATTTTGTATTTTGCGTTGTATTTTATTTAGCTCTAATATTTGGTACAAGCTCATCAAATATAAATATTTGGTGCAGTTCTAGTTTATTTTATGAAACTTCTTTCCCTCTGGGTCAACATCAGTAGTGCAACATTAGAACAAAGTTAATCAAGCCGTATGATCTTTTAGCCCTTAAACCATGATGCTGGTAGTGAAACAGAACCTATTTAAACATTTATTTGTCAGGACTGCTTGTTTTTGTAAACATCTAGGAATTTTGTTGGTGACCTTTCTTTCCTTTTTACAGAGAGTCATTGAAGTGTCTAAAGCATACCTGCCAACACTGGCGAAGGGCTTTGAGAGTCCAAAGTTGGAGCTACACATTGGTGATGGGTTCGATTTTATGAAGAAACACCAGCGAGAGTTTGATGTCATCATCACGGATTCGTCAGATCCAGTCGGTGAGTTTAAACGAAAGTTTCAGAGACGTAAGCTCCACAGATTGTAAAAGGTATTACTTTGTGTGTGATTAAATTATTTTTGCTGCTACATTTGGTTTCTTTTAATATGGATCCATGTTATAATCATTCATTCATTCAAGTGTTTATATAGCGCCTCTTCAAGGAAACTACTCAAGGCGCTCCCGACTCCAGTGTGGCAAATAGAACAGTTTTTAAGTGTTTATAGATATAGAATGTGTCAGAGAGTGATTTAGGGAACAGGCGAAGCTCAAGTGGGAGGGCATTCCATACCACCGGGCCAACTAAATACATGACTTATATCAGATTATTTTTGAAACCTGTTGAATGAAGGTTATGTTACATGAATGTTTGTAGATGAATGTTTGATCTGTTAGTGAATGTTCAGTGACTTCGTATTGAGATCAACTACTCATAGGTTTGCTTTAGAATTTTTAAGTTGCTATTCAAATATCTGTTGCTTGTAGGACCTGCTATGTCTTTATTCGAAAAGGAATACTTCGAGCTCATGAAGACTGCATTAAGAGAGGGAGGCATTATCTGCTCCCAAGGTAACGTCTTGAGTTCTTCGTTTTAAGTTATTGCGCGTCATTGCAATTGCCTATCTAAACGACTATGTCCTCTTCAGTGTTTATCTACATTTTGCTATTGGTTCTTTCACTCACCAACTTCTAAGTGAATTTATTTTTGGGTGTTTCTTCAGAAAATTAATGTCTGTTTGTTCTCAAGTCTGCAGATCACTGTGTAATGATAGGCTTGCGTTTAGTGTGACATGAATATTATTGTAGTTAAGGCACAATAATTATGAACCTGAATTATTGTTGTGTATATTCAAGTATCAATTATTACTTAACAATTTATAGCCAAGCTTGTAATTTCTAAGTTGCGACTAATAACTTTCATCACAGTAGTGCAACAGTGTGTTCTGTTGTTATCAGACATAATCAACTTTGAGATGCTTTTGTAGGCGAATGCATCTGGCTTCATCTGGATCTGATCAAAGACATCCAGACCTTCTGCCACCAAATCTTTCCTGTGGTCAGCTACGCCACCATGCCTGTGCCAACCTATCCGAGTGGTCAAATCGGATGCATCCTTTGCAGCCTCAACCCGGTAACTGTCCACTGTGTCCAGTCTCCATCTCTAATAACATTCACCTTCTGATTTTGTTGATTGGAAAGGGATTTATCAACACAATGTTGTATCAATGACGTGTTTGATGCTATCTTTTGCTATGTATTTTCAATCAACTGTGATTTAATTTGTACCTTTTATTATCAATTTTACTTCGATGTATTATAATGTTTAACTGCGCCCCAATGTGTGTCTGCAAGTGGAGTTATGAAGAAAATGCTTGCTTATTTATTATATCTTGATCTTTGTTAGTTTATCTTGATGAAGACTGTGATCTTGAGTGAGCTGGGGAATCGTCGTATATTAAAAACGTTTATGTACAACTGTCTGAAAGGTATCTAAAAATCTACTATAAAGCAGGTTGAATAATCCACAAATATGGAAACTATCATTACCAATGGGTTAAACTGATTGGCAACTCAGAATTTGGCTTCAGTTTGGCTACTATTTGGCCAGAATGACAGCAGAACAATCTATGGTGCAAAAAGCCAACATGTCTTATTGGCAGTGAACTTTGTAATATACCGGTAGTTAAAGCGATAGTAGTCATCTGGTGTGATAAAGTACGGGATACATAAGTTATTCTTGTCCTGATTTGTTTATTTTGACTTCATAATTCAATTGTTTAAATTTTTACGTAGGAAACAAACTTTTCTCAACCTGTGACGAAATTTTCTGAGGAAGAGATCGAGAAAATGAACTTCAAGTGCTACAATACAGAATTTCATTCTGCCTGCTTCGTTCTGCCACAGTTCGCGAAAAAGGTTTGTGAAAAATTGTTTGGGGTGGAATCTGAGTAGATTGAAGACTTCACCTGGGTGGCTGGGACTGCAACAACATTCATTCAGAAATTTATATAGCACCCCTTCAGAAAAAAACTACTCAGAGGTGCTCCTGACTACAGCGTGGACGCTGGACACTGTATCGGAGTTTCACACCGAAGCGCTGAGCAATTGCGAGTGAAGGACTTGTCCAAGGTCCCTACGCGACGACTTGAGGTGGATTCGAACCTTCAACCCTCCAGCTGCATGGCAACGAACATACCCACTACACCACCGTGCCCTACAAGGTAGTGGTACCCGTGGTAGCCAATTGGCGATATAACTGATGGTCAAGTACTTTAATCCAGTGTTTTATACCAAGGGTTTTTGTTTTACGTGTTAACTAAATATCAGTATTATTTTGTGGTCAAAGTTAGTGTAGTCTCAGGCAAATAGTGCTAATTTTAGACTGGCTGTTTGAGCATGGTTTCTAATTGTACTTTATTTAATAGAGTCTTTGAGTATATTGTGTAAACCATAATGTATTGTAGGTACTGTCTGCTTGTGCCGTGAATGGAAAGAATCATTAACTTCAAATCCAAAGGACACGACAACTTTCCAGCTGATCTATTTTGTTGGCATCGTCTGATTTCCACTGCTTTTCACTCACTGTCTGCAGACGACACATGCTGAATGAAATGTGATTCAAGGCTGTTTTCAGCGTGAAAATCATATACGTCACTGAATCTGATTTTATGTATATTCTGTTTTCATAGAGTCTTTACATATTTTGTCGTGCGATGAAGTCTTTAGGATTTATTTAGAGAAAGTGCAGAGGAATCATGCGGAATGAATTAATTCTAAAGATTGTTTTTTGGAATGCAAAAGTTAGGCAGCAGCTTTGTATGTTCTTGTGAAGCTGCCACTTTCTGCAGATAGAGAATCGAAAGTTTGGTTTTTGTAGTAACTTTCAGAGAAGCACAATTTAGGTGTTATCAATTTTCGGATTCAGAGTGTAGAATGTTGGTTTTAAAAATGAAGGCTTAAAGCTGTGGTTGGAAATCATGTGCATGTGCCACAAAGTCTGCATTAAGAGAAGCTGTATTTCTTTCCAAGGATGTTAACAAAATTGTGTTCGAGCAATTTGGTGAGTCTCCACTGCACTACTATAGGTTCCAATGGTTTTGAAGGTAGGTTTAGAGAAGGATGCTGACAGGAGTGACATTGTACATTGTCCTATACACTTTTAGACTATAAGTACAGGTTTCAGCTTCATTAGGATTACAAAAACTGTTAAAGAAAACTTCCATTACCGATACGAAACTATCTAGCACACGTTGTAAGGTTGAATCAGCGCCAACTCTTCATGTACCTCGCATTGTCAAAGGAAACAAACAAAACCTTTGTTATTTAAAAGAACTTGCATGCTAAAGCTTGTGTTCGTGACTAACTGAAGTTAAAACTGCACGGAGTGGACCAAATGGTTTTAAACATAGTTAGGTTGTGACACTTAAGACATTACGTTTTGTGTGAATAAGCAAAGTACATGAACGAGAAAAATTATGTAAACTTTTCTTATAAGGTTGTGTCCAACAAAAGCTTTGGCCTACATTTAAGGTATAGTGGAAGAATTTTTCAATATGTAAAACGGCCAATAATGTTTATGGTGAAGAAAGAAAGTATGTGAGCATTATATGTGTTGAATAATTAAGAAAACTGCTTCAACATATGCTAATTATGCCACGCAGAGTATATGTTTTAGGGAGGTCATGTGTTACATGTTAATTTTTTGCTGAAATTAGTCTTTTCAGAGGCACGGTTAATGTCCATCAAAGATGTCCTTGTGCTAATGTGCATATCATGCATACGAATACCATTTCGGGGTTGTCCATATATTACAGATGCATGGAGGGGTTATGAGATTTAGGTGATTTGTGCATGTGTGCGTACGGAGGGCAAAATGTACGTATGCAAAAATAAATGTCTGATTATGATGTCCAATTTGTAACTCTGTATTATCCTATAGTCGTCCGATGGCATTTAAATACATTAAAATTATATTCTGTTCAGATCTAAACAGTAAACCATAATAATGAACAAATTTAGCAAGCAAATATTTTAACAAAAGTTAATACGGCAAAATGTTTCATAGGTGACTAGCTAAATGGCCTTTTTAACTGGGGTAGCTTATTTGTATGTATGCATAGAGGGTCAATAAAATGTACAAAGGGTGGGGTCGAAAATACGATTTTTGTCTTACGTAATATATGTATGGCCCCTTACTTAGTAAGAAATGGTTAAAGTAAAAAGAAGACCCTATAGGACCAATGATGTAATCTATGTATCCTATCAAAAGTTGTATTTAGTGAGTTGTGAAGTTCGTTCTAAAGAGGGGTTGCACTGTGTTTTTGCTGATTGAGTAGTGTGTGCATTTGGACTGTCTATGCCTAGAGGTTTCTTTTTATACATGCTTTCTGGTCATTGTTTGTAGTTTTAGATAATCTACTTTATGCCACTTATTAGCCTAAGAATACTGGACTTTTATTATTGGAATTAATAATCAACATATTCACATGTTTGTGTTTCAAAAATAGTTAGTTAGCACTGTTCCTTGTAGCCATGACTGCAGAATGTTTCACGATGTTCACGATATTTTACAGATTACACGAGAAATGCAAGTTATTGTTTTCTTCAGAGAAGGTGGTGTTTTGTGGCGTTTTTGCACTTATAAATATGTTATTTGTGTGGTTTTTCGCTGCGTCACCGTAAGAAACAATTACTTGTAGTTCTACCAAATACAAAGTTTAGTAATTCGTCCATAAGTCAGTCATTTCCATCCTGACTGTGGGGACTGCATAATAAATGCATGATAGATTTTGTTTATTGCAAGCATGCATTGTCAAAATGTAATATGGTAAAAATCCAACATAATGTCTTCTACCATTAGGTTTAAAGTATATGTACATTGTACATGCCAGTTTTGGTTCAACAAGCACCCTCCACGGCTCCACCTGAAGCTCTATCTCTAGATTTTAGTTTATTTTCTCTTTTCTCACTCTACAAATGATTTTCCTGCAATCTGCAGTTTTGTTAAGATCAATAATTATAATTGGCGAAAATATAATGTACTATTAAATCAAAGAAAACAAATTACTGGGCATTAAATGTAGCATGAGAAACCGTCTTGAGCCTAGTTTACAAGCCATTGACATGAGTCTGTTTTGTTTTAATAAATTTAATATAATATACAAATTTAATATTCAACAGTCACCAACAAAGTCATATACAAGTAAAATACATCTGTAATTAAGCAGAAATCTGCCTTAATTTGAAAAAATGCTTTACAATGAAACAACTTCACATATGTGACCCATCGGACCACAAAACCAGTTTTAACTTGAATTTTTTTACAATTAGACGGTCATAATTATTATACACTGTTTCAAAGAGTAATCTTCTTCAAAATGAAAACTTTATTGTTCTATCATTATACAGTCCAAAATTATGCATTAAGAAGATGTGGTTCAAATTATAATTACAGGAAAAATGCATTTAACATCTATACAATTTTGGAAAGAATTTTTTTAGCAACCATGTTCAGAATTGAATGAAGTTGGCACAGATGAACAAGTTATTTACTCAATGCTTCATTTTTATGCTAGCCTTATGCATAGCTTGGCTATTAATGGCACGATAATAACAAATTTAAGGAAAATTATTGAATTATTAGGCAATCTTCTGCTTTCTTCTGGTTCTCTGCCCTTAGGCAGGTTCCGCTGTCCAGTGTCGCCACTCTTCCCTCCGCTGGGCCTTCTCCTTTAGTTTTTAGTATCCAATCCTCGTCATCAAAGTGTCCAGAAGCATCTGTCGTGGTCTTCCTCTTGTTCTTTTCCCCTCCATTTTTTTTATTAGGCAATAGTTACTGCAAAACCAATCTTCTAAAATATTTTTTTAAATATTAGTTTTAAAACAAAATTTATTTATCACTTTCTGTCAAAAAATAAAAATTAAATTTTTCATTACATTTGGCCATTTTTCAGCAGTGTGTGTTGCAATGTTATAAACCTGGTTTTGGCAGGAGGGTCACATAAATTATAGTGAACACATTCAGTGTGAATGTCTAAGTTCAAAACTTCTTCCGACCGTTAGACGTAATTCATTAAAATGCAGAACATTCCACGATACAAATTCATAACGCATAGACAGTGAAGCACTATAAAAATGGAATTTTAAAACGACGAGTCCAACACCAAATGAAATTGCAAATCGTTTGAGTAGCCAAAGAGTTCAAACAAAACAAGCTTTAGCATACATAATTATTACACACAAAAAAGCACCTTAAATACAATAAGAATTTATTTGAGAAATGTTTACAATATTTGCTTATATTCTGAAACTAGCTCCAACACCGAATTAGCAGAAAAGGAAAACATTCAACTTTACCTAATCCTTCTGACATTGAAAATTGAGGTACAGCTGATTTGTAATACTGCGATGCAGCACATGTAGGCATTTTGATTTAAAATACAATAAAATCTAGATAACAACGGACTTAACGTGATCCAGACCCATACACAGTTACCCGGCATGCCATTAATACATACAATTATAGGCTTAATCATGCACAAATAATAAAATTGCATCATTGTGGTATAAAATCGCAAATCAATATTCACATTACTGCAAAATACAGGGAGCATCTAAAAAAATATAGGAATATTATTGCACATGCTGTGGTGTCCTCACTTGTTTTAAGGTTCCCTTAAAAAGTGTGAGGGGAAGTGAGCAAAGCAAAGATTGCATTTCAGCAGCTTTATACAAGTATTCATTGCAGTACTTTCATTTATATTAACAGCTTCCTACTTCCTAACCAGTACACCATTTATGCTATAATAAATAAAACAATATTCACATGCGGACAGTTATATATATATTTTTTTAATATATATATTTCACAAACGGAAAGTTCAAACAATTTAGTCTTGTACTTTATGCAGTCAACATTTCACGTACCTTAAATGAAATTTCTATCATCTGTGGTTTCATTGTGCGTTTGAAAGTGGAGTAATAAATAAAATACTTACTTAACAATCAGAAAAACCATAATAATACGCTAAAATATCAAACCACTATTAACCGTGCTCAGAAAAACTAAATATATTTCAATCGTACCCGTGCAAATAAAATAATCGACGATAGCACAATTTATTGACAAAAACTGAAACTAATGTGATAATTATACTGATCAAGTCCTTCATTCACCATTGCTTATTCCCACAAATTCACATTTTCTGACCTTGTGCAAGTAATTAACGCAATATAATCACAATAGTAATTATGAACGGATTTAAATGTGCAAGTTTTGAATGTCTGGCCATGCATTCTTACAATGCTGTACAAGCAGTAATCACATTAAGTTGCGTCAAAAAAAAAATAGAAACTTTTAAATACAACAAAGACTAAATATGAGACTGACAAAAATATCAACACTGCAATCTTCATTACAATAACAACTAACAAAAGTGACTACTTAAAATTATCCTGCACAGCTAAAAAATAGTGCAATCAGTACAGGTGTGCAACACATTACTGCTCTCACACATATCCATGCTTTAACAACCAAATACGAGCAGCTATACTATAATACTCAACACATGAAATTTTACATCTACATGTACATGTAGATACAATAACACTGATAAAACATGCAGGGTTTCAGTATATGTAAAACTCCTGTGAAATTTAAACCTTTCTACATGACAGCATGTTGGTATCTATATATATAAAAATGAACTTTCCAAATGTTCGTCGCATTTTCACGCTGAAAGTGACCCACCGATTGTTTTGAAAATTTTACAACACCTTCCATTCCCATTCAACCGCGTGTTAAGATGTTTTCACCCGAAAAAACCCAACCGTTTCCACAAAAAGTGAACTTTGCAATCCCTTCGTCCGCCATTTGCAAACTAAACACGTCCCACACGGCTGCAGAGATTTCATAAACGCCGTCTCCAAACACAGCAACGAAACATCAATGAGGTGCGGTCCTATGACGTCATAAGCGAGACGCGATTAATTTTCCAAAGAGGACGCTTTTAGGCCTTTTCACAAAGCGGCCTTTGGGCTTGGAATGGACGCTGCGACGGAAGAAAGGAGCGGAGGGAGCGGGACAAACACGGTGGAGAGGGAGCGGAGGGGGAGGGGGAGGGGAGGTGGAGGTCAAGGGGAGGGGGAAGGGGAGGGGGACGGAGGGGAAGGGGAGTGGGAGGGAGAGGGAGGAGGGGGAGGGAGAAAGGGAAGGGAGGTGGAGCGCGAGAGGAAGGGGGAGAGGGAGGGGGAGGGGGAAGGGGGAAGGGGGAAGGAAGGGGGAGGGGAGAGGGAGGGGGAGGGAGGAGGGGGAGGGGGAGGGGGAGGGAAAGGGGAAAGGGGGAGGGGGAGGGCGAGGGCGAGGGGGAGGGGAGGGGGAGGGGGAGGGGGAGGGGAGGGGGAGGGGAGGGGAGGGGGAGGGGAAGGGAGAGGGGACGGGGAGGGGGAGAAGGAGGGGAGGGGGAGGGGGAGGGGAGGAGGAGGGGGAGGGGAGGGGGAGGGGAAGGGGAGCCTCTTTTCAGCCACAGCAACGCGTGGCCGGGTTCAGCTAGTAATAATATGTAAATGGCTGCTGAGAGTTTATAACAACTCTCAGAACTTTATGATAACAGACGATAACCTATTCAAATAATTATGCAGTTAACCCTTTCTTGCCGGACCGGATCACCTATGACCTGATTATCAGGATAGGTATCAAAACAATTCCGGCTGGAGAGGGTTAAACAATATTTTAATGCCATCCAAAACTTCACCAAATGTAATGCTAATGTTAAACTGTTGCTGTTAAATGCGCAATGTTTCAATGTAGTAAGCAATTCTAAAAATCCCTGATGCAATTTAGGTTCAAACACCTTGCAGCAACAATTTTTAAATGTACTTGAAAATAATGCCATAACAAGATACAAATACTTGAGATTTTAAATTTAACAGTGTGTAGACAATCATTTTAGAAAACTTGGCTGAAAACATCTTTAAAGCTAAGTATGACTATTAAAATATTCATACCGTTGTCAGGTACAGGAAGCATACAAACCTATTGCAAGTTACATGTATTTACATACAACATAGATCTGACAAGTAAATGCATCACAATTACAACTTGAAATGCTTACAACTTGAAATGCTGCAAATCAAACAGCACAACAATGTTCATTTGTTGAACAAAAAGTTTCCATAATCTCACGAAACATACAATGGGACAATCGTGTTGCTCTCGAGATGCACGAAATTCTATATCTAGATACGTAGATACCAAACAGAAATATTGTACTAGACAAAACAAAATATGCAGAATCTTGAAATTGGTAAATGCATTGATGATGCTCGGTGAAGATATTTACAAATGACAACAACCTTTGACCTTCACCAGAAATTGTCAATTAAATTTGTCGTACTCTGCAACATAACAGAGACAAAGACAAAAGAGACCAGAGACAGAGCAACTTGGAGACGTCTTGTAAAGGCCTCATCGTCAGCATGCGCTTGATGGAGGAGAAATTGAACACAGTCACATAACCAGCTGCATTCAAGCAGAGATCCTTAACAACCAATGCAAAGCCTTTTCAAACACTCCAACAGGTACAACCAATTTTATTACCTGTTGCTAATTCAGTGCAGTCGCAAGGAGTTATATTCTACATGAAATTCAACTAATCTCTGTTTAACAGTTTCTCAACAATATCTCCTGGGTTTCTAGGGACTATTTTCCACCAGACACAGGACTTATTTATTGACATTTTCTTCTTTCCTGCTTTATCTAACGAACAACTGTCAGACTGGTCAGCCATGAAAAAAGATGCAGCACACAAACACTACAAGTCACAAGATATTTGACTCCATAATGATTTCTTCACTTTCACAAACAAATTCAGCTATGATAATAATATTCTTTAATGATTCAATCTGACAAACCGCAGAATGATTACAGGCACAGGTTATACGAAATACGGCCCACTATAGCACGACATGCAGGTCGGCTTTACAGCAGTGGGTTCGGTAGCTTAACACTAAAAAAATGACTATACAATCGGTGGGACGATGATGAGATAGCAAGTGAGATGACTGGCCAGCCATCCTCATATGCCAAGGCTAAGAAAATGAAGACGCTAACACTTCATACCAATGGCTGCTGCAGGGCCAGCGCAAGGGACTGCTCTTCTAACATTTCTTTTTCTTCTTCACGCGTTTAACAATTTTCGATACCCCTACATTTACTTTACATTCCAATAACTCAAACTCTGAATGAATACTACGTTTCTTGTAAGTTGCTACATATTGCACAAACACTGTATGTGCTTCTCACGACATATAAAACGACCAAAATCTGACTGTTTATAAAATATACTGCATGTAATACACGAATACGACACTGTTTCTTGAAGAATGCTGGCAAAAAATCACCCCTGCATGTAAAGTGCTGGCATGGAAATATCTCACATTTAAGAATACTGCTTACATGTAGTTACGCATGAACTGGACATATAACAATTAATCCAAAACCAGTTCAACACCAAAAATCTTGTGAATTAAAACACATCCATCAACTGATTTTACTGTAATGAAGCTATCACAGCTGATGTAGTCACAGCAAGTTGACAATTCAGTTAACAATTTATACTGATATAATAATATCATCCATTGTGAGCAGGTTTAACATGCAGAGACAAGAGCATTTGTACAAGACATGCAGTAACATTACACTACACAAGCAGCCACATAGGTTACCCTGGGCAGCTTACAACACTTAGCACCTTATATTTTTAGTTGCAATAAAGAAAAGCCATCAACTCAGTCATCTAATTACAAATAATGTTTGCATGCCGATAAAATCCTTCAAATTATTTTCACAGTTATCACAAATTCATCAGTCTATCAAACAGCCAATTCAATGAGTAAAGTAAACTGCAAGACTACTCAACCCTACTTATGTAAATGTGAGGTCTTGCCATCAAACACAACAGCAGTTAGCGGTACCTAGCAGCCAGATTTACCTAATTCCTAGTCCAGACATGGTAAGGCCTTGTCAATTACAGATACTGATCTACAGACCAGACGTCTAGTTAGAATTTCAGTCGAGCATAAAAGCAATTGAAAGAGCTGACAAAAAATCTTGAAAAAACACTAAAAATGTACTGAAACAAAAGCATTCAACTTTAGTATTAAGTATTCAATTATTCATATGCACAATTGCACATGCCATTTTTCCAAATAGCCACTATGACCATCATAGCACAAAGTGTCGACTCATGATAAAGAAACTTACTTTCCTTCTATTTAGTAGAGAAATGACATGAAATTGACGAAAGAAGGGGGAAACCGAAAACAAATCTTCTTAACCCTTTAATGCCGAGATGGTAGTAAATGTTATGAGAAACCCTATACCCTCCGGCAATAAATGGTTAAACTTCAGCACGGTTCTTATTCCAAACAAAATCCTTCTCCAACAGAAAGCATTTTTAGCAA
Source organism: Lumbricus rubellus (assembly GCA_945859605.1). Lineage (NCBI taxonomy): Eukaryota > Metazoa > Annelida > Clitellata > Crassiclitellata > Lumbricidae > Lumbricus > Lumbricus rubellus. The sequence continues at coordinate 14,486,391 of OX243826.1, read as the reverse complement.
GTAAAGCACAACTGAGCACACAGTTGAAAAGATACATGTACATTCGAATTCATGTATGACATACACAATATTACACACATGTTCTTACAAAAAGCAGAACAGTTTCACATACATATAAACTTAAACCATTTTGTGCTCCCAGCTTGGATCATGATCCGTGTCAAAGTCTAGGTGTACAAATGCCCGCTCTACCTCCTCCAGATTTTCCAGCTTCCTTTGAAGCGATTCACCGATGTTGTGCGCCTCCCGGAGACTCATTTCCTCTGGAAGTACGATATCCACCTCCACAAGGAAGTTGGATCCGAAGTGGAATGCACGTACTGTCTCAATGTAGGTCACCTTTGGATGATGATTGACAGCAAGGAAGGTCAGCTTCTTTAGAAAGTCGGGTCGTGCGGTGTGTCCAGTCAGCATTTTAATTTGACCTGAAGAGAGCACAAAAACTATTTTTAACATTTTAAAACCGTGTGCTCTCAGCACGTTTAAATTTAAATCTGACATATAAATTTATGTACTGATGACAATCTTTAACGGCACGGCGATTCAAGGCAATGTTCCAGCTTAGAACAACATCTCCGCTTGTGATCTGCCAATGCTCTAAAAATTGGAGCTGCTCATCCCATAAAAAATGCACTTTTCAAAGATGGCCGCACAATAAGAGCACCATCAAACTCACCATATGATTAATACAGGTCAGATGAGCAATTTACACAGTTGCTCACCAGTATGGTCAAAGAAAGCTGACACTGACTACCCTGATTTGCTAAAGTTACACATCACATTCTTAGAAAGTCACATAGTGCCAAAACTCATCCTCCCTGTTCAAGTGCGGTGGAAGGATTCACTGTCATTTAGTACTAAGCCCAAACACAAAAAGTGGCCAGAAATAATAAATCAAAAGAAGAAGAATTACACCAATGCATCACAGATTAAGAAAATTTGATGTATGTAAGGCAGTTATTTTATACCAAAAATTGGTGTTGTTGACACCTGTAGACAACTTTCGAGGTAGTGCTGCGTTTGACTACTGTTACATGCCACAAACTGACACAGTTTTTATGAGATCAATTTATGACATTTTAAGGCAAGTATCATCTGCTCCCTGAGGCTTGTGGTCTCAGGCTGTTACTCAAGAGCTTGGGACTGGTATACACATAGTGGATGGTAAAACAAAGAAAAAGTGAATCAGAGGAAAGACAATACTGACACCTTTGAGTTGCCTTGACTGCTCTCATCTGTTTCTATCAATTCATAAAATTTTAACAACAATCTCGTCACATTGTGGACACTGAATTAGATAAATTAATTAATGATTAAATTGATTAATCTACTTACTCCAACCCATCAGACACCAGCTGATTATGATGTAGATACTGATGATGATGGCACCAAGTGGATCAGCATATTTCCATAATCTGTATCCTTATAACAACAGAAGAAGCGCACAAGCATAAGACAAGACTACCACATAATATATATATAAATATATATATATATATATGTATGATATATATATATCTAAAATCTATGTGTATATATTTATACATGAACAAGTGTATATGTCACACATGTAAATATATATATAATATATAATTTTATATATATAACTGCTCAGTTCACTACAGAGCACCACTTGAAAGAAATTTTCAAATGACTCTCCATATTGCTGGGAAATCAAACTACAAGCATCTGTTCCAAGTCTACCATGCCAAACACACTACATCAAAAGTCCAGGATTCATTTTTAAAAATCCACATATATAACACAAATTCGGACATAACATCATTACAAGTCATGGACCCCACACTTAGTTCAGTCATAAACAATAACTTAATTAGAACTGTCTATTTATCGACCATGCGAAGAACACGCTATCTCTGCAGGCATTTAACCCTTTAATGCCGGAGGGTATAGGATTTCCCATACCATTTACTACCTTCTCGGCATTAAAGGGTTAAATCACAGATCAAAACCTATCTGTTCACGCAATCATACGACTGTCATTAGCTGAACTCATGTACAGTGAAATTTCCTTCGGCCTTGACTGAGCTACGGCGCAATATAAATCATCTTATTATAATTATTTTTAAATACACAGAAAGCAAATCATACCAATCAACCCGCAGACAACAGCACCCGTGTTAGATATCACGTCATTCCTGTGGTCCTGAGCAAGCGCCTGTGCACTTGGTGTGGCCACACGCCGACAAACGATAAACAGGATCAACTTTATGACTGCAACACAGAAATACGTCGACTTTTATCAATCAATCAATCAATCAATCAATCAAATATTTTTATTTTGCAACCAGTATACATGAAAGGTTCACACATCTTGCACATTGGTTACAAAAAGGGAGGCCCTAAAGGGACTTTAAAAAATCCCGCTGGCTAGGGACACCAACTAATATATTGAGTTGACGATGTGAGGTGGCCATGATGAAGTCTTTGCAAAAATCAACATAGTGACTGACAAAAAAAGACAAAGCAACTTATAACAATTTCTATGAGTAAAAATGCACTTCTTTTGGACGGTTTTATTACAATCTTATTACATTCGATTCTATCTTTTGTCTCTCACGATAACTGATTGAATGAAAATTCATTCAATGACTTTACGATATTAATCCATTTTAAGTCTTCTTTGAACTCCTCACTAAAAATACCTTATTATGGACCCACGACTGTGGTTAAGAAGGCAACACTTTATCGTAAATTGCATTAACTTATAAGGAGGGAAGAGTTGGCTTTAGAAGAGCGCATCTAAGCCCCCAAAGTTGCCTTGAAATGCATGAAATAAATTAAATTTATCGTGCAGCTTCTCATAGCACACTTCATTAAACATACTGAAGGAATCTGGTAACAGACAATACCCAAATTTACTTAAAGTTAGAACACTACCTCACTTTAACCTAAATTAATAATAATAATATAATAATATTATTAATAATATTATACTCCCAATTTAAGTCAAATTGTAATAATGGTATAGCATCTTATTATCCAATACATTAATACTTACATATGGTCGACACACAAATGACGATACTTTCCACCTCAAATATTGGACCACTCTCTCCTTCCACTTGCACGTACTGCTTCATATCCGAGATATTGATGCACATGAAATCGCTTTCGTTGTGAAGATACGGAGGTTGAAGATCGTATTGCGCAAATGCAAAGATCTTCTGAAAAGCCTGTATTATCATTTGCACAGATGCCAACGCCATGACAACGGACAAGACAACGATGGCAACTGGCTCGAGTTTCGTGCGACCTATAAAGACCAACAAACAATAATTCCAAGAAAACCTTGTTTTCATAGACTTTCATTTGTTTGCGGTCAGGATATTTCTGAAATTTTACTACAGCAATTCCATGTATGTACAATGTACATCACCTGTACGCTTGTACAGTAGGCCAATTTTTTACAGTACCTTCTGAGACCCTAGCTGAAGCGCTATGCTTAAAAGAAACACAGGAAATGTACAGAACACCATATATCAAGTATAACAAATTTGGTCTACTTTTATTGTTCATGCAAAAAATACTCATGTAATTTAAATAATAATAGGCCCGTAACTCTGAATGGCAGTCTGTGTGTGGAAGCACACCAATGATGACTTACAATTGCATGAGCACAGCCTGATTGCTCTAATGAACTTCTGCAGTATTCAGACAAGCATAAAACTTGAAAAGACACCAAACAAAGCTACAATCATTCCACAATTATTCTAATCCCTCTTTGTCTAAAAGCCTGATGGTCAGACAAACAAACAGATTCATTTTCAATCCTGATAGTCATTGAGGAATGAGGATCTTTCAAACTGTTGATATACGGCACATGCAACTTGCACCAGTCACCATATTGTTCGATATATAACAGAAAGCTGTATAACACTCTCCGTTACAGATGTTGATATTTACCTTGTGGGTATTGATAAGGATCTCGATTTTTCATCGCTCGACTGCTCCACCACATCAGGATGCCAGACACCAAATCCACCGCGCTATCAATAACAGAAGTTATGACAGCCAAAGATCCAGACAGACCAGCTGCTACTGCCTTCCCGAAGAGTAACAACTGCAAAACAAAATAAAACACAGGTCCAAACGCTATATCTTGTACTATTAAAATATCATAATATGCCCGTTACCGCAAATTGCCATTTAAACAAAAATGGTGAAGTGCCCATACACACCACTGAAAGAAATACTGACAAATTTTCACAGTCTTCCTCAACAACTTTCAACATAATAAGCTTTTACACGCATCTGTTTTTGGAAGCTGATGAATTCTGGATGCCTCAAGAACCAAGAACCTGGCTTATACGTGTAACAGCAAGATAATGAATCCAAAGATTATCTTTACCAGATTCATCGTAAAAGAAACTTTGGCAAGGATGGAAGACTTCCTCATCAAAGCCTTGTTGGCATCGCTGAGTGCAGCTGAATTGTCGTTCTCAAGTTGTATTCCTTCGTATGCTTCTATCAGTTCATTCTGCTTCTTGTAGTATCGTCTGTTGAAAAAAGACAACGCATTAGCATAGCGTGATACACCGTAGATTACAATGATCTCAATGATGATCACTATTTGTTAGTGGGTGCGCTAACTTGGGTCGGGAGCGCTACTGAATCTGTGAGCGGCGCTTTATAAGTGTTCAATTACAATTACAATCTCTTAACCCCTTTACGGTGGAATAAAATTTTTGAAAACTTTCACCAACGGTGGAATTTTTTTTTGAAAAAAAAATTGAGTTAAAGCCTTTTTTGAGTTTCTATAATTATTATAAGCATAATGTACTGCGTTATTTTACTTGTATTTTACTTTTATTTTTTTTCACATTTTTTACCAGTTTCCTACGATTATGCGGAAAAAACGATTTTCTGGCATGCATGTTCATTGTATTATTCCGATATAAACTAGTCATTAGAGTACAGTAAGAAGCCAGTTCTGTGGACTGTCAAGAGGAGTATGGTGTACCCTCAATAGTTATATTTAGTGTGATACATCTCAAAACAAGGTTCCACACACAGTGGAACATCACAGTCTGCACACATGAAGCTGGTCTCCTTCCGGATCTTCTTTCCATCTGGTCCAAGGTGTGAGCAGCACACCTTACAGCAGCGTGTTCGTGCTTTCTTCCCAGGGTTTGATGGAATTCTCTTAGTGAAATGACGCCCAGTCAGTCGCAGTGGATTGGACTCGTCTGTCGAAGGGCGACCCCGTTTGACCTGAACATGGAGTGGATCATGGTAGGTTTCTAACAAGCGCTCGATAAGCTTGATTCTGAACTGTAGGTGGCTCATTTTCACAGAAGTATTGTCCTTGTGAAACAATATGTAACAGTTCAGTGTGGTCTGGTTCAACATGTGACGAAACATTTTCTTATACCACACCTTGTTTCTCTTGCGTTCTGTGGGGTATGCAACCAGCATCTGGTCGGCAACATCTACTGCTCCCATGTTCTTGTTGTATGTGACAATGGCAGCGGGTTTGTCTTTCTTTCCACGATGCGTTTGGACAGTTTGCATTTCACTGCGGTGGTAAGTCGACAGCATTGAAACCTCCTTCTTGTCCATCCACTTTAGTGCCAGCATGTCGTTGGTGAAACGCACAATCGTTTGACCACGAGCAACTTTTTGTTTCAGCTGTGCGGGCATGTGTTTCCTGTTCAGCCTCACAGTTCCTACAGCATCAGTCTGTCTTGAATGAAGCTGTCGAAATAAAGTTGGAGATGAGTACCAGTTGTCTGTAAATATGCAGGCTCCCTTGTCCAGCAGATCTTTGGCAAGAGTCATAACAATGCGTGAAGACGTCAGACCGTCTGTCGAATCGTCTAACTCCATTGCCGTACCTATGTGAACTAATGACTTCCAAATGTACCCCGAACCAGACTCGCATAGCTCATACGACTTCAGGCCAAATCGCGCACGTTTCATGGGAATGTACTGTTTCATTGCAAGGCGCCCCTTCCACAACATTAGAGACTCATCGATCGCAAGGTTTTCGCCAGGTAAGTACACAGTTGAAAATCGTTCAACCAGTTTGTCATAAAACCATTTGATTTTCAAGTATGATTTGTGGGCTGGAGTGGTACCAGTGGGCAATGTAGTGTTGTCGACAAAGTGAAGGCATTTCCATAATAGTGAAAATCGTTCCTGTGACATGATCTGTCTGACATAAGGTGTCTCCAGCAATGGCTTGGTGGACCAGAACATTGAGACTTCCGGTTTCTGAATAATGCCTTGATAAATAAACAATGCAAACAACACTCTCACCTCATCACGTGTTGTATCAGACCAGTTATTCATTCTAGATCTGCGTCTAAGACCCGGAGCCTCCATAAGTTGTTGTGCACGCCTGTTGGTCTCAATTACAATCTTATCCAAAATCTCATCGGTGAAATACAGATTGAAATATTCCAAAGGGTCCAGAGTGTCAGCCACGGGTATCTGACGGCCGGGTTTACCAGTAAATGTAAAGCGCTCACGGTGATGCACATCCTTCTCCGACCAGCCAAACGCTGAAGTAGAATCGTAGTCTACAGTTTGTTGGCTATCATCACTATCGGCATCATCGTCATTATCATCGCTACTTGAATCTGCATCAACATCACTATCAAAGTATGATGAACTATCGTCACTTTCTGCTATCAAACGCTGTATTTCCGCATCAGATAAACCACGTTTACGCGACATTTTTTCTACGACTAGCGTACTTTCACTATTTGTGTCAAGGTTACAGACAACCAGACAACGGCTTGAATCGGGGTCGTCTAGTTCGCTGTTAGGCTGTTCTGCTGTTCTAACATCACCCCTCCGAATGTCTGCAGCTATTACCATTAGCCCGAGTTCTCTCGGGCTCCACAGTAAGCGAAAGGCAGCTATATTATGCAGTTGGGGATAGGCCAAGGTGCAACCCGAGATATCCCGGGCTGCACAGTTGGGGAGAGTTAGTGGAGCCCGAGTTATTCCGGGCTCCACCGTAAAGGGGTTAAAAGACGAACACAAACAGCTGAATGAAATATACCTTATGCATTTTGGTAGCTTCTTTCCCTCCGCCGTGGTTCCTTGTTTCTTTGAAGTAAAAGCCATCAACGGCATACGCCACTTGTGTTCATCATCTAGTAAAGTCACAGCACACAATCATGTATTCGTTCATTACAAAGATTTTATATAGCGCCCATTTATGGTTACTACACAGGAGCGCTCCCGACCCAACCTCTGCAAAAGAGGACAGTTTTAAGATTGCGATAAAACATGCCAGAGCATCTACAGACAGATATTAACCAGACTCGATACATATTGTACCAGTGTCTTAATTAAAAAAACCATGCCAGTCATGATATCCTCTAAAATCATGAATCACCATCACCATGAGGCGATAGTAAGCCTGACAGATAAAGTCAGCAACTGTAATATATCATACACTTGGTGGAATTCTGCCTGCTCTCAGTTCCGTCTGCTGCTTAAGACTATATTCTTTCACTTGGCCTATGTCGGAAAAAAGAAATTTTGAAGGTGTGCAACATAAATTCTGATTGATTAGCTGATTGATTGGTTCATTGATACACAGCAAACTAAACCGACAAGCTGTCAAGCATAAAAGCTCATTCATCACCAGTGACAAAAGAAAACTGTCACACAGCAAGAACACTAAAATACCAATAAAAGCACAAGTACTTATTCTAATTTAATTGTAACAGATTATTAATTTTTAAAGTATCCATAAGAGACTACATGACAGTAAGAAAGGAATATCATAAACCATCATCATAGCTTACCGTCAAGAAGTGCTGTCTTTAGTGGTGACACTTCTTCCATCACAACCATACCTTGTGACAACCTTCTATCGTCCACTGACTTAGTTCTTGTCATTTCCGTCTTTGATAACGTATTGCCGCTTACATCTTCCAGCGACTTGCTAGTCTGGCTAGCCTGTTCAAAGAAACATGAAAAATCAAGCGCTTGTAATTCACAATTTTCATCTACATCTACAATCAAGGGATTTGTAAAATATTTAGAGAGTCTTACCCCTATTTAAAGTGTGTACCATCCAACAACATACTCCTATTCACAAGGCCAGGAGCGGATATGGAAACTTTTGAAGGGGGGTGGCAAAATTTTCTGTCTTGAGACAGGAAAAAAATTTCGGCTCATATTATACTGAATGACATGACTGAACCATGGAATACAAGGCCATGTGCAAAACCCACCCCTCATCGCTAATAAAGATTACTAAATTTTACCTACTTACTGCATGATGCGTAGGGAAAGACAAAGTACTAAATATTCACAATCCATGTATGCTAAGTACCGATACAGGCAGTTGTAATTAAATATGAAATTTAGAACTGCAGCAATGATCAACGACAATAGCAACAACAACAATAATTAGAGAGATAGTCTACAGCATGTTGAAATATTCAACTTACAATTAGTCGTTTAGCTGACAATGGATCGTCATCATTGGAACTGTACAAGTTGTTCATGCTTGTCTGTGATTCAATTGAAGCTCACAAAATGTCTGGTCCTTCCTTCGTCAGTATCAAACCATACTGAATCTTCTTCTGCAAATTTTAATAGTTTTACGCATGCTTACAAATAAGGATTGTTATCGAATGGAGTCATCAATGCTACATCAAATCAAGTCTGCTATAGCCAGGTTGGTTGGTAAATTCTGGTGCCAGGTCAGAATCTGAGGTCAAGCCAAAGAGACAGCATGGTGCAACAATGGAAGTCATTGATGATATAGTCACGTGGTGGCTCACGAGTAGAATCAGTAAAAGTTCGGTTTCATTCGCATGCGGAAAGGAGGAGAGAGCGAGTGGAGAAGTGAGAATGACAAACGAGGTATAAGGTTAAAGAGGATTGTCATTAAATGGCTAGAGTGTGAAAACCGTGAGCAAATAACTAACACTTCACTGTGTATCATAAATCTAAATAATTAATTATTACTTCCAAAGCCGTTACAATAATGCCCATGATGCCTATCTAACGACCGATGGTTGTACTCAAATATTGTTCGCATTGAGGCTTGTAAGGTATTGTACTCAAAGCATGCACGCTGTGGAATGTGCAAGTTTACATGATGTGGTAAAGCTTACACTTGTTTGTATATTTCTTACAAGCTCTTCTCCGTGTAAATTTATAACTGTTTATATTTATCATCAGTCAAGCGAGTAAAAACTAATTTGACGACCATTCTTATTTGACGAAACCATGTCACCAACAGGGATGCCATTCTGAATTTTTTTTAAAGGTCAGGTCCAGTCAGAAAAGGCTAGAAAAGACTAGATTGACAATTTCTCTGAAAAATACATGAATTTTTCAATTTTTCCGGCTTGAAATTTCCAACGAGCTTTTTTTAGTCATCCGATGATTAAAATTTGCTCTTTTTTCCATCCCGATAAAATTTATAATGACGTATTTTCAGTCTTTCGATCCAAAATTTTAAAAAAAACCAGAAGCCTAGACAAGGCCGAAAACCTAGATCTAAATGGAAAAAGCTATGAGTGGTGTCATGATCCGTGGTCACCAAAGACTAAGAAGATTTTGATGTCGCTGTTTACTTTACATGTTAAAAAAGCACATGATTATTAATTTTAAGAGCCCCGTTTATCTATTATATGGAACAGAAGGCCTACGTCATGGTTAGTATTGGTATTATTCGCAAGTCGTATTGTAGCCTAATCGTAATGTCCAAATGTCTAAAGCGCTACTTGAAAGCCAAGCGCGGGGCACCAGCTTATTCACGAGCGCCCCGTTGAGTTAAAAGGGTTGTCCGTATTCGTTTAATTGATAACAACAACAGACACTGATAGACAGTGAGACATTCCATCGCTATCAGGTCGGCCTACAAAAGCAGTTAATCAAATGGAATAAACTTACACGAGACTTGCGTAAGATTGTCTATGTCCATGTCCATTGAAGAAAATTACATAAATTATTACAAAAAGAATGATTTTTATGTATAAATATGCTAGGCTTATGGAATTACATAATTTGTCATAATTAGGCCTAATGGGCATAGGCCTATTGTTGCTTCCTATACAAAACGCGTGAGATGTAGGCGGCAGTAGGCCTAGTGTTTGTCATCTTTGATTGGCAATAGGCCTACGATCCAAGTTGTAAGGGCACGCCCCGTAGAGCCAATGTGCCTTTTGTTTGCAAGCTGTTTGTTCTGTTTGTAATTTATATAACTGTGTTCTTGACAATTGTTTCAGCTGTAGCTGTAGGCTACACTGTAGGCCTAGGCCTAACGTAGACTACCGCGGTTGCGGTCTGTCAACCTGATTGCTTCGATAAAGAAACTAATTTTCTAGAATAGGCCCTACTTCGGTTTTCGAGTTAGAAAAATTAGGATCGATGTCCGTGGTTCAAACACTATAGGCCTAAAGCCTTGTAGCACCATGCATTGTATGACATTCCAGGCATTGGCCGATGGTCACTCGCAACCAAGCAAACTGCATGACGGGCAAATTTCAGATTGAAGAAAGATGCTGGTCTGGTTCGATGCCAAAAGTTGTTTTGCAGAAATAGGATGAGTTCAGAGACGTCATATTAATTAGGCCTAACTGCATACATGTAGAGGGTAAAGTTGGCCACTTACTTCCACTCAATTTGAGCAGGACGATCTTCAAAAGAAAAATTATGTCCAAGATGGTAGGCCCTAAATCAATTAAACTTTTTAAAGGGAGCGGTTTATTTCAATATTATGCCATTCAAAGCAAGTTGTCAGTTTTAGAGTCAGCTTCAGGAAGAAAAGATAGCATAATCTAGGGCAAAGATAGTCTATTTGAAACCAGTTAGCCTAATTACATGTGAGTAAGCGTCTACTAATGGCGTTGGGAACTTGGGAGAATGATCTCCAAGTTGCCGGAAATGGCGATAATGATGATGTGATCTGATGATGATGATGATGATCAATTGATCATGCAGTGATAAAGGCTCAAAAGGTTTCCTAGAGCTGAGAAAATAATAATGGGCATGGTAAGCTTAGCCTATATGCCATAGCCTATGGTACCCCTCCAGTCATACTTATCATAGCCCTCCATACCCAAATTACACGTGTGATTGGTGACCATTTAGGTTCACTGCTAAAATGGCCTCCGGTCTAGTGAATAAAGGCATGGGCGTCCGCAGCGGGGCGCAAGTGCGCCCCTCTGGATTTTTCACATATTTGCACATAAATTTAGATTACTTGGTTGTGATTGTTACAACGCGATTTTCAATGTGATTATCGATTCGTTCTACAAGTTGAACCTATATCTTTCTTTGGGCGCATAACGTATAGGTAGGCTATAGGAATCTCTTGTGGTAATATGGAAATTCAAACTGTCACCCATTAAATTTAGACCATATGACAATTATTTAAAAGTTTGTGCCCCCCCTAGAAAAATTCCTGCGAACGCCCATGAATAAAGGAGATTGATTTTAAGCGCCGGTAGCCTACTGTAGTTGGTTCACTCATTAATTAAAATTTCATACAAACAATGATTATCAGTTTTAATCATGAGAAGGCAACAACTGTGACACATTCAGACACGTTAATCAAAATTACAAGACATCACAAACTGAAACAAAGATTAGCTGAAAAGTTGGTTCAAATATTTACATAACCAACAATTTATTAATTTAATGAGCAAAAATAAATGTCACAATTTTCAGTTATCAGACAAAAGGGTGTACTATGATCTCAAACAGTAAACAGATTTACGAGATGACAATAATTTATAATATACATTGCAACAGTTACTTAAATTAACACGAATTACATCAAAATTGTTCACTTTTACTGAATAGTGTAAGATTGTACAGTAGTAATTAACAGCTTCCAAAGTGCATGTATGTATTTACATTTACAAGACAATTAATTTTGAAATTCAACCACTCAGACTTACAGCAACAAGACACAACTATCATGAATTTTTTGCCAATTACATACATTCTTGGCTGCCATGTAAACCATAATATTATATCTGAATCCTGCTGAGCATTAGAATAAAAGTTTGCTCAGTTTTAAAACTAGTTTTCAGCATTTTTAACTAGTTTGTGGACTAAGGATTTTTTCCATTGAGTTACTTCCAAATCAGAAAAAGTTCTGACCACATCTTTCACCTCATGCAATCATTACCTGTGCAATAGACAATCACGACAGTAAAACACAATAAACAACATTATTTACACTGTTCTTCGATTCATTTTCCGCTTCCGACAAGCCTAACTTCAATTAACATCGTTTCTCAAAACCTCTGCAGTTCGAGATTTCTCCCTCGATACGCCTTTCCTGTTCGTTATTTTCCTGTTCGTTATTTTCCTGTTCGTTATTTTCCTGTTCGTTATTTTCCTGTTCAATATTTTCCTGTTCGTTATTTTCCTGTTCGTTATTTTCCTGTTCGTTATTTTCCTGTTCGTTATTTTCCTGTTCATTATTTTCCTGTTCGTTATTTTCCTGTTCGTTATTTTCCTGTTCGTTATTTTCCTGTTCGTTATTTTCCTGTTTGTTATTTTCCTGTTCGTTATTTTCCTGTTCATTATTTTCCTGTTCGTTATTTTCCTGTTCGTTATTTTCCTGTTCGTTATTTTCCTGTTCGTTATTTTCCTGTTCATTATTTTCCTGTTCGTTATTTTCCTGTTCGTTATTTTCCTGTTCGTTATTGTGCTGGCAGTAGCTGTTCTGCGGACACCATCAGGTGTTTTTGCTGGGTGACAATCGTCGTGTGTGTGTCTACTAGGCAATACGATGTTATGGCAACAAAAGGCAAAGACACTGAAGGATCATCATCATCGTTTGGCGGCATACAGTGGAAGACGACCAACATGTACACTGTACAGAGTTCAGCACGACGACAGCATTGTCAAGTTAATTAGGCACTTGTTACATGATTTGTTACATGATGGAACAAAGGCAGTCGTTGATCTCCTCAACCATTGGGGACGGTGGCAGATGGTGAGGAGACGGTTCGCGGTAGTCACCATCGAGATACACCCTAAACCAGTCACAATACAATAGTTATCATCAAGATACACCCTAAACCAGTCACAATACAATAGTTATCATCAAGATACACCCTAAACCAGTCACAATACAATAGTTATCATCAAGATACACCCTAAACCAGTCACAAAACAATAGTTATCATCAAGATACACCCTAAACGAGTCACAATACAATAGTCACCATCAAGATACACCATAAACCAGTCACAATACAATAGTTATCATCAAATACACCCTAAATCAAGTTCATAATGAAATAATTTACCACAATATCGCTAAATGTGGTTGCTGTCCTTATAAAAGCATTGTCGTCCTCTAGGTGGAACATTGGGCTTTGAAGGTCATCTGACGTAATGATGTATGTAGGCTACACACCAATGCTCCATAGTATGTATGCATGTACACTGTGTCCCAATAACTCGGGCACCCTTTTTATAATGTGAATAAAACTGGTAAATATTCATCGATTGTCAAAATTTCAAAACTGTTTTATCCTGAGGTAATTATCTACAAATTGGTAATTTATAAACGGCTCTCACTAAAAACTTACGTCATAATGACATCGTTAAATTACATATCGAAACCAAATGTCAGCCAAAATCGTTGTGTTCGGTACTTAACATTTGAATTCTCTGATGCAAATGACGTAACTGTGACGTCAATATTCATGCCAGAAACTTCATATTTAAATCAGTGTAAGACAATTATTTCAAGATAAAAACAGTTTTGAAATTTTGAAAATCGATTAAGATTTACCTGTTTTATTCACATTATAAAAAGGGTGCCCGATTTATTGGGACACAGTGTATGTATGGATGTGTGAATGAGCTGACAATTCGTAGGCCTAAGAACAAAATGTTCACCAACTGAGCACATCCATGGGGGGCATGGTGTATATGAGGCAACATCCATAGCATACAAAACAGCACTCGCTGACATATTGGAGCAACATACAATCACACATGGACCTTATAAGGCATCGTCCATTCAAACGGACCTCACCCGACCAATTAATTGAAAAAATGACCCAGGGTCGAGGCAATATGGTTGCTATAGAAACACGGTACGTTTACATTTAACACAGAGTTTGTCCAAAGGGTCAATTCGATTCTTGCAACACTCAACTCATACCACACATACAAGTATACTTGACATAGATAGATGGATGGATAGATGGACAGATGGATGGATGGATAGATAGATAGAATTAGATAGATAGATACAGGTACATAGATAGATAGATAGATAGATAGATAGATGGATGGATGGATAGATAGAGATGGATAGATGCATAAATACATACATACATTGACATAATATATATACACATTATATAAACATACAAGTACACACACACATATGTGACCCGTCATAACGAAATGAGTCGTTAGGCCCTTTTGGAGCATTTTGAGTTATGTATTCCACGTTATTCCATGTTAAATTACCTTCAAAATGAGCTATTATGCATACAAATCGGCGAAGTGCTTGTGGAGTTATAATTTTTTTAATCTATCATTCCTTTTCGTCATAACAGAAAATGTTGGGAAAACGCGATTTTCTTAAGTTTTTCTATATGTTTTAAATCTTATTGGTCATTTAATCTGCACAAATAGCATGTTAAAAACAGCAAAATAAAGTCAGTTTAAATATTTTTTAGATATTATATAATTTATATTCCAAAAATGGAAAAATGGAAAAATCAATAATTTTAAAATTGGACACCTTTAAAAGCGATTTTCAGCATTCTGCATTGTGCGAATTCCGACTCATTTCGTCATGACGAGTCACATATATAAGCAGTACCAAACACACATAAAACTAACTAACCAACATTTCTGCAAACCTATTTGTCACCACTGAGCAGAACATTTTTCGTTACCTGACGATTTGTACGAGCTGCCTCTGGTGTTTGTGCTGCCGTCCCCTGCGGTCATTGGCCGTCCACTCTCCCTGCATAACGGTCGTCTCCGCCCCGTCTTGACCATGCCAAATGCTCTGCATCGGATGATAAAACGACTCGGCACTGACCACTCTGCGCTCTGTAGTCGCCAGCACAAACAAAAGCCATTTGTAGCAAGGCGAAGATGTTTACCACCAAAAACACAAAGTTCTTAATCCCATTCCACTTCCTAGATGTATCATGCGAGATGCTTAAATAGGCATTTGTGGGGCACGGTGGTGTTGTGGTGGCGTCGCTGCCTTGGAGCTGGAAGGTTCGAGGTTCGAATCCACCTCGGCGCGTAAGGACCTTGGGCAAGTCCTTCACTCACAATTGCTCTGCATTCGGGAGCGCCTCTGAGTAGACAGAGCTTGCAGGGGCGTTATAACAAGTGCAGATACAAACAAATTAATGCAAAATATTCTTCAATTCAGCAGAGTAATAATAATAATTTTCTTTTAATTTAACAATCTGGTAGACAGAACGCAACAGGTTACAGCGTTCAAAGACTTTTTAGAATAGAGGCTGATCGAAGTGTAAAAAGACAATTTTTAGAATAAAGGCTGAACTAAGTGTAAGTCATGTTCCAAGAAAATTAATAAAAGGAATGGCTTCTAGACAGATAGGCCAAGGCACAGAGGAAGATGGCTGGTGCAGGTACAAAAAAAGATACAAATTCAGACAGTATGAAAACCATTGATACCAGCAAACACAAAAACATACAAGCATACTTCAATAAAATACTTTAAATAATTTTAAAAAAAATTTAAAACTTGTCCAATGTTCAGTGAGTGAAGAAGATTCAAGACTGAAATATATAACATTGAGTGAAAAAGGACAGCATTCCACATATATCTTTGTGGGGCGCGGTGGTCTAGTGGTGGCGTCGTTGCCTTGGAGCCGGAAGGTCCGAGGTACGAATCCACCTGGCCGCGTAAGGACCTTGGGCAAGTCCTTCACTCACAATTGCTCAGCGCTTCGGCGTGAAACTCCGATGCAGTGTCCGCTCTGCATCGGGAGCGCCTCTGAGTAGAGATAGCTTGAAGGGGCGCCATAACAAGTGCACATACAAACAAATATAAAGCAAGTGCTTACATAAAACCTTTCTACAAGCACTGAACACAAGCATCGCACACAATTAATCGCAATCTCCATATTTCTAACGAGCCACATAAAGGCTAAGCACAGGGCACCAGCCTACTCAGACAATTGTCCATAGTGCCCCCCCCCCTTTATCCAGGCAGTGCCAGTCCCAAGCCTGGATAAAAGAGGAGGGCGTCGCTAATGGTCTTTGTTACCACACAGTGACGTTAGACTGCAACTACACACGAGAGTGTTATCAAAGGGAAATCCAAGTCAGAGAAGCTATCACGGCTGAGAAAGAAGAAAGTCTTGCCAGAAACATGCCATCATAAACGTCACCGAACCCATACCAACCGACACACTTGAGCCACGCCTTTGAACGTTCCCACGTCGCAGCAAACGACTCGTATTGCGGGGCGCCGCTGCACATTCCCACCTTAACCGCGGCGGGTATAAACGTCTTGTAGCTGAGCCCCACCGGCGGAGAGTACATCGTTCGGCAGTTGATGGATTCGTCCAGCGGCCGTACGTACGTGATGCGCACGAAACGCACCATGACGCAACACTCGACCTTGTCTATGAAGTTCACTCCCGTGTGAACGTTACCTAAGACAACATTTAAACGTAATGTCATGTAAATATCAGAAATTTGTGCTGTATAAAGTCATATTGAATCAATCAATTTTCGTTTAATCAACACATCAGGTTGGCAGAACGCAGCATGTTACATATAGGCTAACTAATTTTACAAAGGTTTTATGTATAAGTTCAGTTTATATATGCAACATAAATAAATATTTTGCTTGAATTAATATTAATTGATCTATGTTTGTTAGGTTAAAAATGGATCAAGGTTTGAAGATACCAGCTAATTCACTAGTACTTATTATAACAAATCAAGGCTGCAATATTAGAGAGGTTGTGTGGTCCATGTTTGTGACAGGTCAGAATTGAAAGGTCAAGTTGAAGGTGCTACGGTGAAAATTATTGATACTTTATTTATATTTCTGTATTCACTGGTAAGCATATCATTGACAGACAGAGCTAAAGTGAGATGGTTGAATTTTGCGTAGATTAAGACAGAGAAAATGCACCTGCATGAAATGTAAGTTCAGCTCTTTCACTGGTTCAACTCTAATATTCAGATTGTTTGA
This sequence comes from Lumbricus rubellus, assembly GCA_945859605.1. NCBI lineage: Eukaryota > Metazoa > Annelida > Clitellata > Crassiclitellata > Lumbricidae > Lumbricus > Lumbricus rubellus. The sequence continues at coordinate 14,469,210 of OX243826.1, read as the reverse complement.
GAGTTTTTAATGCATGGGCGACAAAAAAGATAAATCACCGAAGAATCGAGTAAGTGAAAGCTTAACTACAAGTTAAAAAAGTCATTTACAAAGCATAGCCACCTGATATACGGTAACTCCACTGTGCTCCACAAAATGTTTTAGCATGAATAGCATCTCTGCGCAGTACTAAAATGTTCATAGTGAGAATAAATACTTCGACAGCTTGAAGATATAAATATTTCAAACAGAACTAAAATGCAAAATCAAAGTTGATGAGTTAACTAAAATAAAATTTATAAAATAATAAAAAAAAATTGAAAACATCTAAATGGTGTTTTGTACACAATCAAAAGAAAGCAATGTCTACCTAATTCTCTTAAAACATAATAGAAATTGAACATCTACCAACTGGTGCAGTACAAGTACCAAAAGAATGTTTCAAAATACTGAAAAATTAAACAATATAAATGTATATCTGGTTTGATTTCTAGACACAGCAAAAGCAAACAATATCTAACAATCTGCTTTATAAATACAACCAGAAGTGAACAACATCTAACTGGTTGTTTTCTAAATGCAACTAGCACTAAACAACATCTACCTGGATGCTTCCTAAACACAACCAAAAGTAAGCAACCTCTACCTGGTTGCTTCCTAAACACAGCTTCCAGTGTCTGTATATTTGTAATCCTGATGTTCTATATAAAAGATTGAGTTAACACAGATTTTCAATATCATTGACAAAAGTACAACAGATCTGAAATATAGTAACCTCAGGCATGAGGATAATTTCTGTTAGGTGCACAATTATTTATTTCAAAGTCCAGCATACAAGCAAAGTTGGCAATAATGATTACATACAAATACGCGTTAGAATAGACTAAAATGTTTGGAAAGCAAAGAAAGCAAGCATCCTTCTGTGAACATTAACCCTTTACTGGTTCACTTTCAAATTTTAAGCCCGTTTTCAGCGAATATTCTCGGGGGAAACGCGTAAAGAATTAAAGATCAAATATCTAAAGATCAGAAATTATGAGCTTAAAAAGAAAAACTTGGAATGATGACAAAAAGATCCTGTCAAATATTTCCTACATATGACTGTAAGCAGCTGTGAAGCAAAACCAGTTCAGTAGTGGCACTAAATAAATTCAATTGCAAATCTACAATCGTTTCCAAGAGCGATCAAATCTCAGTACTTAGTAACATTTAGACCAACTAAAACTACTGGCTGAAAAGTTGATGTCTATTTCAGCATATCTAGATATGACTAAAATTCATTTTCTTGCCCAAATTGCTTGAAAGAAACAAGTTAGGCCAACTAAAAAACTGCAAACTTAGCAAAAAAGTGATGTCACTATAAACTAAGTTTTAGGTCAATGACTCGGATAAACTCTCGGACAAAGTTTGATACATAAACAACAAGAATTAAATGTTGCCAGTGTAAACATTGGCGAAGTAGCTTTTAAATAAATTAGCGAAAGTGCAAAACTAGGCTACTAAAGGGCCGGTGCAATTTGAGTAGTGTCGTTGGAATAGCACAAGATGCTACAGCTATGAAAGTCATTCAGTTACATTTGCATGTCCATTTTGCCCAAACACACACTGAGGTCACATATCCTAGGATATAATAATGCACTAGCATCTTACATGTTATATATCCCAAGACACTAGTACCATATAATGTCCATTCAGCACTTCAAACAACAGCAGCTTTGTACAAAACACTCAGACCATAACAACAATAATGCTGGAGCTATATCAGTAATTAACTGAAGATCCGCCTGAACTTGAACAGGTCATAAAACATGCAATGCTGTTCAAGCCACTGACGTCTGGTTTATTGCCGCCATTATTGCAGCGGTCATTCTCTTCAACGATCTCTTGTAGCTCTTCATGCTGATGCTGTAAACCAGTGGAAATTGAGTGCTTACAGGATCCCTCCACAAAAGCCATATTCCAGTTCCTGGCCCTGGAGGCAGTAGTAGTCTCGGTCAAAACACATGGAGGCAAACCGTTTTCCGTGGATTTATTAATGTCACCCGAGGGCCTTGTCAAATGCGACGGCTGGGTCCTGTGCGGCAAACGTGGCTTTCATTTCATCCATGGTCTATGCATCACCCAAAGTCCAGACTGCTTCTGAAGTACTGTAGGCGGGCTTGCACAATTAATTAAAACAGAATTCAACGGCGTTTTCTCATTTCTGTCAGAAGGATTCCGGATTTCTCCAGGCAAGCAAAATCTTACATTAATCACGAAACCTTGCTTAGATCATCAAGCTTCAGGCAAGCAAAATCTTACATTAATCATGAAACTTTCTCTGCCTAGAGGCCCTAGACCATCAAGTTTCACAACAATAAATCAGATTCTCTTGAGGTTAGGAAACCTGCTTCCAAGAGATAGCAAACGGAATTTTAAAATATTCATGAAGCAATCAACCTTTTTAGTTCTCATTTAATCTCCGAAAAAGGGCCAATATGGCTTCTGATCATGCCTAGTCAGGCCAATATACACTGATAATAATAGCAATAACAATAATAATACTATTTATGTAGCACAGTAGCACAGCTGAGGTCCAGTGAAAGGGCGCTGTAAACAATATGAATCGCTTGCAAAAAGGACAGGTAAAACAAAACCGTGCAGGATGAAAAGACCTAAAGATAAATCACGAGCTCAAAATATGCAACGCTTCAGTCGGTGCTTAGTCAATAAATAAGAGCACAATGTCAAGACGGCAGGACTAACCAGACTAATAGACTAACCAGACTAAGAGACTAGCAGACTAATAGACTAACCCGACTAACAGACTAATCAGTGCTTAATGAATTTTAGTCAGACAAAAAATTGATCAATTTCAGGATAATTATACAATTATTTTCCCAGAGCTTCAAGGAATTTGAGCAAATTAAACTTCCGCAGCAATACATTCACTCGTGTTCTGGCATACAGCAACAGATAATATCGTGAATTAATAGCATCATTAAAAGATTCATTATACATCACAGCCAGCTGAGTTGCGACCAGTCGACCAAAATACTTGCATATAATATGTGCAAGAAATTCTGCATTTGCTTTTTATTGGGTCTACAGATTCTATTTAAGATTTTCCTGTTTGTTGGCACCACTCTGTGTTCCACTTATAATCAGTCAATCTGGTTGTTGATCTATGCTCTTCAGTCTTCAGTCTATGGAGATTCGCTGGTTCCTCACTTCCACACAACAATGCAAGCTCATAAAAGCTCTTCCTTATCACCTTTCTCTTGGAACTGTAATCTTCGTTTAGAAAAACCGGCATTGCCTTAACTTAATCAGCTCAAATTCATTTTCTGGTTGCCTGAATCCCCCTTCTTTTTCAGATCGATTAGGCAGTCATGCAAGAAGCATTTCAGGAGGTTTTCAAAACGTGTTCTCTTACAATTAATTAAACTTTTTGCAATGACAGTTGCTACTACTTCTAACATCTACAAACAGCATTTTAAAATTCTTTGATCAAAGTAAGACTTGAAAAGCCGCAAACCTGACAAAACCCTTAAAGATTACTTAGAGTAATGCTTTGCAAGTGATAATAGAATGAATCAACAAAGAGGCAGCATTACCCGTGCAGCCTGTATCCATCCTTTCGCCTTGTGCATTGCTGAAGCCATCGGGCGATACCTGGGATACGAACCATAGATGCTGTAACATTTTGGCACTTGGATGAAGTCGGGCAGAAAATCTTGGGCACCTTTAAGCAGTCAAAGAAATGAAAATCAGGTACTGAAAATGTCACATAAAAGCTTCCGATAAGGAAATACTAGGAAGTTAATAGCTAAACGAGTTAATGAATAATATAGCTCAAAACGATCAACAATTACATAGTTTCACAAACTAATGACTTTTATGGGGCAGAAACAAATATTACGAGTCAAAACATTTTCAATTTATTATTATATTCATCTGTAAGATGTCTCAGGCTACAGTTGGCTCCATTCAAATGAATGATTCAGACCCTCGAGGAAACAATGGTGTAATAAGCATTTATGACATTTTTTCTCTCTCTTCACATTCCCATGTCTTTGATCACCCCAAGCCACAAGAATCAATCGGACAAGATGAAACAGGCCTATTCACTTTATTAATAGTTCTTAATAATTTTCAAATAATAGCTGTCATGTTTGCAAGCCACTCTAATGCATGAACATATTCGAGACTGTCAAACTTTTTAACGCATAATTATAGATACACTGTATTGTCATCCACTGTCAATTTATTCATAATAAACTGTAATAAATGCTCTTGGCATTAACTCCAGAAGATCCAAACTTAAAATCTGAAGGCAATCTGAATTATAGAACTCTTGCTTGCTTCCAAAAATGGCCCAAATATATTGTAAGTAATTATTTAGATGCATACGCAAAGAACTCATAATATAAATATTCTGCATTCAAAATTAATTTCGACGAAATTTTCCACATAAAACGACACCATCATCAGCGAACAGGGAAGTGCAATACTAAAATTAAATTAACTTTTTCTAACGAATCCACCTAAGAACAAACAATAATAAATCTGAGCATTGATGAGGACAAGAATTCCAGATTTGTTCATAGCTTAGGCAGAGAGGATGAGATTGCTTTCAAAACAGGGTGTTCAGTTGACCAAGCAACCATCCATACCAGGGCTGTTTTAAAGGAATTTTTAGAACTGCACAGTTTCTTCTTCCCCCCCCCCCCCCCATCATCCATAGTAAATTACTTCTTCCAATCGGAGGACAATGACCTTTTTTGTAGTTTTAGCTGTACAGAAGCGCTTCTGCAACAGCGCAAATCCATTTAGAACTGCACATTTTGTGTACAACTGCACGTTAAAAAAAGCCCTGATCCATACTTGCATGGATATGCAAAAAAATTCACAGGCAAAACGACAGAAATAATTATTCTCCGCAACAGCAGCAGCAGCAACAATAACCATTAGGCGTAAAAAAAAAAGTGTTGTGTTTCCGGTAACGCGACCGACCCATTTTTACGGCCGCGACCCAAATATTTTTGTAAAAAAATTTTATTAAAAAAAAAATTTTTTCAAAAAAATTTTTTTTTTCAAAAAAAATTTATTTTTTTTTTCAAAAAATATTTTTTTAACATTTGTATTGACATAACATAAGAGACGTCAACAAAATGAAATTAATAGGACTGTTTCTAGAGCAGTTTTAGGTGCAGACAGTCGGGAAATAGGCAGTTTATACTTGCTTAGAACACGTACTTTGTTTCAGCGTGCAAAAAAGACTAGTGGGGTATACTTTTTCGGATAGTCACTGCATAAAAATATTTTACAAAATAAAAATATTTTCCGACCTACCTACCCAATTTTTTTTAGCTCTGTTACCGGAAACACAGCATTTTTTTTTTTAGGCCTTAGATAATGAAGAACTTTATTGGTCAGAGCATCAACAGTGTTTAGCAAGGAACCGCAAATGGGATCAGAGAAGGGATCAGACGCGTCTCGGAAAATGCCGGAGCCAGAGAGCGACGAGGAGGAGGAGACGGGTGTACGATGATCGATGGAAAGCATATATCAGCGGACAGGCTCTCGAGACCGCGGTGATCATTCGAAAGAGATGACTGAGTGAATCCCACATCCACGTCTCATCCAATCATCCTATCCGAAATGGAAGGCATAGGACGACGACGACGACGATGGCCAATTGTCAAACGCCACCATCGGACGAGATACGCGTAAATCATCGAGCAAAGATTACGCCACATTCCAATATGATTTGCACTCGGAGCTGCTGTACAGGTTTCATGCGAATAGCGGCATAAATAAGGAAAGGCTGTGTGCGATAGGATGAATGTACGAGCAGAATAAGACTGGCGGAGGAGGGTGATAGAAGGAGGAAAAGAAAGGAAATGACGACCGTACAGACAAACGCACACGCGTACAACTATCCATGCACTTCGCATGCACATACATACGCCCACAAACCCAAATGCAAACATAGGGATAAAGATAAACACAAACACAGGGATAAAGATAGACAAGTGGCCAGGCAGGCGGGCAAGGAGGCAGGCAGGCAAGGAGACACGTAGACATGCAGGCAGACAGACATGCCGGCAGACAAACAGGCAGGCGGGCAGGCTGACAGACAAACACCCAGGCAGGCAGGCAGGCAGGCACACAAGCAGGTAGGCAGACAGACAGACAGACAAACACCCAGGCAGGCAGGCAGGCAGGCACACAGGCAGGTAGGCAGGCAGGCAGGCACACAGTGAGGCAGGCAGGCAGGATCCTTGCAGCAACGTAGAAATTACAGACAATCCATCAGCAGACCCGTATCATGGTAGTCAGTGACTTGTGAGCTGCTGCTGCTGCTGCTGCTGCTGCTGCTGCTGTGCACACATTACGAGTCGCATCAGGTCTCGTTCTACTTCATTCCACAACGTTGCAGCATCGCAAGGCAAAACATAAAAGCGTCGTGACGAATGGTTTGTTTAATTTTCACACACATCAGTGAGCACCCAGTGACCTCTGCTGGCTCCAGCAGACGACCCGAGGTCCACGTCGACACCACAGCAGCATTGAAATGTGCCAGGTATGCAGACCACTGTTCAGAAATATCATCGCAACTGATGCCAGAATTGATGCCCAAATATGGGACAAAGGTTTTGTTGGTGAGCGCAATAAATTGATAATTAATCGATTAGAAATAACTTCCGAAGCTTGCTAATGAATTACAATTAGAACAATCTTGCAGCTAATCGATAAGAATTAGAATGATCAGCAGCTAATCGATAAGAATTAGAATGATCAGCAGCTAATCGATAAGAATTAGAATGATCAGCAGCTAATCGATAAGAATTAGAATGATCAGCAGCTAATCGATAAGAATTAGAATGATCAGTAGTTGCTCAATTAGTAATTACTAATTAGATTAAGCTGACGCTTCATGCAGTTGATCCACACTTTGTCAACCTGAACTTCATCTTTACCATAACTGATAAAGTTTGATGGTACATAAGTTGGCTTTTAAGAAATTAGTGCTGATAATTTTGCTGCATCTAACACTTTCCTCAGATACCACTTTTGTCTCAATATGATCGAAAAACATTTCAGAAGAATTCATGATAAATTTAAATCACTAGTCGCCCACAAAGCCATTGTGAGAAGCATACACAGAAAATTTGACCTATCAATCAGCCAATCGTTTCACGCTAAGAATCAGCTAAAAATTGCTAATCCATTAGAACTAGAATTAGACAGCACAAAATTACGAATGACTGAGAACATCTAGAGATTTCTTAATCATCTGCACATGTCTTCGGTGCCTTCTAGGAAATTCCCAAAAGCACTTCTCTCTGGCCTAACTGATGCTATAGTTCCAATCTATTCTAATGAATACTGTATAGCATTGTTATCACAATGCATAAAGCATCCATAGATAGGTAGTCACATATACCCTTTGTATTCCAAAAAATTGTAAATTGCATTGATTTGACTATGTTCTGTTATCACATTTGTTGTTTAAGTTTACTGTTTAAAAAAACAGAACTGTATATGATTGATTTGGGAGCAATAAAGAGAGAGAGAGAGAAAAAAAGTGGATGTGCAGTCAAAATTCTGGTCTGAATTGAGTCAAAGCTGAAGAATTATGTTGAGTAAAATGAAGCACTTGTGACACACACGCACACACATACACAGTACACACACGCACACACATACACACCTGTATACATATACATAAAAGCATGCATGCCTGCATACATACTTACACGTATACTATACATGCATGTAAGCACTTATAGAAAACAGAAAGCAAGGCAAATTCCGTATTCACTGAGAATTGTAAACAAGGTACATTTCAAAGCCATTGTCTCAATTGCAGACTTAGGTTCAGCCAGGAAATCATTCATCATTTCTAGCACTGTAAAGAATCAGTCATCTTCCAATTTCCAGTCTGATCATAAGTAGGTCACTGAAGCATAGAATATTCAGCCTCTGACCCAACTTGCCTTAACTCGTCTAATTCATCTAAGTTGCAATTACTTGCTTCTGTCGTAGGTGATTTGCGTCTTCCACGGCCAGCAAACAAGCTTCGACTGAATCCTTCTGGGACTGAAATCCTCTCTGAGGCACAAGTCAACAGCTTCATAAATTTGTTTGGCTGACATTCTTCCTCCGCATTGCCTTCAGTAGAGTGAACTATTGATCGCTCCAGCAGAATGTACAATTGTACATGCAGCTTCAGCATCACTCCTGAAGCCATTTTCTTGGCCAAGTTAAAGCCATTTTCTTGGCCAAGTTAAAGCCATTTTCTTAGCTACGTTAAAGCCATTTTCTTGGCCAAGTTAAAGCCATTTTCTTGGTCAGGTTAAAGCCATTTTCTTAGCCAAGTTAAAGCCATTGTCTTGGCCAAGTTAAAGCCTTTTTCTTGACCAGGTTAAAGCCATTTTCTTGGCCATGTTAAAGCCATTTTCTTGGCCACGTTAAAGCCATTTTCTTGGCCACGTTAAAGCCATTTTCTTGGCCAAGTTAAAGCCATTTTCTTAGCTAAGTTAAAGCCATTTTCTTGGCCAAGTTAAAGCCATTTTCTTGGTCAGGTTAAAGCCATTTTCTTAGCCAAGTTAAAGCCATTGTCTTGGCCAAGTTAAAGCCTTTTTCTTGACCAGGTTAAAGCCATTTTCTTGGCCATGTTAAAGCCATTTTCTTGGCCACGTTAAAGCCATTTTCTTGGCCACGTTAAAGCCATTTTCTTGGCCAAGTTAAAGCCATTTTCTTAGCTAAGTTAAAGCCATTTTCTTGGCCAAGTTAAAGCCATTTTCTTGGTCAGGTTAAAGCCATTTTCTTAGCCAAGTTAAAGCCATTGTCTTGGCCAAGTTAAAGCCTTTTTCTTGACCAGGTTAAAGCCATTTTCTTGGCCATGTAAAAGCCATTTTCTTGGCCACGTTAAAGCCATTTTCTTGGCCAAGTTAAAGCCATTTTCCTGGCCAGGTTAAAGTTATTTTCTTGGTCAGGTTAAAGCCATTTTCCTGGCCAGGTTAAAGCCTTTTTCTTGGTCAGGTTAAAGCCATTTTCTTGGTCAGGTCAAAGTCATTTTCTTGGTCAGGTCAAAGTCATTTTCTTGGTCAGGTTAAAGCCATTTTCTTGGCCAAGTTAAAGCCATTTCCTGGCCAGGTTAAAGCCATTTTCTTGGTCAGGTTAAAGCCATTTTCTTGCAGGTCAGCTCACTTTAACAAAGGATATTCATCGAACGAGATCTTATGTGCCTGAAACTGTCACAGTCTCACTCGCAAACAGTCTGGCTTTCAGTCAGTTCAACAGCTACAACTCTCATTGGTATTGCTAAAATAAACACGTACCAACTAAATGTGGTTCTAAATTCTCTTGCCAGAGTCACACACAAAATCTGCAGGTATCAACATATTACACTGTTATTGCCCTCATAATTTACACCACCTGCTCAATGAGTAAAGAATTCAGTTTAAAATCAGCTTAAAATCTGTCTCATGGCTCACAAGGCAGCGTAGAATTCCACGCAATTCTTAACAAAGCCCTTGCTCTACAGGCTCTCAAAGCGTCAATAGAGAAGCACTCAGCTTAAGGCGCCATTTCCTTCCGTGACATGCATGAATTCCTGCATGGTGTTGCGCTGTCAGATGGATGCCGCCGCCGTGGCTAATGATACTTCCATCCCAATGACACTTCCAGCAGAAGCCAGACTCAACACTGAGGCAAAGCAGAACTAATTCCCCAGATATTATCTCTGACAAGCCAGCCTTTCATGGTACACACCATCCTCATTATCACAGCATACAGGTCTTTCACAACAGTCCATACCTACACTAGTAGTTTTTCTTATCATGCTAATCGTCTCTCCTCTGTCAGACGGTATCTTCCAAAAGTCTAACCCATTAGGCCAGCGGTTCTCAACCTTTTTAGTGCGGCGACCCCTTTTTAACATTTCAAAAGTTGTGATGACCCCCAACGACAAAATTGGTTGTGTAGGCTAACAACCTACGTTTCACTGCATTTTTGTTACTATTGTCCATTGTGATGCATTTTCACCCTCTTATTACAAAACTGTTTTTGGCAGTTGTATGAGGTTTCCTTTAGTTTGAAGTAGTCGAAGTTATAATATTTATAAGCCTATTCGGCTTGTGATGCAGCTTCAACAGCTTAGAACTTGTCTTGCTTAGAACTGGAATTCTTCAAACCCACTGTCTCAAGTCAAGTGTGCCTTCTTGGCATCATCAGCTTTGTTCTTAAAAATACTGGTCATGCTTTCCTATGTGGCTAGGATGGTTAGTATAGCCTATCTGAATAGTGCTCTGCAGTTTATTTGTTGGGTTTCATTGATTCTACCGATAAAATGTCATGACAAAGACCTAATTCTAATTTCTGTATTCATGCCGCAACTATTAGGCCCCCCTTTAATAAGCAATAAATAGGCTACTCTGAGAATTGGTCAATAGTTCTTTTCTTAACACTTATTTCGCCTTACTGATTCGTTTTGCGATGCTAGCAACTTCAAAAACTTCTTTTGAGTTCTTATGAATGCACAGCGCAGGGGAGGAGTTTGGGGAATGGACGTAGCCTACGTTCCATTCTCCATTGTCGACAATTTTCCACGCTGCAATGGTAGACCTACCATTTTAGACTGTCGTTTTAATTAAACTCTTCATCATTTCAGATTACGACTGCAAAGTGTCTCCTCCAACTGTTTAGAACTTTTCATCTCAATAAAAAAAATCATAATTTCAGTGCTGAAGGCATGGTTTATGACTTCAATAAATGTCCTCTTTCCATTCTCAATTTTTTTCTAAATTTCCATTCAGTAGCCTATTTTAAACTGTCATCTGAATTTTGTCAATGCTGATGGTCATGGTTTAAGACTTCAGAATGTCGGCCCCAGCTGTTAACAATATTTTGGATTTGTGCATCGTAAGCGAACATTCTAAGCCATCATCTAAAAAAATTATTCATGATTCCAGTGCTCAGAGAGGTGGTCTAGACTTCAACAAATATTTCTCCCTGTGTTTCTTTAGAAAAATAGCGGAATTTACATTTGAAAACTAATATGGAAAAAATTAAATTAGCTACCGCAATCTAACTGATGAATCCTAGCAAAATTATGCGTAAAAATTTATTTTGGTTTGTTATAGTGCAGTAGATAGCGTACGTTGAAATTGCTATTGGGCCAATATCTTTTGCAAACTTCTGAGGGGGCCAGGCGACCCCTGGCAAATTGTCAGGCGACCCCCGAGGGGGTCGCGACCCACAGGTTGAGAACCGCTGCATTAGGCAATAGCAGTTCTAAGAGATCTATTTTAAGGTTTCTTTTCTCTCTCTCTCTCTCTCTCTCTCTCTCTCTCTCTCTCTCTCTCTCTCTCTCTCTCTCTCTCTCTCTCTCTCTCTCTCTCTCTCTCTCTTTCAGTTCCTTCCGTTCCTTCTTACGGAACATTGGTCGAGAAAGTTTTAAGTTTACGACTATCATGAAAACATTTTTATCTTCCACAAACCTTACTACTTGATATTAGCAGCTTTTCTCTTTTATATTCATTATTTTCATTTTTATCAGATGTTACCTTCCACATGACTCAACTCATAGCTATTCAGTTGCTTTCTTGCACAATACCATTATCTTCATAATAGGCCCAGTTTTATTAATGATCTCTTCCAGTGCTTAAAGTGGGAAGAAGAAGTGCCTGGACGCTCCTTGCCTTGCCAAAAGAAGTGCCTGGACGCTTCTTGCCTTGCCAAAAGAAGTGCCTGGACGCTCATTGCCTTGCCAAAAGAAGTGCCTGGACGCTTCTTGCCTTGCCAAAAGAAGTGCCTGGACGCTCCTTGCCTTGCCAAAAGAAGTGCCTGGACGCTCATTGCCTTGCCAAAAGAAGTGCCTGGACGCTTCTTGCCTTGCCAAAAGAAGTGCCTGGACGCTCCTTGCCTTGCCAAAAGAAGTGCCTGGACGCTCATTGCCTTGCCAAAAGAAGTGCCTGGACGCTTCTTGCCTTGCCAAAAGAAGTGCCTGGACGCTCCTTGCCTTGCCAAAAGAAGTGCCAGGACGCCCCTTACCTTGCCAGGCTGTGCTGCCCAATAAGTGGCAGGATGGCATTCAGATTTTAAAATAATTGCATGGACGCCATCCATGACCGTCCTGCCACACTTTACGCCCTGATCTCTTCATATTATAGAAGAGCTGCATTGACAGAGTTTGCAGTTCATCCAATGTTGAAAACGATCAATAAACCACTAATGATAACACATCTTGAGCAAACCACAAGTGCACTACATGTTTGATACTGCATGAGTCAATTGGATTTTGAGCTGGAGAAATCAATAAAGTGAGAAATTGACCAGGAATATGAAATCATTACCGATACGTAGCACCACTTAAGAAACTCTCAAAACATCGATAACTAACTGACCTAAATAAGAACAACTCAAGATAACACAAAATCATATCCCACTACATCGTTATCTCAAGATTTCCGCACCACTAAAAGATGTAGCCAAGGGAACCAGCATGTTCACAGGTACTACTCAGTCAAAACGAAATCGACATGCAAGAATGAAAAAAATCAATTCTCAGTCAAGATTCAAAGGGGATCACGCTGAATCAAACATGACGCACATTTGTGGTTTGCCGAAAATGTTCAGAGTGGTTTTGCTATAATTACAAAATAACTTCATCCACGAGTTTAAAAAAATCCACACATGTTTGTATGTGCACTTGTTATAGCGCCCCTTCAAGCTCTCTCTACTCAGAGGCGCTCCCGAATGCAGAGCGGACACTGCATCGGAGTTTCAGGCCAAAGCGTTGAGCAATTGTGAGTGAAAAACTTGCCCAAGGTCTTTACACGACGAGGTGGATTCGAACCTCGAACCTTCCGGCTCCAAGGCAACGACGCCACCACTACACCACCGCGCCCCACAAATGATATTCTAACCAAGCAGCAAAAGAGGTGTACCTATAAGTTCGTCTTCTGGGGCACCGTAGATGAAATAGATTCTCGTTATGTAGAGAACATGTCGAAGGTACTCGTCTGGAAAGAACGTCTGGTCGGGATCAACCTCCGGACCGGTCCACAGTCGCCTCGGCAATTTCAGAGGCACCGTTTCGATCGTCAAAATTTTACCTGCGCATCAAACTGACATCAGTGACCGTACGAGACAATAAATATTCTGCTATTTAGGAAGAAGTACGCTGCGGCTTTATTACTCTAAAGATAAAAATTTATACGTTTACTTAGAAGTAGTTTGAACTGACGTGCTAAGGTTTACTGACATGATATATCTGGTAGGCTTTTAGTTTGCTCGAAAGAGGCTCAATATTAAAGCTTTACATTAAAGATGTATAACGAAACTGCTAAAACTTTACATTAAAGACGTCAAGGCTGCAGCCAGGATTTTATTTCGGGGGGTGCTTACTCGACTTTGAGCTAGCCGACAAGCAATCGAATAAACTGACAAAAGAATTTGGAGATTGATTTAATCTATTGTAAAATGTCACATAGAAATAAAAGCTTCAAATTGAAATCCCTTAGTCCTTCCATCATCCTTTTCTGTGGTTGGTCCGGTGGTCTGGAATGGTCTTCCTATTGAGCTACACCTACACCCTGGGACTATCGTTCCTTACTAAACTTAAAACCTCTTTTTGGCGTGCTGGAGTTGGGAGCGCCTCTGAGTAGTTTTTTTTAACTTGAAGGAGCGCTATATAAATGTCCGAATGAATGAATGATTGTTTTAGTAAATGCATTATTTCATTATAGCATTATTTCATTTGGGGGGGATGTTCAAACACCCAAACCACCCCCCCAGCTATGGCCCTGAAAGATGTATTATTATAACGGAGCAGCTACTTACCTTCTAGTGGTGAATTGACCAGGTAAGTGTTGATGGCAGCGTAAGTCTCTGGTAAGTTTTCAAAGACTGGATATTTGGTCGACGAATCGAGACACTTTGGAATAACATTCATATAACCGATTTCAGTTGGAGTGATGTTTTGAAGCGCACATTTGCTACAGTCGCTGCTGTAAACGAACCACAGCCTGAAAACAAAACAGCAGTAAAACTACGGCTGTACCGAATATACACCTCATGTTCCCTTTGGGGCCAAATAACTATTCAGCATTCGGACGAATAGGAATAGTGATATCTATTTCTGCATATGCGGCTGCTATTTTATTGTGACTGCACACAGATGGGCATAATTTACATGTAGTTAACTTTTACTTTTAGTTTATGTATTACATTTACTGAACTAAGACCTTACAGTTTAAATGTTGTTGGTAGACTTATTTTGTACGCTATTCAGCCAAATAGTTGATCCAATTATTCATATTCGGCCAACTACAGTAGTGATAAAATTTTACTTACTCAGTATAGCCCTAAGTAAAACACATTCTGGATTAAGGATGAGGCATCAGTCTCATTACTCCTGTGAGTATTCTCTCAAAGACAGAGAATAATTAAGCTCCTGTTATTGATGTGCAACAGTGCACATCAAAAATCTATACCCTCAACAGAAAAACAGCTAGGATTCTGGCCACTTGCACGTCAGAAAAATGCGCAAAATGAAGAAGGATCACATTTATAAGTAAGCTTAAATAAGACATCATGAATCAAAATTTCTACAATGCTTGAATGTCACAAAAAGCGTGAGTAGGTTTGAAAGGTAAACAAAAAATTTAATATCGCCAGAAATGTACAAGATGAACAAAAGTTGCTTCGTAAGTCTTCTGTCAATGCCTTTAAAGTGATTCTACGTGGGGCTTAGGCTATCATCACAAACTGAAATAATGAAAAGCTTTCATCAGAGACTCATAAGCAACCATCATCGCTTTCTGTCTGTAAGATGAAAGCAGGAAGAGAATAAATGATAGTCAACGTGTTACGCTCTGAAAGCCAGAGGAATTTTCTTGTCATAGAGTTCAACATCACGACACACCAAATCAAATCAGGCAGAAGCTGTCAACATCTCACGGCAAGCTGGTTCTAGACTGAGCAGAGGAGAGTAATGTGTATTCTTTAAAGAGTTTGAGTTTATTATATAAATCATAAACAATTTCATTCAATCATTTTATAATTTTTTCACAAAAACACTACATTTTGATAACCTCAGTTCAGAAACATACTGAAATAAAATACATGACTGCATGGAAAGCAAACGCTATCTGCAATTCACTGGAAAAACCTCTCACCATCCACTGTCCACTGACTTTAATACAAGTTCGCAAAAAATATTACACGTGGAATTTGTTCCATCTTGAACCAAGCTAAGGATCGCCATCAGAAGAGAGTCGGTTGTGCGTCCGATGTAAATCACAAAACAGTTTGTGAGTCAGCTGATGGATGGATGGATGGATGGGCAGACAGAAAGATGGATGGAGGAATGGAATGAATGGATTGGCAGATGGACTGATGGCTGGATGGATGGATGGAAGATGGATGACCAGTGAGCAAGACAGAAAATGCAATACAATACATATACACATACATAATACACGTGGGGCGCGGTGGTGTAGTGGTGCCATCGTTGCCTTGGAGCCGGAAGGTTCGAGGTTCGAATCCACCTCGCCGCGTAAGGACCTTGGGCAAGTCCTTCACTCACAATTGCTCAGCGCTTCAGTGTGAAACTTCGATGCAGTGTCTACTCTGCATTCGGGAGCGCCTCTGAGTAGAAAGAGCTTGAAGGGGCGCTATAACAAGTGCACATACAAACAAACAAAATATATAAATTATATATATAATGTATCTAGCTAAGCATTTGCACTATGACTTTCGAGAAACAAGTGTGACTTCCTACAAAGAACTTTTCACGGAACAACAACATGAGCTCTGATATTAAAATATCTTCAGCACATCTACATGAATAGTCTACCATGAAGAAATACGACCTTTCATTTACTGATCATCATTACCGGCTGTTTTCATATACGAGAAGAGCGAAAGCACGAACCTAAGGCCCTTGACGTAGAGAGCCGTGTCATTGTTCGGCACAAACATGACGCAGTCTGCGGCGACCTGATCTACAGACACGATCTTCTTCTCCAGCGTTTCGCATTTTACAAGAAGTATGTCGAGATTGTCACGAAGCCACGAATTCGCCTTTGGAACCAACGTGCTGCAAAATGAACAAAAACAAACAGACGACTCTGGTTAGCCACACCGACACAGATCTAGTGACAATATTGCTACCTGCTTGCTGCTTTCTTCCATGAAAACTAATCAGGATTCAGGGGAAAAAACGATATCCTAAACAATTCCTGCATACTCCACATTATCATCATCGTCGTCATCATAAACAGCAGGCTCATGCTTTTTTTAAACTTGCAGTTGTACAAAAAATGTGCAGTTGTACACAAAATGTGCAGTTGTAGAAGAACTTCTGCAAGTTGTAAGTTAAAACTCGCAAAACAGGTCATTGTTCTCCGATTGGAAGTAATTTACCATGGATGATGGGAAAGGAAAGGAGTTGTGCAGTTCTAAACATTTCTTAAAAGCAGCCCTGAATTTCTGTCACCCAGTCAGTATGCATGGAATAGTCCTGGTCAGTAAACTGAAGCTCAGGTGAGGAAGATCTGTTTACATGCATAAACTGCATTTCTTATGAAGAAAGGCAGTTGTTGTTATCGATTTATAATCAATTTCCATTATATCTGACACCCTTTTAGAGAGCCATATTGAACAGATAATTTCAGTTTTTTCTTTTCTGCAAACGTCGTCGTGCCACGAGTCTTCATCGATCATCGCTACAGATGAAAATTCTTTTTTAAAAATTTATCAGATGACAGTCATCATAATTCATAGACATAATTATATCATGGATGCTCATTGATGTGTTTTCGGAAGACCTGTGAATTTTCATTCTAGATTAAGACGATCTTCTACAGCAAGACAACCACTTTTAAAAACCATTTTGAAGCACATGGGTAAAGCACACCATGGGTGATAGCAGTGATATCAGTGATAGCATGTACATTGGTAACATAATTTAAAAGTAACTGACAAAATCAATGAACTATAAATTTATAAAATGTCTTGAAAGAAGTTGCTATGAGAAATCTTGGGATCTGGTGGTTTTTATGGTCAGTCAAGGCTACATCAGTTTTTACATAAGGCAACTATCCTCTGCCCCACTCCACGGTAAACCAACCCCTAGTCACATCATTTTTAGATAGCCATGTTTTAGCTCCCTTTAAATAAAACTTGATAAGGCCTATGCAAACGCTCAGATACACACACACACTTGCACCAATAATATAAATATATAATAACATTTTGGTCGAAAACAGCATTAAAAATTCAGATAACATCCAGAGAAAGATTGCAGAACCGTCTTTCATTACAACGAAAAACTTAGATAATTATACATGTGATAGCATTTTCCCACCCGGAATGCTCTGGTCATTTATCATCACCTAATAGACTCCACATGGACACCAACGCACACATGAACGCACCACAAGCACACCAATGCACACATGAATGCACCACAAGCACACCAATGCACACATGAATGCACCACAAGCACACCAACTCACACACGAATACATCACAAGCACACCAACGCACACACGAATGCACCACATGGACACCAACGCACACATGAACGCACTAAAAGCACACAAACGCACACAGGAATGCACCACATGAACACCAATGCACACATGAATGCACCACAAGCACACCAACTCACACACGAATACATCACAAGCACACCAACGCACACACGAATGCACCACATGGACACCAACGCACACATGAACGCACTAAAAGCACACAAACGCACACAGGAATGCACCACATGAACACCAACGCACACATTAATGCATCACAAGCACACCAACGCACACATGAACGCACCACAAGCAGACCAACGCACACATGAATGCACCACAAGCACACCAACGCACACATGAACGCACCAAAAGCACACCAACGCACACATGAATGCACCACAAGCACACCAACGCACACACGAATGCCCCACAAGCACACCAATGCACAAAACAGTCATGCATTTTCAATGTATATATTTTTATATTGGTGCAACAGAAGCAGATATGATCTGCAGTACCTGAATCTCCAAACAAAATAATTTAGAGCCACTGATTTGCTAGTCAATTACATCATGTCGGTTTCATCATGGCAATATATTTATGTCTCTCACTCCATTAAAATTTTTCTCCAATTTGTCACTTGTATGTCATTCAAGACTATGATACCATTAAGTCCATCAATGCATTAATGACAAGCTGCATTTGGTTTTCCAGTCACCTTTAATAGTACACTTCATCATTAAAGTGTTTTTAGTACACACTCATCATCAAAGTGTTAAGCAGCACTTTAAAAATTATGTGATTACGGCAGGGCTTTTTTAGCGTGCAGTGGTACATAAAATGTGCAGTTCTAAATGGATTTGTGCAGTTGTAGGAGCACTTCTGTACAGTTAAAACTAGTTTTAAAGGGTAATTTTTCTCTGTTTTGGAGTAATTTACCATGGAGGATGAGGAAAAAGAAAGAATGGTTGAGCAGTTCTAAAAATTCCTTAAAACCAGCCCTGGATTACGGAATATTACAAGCATGACAGGCATAGGCGTACGAGGCGGGGGTCCAGAGGGAGCAAATGCCCCCAAATTTCGGCCAAGTATGTTTTTCGGGCAAGCAGACCCGAAAACATACGAAAATTTTTTATTTTTCATGAAATATTTCAACTTTTTTCTATGGGAAAAATACTATTTCCCACCACAAGATTTATTTTTCGGGCAGAAGTAAAATCTTTGACCCCCCATTGCTGAAATCTAACGTACGCTTATGATGGCAGGACCGATTCTGTTGCCTTATTGATCTGTTTGTTTGTAAACATTGCATTGCATGGAGCAACTATGGCTCACATTCTCACAATCTTCCATTTCCATCATCATCGCGGACGACCAGCCGACGAGCAACACAGCGAAGACGCCGCTGCCGCAGCGACTGATTGTTCGCCCCTGCGGTCGACGTCGAAGCATTTGTTTGCATGTTTTTGTTTTCATTTGTCCCTTATGTGCGCTCGTGCATTCTCGCCAGATCAAGGCGGATCTTATCCTTCGACGGCTGATAGATAGCTCTTAGCCCGGACAAACACACCAAGACACACTTGAGACCGTCGGTCCGTCGGGCTGGCGACTCGGTCGGTCGGTCGGCCGGTGGCTGGCACGGCATTAAATCCGATTTGACATAATGTTCCGGCTTTGCATATTCCCTACAACAGCGGTTCTCAACCTTTTTAGTGTGGCGACCCCCTGGTGACATTTCGAAAGTTGTGACGACCCCCAGCATCAAAATCGATTGAGTTACCATTCCTTCACTGCATTTTTACCATTGTCCATTGTTATGCATTTTCACTTCATAATTTGAAATCCGCTTGTGGCAATGAGATATTGTGAGGCTTCTTGGCTCTTTCGATTACGAGAGCAATCTATTCGTCAGTCTGAAGTTGAAGTTTCACAAATCACAAATCTATTCAGCAGAGGAAAGATTTGGATTTTTCCCATTATCGAATTTTTCTTCAATTTTCACATTACAATAGTGGCATTTTAGCTGCCATTTTAGACAATTGCTCATCATTTCAGTGCTGATAGTCGTGGTTTAAGACTTCAAAATTGTCCCCCACCCATTGTAATTTTCAAACTGTTGCATTTAAAGTTGCCATCTCAACAGGATTTCTCATAATTTCAGTGCATAGAGATATGGCTCAAGACTTCAATAAAATACTCCCTCACAATTGCTTACTTTTTAAAAAAATTTCCCACGGTTATAGTTGCACTTTAGGCTGTCAGCTTAATAAAATTGCTGATTTCTTCAATACTGTTAGTCATGGTTTAAAACTTAAGAGTGCTACCTCCCAATTGCTTGCAATTATTTGGATCTGCGCACGAACTGCAACATTTTAAGCTGTCATCTTAAGAAAATGGCTAATGATTTCAGTGTTCAGAGACGTGGTTTCGAATTTTAATATATAATCCCTCCCGCTTTTTTACTTTTTTTGCAGATGTAGGCTACATGTAATGATAGCATTCTATAAACTGGCATCTTGACAAAATTGCTCACTATGGATAAACAGCGAATAACGCTAGAACTTGATGGTCATGAAATATTTATGAAAAAATATTGGGGGGGGGATATAAGCAGCTCGGTCCCTCATTCTTTGAGCAAACCAAATATTGTTTCATTTTTAAGAATGGTAGAATGGAATTTACATTTGAAAACTAATAATTTTATGGTAAAAATAAATTAGTTGCTGCAATCTAACGAATGAATCATAGCAGAAGTATAAACGAAAAATTATTTTAAGTTGCTATGCTGTAATTATATTGTTGAAATTGTTGGTACATCTTTAACAAATTCTGAATGGTCCAGGCGACCCCTGGCAAATCGTCAGGCGACCCCCGTGGGGGTCGCGACCCACAGGTTGAGAACCGCTGCCCTACAACGACGGCTCAATGTGCTGCGCAAAGTCTGCATCCCGCCCGGCTCGACTCGCCTAATCCAACGTTGGTCCACGAGATCCGAAATCAGAAACGCAGCCTGCCCTGCACATTTTCTTTGTGTATGTGTCGCCACGCTGCCTCACATAATGAGGCCCGTAGGTTAATCAGATGACTTCCAAAGCTAATTCTATTCCACGGTACGAAAGTGGCCTTCTGCTATTATGCATTCCTCTGTGTGTGCGAAGGCTGCAATGGGATGAGAATACGAAACAGACGGGCCATGACTCGTCATTCTCACACAGATGCTCTTGTCGTGAACATCTCAACGTGGACACAGTGTCTAACGGCACATTGTATGGCTCAAAGCCATGCTGCTTGTCAGTCTAATGCATGATTGCATCCCTCTCTGTGGCAAAATACAGATCATATACTCTCGTGTATGAACAAAACTGATCCAATCTGCAATCTTGAGCCATTTTATATATAAGGAAAACCTGGATGCTCCTAAAATGTTTGCATTTTAAAGAAAGAAATTCCTTATAACATAAAACCGTTCTAACTTCAAATTGCCAAAAAATATGAATGTTTAATTTCCAATAAATTGCTTCAGCAAATTTTCTATATGTCTAAAGCTCAATTAGACATATTAACTTCTAGATACCCCTCCAGAATCATATACTATGTAGGATAAAATATGTTAATTTTTTATAGTTATCAGGGCGGTAAAGTATGGTAAATGCTCAAAAAAATTTCAGGCAGACTCATGTTTAGCTCATGCATAAAAGACACACTAAATACAAGCAAGCCAGTTTGTCATTGCTAAATGCTTTCGAACAATAGTTATAGTTTTCTCTCTATATATATATCTCATGACCATACAAACAGTATATCAATTTTTTAGATGTGATCAGAACAAGAAAAGCATGAGCACTTCCCTAATATAAACCTTTCTCCACCAAAATGGCCACTGCACCAATTCAATCCCACCATCAGCCATCCAATCAAAATCCGGCAATTTTAAATTATGCATGAGATCAGAGACCTCACACTGAAGAAACGACCATCAAGATATCTATTGTCTACTGGTTGCACAAAATGACACATGCATATGAGGAGAAAACAGAGTAGAGTAATGGTTAACACGCTGGCCAAGAGTGCGAGAGGTAGCAGGTTCGAGCCCCCGTTGGGCGGATTAGATTTGTAGGCTGCTATTAGCGCCGTGTAATTGCAAAGCTGTATGCTCAGTTGGTAGATAAGTTTAATTAAGATTACTGCATAACTTGCAAATGTAAAGCGCAGTGCGTCTTGCAGGCGTTTAATTAAAGAAAAAGATTATTTTTAAACATTCTGATAGTCCGATAGGATTTTTTTTAAATGTCTGGTACAATAAGAGTTCACTGGAAAATGTATTCGAAGGATATTCTCAGCTGATGCCTCAATACGAGACTCTCCAGTGCAGCTGTGGTATTATTATTAGAGAAGGTTATCAAGTGCAGTTCTGAGCAACAGACAAATGAGATCAATTTCTTGTCACAAACACTTTCAAAACACAATAACAGATCAAGTGCACTGTCGACTGACAGAAACAACCTCTCTGTCCATTTACCACTGACTACGCTTGTCAGTAGGTAGGGCAGTTACCAGTAGTTATTACATTACTACACTTAGGCCTACTATTCCATTAGTAGATTTAACTAATGTCCCTCCAAGCTAACTACACTCCATCTATCTCAGCATCTTCTCCAAAGGCTTCTGAAAAGCATTTTAGTTCAATCCTGGCATAGCTAGTCAGGTCAGAGGAAATTTGCCTTGAAGGGTGCTGCTCATGAAAAGTGTGCCTTCTGAAGGGTATATTCTTCTTCAAGGGTGTTCTTCCTGAAGAGGTACCATAAATTTTTTACTACACTTACGCTGACTCAATTGTACTTTCAGGCTCACCTTTCCGCAACTTTAACCCACTGTAATATTTCGATCCTAAACTCAACTTAACATCATATGAGAAACTTTTCGGCTCTACTCTTATGTCTTCATCGGAGTTCATTCACTTGTAACTCGTGTTATTTTCTTGGCTACGTTATCACTTTCAGATGGCTTTGTTTGCTGTATAGCGACTGTTAACATCATAGGCCGCACGCTTCTGTGCAAGACTTGTCTTGTTAAATCGTGTCATAAATAATAAATTGTATTGTAATTGTATTGTAAGTGGTATGGTGCCTCAAAAACGAATTACAGATCAACTATTGTAATCCTTCATTTAATGCATTTGCTATCTGAAGATGTTGAAGTCTCAAGGATTACATGTCCTACCAGTGAATGTTTCTTGGCTGTCTTTCTACCCAAATGAGTATAAAATTTTGGTGTGCCATCGGTACATCACGCATTGCACTACATTTAGCAGACGTCTAAGCCATGCTAAATTACAATGTCCACAAAATGCTCCTAGGAAGAGATATAATTTAATCATCTTCAAATGATCAAAACTGATTGAACTTCCTCGCATACATGTATATACAGATTCTGAAGTTCCCACAATCAAGAAAGTAGCAACCGTGACCGAATGGATCAGTTTTGTCATATAATATACGCAATTAATCGAATTAAATGCCAGAAAGAAATGAATAATTTATTTATTTCAGACAAGAAATGCATGCACGTCTTTCCAACAATCCAATTCCTTGGGGGGACAGACAGAAGAGCTGAAACAAATTTCCAAGTGTTGCATCGTCTCGCCGTCGTATCATGTGCAGCAGATTGAAATTGCGGCTCGGCATAAATCACGCAATTCACCGGCGACAGATTGCCCATAATCGTGCCGCAAAAGACGCCAATTTCACTGAACTCGGATCACGGCTACTGACAAATTATCTATCTGTTCAATAAAACGCAATTAGTTGTGCCATCAACAGAACACAGACAAACACAGACACACATGGACACACAAAGACACACACAGACATACATGGACCACAAAGACACACACAGACATACATGGACACACAAAGACACACACACAGACACACTCTGACACACACAGACACACATGAACACACACAGACACACACACACAACACACACAGACACACACACACACACAGACACACACAACACACAGATACACACACACACTAAGCCATCACAACAGGAAAAAGTCAATGCGGCAAAAGCACGCCAGAACCAAATCGTCCATACGAGATACGCATTAGGCGTAAAAAAAAATTGTTGTGTTTCCGGTAACCCGACCGACCCATTTTTACGGCCGCGACCCAAATATTTTTGTAAAAAAATTTTATTAAAAAAATATTTTTAAAAAAAAAAATTTAAATTTTTTTCCAAAAAATATTTTTTTAACATTTGTATTGACATAACATAAGAGACGTCAACAAAATGAAATTAATAGGACTGTTTCTAGAGCAGTTTTAGGTGCAGACAGTCGGGAAACAGGCAGTTTATACTTGCTTAGAACACATACTTTGTTTCAGCGTGCAAAAAAGACTAGTGGGGTATACTTTTTCGGATAGTCACTGCATAAAAATATTTTACAAAATAAAAATATTTTCCGACCTACCTACCCAATTTTTTTTAGCTATGTTACCGGAAACACAACATTTTTTTTTTAGGCCTTAGATAACAAATGCAAGTAATTGGTGTATCATGACTGGTACGTCGTTGAACGTATATGGTGCACAAGATAAGTTCTATCTCATGTCACCAACTAGGCAGGACATCACGCTGGGAAGTACATACGAATATTGTGCCCCAAGCTTTACTGACAGCAGTCACATGGTGAAAGTAAAGTCACAGACTTGGAAGGTTCCTGTACACTTACAGAGAATTGTTCCCCCCAAAGAGCCTCAAGCAATGCCATGACACATCAGGATGAAGGCAATGAAGGGATCCTGGTTCAGTTCCCCTTATCAAACCACAGAGGGCAAGAGACTGGAAAGCATAATCGCTAATGGCTTCCTATGCGAAGAAGACAAGAGAAAATGTTTGCTCTCAGCTTACAGCAACCTGAGCAAATGGGAGGAGGAGGAGGAGGAGGAGGAGGAGGAGGAGGAGGAAGAGGGAAAAAAGGAGGAGGACGAGGAGGAGGACGAGGAGGAGGAGGAGGACAAGGAGAAGAAGGACGAGGAGGACGAGGAGGACGGGGATGAGGAGGACAAGGAGAAGGAGGAGGAAGACGAGGAGGACAAGGAGAAGAAGGAGGAGGAGGACGATGAGGAGGAGGAGAAGAAGGATGACGAGGACGAGGAGGAGGACAAGAAGGAGGACGAAGACGAGGAGGACGAAGAGGAGGAGGACGAGGAGTTGATCGGTTGAAAGGATGGGCTGGAAAGTTTATGTAGATATCAAGGGAGCTTTTATCGCGGGAGGATCTGAAACGATGGTTCGAGTTGTTCCGCAAGTAGACATTGGTCTGCCGATGCTGCTGCTGCCCTTAAGCATCACCCCTCGCCTGTGTTATGACAGTAATCACACTCAACGGTCACGAATAGCAGTCGAACGAAATTCTTCTGCAGCCGTTTCAATATCCATGCTGCGCAGCCGACCGACCGACCGTCTGATCGTCGTTGCACAGATAACGCGTCGATCTTCGCGTTTCCAGCGCGAATAACGAATAACGGTGACAAACAATACAATCCATCTGAAAAGTACCCAAGAGATAGAGAGAGACAGAGAGAGACAGACAGACAGACAGAGACAGACAGACAGACAGAGACAGACAGACAGACCGACAGACAGAGACATGCAGACCGACAGACCGACAGAAACAGACAGACAGAAACAGACAGACAGATATAAAGACAGGCAGAGAGAGAAGGAGACAGATAGACATAAAGACAGGCAGAGAGAGGAGGAGGAGACAGACAGACAAACAGATAGGCAGAGAGAGAGACAGACAGACACACAGGCATGCAGACATACAGACAGATACACAGACAGCAGAGAAAGAGAGAGTGAGAGAGAGTCACAACTGATTGCATCCTCAGAACAAAGCGAAGAAACATGACACTGCTGTGACACAGCTTGAATCCATGCTGGCAACGAATATAACAACTCGAAATTTTAAAAAAATCAGAGTGCAGCAAAGGCAGGAACTCCCGTCACAGTGTGTTCACACACAGAACTAGCCATCTGAAGCACCATTGCGTTGCAGAGTGCAGAGTACAAAGACATTTATCAGTCCCTACCACAAGTGTCGCAGAATCTCATAAAATCTCAAAATGAGAAATCTCAGATAAATGTTATGCGCTCAGCATGGAAATGGTGAAGAGCTTTCGCCAGATAAACTTGACAGGGCCTAGAACTTCCACTTTCTGACTCCTAGACCAATATTAGTGCACTCCTGAAGGAACATTTATCAGATAACGATAGGACAAAATCTGTTACTCCAACCGCGTCCCAAGTGACATGCAAAAAATCATAACAAATATTGCAAGAAATCCTAGAAATTTATAACATTTTTCTTTTGATATTAAAATTAGTATTTCTCTTTAGATCATCAGCAGCTGTCTTCATTTCAGATAGCATTACAAACAAATGCAGGGATTGGTGTACAAATAAGATCATTTGCTCGTATTATTTAATTTTTAAGGAACTTAATTTATATATTTTCTCAGATTTATGCAGTATCAGAATAAGACAAGAGATGGCAAGACTAACCATATAAAAGCATTACATAAAACAAACAAAAGCAATAACTCCCGAATCCCGAAAGTACAGAACCTTCAGATCAACGTCATTTTGCTTCATAAATCAGAAATGAGAATAAAGTAAAGCGATCACCCATCACTTAGAAGGCTGCAGGCCTGTGCATCCTATGGAGTTATCACAGCATTCTATGGTGTGATTTATGTCGCAAGTTTAATATCATATAGCTACACATATAATTCTTATAAATTAATATGTACTGATACTGCAGCAATTCAGCATTCAAAACTGACATTGACAATCTATAATGACTGCAAAGGAATCAGATAGAAATTACAGTCAACAAAGCTACGTGTGGACCTACGAAAGAAAGATACGAAACGTGAATGATAAAATTGATATTTGATTTCTGTTGGACTGAAAACCGTTTATTGAAACAACATACAAATCAAATGATGACAATCCCACCGTTAGCGCATCAAGTGCTGTCAATGACAACATACAAATCCATATGATGACAATTCAACCCATGCATATCCAGTACAGGCATCACAATAGAGTTCGTCAATCGCTTGTCTCTGAGTGTGTTTTGTTGCTGTCAAGGTGC
Organism: Lumbricus rubellus; assembly: GCA_945859605.1. Classification (NCBI taxonomy): domain Eukaryota; kingdom Metazoa; phylum Annelida; class Clitellata; order Crassiclitellata; family Lumbricidae; genus Lumbricus; species Lumbricus rubellus. The sequence continues at coordinate 14,442,525 of OX243826.1, read as the reverse complement.
CCTTGTAGCAGTATGGCTGCATTACGGCGCCATAGAAATTGTCATTGTTGTTATTATTATTATAATAATAATAATTATTATTATTATTACTATTACTATTATTATTATTATTATTATTATTATTATTATTATTATTAATGGAACGATATCAATAGTAGAATCAAACAAAATGATTAGTTTTCAACTCATAAAACATCTCTAGCATGCTGATAGAAAGCGAAAACTAAACGTCTTGAGTCTTGACTTAATAAAACAGGCAGAAAAATAGAGATGACTTGCAGATGTCCTGCTTATAATTTCATTGCATGGCTGCACTGTTGTCTGAATTTGCAAAGACTTTCACTGTACAGCTCAAAATGAAAAAATCAGGGCTGCTTTGTCCTTTCCAAAGGTCATGTGACTGCATTGTGCCATTTTCATCAAGTACAAGCATCACGAAATACCTAATTGTTATGGTTGGACATCACGACATACCTAATTGTTATGGTTGGACATCACGACATACCTAATTGTTATGGTTGGACATCACGACATACCTAATCATCATGGTTGGACATCACAACATGCCTAAATTATCAAGTTCAAGCATCACGACATGCCTTTATTATCATGGTTGGACATCACGACATGCCTACATTGTCACGTTAGGACATCACGAAATGTTCATATGTTGCTGTGAGCCAACAACCATCGCAGGATTACAATCTGAAGTTGAGGAAGGTCTAATCTAATCTAATGATTACTGAAAGACTGTAACCATAATGCACTATCTGTTTATAATCAGTGGTTACTTTAAACTGACATAATCTTTTTTTTAAATCACAATCCATTGGATAAGCTGGCATTGAGTTGGTACTCAATATTCGATCTGCTTATAGCAAAAATGTTAGTCAACTGAGACTCCAGATAAGATTCAGTCACTGAAAGCCAACCATAATGACTGCTCTAATTAGAATGCTGAAATAGAAAATGTTCAATAACATAGAAGAAAAGCAGAAACTATTTTACTTTCCTCTTCCATTCAGCTACATTACTCCACGAGTCCACATGCACCGTTTAAAACCACTTTCATTTCTTGGACATCATGTAATGTAGGGAAGACTTCCTCCAAGTGTTTTATTTCCTGTCTTACCTTAAATTTACATTCTGGTTATATGCATGATGACTCAAATCCCCAAATTATGGTCATTACTATGCGATTCCGAATTCAACTCACTATAATAAAAAAGAAGTTCCTAATTATACCAGCTTCTCAAGTTTGGCTCAAAGAACGACAAAATAAGACTGATATCTGCACAGATGCGTTTTAAGTGCTCTTATTGTTTCAGACGACGTTCAATGAAAAGAGGCCGCGGAAGTGATGCAGAAAAAGAACTCTCAGAGCGTCGTCCGCTCAAAAAAATCATCGCATCACCGTGACGGTCAATTCGACGAGAAGCTAAGTTGAAAGCGCTCACCGAATCAACTTACAGGAAACTTAGCACAACACCATGGCAACTGCTGCCATGGCAACTGTTGCCATAACAGCAGCGACAACATTGATTCGTTTACATGGGATCAATGCAATATCATTTTTCTTCTTATCTCAACATCCGGTCTGCATAGAAATCATGGCAGCTAGCTGGCTGTGTGCGGTTGCTGCCTCAGCCACTTGGTGGTTTGTGGCTTCATTCATATTGCACGCTCGTATTTTTCTCGTCAGGTTCACATACATCTGTATACTATATGTATACTGCAGACACTAGTATTGCAACCATAGCAGCAATTTTGAATTTGTTTGTTTGTATGTGCACTTGTTATAGCGCCGCTTCATGCTCTCTCTACTCAGAGGCGCTCCCGAATGCAGAGCGGACACTGCATCGAAGTTTCACGCCAAAGCGCTGAGCAATTGTGAGTGAAGGACTTGCTCAGGGTCCCTATACGCGGTGGTTTGAGGTGGATTCGAACCTCGAACCTTCCGGCTCCAAGGCAACGACGTTAAAACCACACCACCGCGTCCCACAATATATATAGCACCAATTTAAAAGGAAGTAATCGGAGGCGCTCTATATCTGACAACACAAACAAATAATCAACAGAATGATATTAAAAACGTTTACGGCAAAAGAGGCCGAGGTGCTCACATCACCGGTTGCCTATGCAGCCTTCTCCATAAAGACGGACCAACCACAGTGAAGCCTCCACACTGGAGTGTGCAAGCATAACCAAAGGGTTAAACCTTGCCACCTTACAAGGCAAAATGATGAAAAATCTGCAGCCAGGGATTACTGTTCACGAACATCATATGGCCAGAATGCTGAAAAGAAAGAACTGGAACCGCAATAAATGGCAGCCATTGATAGCGCAGAGAGAGAGAGGAGGTCTGTTGCCAGCGTGCTTTATGCATCACGCGCGGAATTGAAAAGTCTCTATCGAATGAAACAGCGCCGTCCGCTGATCAAATTGCTACTGTCACATCTGCACCAAAGGCAAAATTATATTGCCTGACCTTGGACAGCTTTTACACAAAATGAAATTAACTGAATGTATGCTTTAAGTGCTTTACACAATGTTATCCCCCCCAACCATACCTCATCTATGTTTGTCCACGTAGTGTTGCCTCGTAGAAACTACTTTGATCCATATGCCTTGAGCTCATAGCCACAACTATATGTAGTAATTAGATGACTACATGTATACACTTTGCAATTTGAGTGGGGCGCGGTGGTGTAGTGGTGGCGTCGTTGCCTTGGAGCCGGAAGGTTCAAGGTTCGAATCCAACTCGCCGCGTAAGGACCTTGGGCAAGTCCTTCACTCACAATTGCTCAGCGCTTCGGCGTGAAACTCCGATGCAGTGTCCGTTCTGCATTCGGGAGCGCCTCTGAGTAGTGAAAGAGCTTGAAGGGGTGCTATAACAAGTGCACATACAAACAAACACTATTTTCAACTATTATCTCTGCCATATGCATCTTTGCGTGCCGCTGCTGTTTACAAGCCTCACATCATTCCATTTTCATTATGAATCAATAGTCATGCCTTCACTTCCCTTCGATTCACAGTGCAGTGGCTTCAGTTGTCAAAACAGTGGTACCAACATTACAGCAATAACCACAAAAATTCTCATTATACTGCATGAGGATCTCATATGCAGAGATCCAGAAAGGTACCATTTTTTATCTTAATTTTCTAGAATCATTAAATAGTTTTTTAAAAATCAATTCCAACCATGCTTACAATCAGAATCTCTATCTTGTACAATAATTCTTTTTACATCGCAATTCAAACAATGTTTAGAATCGAAATAGACATGAAAGTTGATACAAGGCAGTTTTGGTAAAAGAACACATGCAAGAGATCACATCCACACCAGGGCATAGATTAGAACTATTGCTACCGTTATCATAATGTTTCTGTTTTTACTAAATGCCAATGTCTATTCACTGTTTAAAAAAATCAGTGCATAGTGCTTAGCAGTTATGGACTACTTGCTCAAAGATACCGGTAATGCACAGCAAACATCTAAGAGTCCGAGGCTCAAATTTGTACGCACTGTGTACAATGTATGTGTTCAAACCTATCGGCAACTATGCCATAAACGCTTATTTGTTTATTTATTGACTTGCATGTCACATCAACATTCACATAACAGTAAAAGACATTAACAACAACAACAAATTCAACCAGAAATTGTCACGTTCAGGTAGATCAAGCCATGTGATGGCGAGCATGGTTAGCACAGTTCCTGTAGAAGTATCACAAGTCACAGGAAAATCCGTAAACTTAAAAAATAGCCTGTCCCGCCCAATTCCACAGTATCATCCGTTTTACCAAACACCGTCTTATATACTTTACTAAACCATCATCCACCGATCAATTCCTTATGCTACACCATTATCGAGTCGTAGGAAGATCAGAGGAAAGCTTTCCCTCGAGTCAAAAGCAAAAGCGAATTGGGTCAAATCGATGCGATGAAAGTGAGCCTCGTTGAGAGGCAATTTGAGAAAAGGCAGATCTCTAGTTTGTCATCAAACGCTGCAATTCAATCATTTTGTGCCCAATTAAAATACTCCTAGACCGCAAGAAATTGCATTCGTCTGAAATGATCAGTAGGAGAGCCGCATTTTGGTATTCAATTCATCTTCTATTGGTAAAATATCACTTATACCAGTGGCATAGCCAGGAATTTATGATGGGGGTTTGGGGGGTTAGGTTTTTATGGCCTGGCCAGACGCCCTTCCTGAATCCTGACACCAACCCGATAGTATTAGAGTAAATAAGAACGAAGGGAATAAAGTAAGAAAAACAATTGTCACTATAAACAATTGTTTTTTCTTCTTATTTAAGTGGATAAAATAACCTTTAAAAAAACTTTTTCCTAAGCCAATTGGGACAGCTTAACCTCCCCTTGTCTACGCCACTGACTTACACACAAATCTTTGTCTATAACAGAGGTTACTATGCATCCACGTATTCTCATATTATAACAGAAAGAGTAACATACACCTTGTCAGTCATGAAAATTAAATGCAGATATGATAAAGCCCGGCTATCTCTCTACAAAACAGAATCAGATCCATCTATGTAACACACGAGCATTTACTCAAAATGTATGCTGCAATATTTAATTAATTAAATAATTCAATTAACTAATCAGTTCAATAAACATATTGAGATGCGTACAATGCAGACAAAAGCTAAAGCATGCAAAAAATAGCATATTTAGAGCCATGATATGGCACCGAGATCTGCAATCCACCACTTGAACTGCAAGATCTGCCACACAAAGGAGATGCGCCCCCATCACCCAAATGTATCGGCTCTATATTAAACGAATTGGCTGCAGTTTTAGATTATAAAACAATGGAAATACACAACATCTGGATGAACAATATAACCACCACTGGAAAAGTGGAATCTTGATTCTACCCTAATTATCAGTGGCACAAACTGATTCACTATGTAGGTTAATAGTCTGAATGGAGTCCCCATATTGGTCACCAGTTTATATTGGCCATAGTTACACGCATTGCTAAGCAGTATGCAGGGATAGATCAGACATCATTCTGCGCAGCAGCAGCAGCAACAGAAGCAGCAGCAGCAGCAATTGCATAGGAAGGTCGTACAAGTGACTTCATCAGAAATCACGCAGCATCCAAAATCCCTCGAGATCCTCTGTCCTACAGTACGCCGAGCCTCCAGTAACGACCGGATTAACGGAGCACCAGTGTGACATTAAGGCGAGGGGGATCTCCGAGATTCAGACTGGCACCGGAAGGATGCCCGGAATGCCCGGAATGCCTCCAGAGTCCCGACATACGCAGGCCATACGACCAACCGACGACGACGATGACGCGAATTATGAAAAGAAGCAGCAGCAGCGGCAGACAGAGCGCGGGGCACGAGCACAGCGGGCGGAGAGCACAGCGGGCGGGAGAATCGAGAATGGGCGCGAAAGCCATTGAATAATAGGTCCAATTAGACGGTCGGCCTCAACCACGGCCATTGAATATGACAAACGACGACGACCGGACGGACTCGTCAGGATCCATCGATAGTAGGGAGAGAGATCGAGGGCACTGATTCCCCGTTCAGCCATTTCAATGAAAATGAAACGCGATAAAACCCGATGTCGGAATTATCATACATGAACGGAGATCCCTGTGTGTCTCTGTCTGTGTGTCTGTCTGTGTGTCTGTCTGTGTGTCTCTGTCTGTGTGTCTGTCTGTGTGTCTGTCTGTGTGTCTGTCTGCGTGTCTGTCTCTGTGTCTGCCTCTGTGTCTGTGTCCGTCTCTGTGCCTGTCTCTGTGTCTGTCTTTGTGTCTGTCTGTCTGTCTGTCTGTCTCTGTCTCTCTCTGTGTCTCACTCCCTCTGTCTGTCTGTCTCTCTCCCTGTGTCTCTCTCTATCGTGCACCGTTGCGCTGTGTTTTCCAGTGTACCGCACGATAGCGTAAATCCAACGTTCATTGCTTGTGATAAGACCCAATAACACGGCCATCGCTAATCAGTGATTCATCAAAATGAATCGAATTACATGCATGTAGCTACTCATCATGTGACAGACAGTAAAATCCATGAACACTTTTCAGACGCAATACCATTTGAAGCAAATTGATACTGCATGGATCCCCGAAATAGCTCAGCCTTGGCTCCACAGAATTAAAATATTGTGACAATATAGCATGCAGGAAGTATAAGCTGCCACACATCTGTAATATCAAGTCACCGGAGTACTGCAACGTTGACTTTAAGGATTTTGTCTTGCTGTGTATTCATAGCACTACAGCTGAAAAGGTTGTTGTACACCAAGAGAAATGAATTAAAGATACATTTTAGCTCAAATTCATTAAATGCATCTTGTGAATTTGCACAACTCTTCCACAACTGTGAAAGGGTTTTTCATGGAAACGAAGCAAACGGAAGATTCTAAGTTAGGAGTGCATCGTAAATTCACAGTGTAGAAGTTCTACACCATGGTTCAAAAAAGTAAGCCATATTGTTTTGCATATATCTCTAATACCTGTTGACATATCAAGCTAAAATTTTCAGAAAATGCTTGCAAACGGAAATTTCGGCATATGAAATTGAAAGATTCATATATTTTTATCCGTTCAACTCTATCTCATGAAATTTTGGAATCATATTCTAGGTCCAATTCTCTAAATATTTGGAAACTTTTAGCGTGATATGTTATCAGGTATTGGAGATATTTTAAAAACAGTCTGGTTTACTTTTTTGAAACACAGTGTAGATAAAGATCTCTTGATGAAATCAGCAGCATGGCAGCCACTGCATGCATAACATTCTACTAAACAACTTAATTGCTTCAAAATGAAATATTAAATGTGAGGCAGTTTACACTAGATGCTAAATATAAGCGATGGTTAAATAACCAGAAAGTCACCCGGGGTGGCTCCCACACATACGCTCAGAGCCCAACTGCCGGAAGCACCTCCAGAACTGACAGACGACTACTGGTTGAGAGGTACTGGACTGCACTGCATCACGGACAAGAAGGGATGAGATTGGTGATGCGATCAAGTGCTGATGACACGACTACGCCCATGAGACACACACACACACGCACTCACACACATACACACACACACGCGCGCATACACACGCAAGCAAGCATATTGCAGATGCAATAGAACACTGTGCAGTGTGCATACGAAAAACTGTTTTGCCATTTTACTGTCACTTTCCGAAGGAGAGTGTGATAAAGCCCGCATTGTGCGTAGCTCATAGCGAGATTGTTGCCATGACAGCAAATTGCATGGATATAAAGGGAGGAGGCAGACCACCGCGGAGGCTGTTGACCACCTGTCAGGGTTAGAGAGAGACATACTGTGTACCATGGTCTCGTTATAGTCTCGGTAATCAAGCAGGAACTAGCCGACGACCACGACGACGTTGCGTCAAGAGGAGGCTGGACCCCCTTCACGGAACGAAGAAAAAAGCGCATGATCGGAAAGCGAAAGCATCTTCTCGCCATTTCCCGTTGTCTCCAGTCTCCATCTGCTGACATCGCCTGACCTGATTATTCCACAAAGAAACTTAACATAAAATAATCCCAAATAGCACTTCTCAGCCTCTCAGGGCTGTTTTTAAGGAATCTTTAAAACTGCACAACTCCTTCTTTTCGTTCCTATCTTCCATGGTAAATTCCTTCCAATCGGAGTACAATGACCATAATTTTTTGCTAGTTTTAACTGTACAGAAGTGCTTCTACAACTGCACAAATCCATTTAGAACTGCACATTTTGTGTACAACTGCACGTTAATAAAAACCGTGGCACTTCTTCCAATATTGACACATATTTTGGTTACACTGCACTGCTCAACTCTCAGTAGTCACATTCTTTTTCAGATCTTCATCTGCCACGGCTGACCCCATTTCCGTTTCTCATTGCTTTTTAGCCAAAGTCCAATCGCATATACTCCCACGTTCTTCAGCAAACAACGTCAGCCAAAGGAAAAAGGACAATCCCGTTTCTATTACAGTATATGGTATGGCACTGTAGTATATTCTAGCAACAGCGTTGTTGGCCGCCTTTCTCTCCGCTCTTCTTGGATCATAAATTCCAGTTGCTGAGCTGCAGGAGCAATGTTTCGAACAAAAGGAAAGTTAATTTCTTATGCTGTCAGGATTCCTGTTGTCAGCTTAGATTTAAAGGACTGACAGTGTACCATTACTGGTGGTGGTCCCAGCGGTGTGCTATGTACAGCCTCCCATGGGGCTGCACCAGTTTCCTAGAACATGCTGACACAATCTATATTCGCTTAAAAACTGGTTTTTGGTTGTGCAGGATATGTGAGCACCGCCGAGTAGCACAGACCTGAAGGCACATGAAATGAAGAGTTAATCTTGCTTGAAGTGGTACAAAAAAGTTGCGTTTAAAATCACTAAATTTTACACTGTGGGAGGAGATTGATTGAAGTTCCTCAGTGCCAGAAAGTAGCGGAGAGATACCGGTAACAAATTCAGGTTAATATCTAAGTACTCATAGACAGATGACGTCACTGGTTTAGGAGCTGCAGGACTGGACTATTCATTTATAGGATGAACTAAATAAGTCCTTCTCATCTGTAGAATGGATTTAATATCCATCTTGATTAGAAATCTGAACAAGACTGTAATTTTGATAACCTTCGAAGTAATAGAAGGAAGATCTTTGATAATGTTGACTGGATGTAAACAAACTGAAAAAAACTGTGGCCACACAGAATGAAACATAGGTGAATGAAGGCATTTCATATTGGAATTGCTGCTATACTTGTGGGTGCGGTGATGTAGTGGTGGTGTCGTTGCCTTGGAGCCGAAAGGTTTGAGGTTCGAATCCACCTCGCTGCGTAAGGACCTTGGGCAAGTCCTTCACTCACAATTGCTCGGCGCTTCGGTGTGAAACTCTGATGCAGTGTCCGCTCTGCATTCGGAAGATCCTCTGAGTAGCGAGAGCTTGAAGGGGCGCAATAACAAGTGCACATAAAAACAAACATACAAACAAACTTTCAGCCATTGTAAAGATTTGACTTAAAGACAGCTGCTGGTACATTCTACATATATACAAGCACATCTGTGCGTCACTCTGTTTCTGCGTTTCTCCTATCCTGAACAGTTTCTTCGTCTCTTTCTCTGCGCGTGCGTCTCTATGCTTCTTCCAGGCTGCGTATTTTCTCTGGAGTGGCCCAGAAGTTTTGTAATTAACTTCCACGCACGATTTATGTGATTTATGTCGTCCGTTGGTCCGTGTCGGAGTGGGTCACAAAACCTTCACGCGCGCCTCCCGACCCGCCGATGCTTCTCATTTGCCATAATTTGCTGCCTGTTTTCTCACCACTTCTCTCCTTCACCGTCTCCCGTCTCCCAACTTAGCTTCCTTCATATGTGTCTGCCTATGCATCTATGCTTCTGTCCGTCCTGCTGGTCTACCTGTTCCATTGATCAGTACCTTCCTTACCTTGTCCCTTTCGATCTGTCTCGCTGTTTGTCCGTCTCATCCACAGCCCAACATTATTGGTAATTAACTGCATCCTGGCAGAATTTATGCTGCTTCCATACCCACGGCTGGCGGACAGCGCTGCGGCGTCGCTTTAAGACGGCCGAGCACAGCCGGGCGCACGGAAGGAACTGCGCGTGGCCAGCCGCGTCAACACAGTTTTGCATTTTTATGCGTAAGCTCAATTACCAAAGTGCATTACCCATTCATTACATCTAAATATGATCTAGCGCGGGCTTCCGTCGTGCGCCTACGTACGGTATTCAACTGTCGAAATGGATGCATGCAATAAATGTCCAAGTCAATTGATGTGTTTCGTTTCAAAACACCACCTACGTAGTAGCGTACATCACAGATCTGCGATTCTTGACATAGATTGAGTTGTTTTTCTGCCTGAACTTTCGTTGCCGTTTCAACGTTTCATGAGCTAGCCATGTCCTTTCACACAGAAAACTCCAGTATTGCATCTCAATTATTCGCCTGTGACATATACTAAGAGAAAGCTGCTTGGGAAATTTCTTGCTCCAATCCCAAATCCATGCATAGTAATTAATTATCCTTTAAATTAGCCATCATCATGCCATGCCTGAACTACAACGGTCTACTATTATTATTTTTGTTAATGCCTTGGAAAATGTCATCAAGCAAAAGATTTCAAAAATTCTCAGGAGACTAAAAACTGCTTCATTCATGTTTTTATTGTTATTAATGAACAATTAGCAGCAACACATGGTTGCCAATCATACCAAGACAATGATTGCATTCCTGAATAGCAACTCAGTGACTGTTGATCGCCATGCGAATCTCAATTTCCTAGTCTACACAACGGTATATCATCTCTGCGACACAGCAAAATAAAATACCGGTGAGTACTCATTTACAAAACAGTTCTTTAAACAATTGTGCTGTGATGCAAAGATATTTTGGTTCAAGCACAGCATGTCTTGCATTAGACCATGAAAAAATTACTTACAAACTATACATTTTTGCAACGAACCAATACACCTGGAGTCAAACCGCAGTCCAAGGTGTGCATGGCAAACACATACAGCACCGGTAATCTATGCTTCCCTGATTGTCCAATGAGAAATGCTCCAGATAATACTGAAGTCTGTGTGTATGTGTATTTGCAGTTTAACGTCACTGTGTGGTAACAAAGACCATTAGCGACGCCCTCCTCATTTATCCAGGCTTGGGACTGGCACTGGCAGAGTGCAACCAGTGGTGGAGTTAATGAAGACTGCATTTCTGGCCTGGAAGTCATGAGAGAGAGATGCTTTCCTGTTCTATGGGCGGACGAGTCCATTATTTATCCACGCATTTACTGAATTCATCAAGGCCTCATGTTAATCTGATACTGCCCGAAGGCCTTCTGCTAAAGATAGTTAATCCCGTTATGCTACCGTTCTGTGTCCACCAGTACAAGTGGTGCATCAAGTAGACCAAGTGGTGTAAATCATTAAAACCGAAGCAAGGAAACCCACCAGCTGTTCGGAAATGCCGTAATTGGAATATAAGAAGAAAGCATGAATCAATCAACACAATAGGCAGACATTATTCTGACATCTTCGTGTATAATCACGTGACATGGATGGCAGTTGACTGTGGACATTTCAGCTGATTGACTGTGGACATTTCAGCTGATTGACTGTGGACATTTCAGCTGATTGACTGTGGACATTTCAGCTGATTGAAGGCAAAGAAGACTCTGGACATGCAGCGCATTTTAATGTCAACCCTGCAATTTTGTTGTACAGCAGCACACTATGCAGCTTGGACACATTTAAAAATACTATACACTTCATCGAATATTACTATTATTACTAATTGCATTCGTTTACATTGTACTCCTCCGGTGTATTCACCATCAATGTGCCATACAACAGCTGCAAAGTGCCGCTAAACATGTACTTTTCACCATCAATCCTTTTCACATGAAGCCTGATTTACACAAGTCCTTACACAGTCCTGCCACTGTGATGACTTCATGTTAACTGGTTCACACTAGATTATTAACTACTTGTAACCTCTGTAGTGCCAAATGTCTAAGACACAAGGCATCAAACAAGAGCTCAACATAACCAAGTCACAATCAAGTCAACATCCACAAGGTCCGTCCACTGAGATAGAGAGAGAAAGAGACAGCTTGCAGGAGCAATTTTAACCCTTTACCCCTCATTTTTCCCGTTAAGCACGTGTTTTCAGCGGATATTCTGGGGCAACCAGGTAAAGAGTTAAATGAGAAGTCTAAGTTGATAAATGAAATAATACAAGCAACCTGCATAATACATAAAACACGTGTGTCAAACTAAACCCAATATCAACTGAGAATGTTTAAGTCGCGAACAAAATGACATTTAAGCAACCTGAATAATATATAAAACACGTGTGTCAAACTAAACCCAATATCAACTGAGAAGTTTAAGTCGCGAACGAAATGACATTTAAGCGACTGAATAATAAATAAAACACAAAACTCAAACTAAAACCCAACTGTAGCATATTCACGCAACAATCAGACCCGGGTCCTGCGAGGCCCTCATGAATCAAACCAAAACACAGAAAACTTGGTGCGATGCAGCAAGTGCAGACCACCGTCAATATATATGCAAATCGAAGCTCTGCAAGAAAGCAATATCTGTTGGCATTACTTTAAACCGTCGTTGCCTGCCGCCATTCTGTGAGGACAGACCATCGCCGCCACCGCAAGCACAGCGCAGTGGTAACGGAACCCAGCCAGAAACGAACGGAAGGCCACGATGCAAAGTAACGAGGGGGGTGTGGGGGGGGGGGGGGGGGTGGGGGGGGGAAACGTCTCACATCCTTTAATCCTGACAGACGGTGAGTTGTAAACAAGCAGACAAGCAACATCGATCCCAGTTTGCCTCAATGTTATCGCAATTTCGGAAGGCTGTGCACCAAAATAAAGGGCTGAAGAAAATGTTCAAGTTGCATAAATTCGTATTAAACTGGTAATGGTTTCAGATTGCTCGTTGTATCATGGACTTGTATGCGCCGAGTCCAGCAGGGAATCCTAGTTTTGGTTTAGTGCTTGTTTGTTTGTTTGCATGCGCACTAGTTATAGCGCCCCATCAAGCTCTCTTTACTCAGAGGTGCTCCCGAATGCAGAGTGGACACTGCATCAGAGTTTCACGCCGAAGCGCTGAGCAATTGTGAGTGAAGGACTTGCCCAAGGTCCTTACATGGCGAGGTGCATTCGAACCCTGAACCTTCAGGCTCCAAGGCAACGCGCCACCACTACACCACCGCGCCCCACAATAATATGTGTGTGTGTATGGATGGTGTGCATGCATGTACAATTCTTATTACAATTTTTTCTCTTGGGGTACGCGCAATGGGAGCACTACTGAATGGCCATGGCTGTGAGTGGCACTATAGAAATCACTTAAATTTACAATTCTACATATATATGTTTCTTTGTATTTAGTATGCATTTATGTAAGCCTGCATAGTTTGTATACATGACACACAAAGGTTTGTACAGTCCACCAAAAATGAAATACCAATCCACGCACAGTGACATTAAAACACATTGAGCCTGTCAAGCAAGATAGAAACCGAATTGTGATATCATATCAACCAGTGCAAAACACCAAAATATAAAAATATAAATTTAATGCCGACTGTCATCGTTTATTTATGCCTTGGAAATAAATCACAATATATCCACGATTGCTTCCAATCCATCACCACCGCGCAGTGCACACACGAGAATGAAAATAAACTAAATCGAAAAGAATTCAAAGATTCTACGCTTCGCTCTCTACTTGTGGTCCATCCGACTGGGCTCTACAAGTCTCTCAAGCCTTTCTTCTTTCGTCGTGGTTGGGCTGGGAGCGCCTCCGAGTAGTTTCTTGAAGGGCGCTATATAAATGCTCTGAATGAATGAATGAATGAATGAATAAATGCTCTGAATGAATGAATGAATGAATGAATGAATGAATGAATGAGTGAGTGAAGGAATGAATGAATGTGCGAATGAATGAATGAATGAATGAATGAATGAATGAATGAAAGAACGAACGAACGAACGAACGAACGAATGAATGAATAAATGCTCTGAATGAATGAACGAATGAATGAATGAACGAATGAATAAATGCTCTGAATGAATGAATGAATGAATGAATGAAAGAACGAACGAACGAACGAACGAATGAATGAATAAATGCTCTGAATGAATGAACGAATGAATGAATGAACGAATGAATAAATGCTCTGAATGAATGAATGAATGAATGAATGAATGAATGAAAGAACGAACGAACGAACGAATGAATGAATAAATGCTCTGAATGAATGAACGAATGAATGAATGAACGAATGAATAAATGCTCTGAATGAATGAATGAATTCTGTCTACTCACTCGAACGATTCAAACTCGACCGTCTTGAGATTCGGTTCGGAAGGGTTGATGCAGGTCGGCCAGAAATCTTCGTGAAAGAGTTTCGCCCCCTTCGGAACGTAGACGGTGTGGGGCGCCGCGGGCGACTTTGAGAAAGACTGCCGGAAGGACGCCGACCTCGACAGAGTCTGGACAGCGGTCGGACTGAGGGACACGTGACCAGGCTCGATGGACTGGTACCTCGCGTCTATCGAGAGCTTATGGCGAAAAGTCCTCCGACGCAAGGTGGAGGCAACAATACCGGCCATATTCATGTGGGCAATTTTGCTGGTAATGCTTTACCCGACCAGAGAAATTACATCATATGCTCCTGAAAGAAACAACGACAAAAACGTGTATCATTCGACATGAAGGAGTGCTCAGTGCAATTGGTTGAAGGAAATCTAGAATTTAATGTGTGCAGCTACGTAAGTAACTATTGATGGAAGGATGTATCAGTCAATTCAGCGCCCAAACAATCACCCAAACATCAATCAACCAGTCACACACACCCACCGACACACACACACACCCACACACCCACGCACACACACACACACACACACATATGTCCAGTCGAGAAACTATGTAAACAGTCAATGACCATTGATGCTACATCAAACATAATTTCATCAAATAAAATACCACTACTATTCTGCAAGACACTGTCTTGCAAGTTGTTAGGTCTCAAGCACTTCACATATATATAAATAAAAAATTAAAACTAAACAACAAATGTAATACTACATGTAAATAATTAATACTAAACAGCAAATGTAATACTACATGTAAATTATTAAAACTAAACAACAAATGTAATACTACATGTAAATAATTAATACTAAACAGCAAATGTAATACTACATGCAAATTATGCAGCGTCCTTCAACAGAAACTAGACCAAAGAAACAAGTAGGCTAAACATCACACACACACACACACACACACACACACACACAAATAAAAAAAATTTGCAGATAATTGAAGATAGATTAATCAACATTTTGGCTTTTTACCAATTTCTCGAAAAGATCTTTGTAGCAACCTCAATTACTCAAATATAGAAAATGAATGTATTTTGCATACAAATTTGTTTGTATGGGCACTTGTTATAGCGCCCCTTCAAGCTCTCTCTCTACTCAGAGGCGCTCCCGAATGCAGAGCGGACACTGCATTGGAGTTTCACGCCGAAGCAATAGCAACTCTTTACCACTAGATATAACCTCCCTTCCAACTTTGAGCAGGTTTAAGAGAGCTCTTAAGTTATATCTAAATGAAGAATGATCATTGAACTGTAATAACCTGAGATCTTTCTTTTTGAGTATTCTGGTGCATGATCTGACCTGCAAAGTATCATACAGTGTTTCCCTTTTGCCATAGCTGTTCTGACCTTTGTTTGCTAATATGATCACTTCAGTTTGGAAATCTCAAGCTTGTTTTTCTTTTTATTTCTTAACTGACTAGCAGTACCCATATGTTTGCACTGAGATAATTAGTTAAGCTATATGTATTGAATCTGTTTACAATGTCTGATCTGCCATTCCACCAACGATTGATACTGGGGTTCCTCTGATAGCGGGACTTGTCCCTTTGGGGTTCCCCTTTAAGTGCTCAACCATATGCGATCCTTTGCTTTATAATGTACTGTTTATTCTTATGATACGCTGTTTATTCTTTCTGTTATGTTAATCATTAATGTTAATGCTATTATTCTGTTTTGTTTTGTCTTGATCAATGTGCAACGGTTGTTGCCTTAATAAATGGTATTTGATTTAGTGATTGAAGGACTTTCCCAAGGTCCTTACGCGGCGAGGTGGATTTGAACCTCGAACCTTCCAGCTCCAAGGCAACGACGCCACCACTACACCACCGCGCACCACATTTACGATATCAACAAATTTTACATTCATTTTACCCTAATCACAAAACACAGGCGAGCACATCCACTTCAACAGTGCCTCCCTAACCTCCCACCATTTCCAATCGAACGAGCAAAAGCGAGCAAAAAAGTAGACCACGAAAGGCAACGTCGGTGAAGTCCCGCAAGTGGTGACAAAACCGTGATTGATGAATTAATTATTAATTAATCATCCCGAATGTATCGACGACCAAATTCGCCATTCCCCCGAACGACGACAGAAACAGGACGCGTCGTCATCCGCCTACATATGCAAACGAGACTTTTTAAGTAACGCGAACCCCGTCGACAAACCACCGTGGAACCAGATCGGGGGCTTTGATTTACCACCGCCAATTTGCCACCGACCCTGTCGTCAAGCAATATCGGTCATCAGCAAAACAGCCTGCGATACACACGCACGCCACGCTGCTATACACACACTAGCATGACTCGAAGATATCAATCTAAACTGCACGACATACGTCAAGCGCTGGTTTAGCAAAGCTAAAACTCGGTGTCATGCCTCCTTCAGCCTTCTGCTGTAAGCCTTGTCACTGTCAATTTAAACACAACTGTCGTGTGTTCGAAGTTAAAACATGCGGTATTGCTTTTTGGGTGCTGTAGAAATTTCAGGATTACAGACTAAATAGCATGCAGATTTATTGCCTTATAAATACTCTCCATTAATGTCTTTAAGTTTTGGAAATAAGGTTGTTTTGCACATTTTATGCAGGTGCTATATAAGACAAACAAGATATCAAACAACAGGGTTCACTTTCATGCTTGCCTATGCACAGTTGCACACCATACCTACTGCTAACGTATACCTTTTTGTAATCTTTTCCATTTCTGCCACTTTCTTAATTATATGTACATGTATCTACTACTTTCACCCCAACAATTTCTCAAGTCTGTCATTATCTGTATTGTATAAATTGGATTTTAAGCAAAATGTGAAAACGTTGCTATAAATCAGAGAGAAATATTTCTTTCCCCAAAGAACATCATTTACTTCTATCACCCCTATCCAAATTCCACAAATCTCTTACTATCTGTCTTTATCTGCTATTCATCAGCTTGGTTCTAACTTTTGTTCTTTTTAACTGTATTGCATGGCATATCTTCAGCCAACACTTTTATCTATTGGCCTCAATCAAGCTCCCAAGCAATTTTCATAAGTTCATTTCTTAAGTACCTGTAAAGTTATTTTTATACCAGTGTCTGAAATTTCCACAATAAATCTGCTTCAATTTTGTTGTAGATATCAGAAACTATTCATCTGAAAATTACAAGTTGTTCTGTAGACACAACTGCATTCCAGTGCAGTTTTGGTGGGATTATTTCGCTGATCCTTCGAGTTCATCGAATGAGAATTCAGAAAGTAACTTTCCGACATCTGCATATGACCCTGGGTTCCCTTCCACAATTAACACATTTAATACTACGTCGAATACCATGCACCACCAATAATTTGCAACAGAGTATCAGAGACTAGGAGCACAGACAAAACAGGTAGGCAATTGCAGTATGGAATAAACTGACTTTAAAACAGCACTGTTACTGAAGAGACGTTTTGGAGAAAGCACAGCTTTGATCAGTGATTGAACTGACAAGATTAAACGGCAATATCGGGAACAGCACGGATGAAAAACGTTAAATAATATAAGATCGCAACCCCACACGACGTTTGCCGCAACCATCTCACAATAAATCATCTGGACGCCAATACATCACTGACCTTTAAGACATTCAAATAACCGAAATGAAATCACAGGCAAAATGCTGTGTGGTTGTGGTTCCGGAATGAGAGCCCAGTAAGCCATGGCTCAGTGAAAAGCCCACGTAACCTGAGTTCAATTTGCACAGTGAAATAGCACTGTCAGAAAGCCATCAGCCAGCCATCTCCTTCAAACACGGACATGGACCATGATATTCAATGTGAGGGTCTTATGCAAGGAGAAACGACACTGTTGCTGACAGTCAAAATCTTATTAGAAATCAAGATGCTGAAAAATTCCAGGTTTTTTTGTATTCATAACAACTTCCATTTCTGGAATGGCTATTGTTGCATGCATATATCCACCCTGCGGACTCTGAAGTTTTATTATAATTAATCATATCCAAAATTAAAATATCATATACTACAATTTAAAATATTACTTCTTTCATTTGCATCTCAGCATAATCATCAATTATTTTTAACATCAACCATCAATAGGCTAATTCATCAGTACATCACAGTGTGCTTTCCGGGATTTGGACTGAGCTCAATTATCTATCAGTGACAAGAAGTTTTTAAATATTACATCTTTCATTTGCATCACAGCGAAATCACCAATTATTTTTAACATTAACCCGGATCAATAATTCCTTTCAGTGCAATACATACCAGAACAGTTCCACTAAAATCATGTCACTGAAAGATAATTGAGCTCAGTCCAAATCCCGGAAAGCATACTGTGCTGTACTCATGAAACAAAAGGTCCATGTAAAATGAGAAGCCCAAGCCACATGCTTTGATAGAGAGCACATCCCTGAAAGACAATGGCAGCGGCGCTCAAGTGTCACCTGACATCCTCCTCATCCTCTTCCCATACGAGATGGACTGGACCTGTGTTTGGCAATAATGGGCTGAAGAGCTGATGTGCATAAAAAAAATCTTGAGCAGAGAATGTTCAGTCTTGTTTGCCAGATATTATCTTTTATGGACGACCGGTTGCATTTCCATGGTTCAGCGTACTCCGTGTTGTGTGCAGGTTCATAATATCCGGTTGCTTTTAACAATATCGAGTGAAGCAGAAAAGCAGATGGAAAGGCACATGTATATAGGCCTGCATGTATACAGCTCCAGCACTTGATGTGCAGAGAGGAATACAATTGACAAGAGAGACAATGGATATGCTCCTCCTCTCTTGGAGTATCGTATCAATGTTTCCATCTGCTTTTTGCATGTACATGCATACCGTAAGCGTCTTCAATCCATGACCCCACCGACATTGGCTATTGTTGGATCTAGAATGCTGCATGGGAAACAGTAGCTGAATGGATAAAAGTGATTGGCCTGTAATGTGGTGAGCGTGGGTTCAAGCTTCCCCTCAGACAGTCACTCTGTAAGGACCTTGAGCAAGTCTTTAACACTCGATTGCCCGGCACCAGCGACGGTCAGTCGTATGGTTGCGTGTACTCTTCTGTTGGCATCAGGCGGAGGTCAACATCGTATACAGCTGTACTGTACATGACATTATAATATAATGTCATGTACAGTATACAGCTGTTAATGGAATGGCATATTATGTCATTCCATTAAAAATATTCACGTATTAATGTGACTATTTTTATGGAATATCAATATAATATATTGTTGGAATAAGACGGAATAAATAACATGGACAACTTTCTTCTTGCGTTGCGTTCAGCCACAATGCTTTTCAGCCGATGTACCTGCTGCCTAGCTGCAGAGTGCATTGTGTACAATGTGTACATACTGAATCGCTGATGTTCTGTGATGTGTCCACATCATGTGACTAGGTTTCTCGTTTACCTGGTCTCCAGCTCTGTGAGTACATCACAGTATGCTTTCCAAGCATTAGTTAGCTTTACAACATTTAAATTGGCTCATGCAGCCTTTGCAGTCACATACAACAATCAAAGTGGCATATTATGATGACTATTGAAGGCAAATAATTAAAGGTGCATTACTGCTAATAGCAAAATATAATTTAATAATAATATCAATTTAATATTAATTATTCACAACACCTTTCCTTTATGCAGCAACACGTATTTATTCTGGCATGGCAGATTAAAAGCTTCTACCAAACATGACAGATTAAAAGCTTTTACAGAAGTGCCACTCAGCAACTAAGGACTACTGTCTATTAGGAGCCTTACAGCGCAGTGTAAACATCAATAGTATTGACCTACGAAAATAGTTCTTATTAAACCATGCTACATATATGAGCCTGGTCAAGTTACACAAGAACATAGTCTGGTTTAATACAATAGGAACCTGGCCAAGTTACACTTGTAGGAACATGGTTTGGTTACATAGGAACCTGGTCAAGTAACACAAGAACATCATCTTGTTACATAAGAACCTGGCCAAGTTACACAAGAACTTGGTCTGCATACATAGAAACGTGGACAAATTAAACAAGCTTGGAGTCAGGTATACCCAGTCCACTCTTTGTCATCTTTAAATTCAACGATATAAATCCAAAAACTTCTATAGCACAACTATATTAACGCTCATGGCATTGAGCTAAACAAAATCAGTTTGCAAGACGATTCTAGAGTTTGTTCTGTTGAAAGTCAAAAAGGCAATATTACAAGAACCTGTCCGTATCACTGTATTTCAGCACATGTATAATGCATATAATATTACATAACTGAGACCATTGCACAACTCAGGGCAATACATAATGGAGACCATCACATAACTGAAACCATTGCATAACTGAGACAAATTCGTGAAAGTCTAAGACCATTACATAACTGAGACCATTACATAAAGACCATTAGGCCTACATAACTGAGACCATTACAAACCTGGGACAATACATAACTGAGAGTCTGAGACCAATGTTGCATAACTGCACAGAAGCCAATATTTTACTAACATGAGTGGGCAAAACAGCAGTTATGTGAACTGCGTAGATCTACCATACTCTTGAAAGCGAATTTCAGACAGTGCAGCTCAGGATGTTTTGAAGAACGCTTGCAACTAATGCACGTGAACCACAAGAATGGTTGTTAGGCTAATTGTCATGTTGTTGACATGTTTATTGCCATCAACACCTAAATTGCAACTATTGATTGATACCTACCTGCGTTCATTCTTAAACTGGTTCAATGCACTCTGACAATACATGTATATTGCCGAGCACAACCGGCAAACCGCGTCATCATAATTGCTATCAAAAAATGAAAATCGTCATCACCAACACAATCGCACAAACAATGCCACCACTAAGTACTAGCACATCCAAAACTACCACCACACCACCACTACTATCACAAAATATTGCTATCATAACATCAACACCAGAATACCAATGCCATGGGGGGGAGGTGCCTGGATGGTCATGAATGCCGTCCCGCCACTTATTGGCCAGCACAGCCTGGAAAAATAAGAGGTGTCCATGGACTTCTTTTGGAAAAGTAAGGGGCGTCCAGACTTTTCCACACTTTAAGCACTGGGAGGGGTTTAGGTAGCACTCTGGCATGAAGAGTGCACAGGCTAGCCTATCCATCCAAAGCTCGACTCAACCTTCCATTCGGCATATGGAAATTGGTAAAATAAGCAGCAGGATGTGATGGACGCCTTCCATGGCTGCCAAAACAGTAATAATTACTGTGATCAATCGATAATAATGGTAGGCTAATCATACTGTGGCTTATCAGTTTGGAATTACACAAAGATATTAGGTCCCCAATTGTTACAAGTATTATTGATCGCAAGATCATCAGTTAAAAAACTTGCCACCCTTAATATAATAATGCTCTGAAGTATTAATTCTAACGAATGACATTAAAACTATAGGCCAGGTTAGGCCTATGCATAGTTATAGCCTATACCTAATATGGGCTTGCACGCAATTATAGGCTCATTAAGCTGCAGCCTATAGATGGCATGTTTCTTCACATCAGCAAATCTGCCACCCTGAAAAGGCCTATTGGGCTGCTTAGACTAGTTACAATGTGCGAATTTCACCAAGAGAAAACCATTATCAGCTGCTAGACTCATCAAAGTGAACAATAAAATCATGTGCAATATCATTTACACAGACATAATTCACACCTTATCAAGTTATCATACCTGTCGACTGCACCGCATAGGCCTATGCCAACATACACGCATCACATAGGCCTAATAGCATATCTTTGCTAATAGTGACCAGCAGCACTAAACTCCATCAAATGAACATTAACTCTGTGAAACGCATTGAATAATCGCAGCACAAGAAGAACAACACGCCAGCAGCAGCTCACCTGACAAGAAAGTATAGAATTTCGTGCTGATTTCGACAAATATTCACTCGCACGCGTGCGATTACCATAATCCGCTAACTCCGAACAAAGAAGGCATCCGACTAGTTGCTGCTGCCACGCTGGACCGCTCGCTTCCTTCGGGGCCAATAGCGATATATTGACTCGTTTGCCAGCGACGAAGGAAATTCATTAGTTATCAGCATTGAGATGTTATATAAGCTTATAGTATATGCGCTATATATTTATTATATAATCTATCTCTATGTTTAGCAGACGTGACGCGGACAGATGTCGCCACCGTTTGACACCGACAAATGTGCCATCCAGTCAGCGTCTAATTATCGTATATATCGCCTAGTCGATGACTGACAGGGAACCAGCATCCGTTGACGTCAGAGCGCGCGCGCGGTTGAACAGGAAATGGAGGCGCGCTGCCTCGAAAAACACGGCCATCCTCCTCGGTCTCCGAGCTCAGGAACTCACCGTACACGCCGCATGAATACTAGTATGTGTGCCGTGTGCAATGCATGCGCCGAACGCTTCGTCTGTCTTGTTGCACGCTGGTGCACTTTCTACGCAAGCATGCTTCGCGCACGCGGCAAACAACGTCGCCGGCAAGATCCTGCTGACGACGAGAACGTAAGAATGGCTTACTCGCTCGCCCGGCAAATTATCAGTTTACGGCCCTGGCTTTGTATTTGTTTAGCAGCATCAACCTGAAGCCGTGCGAGACAATGTTTTATGATCTGTGCACGAGTAGAGCGACGTCGTCGCCGGCAATACTCTGAGCGCCGTCTGCTGAGCGACCGCCGCTGTGCAAACTCGATAACCTGACTTGGGCAGGCGTAATGCAAAAGCTGAAGCCTGAAAAGAAAGATTTAGCCTACATCATGTTAGGGTTATTTATGGTCAGTATAGTTTCAGGAATGATATAGCCGCGTAGGGGACCGGATGGGGGTCGTTAGGGTAGGGAAGTAGGAGATTGGCCGGGAGCGGGGCGAATCCTAAATTTCCCGGGCAACGCCGGGTAGGCTACCCCAGCTAGTATATATTATATATATATATGTATATATATGCATATATATTATATATATATATATATATACATGTATATGCCTATAGGAATGATGCATGCAAAGAAGTTCAGAATGTAGGCCTAAAGCGTTTTAACGGTCTCGGACGTGCTGGATACTGACGTGATTATCATTCGAGAATATTATTAGTCACATTGGAAAAGATATGTTGTGGTGGTTTAGAAGCTGCAGTAGGCCTATTTATTCCCTGATGAAATTGTTCAGTTCATTATGTTCATTCATTCATTCATTCATTCATTCAAGTATTTATATAGCGCCTCTTCAAGGAAACTAGTCAGAGGCGCTCCCAACTCCAGCATGGCCAAATAGAACAGTTTTAAGTGCTTATAGAATGTGTCAAAGAGTGTGCAAACAGTGGCGGCCCAAGGCCCCCAGCTATACAATAATTCAGCACACTCGCACAGTGTTGTAGGCCTACAGTAGGCCTAAGAAGTACTAAGTAGGCTAAAAGTTACGCGTTACTGTATAGGCTACTTAAGTAAAAGTTTCAATACTTTCACATGTAGGCTAACGAAGTATTAAAAAACCGAAATACTTTTACTTTCAACGAAGTAAAAAATTTACCCATGTTTCAGTATAGGATACTTTTCTACTTCGTTACAATTTATGTGACACTCGTCACAATGTTCGTTAGACCTACTTCAATGCGCTAATTAACATTCGTTACGTAACTTATGCTAAGCTAAAGCAGTTTATTTAAATTTGCATGCCTAGCCTATAGGCTAGTAATAGACTTTCGATATCGATGGGTAGTGCCAGTGATGTAGGACTCGAGTCCGGCAAAAGACTCGAGTCCGACTCGAGACCGAGTTTCTGCGGACTCGGACTCGGACTTGGACTCGGACTGTCAGGACTCGGACTTGGACTCGGACTCGAAGCCCTGGACTCGAGATTTGACTCGGTGACTCGGTTTCCGAGTCACGAATTATCCGTGGAACAGGCCACAACCTGTATTACCACAACCAATTCAGACATTTCGTCTGCTTTGTTGGTCACTCAACTCAAACAAAGGAGCCCTTGTAGCCGTTAAACTACCTGCCATTGGACTAATGTGACGGATGGATGAGCACCGCTGACCACATGGCAAGCGAAGTTAATTACAGGCGTAGGCCTATTCAAATAACCTTGGGTATTTGATGTATGGTCGGTGTGGGGTTACGGGAGGGGCGATTGGAAATATTTGAACTTGAGCTTATACTCATACACACATAGCCTAATCAGGTATCCATGGCATGCATACGATCGAAATCGAACTTGATATTTTGACACCTCAATAAGCTTGGCACTGAAATGCTGATCAGATAGGACATAAATTTCTAATTTATCTAGATGTTTATGGATAAGACAAATGAGAATAGAGGTTGAATGTGTCTATTGGCTATTTATGGCTGGTGGCTATTAGAACATCTCTGATCTTGGAACCGTGCGCAGAGGTTTATTTAAATCTCCATTTAGGCCTATAGATCTATTGCAACGTGCAGGCAGTGTCGTAGCACTTAGTTGGTATGTGCTGGGGTATTGAAAGGCAGATGATATTGACACAGCATATGGACCCATTTCTCCATACCACAGACTTCGAAAATTTTAGGCTACTTTAAAAAGCAAAGGCATTGCTGATGGGTGGCAGTTTTTTTTATCGCAAATCTCAACATAAGAGACTCCTCAAGTGCGCCTGTTGAACTTGTTTGGCAGTGGAAGAATTTGTAGCCTATCCATGCTATTTCGCCAGTTTTTCGAACAAAACCTTATAAAATTCAGTATTTTTAAAGTTCAATTTGGATAAATTATATTAATTATTTTCCATATCGATATCGATATTTTTTCTATTCCATAATAGGCCTGTTGACTCTGTTGAGTGTTTCAGTGGATCTTGGTGTTACTGGACTCGGACTCGGACTTGGACTCGACCCTTAGTGACTCGGACTCGGACTCGGACTCGAACCCCTTTGGACTCGGACTCGACTCGGACTCGGCTTAGCTGGACTCGGACTCGGTCTCGGACTCGGCTCAGGTGGACTCGACTACATCACTGGGTAGTGCACGCTGGATGCGCTGCAATTTTCTGCAGCAAAACGACTTCAACTGTGCATTGTGCTAGCAAAGAATCCGAAGCGTGCGCACTAGCACTAGGCCAGTGGTTCTTAACCTTTTCGAGGGGGTCGAACCCCAAGAGAAATCTATGACCACTCACCGAACCCCTCAAGTTTGAACAATAATTTTTTTGGCTAATGGGAACAAAAGGAAAAAAAATTGTACCAAAATGTGATACAATATTAATACATTCAATGCCTGAACTTATTGAACTACTAACAGTTAACTAACCATACCAACAGTATACCAATTGCATCTGAATGTGTCCTTTGTTGTTAAATCGAAAAATGAATATAAAATAGCAAATGATTTTTCACTCACACTCACTGACCCTGAATATTTATATATTTCTAGAGGACCTCTGTCGAACCCCTGGCACTGGCTCACCGAACCCCAGAGGTTCGGTCGAACACTGGTTAAGAAACACTGCACTAGGCTATAGACTCAACGATAACCATTTCGTGAATTTAGTATTTTTGAAGATTAGCCTAATAAATTAATTATGGATTGAGTTATAGAAATACTCGGTACTTTTACTTTTTACTTAAAAAGTATTATTTGGAAGGTTATACTTTTTACTTATAAGTAAAATTTGTAGGCCTAATGAGCACTTTTACTTAAATAATAAAATCCATTTTACTATAGGCTACTTAGCCTAATTAAGTAGGCTACATTTGCCCGATACTTTCAACAACACTGCTCTGAGAATGGCGGCGCCCCCTGCATGAGAGCTTAATCCGGACCTGGGCATGCAGTTCTCACCATGCATATATATATATATATATATATATATATATATATAAATATATACACTGTGTCCCAATAAATCGGGACCCCTTTTTATAATGTGAATAAAACTGGCAAATTTTCATCGAATTTCAAAATTTCAATACTGTTTTCATCCTGAGATAATTATCTACAAATTGGTAATTTATGAACGGCCATCACTAAAAAATTACGTCATAATGACGTCGTTAATTTACATATCGAAACCAAATGTCAACAAAAATCGTTGTGTTCGGTACTTAACATTTGAATTCTCTGATGCAAATGACGTAATTGTGACGTCAATATTCATGCCAGAAACTTCATATTTGAATCAGTGGAAGATAATTATCTCAGGATAAAAACAGTTTTGAAATTTTGAAAATCGATTAAGATTTGCCTGTTTTATTCACATTATAAAAAGGGGTCCCGATTTATTGGGACACAGTGTATATATATATATATATATATATATATATATATATATAGCCTATATGCTTATGGACGCTAGTGCAGCCTATTTTGACATCGGCTGATCTGTAAAATCCGGTACGACGAATAGCCTATGGCCCATGCATCTTTCCTAGAAAATATTTTAAGGCTAGCCTAACTGCTTTCAGTGGTGATATTAAAACCCATAAATAGCCTATATTCAACAACAATGTGCACGAAAGCAGTTAATGAATTTTCCTAATAGGTGGGTAGGCCTATACACGCATAGGCGTACGAGGCGGGGGTGCAGAGGGGGCAATTGCCTCCCCCAAATTCGGGAAAGTTTGGTGGTTTTTCGGGCAAAAAGTCGCGGACGACAAAAAAAAGAAAAAAGGTCGTCAAGTTTTGGGCAAGTCTGGTAAAAAAATCGCGGACGACTAAAAAAAAAAAAAAAGGTCGTCAAGTTTCGGGCAAATCTGGTTTTTCGGGCAGAAAAATCGCGGACGACTAAAAAAAAGGTCAAGTATCGGGAAAATCTGGTTTTTCGGGCAAAAATAGTCGCGGACGACCAACTTTTTGGCCGGATAAATTTTTCGGGCAGAAGTTCAATCTTTGCCCCCCCCCCCACTTCTGAAACCTCCCGTACGCCTTCCTATACACGCCCCATGATTTCTTGATTCACGTGGAGACCGAAACAAAAATGACTTTAGAAACACTTTGGTCGTCGGCCTACAAATCATTTAACGTGTAGGGCATAGGCGCAACCATCCTATGGGACCCACGGGACGCGTCCCCCCCAACTTTTGAGTGGTCCCCTAACTTTATTATTATGGTCCCCCAACTTTTAGGACGTGATTCATTATGGTCCCCCAACTTTTAGGACGTGATTGCATCTATGGTGTAGGCCTATAATAGTTATTGTCTCTAAAACTTTTTCGAATTAATATATTAAAAATTTCAAAGAAGTTTTGGCAGGTCGTAGCTAGGGAAGGCCAATTGAGATTGGATAGAATCCAATAGATCAAAATAATGACCTACAGAGCCACCACTCGCGGGCCAGTCGCGGCCACTGATGGCTAACTGCACAAAGGAATTTCTGTGTAGGCCTAGCCTATGCTACATAAGCTAATGTAAAAATAATACGAATGCTGCATGCAGTGTGCTTGAGATGTCCCTAATGTTATTCAACCTTAGGCATAGGCCTATAGCCTAGTTGTGCGCTTTAGAGGAGCTTCCATTAGAAAGGATAAAAAAATATTGTCACGTAATTTTGGTACTTATTATAGCCTAAGTTGTAATTACCTAGATATGTAGGCCTACTATTATTGTACATGTACCTGTAGCCTACCCGAGGTAATATAATAAACGTTTATCTAATACGTTATACATAATACGTTGCCTATAGCAACGCAGCAACGACGCTCGTATTTACAATTTTAAACAACTTTATCGACCTCAAAGTCCCTCAAAGTCCGATCCACACCTGAAAGCGGCGAGGGGGTGTAACAGTGAAGTAGGAGATTGCCTGCTAGGGCTATGCCATCAGTGGTGAAGGCCTCGGCCGAAGTACCACCTTGGGCGCTACGCGAGGTGGACAGGCCTAGCAGGAACCCCGAACAGCTGGTTAACGTGGACGGCAACTGTCATGGGCTAGACATTAAATTGCATCCGGAATTTTGGGCAGCAGCAGGATTCCTATCGTAAGTCGGCGGAAGAAACATCCAACGATGTTCAACGGCGATTTTCGACTCCAGGGGTCGGCGTTCGTCGAGTCCCACTGCGAGTTCGATCAAAGATTGAGGAGCTTAATCGAACTCATTTCCCTCGACAAACATGTATGGACACAGCTAACACTTTCTTCATGCCGGCTCGGACGTCGCCCGGTTTAACAAGGTCCGCGTTTCCCACTGCGAGAGTTAGGATGGGACTCGAAAAATTGGCTACTGACTCTACTGATTCCACTCCATCGGATATATCTGGCAGTCAGACTAACCGCCGGAAGAGCAGACTGCTGACTGTTTTTGGTCAATGGAACGTTAGGGGCCTCAACTCTGTAGGCAAACTGTCAATTGTCGGCAGGGAGTTACGAAGGCTTGGTATCAGCATTTGTGGCTTGTCTGAAACTAAGTGGCCAGGCAGCGGTCACTTCAATTCCATCGAAGGTCATAGGATTCTTTACTCTGGGGGTCAAGGACCCCGTGAACATCACGGAGTGGCCATCTGGCTTGATAGGACCATTGCGCCCTGCCTGACTTCCTACAACCCGATCAGCAGTAGAGTGATCTCGGCAACGATCGACGCCACACCAAGAAATTTTACGATCATTCAGTGCTATGCACCAACGGCAGATGGGCTTGATGAGGAAGTCGATCAATTCTATAGAGAGGTCAGACAAGTGCTGGTGGAGACACCCAGCAGCAACATTGTCATCGTTACAGGTGACTTTAACGCTCGAGTTGGAGAGGGTGCAGCAGAGGAGGAGGTTCTTGGCAAGTACGGCTACGGAGAGAGAAATGACAGAGGTCAGTTGCTGATTGACTTCTGTGCGGAGAACAATTTGGTCATCGCCAACACCCGTCACCAACTGCACCCCAGGCACAGATACACTTACAAAAGCCCTGGCGATATTTATAGATCTCAGATCGATTTTATTCTGGTACCCAGGCAATGGATCCAATCGGTTTATAAGTGCAAAACCCGACTTGACGCGGATTGTGACACTGATCACAATCTTGTCTTTCTGAAATTCAAACTCCGTTTCAGAAAAACTAAACCTCGTCAGCTCCCTTTTTTGGACTTGGACAAACTGCGAGACCCACAGGTAGAACATGACTATGCAGTCGAAGTTACCAACCGCTTCGCTGCTTTAAGCTGCGTCACAGAATCCAGTCCTCCCACTGACTTGTGGTCTCAGCTCAAAAATATCATCATAGAATCGGCGCAAAAGATTGTTCCCAAAGACTCTGAGAAGCGTAAAAACTGGATCTCGGATGACACTTTCGCGCTTATCAAGAGGAAGCGCGAAGCCAAGACGAAATCACCGGTGGAATATAAGACTTTGAGAGGAGAAGTGCAAAGAAGACTGAGGGAAGACAAACAAGCCGAACTTGATGCGCTCTGCTACGAACTGGAGGAAAATGCAAAGCGTGGAAACTGCAGACCGGTTTACAAGACAGTCAAAAATCTCACTAGACCGTTTCAGGCGCGTAAAATAGCTATCAAGGACGTCTCTGGAAAGAAGTTAGTTGATCCGGTGAAGGTTAATGAACGTTGGAAGGAATATTGTGAAGGACTTTACACAGGCAATGAAGACGAGATAACGTTCGAAATTACGGAAAAAGAACCGCCTCCACTGCGAGAAGAAATCAAACGCGCTTTGCTTAAAGCCTCTTTGCACAAAGCCTCGGGACCGGACGGAGTCGCCACCGAGCTTCTCAGATTTGGTGGTGATATGACTCTTACCATGCTACATAAGATTTGTACTGATGTATGGATATCGGGAGTCTGGCCCGACGATTGGACGCAATCAGTTTTTATCCCTTTACCGAAAAAAGGGGATCCGCTCTGTTGCGAGAACTACAGGACCATAGCGCTAGTTTCGCACGCCAGCAAAATTCTCCTAAGGGTCATCCTGGAGCGCATTCAAACTAAACTTGACAATGAACTGGCTCCTGAGCAGGCCGGTTTCAGACCCAATCGAGGCACTCGCGATCAGATTACGAACCTCCGGATCATCATAGAAAAGGCAAATGAGAGAAGTCAGAATCTCTACTTTTGCTTCATAGATTTTACGAAAGCGTTCGACATGGTGCAACACGGTCAGCTGTGGTTGTCCATGCTGGACATGGGGTTTCCCCCACAACTTGTCCAACTATTGATGAACCTATACAAACAGCAACGAGCAGCTGTTAGGACAGATAATATCACCTCTAACTGGTTCCGCGTTAAGAAAGGCGTTCGGCAAGGTTGTAACATCTCGCCTTGCCTATTTAACATCCTGGCGGAACAAGTAATGCGCAAGGCGCTTGACGGGTTCAGAGGGGGCTTCAGAATTGGAGGTAGGACCATCAGTAATCTTAGATACGCGGATGACATACTCTTGATCGCTACATCACCAGAGGAACTCCAGGAGCTCGTCAATCGTGTCGAATCCGCTGCCAAGGAGTACGGTTTAAAGATAAATGTTTCAAAGACGAAGGTTATGACCAATACCGATAGGATCCTCAGGATTTTTGTCGCGGACAGTGAACTAAAACAAGTGGATAACTTCACATATCTAGGCAGCAAAATCTCAAGCGATGCAAAGTGCTCAGTCGATATTAAGTCCAGGCTGGCCATGGGTATGGCGGTCATGGTGAAGCTTACGAAGGTCTGGAAAAACAAGTCCATTAGTACTCAAACCAAGCTTCGTTTGATGAAATCCTTGGTCTGGTCAGTTGCAACCTATGGTTGCGAATCATGGGTGCTTAAAAAGGCGGAGGAAAAGCAGATACAGAGTTTCGAGAACAAAATGTACCCGTAAGCTTTTGCGCATTTCTTGGACGCTCAAACTTACCACAGAGCAGGTTTATCGGCTTGCCGGAACTTCACCAGAGCTCTTGGGTTCCATCAAGGCTCGCAAACTCTCCTATTTCGGTCATATCATCAGGCTTCCCCAGGATTGCGTGGAAAAAGCCATTATGCTGGGTCACGTGGAAGGTTGTCGACGCAAGGGTAGACCGCGTATTAGCTGGATTGACAACATTCTTGCTTGGTCCCGTCTTTCCGGATCCAATCTTCTCGCCGCTGCACGCGATAGGAGGCAGTGGAGAGCTGTAGTCCATGCATGCGACCAACCGTCGCGCAGCGACGTCGGTGACTGACATGACATGACATTATCTAATTTCTCAAAAGGGTTGAAATGACGTCATTCTTAGTTCTCCTGGTCGATCTTTATGTACCATAGATTTATTACATATACAGCCTAGACTGATGTAATAAACTTGCCAGGCTATTTATACATTCTTTATTTACCTGCTGAGTTCGATGTAGTATGGTGTCCCAATTTCACAAATAAAAAGTAATAAATTAATGTTGATGCATTTGGTACAGTGCAATTTTTGTTTTAACCCACGTTTTTAATCGAAATAAGTGATGTAAACTGAGCTTTGTTTATTTCTGATAGCGTATCTACAGTGTTTTAAATGTCAAACGGCGAACGCCCTTTTAATAATAGATCATTTGTTACTCACGCACAGCAACTATTTTGCGATAAAAAGTGAGAAGTAAATTTTACGCGATTTTGGTATTTGTAGTGCAAGTGAAATAATTATATTTTTACACTTAACTGTTGGATTAGCCTGTCCTGGTGTGCTGGCTTCCTCGTTATTTGAACGCCGAAGAAATGCGTAGTTTGGCAAATAACCGCTGATGCTGGACATTTTCTACTTTTGAGTTGTGCCAGATCGCTGAAAGCAGCTTTGTGTGATTGAACTTATGGGAATCGAATAATCTACGGATATTCAATGCTGTGTCCAATAGTCTTTATTAATTTCCTTTTCACAATATTCGTGTTACACAAATTATAAGTTGAAATAGTAGTTGTAAACGAAAAGTTTGTCATCACAGTTTGAAATTGTGCCATTGAGGTCTTCCTATGGATCAGCTGGACAGCTTAGAAGATTGGGTTGCCATCAAAGAGCATCCATTTTTGGATGATCCTTCTCAGAGAGCAAGGCTCAGATTCAAGGTCACTTGGAATGATACTGAGAGGAAAATTCTTATCGAATGCACAAAGCAACATCGGATGATACGATGTGCGGGTGGGCTGTCTGTTCGCACAACGTCTCTCACTCTGGGTGAGTTGAACGCCGTGCACAATCAGCTGTCACTTGTTCATCCACGACTTGGTCCGTTCCTTCCGTCCCTTCCTGAGGAACCACAAGGCCTTTGGTCATACATTTCGCCAAGTACATCTCCTATTGACAGCGGAAAGATTTGTGACGAGGTGTGCAGTTACCTTTCGGTTGCTTTTGACATCTGCGGTGAGCACCTGCTCGTCGATGCTCTCTTCGAAGAGCACAGTTTGGACGAGTACTTTGAGCATATCAGCGAGCTGAGGCGCCGTAATTACGACGAAGCTGTGAGGAAGGCAGAGGACGATCTGGAGAATGTGCTCTTCCTACGGTCTGGTTCAATCAACATGCTTGACATGGTTGAAGTGTACAAACTGGAGGATGAGGTCATGTTCAAATGGAATGTGGCACTTGCCGAACTGTACAACTACCTCATCCAGCCTTTTCTCGACGTTCGAGCTCCAGCCATGGAAAAGTTGATGGAAGCAAGGAGAGGCCTGCAGGGGCTGCCGCAGGGAGATTTAACGCAAGAGGATTACGTCGCCATCTTGTCGGAGTGGCAGAAAACGTACGTCCATGCCTTAGACAGCATACAGGAACTCTACATAGAATACTACAATCGAACGGTGGCACTTCTCGCAGGTTATTATATTATGTCAATTTATGATTTTTTCACAATGATTTAGGAAGAACTTTTACTAGTATTGTTTTAGATGTTGAATTTCAATAATGCTGTAATGTTGCTACATTGTGGCTTATGCTGGGCTGATTTCGTATAACATGATCAAAGAAAAAGATCTGAAATTTAGTTAGGATTTTGTATGTGCACTTTGGTTTGGAGTTAAGGATTCTTGTTAGTGTCTAGATACATGCCTAATTGCCTATGTACATGTATGCTTTCAGGCATACATACGTTCAGACATGCATTCATTATTTCGCATTACGTGAATACTTATATGCACGCAAGATGCATACTTTCATTTACATGTTACATATGTAGTTACAAGCAAAACTAAATTGGATCGCATAACTTGGTTTATAATAATTTTTTAGATGCTCGAGATCGAATGCTTGCAGACAAGGATGCGTTTGGCAAGAAATCATTTGAAGTTGTGGCTATAGAAAGATTTATCAGGTTGGAATTTTTCAAAGTTATCTTGGACAGGGTTGAAGTGTCATAACTTTATTAGCGCTGATAAGGAAACTGTAAATTTAAAGAATCTTTGAGATATTTGATTGAAGATTTAAAGTGTCATATGTTTAATATAGGAATACATGTTTTGAGAACTCGGTGGGTGATGTTAGTACACAGTTATTTTTTATTGTAATCACGGATTTATTGTCTGGGCAGGTGTTACGAGTATCTAAGGAAGCGCCATGTCATTTGACATCAAGTGAGCCCCATCTTTTACGGAATCGGTAAATGTGGTACACTTGTATTCATGTCCTTTCTCTGACATTTGTCTTGAGTGGCATAAAGAATTTGTACAATTTCTATGTGAATACATTTATATATTAGTCTAAAGTGTTAAATTTGCTGTCTAATAAATGTAACTTTTTTATGGATGTCTATGCATTAGAGTCAGTCTCTTGCAACTGTTTATCTGAGTACCACTTGATTTATTAGTGAACTTTTGTCCTTGATTAAGTTTGGTATCAATTGGGCTTGTGTAAGGAGTGCCTCTGATTCCTGTTTCTTGATGACCTCCTATACAAGTTTGTAATTAAATGATTATGATAATTTTTTTAATTTATTTGTGTTTTTATTTATTTACAGGGTATCAGAAGACTTGTCAGCGGAGAAGACTCAGTTGCTGCAGAATACAAAGAAACATTTTGAGAATCAACGAGACAAACTAAAAGAAGAAGTTTGTAACTGACTTGTATTGTGTTTATCAGCAATCGCAAACTCTTAGCAAAACTGTAGAATTTTTGGTTAAACGAATAATTCCAAAATTCAGTTTCTTCCGTTGGGTGGCACTAAGCAGCCGTCAGTTTCAAATCATGTAATGAACTTATTAAATGAATGAGTTCTATAGTGGCTGGGAAGCCAATGCAGCTTATTGTTAAAATGTTAACAGACCTCTTCTCATTGAGACACACAGAATCAATTTTTATTTCTCAAGTTCCTTAAATCTTTTTTCTTTTGTCGTGGCTGGGCTGGGAGCGCCTCTGAGTAGTTTCTTGAAGGGGCGCTATATAAATTCTAATAATGAATGAACGAATGAACTGATGGCCAATTCCAGCCACATTCTATTTAATTTTTTAGTTGCTTAGACTATAACATGTATGTGAAACTGTTTTTTGAGGAAAGTCTTAAATGAAATTGAGGAGGGACTACATTGAATGTTATCGTCTAGAGTTTCCTGGACTAGGCCTGGCTTCGTAAAAGCCAGTTGCTTAACATTCTTAAAAGCCAATTGCTTAACATTCTTATAAGCCAATTGCTTAACATTCTTATAAGCCAATTGCTTAACATTCTTATAAGCCAATTGCTTAACATTCTTATAAGCCAATTGCTTAACATTTAGCTCGTATGTTTTGGAAATAATATGAGACGTTGAAACTGGGTTGAGAATGAAGATGAATTTTTTGGGAATGAATTACATTAGCTGTACATATTGTTTTTGAAAATCGTTAAGATGTCAAACTGGGTTGTGACTGAAGATGATGTTTTGGGGGTGAATTATGAATTACAGATAGCAAGTTTGGATGATCGACCTGGCATAACGGAGAATGAGATTGCCTCTCTGGAGAAGAAAGCTTACGAGTGGCAGGTGAAAATCTACGATTCTCATCTCGACATTCTTCAAGAAGACGAGAAAGTGATACGCCTGAAGGTGAACATCATCAAGCAAGAAATTGCAGGTTTGCCAAAAATAATTTGTGTCTCGTACGAATATATCAGTGTTCTTAACACTAAATAAAGTGCGAAGCCTTGTTATAATTCTCCTCTGCGTTTGTAATAGTTTCATTGAAGTCTGTTTTTTTCTTGTAAGAGATGTCTGAATTCAGAAGTCTTGCATATTATTACTGTGCTTGGTAAGATTTGCCATTTATTTCCTAGCTGATGCTTGCACTGAATTCTAGGCCTTCTGATATGAAGCTAGTTCTGGCATACGGTAATTTTGACTACATGTTGTTACATATAATTGGGATTTAATGTAGCACATTTGAAGAATGTAAGTCAAGTCTACATGGGGTTTTGAGACTAATAATCATGATGTAAATTTCTTGTTCATGTGTAAGGGTTGGGCATGGACCTGAACATGGCCATCACTGTGGCTGAGAATCGGACACTCTGGAGAAATTTAATAAACTCATTGTGCAACGCTCCCATTGGTGGAGTAGGCGATGAATGATGAATGAATGTGTATGCAGGGTTTAACGTGGGTGGGAACGGTGTTCAGTGGTCGAAATTTGTGGCTTGCGTTACCATTTTTAACCAATTTATATAGGTTAATTAATTGTTTTGGCAAGCAGTGTTTACAGCATGATGTTGTTGCTAACTTATTTTTAAGTATGAAGTGTATAATTTTGCAGCCAAAGAAGATGAAGTGACTTTCTACGATGCTGTCGAGAATCCTGATGACTTGGACGAAGTGGAGGATCAGTTTGAACGTGATCCAAGCAAGACATTAGACCCACGACTAAAACAACTCGATTCTAAGATTTCAGTAATTTGCCGAAAGAAGGCAGGAATTCGCAATAGGAAGGTATTACGAAAGGAAATTATGCCATCTGTAGTTACGCAAGATTTGTCATGCTTAATAAGAGTAGTGGTTTCCAACATTTTTCAGAGTACATTAGCACTTGTAGTACGCTGTTCTAAAGTCATTAGGTCAAAGATACCTGGTTTTAATTCCATTTATTTATTTGTTAGTTTATTTTAATGGTAGGTGACATTCCGTGTACGGTATTACCTAAACATGTGTTATGAATTTCTACACCAAAGCTTGTATAATAGTTATAGGCCTTTGTCAGTACTAGTGATATCCAGGGTTTAAAGTGGGTGGGAACGGCGTTCCCACTGCTCTGGAAATTCCTGTCTTGTGTTCCCACTGCTCATCATGCATGGAACGCTGGAAACATGAGCGTTCCTATATAACTCTTCAGTGTTCCCACTGCTCATACATTCAGCATTCCCACTGCTCACCCAAACCACTGGCGATATCAGTGGTTTTTCACACACACACCCACACACACAATAATTGTATGCAATGAATTGTTGGTTACCATATGTGTGAGTCTAGATATATTATTGTATAGCTTTTTGGCATTGCCTGCTGAGCAAGTCTATACACCTTGTTAGCTTTGTCCATTTCTTGTTAGCGATGTGGTAAGATAAATTATGTACAGCTGTTTTCCAGCTTTGAAATGGCTAAACATATTTAATTTTTTAATATGTTTATTTGCTGTTCAGAAAGCCTTAATTGAAGCAAAGAATCTTCAGGTGCAGAGAAAACAGAGCGAAGAAAAGAAGATCAAAAAGCATCATAGCATTCAATTGGTACCTGAACACAGCATGACTTTACTTTTAATTATTTTCTTCTTCTTAAAATAATAGATATGACTGTTCTTAAAAATTCTTTTGTCATTTCATTTAAATGCCCCACTTTGATTTCTATCTATCCGTGCTTCTGTGATGTGTTGGCTCCTATAAAGTTGTCTGGTGGAACAACTTATAGACAGATTAATAACAGACAATATATTCTCTTTTTAATAAATGTTGAAGTACCTCTTAATTTTCTCTTGTTAATAATTATTGGTTCTGCACTAACACTGTGTGTTTTAATTTAGAATGGTTTTATAAATTACTAGCTGTACCCGGCCATGCGTTGCTGTGGCAGAAAAGACTCTCCCCTCCCCCTTCCCTCCCTTCCCCCTCCCCTTTCCCCCTCCCCTTTTTCCTCCCCCTCCCCCCGTCCCCCTCCCCCTCACCCTCCGTCCCGCTCCCTCCGCTCCTCCTCCTCCCCCTCCGTCCCGCTTCCTCCGCTCTTTTCCTCCCTCAACCAAGAATGTTTAAAGGCCGCAAAATAATTATGCGAATCGCTTATGACGTCATGGCACGCGAACTCATTCATGTTTCGTCTGCATGGTCGCAGTCACTGTCAAGGCGTTTCTGAAATCTGGCAACGTGCAGTTTTGTTGAATTTGCAAATGGCGGTCGAGCGGAATGCAAAGTTCACTTTTTGTGGAAAATATTGAGTTTATTCGGAGAAAAAAAGTTGGAAACTCTCTTATTGGAATGGAAGGTTTTGTTAAATTTTCAAAACAATCTGTGCGGTACTTTTCGAGAACACTGGCAACAAACTATTGGAAAATTTCATTTTTATTTATATAGATTATCACCATGAGTTTTGATCTAGAATTGTTTTGTATTAACACCTAATTTTAATATAGTGGTTTTATACGGACACTTCCTTCCATCGGTATATTATGCATCAATTTTAAGCTGGCGAGTTTTAATATTAGAACATGGAAAATTAATTGCTGCCAGAAGTTATTGATGCATTTAAATAAAAACAAGAACAATACCGAAAAGTAGGAGAGAAGAAACCCTGTATGCTAACTTGAGTGACAAGCTTTGATATGAAGCAGCTACCGGTACTTCAGTTATCTCAGTCTTGGCATACAAGGCTGCATGACCAGTTCATTCTGATCATCCTACAGCACACGGTCGGTGTATTGATTATAAAT
Organism: Lumbricus rubellus; assembly: GCA_945859605.1. NCBI lineage: Eukaryota > Metazoa > Annelida > Clitellata > Crassiclitellata > Lumbricidae > Lumbricus > Lumbricus rubellus. Next base: position 14,404,836 of record OX243826.1, on the reverse strand, counting down.
AGCTCACTTTGGTAGGGCAAAAATATCGAAACAAGTTTGTGCACTGTTTGGGTTTGAATACCCAACTTCTTGATTGACGGTATAGTTCACTGACCACTGAACTATCACGAATTGAAATGGAATTGGTCTTGTGAGTTGCTGTCAATTTCTTTTCAATTTATAAAATTATATTATGATTTGTATGTTGTTGTTGTAGAAGAGAGATGAAAACAAAGTAGAAGTGCAGAAGAAACAGGACTTTATAGATGAAGAAAGGCGCAAGACGATTGAAAGACTGAAGCAATATAGAATGGTTAATTATAATAAGTTGTTTCAGTTGATCATTTGCATGCTTAGCATAATTGTAGTGTACAATTCACTGTTCGACATTCAATCTCTGTTAACGAACATGTGAAATGTCATTTTGTGTTTTGTAATGTGAAAAATCTTGTACTTTAGTTTCTGTACTCTGTTAATTTAATGTGGATTATCCACTTTGTTAGTTGCACCTTTTTTAGCCTTTTAGACCTTAACCCTTTGAACCCGGCTGGCCGGTTTTCCGGCCCGTTATCCATAGAGTTACGGGAGCTCCAGGTTCAAAGGGTTAAGCTGTTGAAAGCGTATTAAAAAACTTAGCCAGTGCTGATCTTGTTCTTAAAAAGTCAGCCAATGTTCTCATTTATTTACAATAATGTTTATAATATTATAGGCACTAAGCTGTTGCGCTTGAGACTTTTCTTTCAAAGAGTCTACAGTTCTGGGTTACGACAAAAAACCAAAGGAGATTTAACTCCTACGGGTCAATTAGTGAGTGTGATTAAGTGTTTAAAAAGAGTATTTGTTTCCTTTGAAAGGCTGTGAACTGTCACAACATGAAGTGCTACTCTCTGTTCTGTAGAAATACGCCACTCCTTCCACAATCCGGCCTCCGAGACGTCAGCCTCAACGTCAGAAGCAGGACGTCGGTAAAAGCTTAAAATCCACGCATAATGACACAGATGTAAGGAAATCTGGAGTTTCACTGCACCCTCAAACCAATGTTTCAACAACAGTACCGGGCAAAAATGGGGATTCAGTTGATTCTGACAACTCAGGTCTGCTGAGAAACCACGAGCCACATTCATCTGCGATTCCTGTATCATCACAATCAAACGCTGGTCTTCCACCACCACCACCACCACCACCTCCTTGTATTCCACCACCACCGCCTCCACCACCACTACCACCTGCCTTCTTGCTGTCAATGATGCCACCAAATTGTCCTCTACCACTCGTACCATCTGCTGCAGGCCGTGCCAGCAAGCAGTCGGATGGTGGACAGAAGCTAAACGGGACAGGAGGCACGTCGTCTGGTTTGTCAGTTGACCTTCAGACCATTCAGGATGCGAAAGGACGACTGAAGAAGACAGATATGCCGTCTGACAAACCAGGTGAGCAGTAATACAGTCGGTCATTTTCCACGTAAGATCACAAGGCAGGATCTCCAGTTGGGAGAAGTGATAGTGGGATCTGGGGTAGGGACTAAAACGCACAGGAAAACTACAGTTACACATGAACGGTGGAAGTTATGCCTTTACAACAATTGGGTAAAAAAAAGGTTGCTACTGAAATAATTAACTAATGGCAAATAGCCGACTAGTTTAATGGTAAGATTTGTAAATTTAAAACTTTTGTCAGTCATCAAAATTTGTGACTCTGAATAAAGAAATTGCTTTTGCACCAAAAAGCATTTTGGAGGAGTTGGTAATTTGTATTAAGTACTTAAATTAAGGTCTATGCAAGTATTTTTGCAGCCTGCTAGTAATACTGGTAAATGAAATAAAGTACTGTCAGTCTTATGGTACAGAACATGTTTGGCACAATCACTGTTCTGTTAAAAGCATATTGTATATAGAAACTCATCTTTATCTCCAATGCAATGGCTAGAAACAACTACGGTATATTAAATTGCACATACAGTGTCACTAAATGGCATGGGTTGTGGCCAGAAATATTTGCGATTATTAGCCTCTTGCAAAATCACTGCCTTTTGGGAATGAGTAAAATATTTCTAGCATACTTTGTTTAGCCATACTGCTGGAACTACAGGTAGTATACTGAAATACACTGGACCCTCTTTAAAATATACCTTGTTGACACAAATGAAATTCTGCTTTACAAAGAATGAACAATCTTAAATTTCTTAAGCTGGTTTTCTGTAAGGCGCCCTTGTAACGGCATGGCTGTGTTACTGCGCCATATAAATCGTCGTAATTATTATTATTATTAATTATTATTAATGAAGCGTGTTCTAAGTGTGTAGCAAAAGAAAGACTACAACTTTTGAATGCATTAATTAAATACATTTATAAATTAATTATTCATCGTTTCCACTGCTTTCATTTCAGCTGCAATGCCTTTTGTCTCGATGATGCAACTCATCAAGCAAAAAGAGAAGCTACGTCCCGTTAAGCAGGGTTGTGACACAGCACCATCATCATCTAGTGACGATCACATGAAGCATTTACAGGAAGCCCTCGAACGCATCAATCGTTCAACGCGACACGATGAAGATAGTGACGACACAGACAATGACGATTTTGCAGACTTTAGTAACTAGAGATGTTTGTGAGGATCATCTTAGGTCAGGTTTGATTGATATGCTGTCTGAAACTAAATGCAATTGCTGCCTCAATGGCTGTTGAAAAAGCAGCTTTTAGCTTCAAATTTTATGGTTTTTTAAAACTTTCTGTGCCATCTATCTTATTGGTAGCTGTGATGGAACAGAATCTGACTTTTATACTGCCGCTTTTTTATAATACCCAACACATCAATTGTTGGTGACTTCCAGTAAAGTCACAGTCAGAATCATGGTCAACTGGTTGAAATCCAGAGAATTGATGTAACAGGATTCAGTTGGAGCAATGCAGCCTATGGTTAAATGCAAGTAACGTTAGCATGTATAGTCTAAAAACACAAGTTTTCAAAGCCGTTTGTTCATGTGCAAGGCCATTTACTTGCCTGTATGTTTTTTTTTAAATTTTATCATGTCTGGTAACCTCATCCATGTTTTTATCAGCATGGTTCTTGCCATGTCACCTAGCCAAACTTACTATGCAATGCGACCCAGAACTACCATGCATGTATTCGAGTTGTTATGCAATGAACATTTAACCCGTTGTTAACAAATAATCTCCTGGCAGTCCACATTGATTTGGCTATTCATGTTAAGCTCTACAGTGGAGTCAACCATTAGAATGTCTGCAAAGAGGGAGCTAAAGCAATAATAATTGATTGTGCTGCTCGTGCAGATGTTGACATCTAAATGCAGATGTCTGTGAAAGGGAGTGTCCAAAGTAGCTTATTAGTTATTGACGACTACTAAACTAACAAACGAAACAAATATTTGCAAGTTTGAAACATTTGCTTAATTAACTTCAGTAATTATGACAATCGGAACAACATTTGTTATCTCGTTGTATCGTGCAATGAATTGAGTAAATCCTCAATTCCATACCAGTATTTGATGGTTAGCAAACTTAATAGCACGCAAAAACGTTGTCATGTCACCATACCAGAGGTGGCTGTTGTCTAGTGTCAAGATAAAGCAGTACAACATCTGCTAAACAATCATGGAAACAGTTGGAATAAAATGCAGGGCATATACATGTATACATAAAAATGTTTGATCTAAATTCTGAACACAAATGAGATAGTAACATCACATTAAATACAACTATACACGAGATCAATGAAGTACTTTTCTGGTGTGTTTGAACTCAAAACAGACGACAAAAGGCGTCATTGTCGGTAACATTGATTGCTTCAATTGGTGACTGTCAAAGGTAAATTTTACGAGCTTTCTTAAAATATGCACTTGCCCACACTATAATTAATGTGTACAAATTTTTAGATTTTGCAAAGACTTTACAAATGTACGCAAATTTTGAGCTTGCTTTCTATAGCTTCACTATAATTATGTAGTATATGGGTAGAAGGTTATTGTGGAAAAGCAGCCATGGAAATGAAGTGTTAATTGCAGCACATGATAGTTGGTGGCAATTTTATCCCCCATAATCTGATCTCCCCACCAATAGTCGGCAAACATTAGGGGCATTGGTAGAAAAGAAATCTTCAAATATTTCCCTCTTGGCAAGGATTTGAGTTCCCTACCCCACAATGGCCCACATTCTGTGTTAACAGTCCACCATGTTATCTACTGGACTACAAAAACATAAAAAGCAAATAAAATCAAAATTCAAAAGTGTTTAGGTAACGTCATTAAAAAACTCAGATTTGCCTTTAGCACTTTGAGAAAGCAACATGAATAGTCCGCAGCCACAGCTGGTTAGTAGCACCTGAGACTGGAGAAAAATAACACAAAATACCATCTCCAGTCATAGGCGCAACCACCCTATGGGACCCACGGGACGCGTCCCCCTCAACTTTTGAGTGGTCCCCTAACTTTATTATTATGGTCCCCCAACTTTTAGGACGTGATTCATTATGGTCCCCCCCCCCAACTTTTAGGACGTGATTGCACCTATGTCTCCAGTCCAAGTGCTCAGCCATTCATTATAGGTCAGAAATTTTTCAATATCTTAATTAGCAACATTTTAGTCTTGCGAGTCTAGAAAACTTGTTCAGAATGAAAGCACTCACTGAGTATCCTAATACTGAAGTTCTAAAACCAATTTTTCTTAAATTGTCAATTGACACTTCGTACAACAGCAGAACTTTCTTCGCTAGCAGATTCTTGCACATTCCTGAAAGCCAACCATCAAACTCCACATAGATCTACAGTTGACAACTTAGGTTCTTAATAATGACAACACTGGTTGCCTCCAAGAAATTTCTTTAACCTTGTAGAAAAATTTCCCCATTGAAATTCTCCAGGCGTGCACAATACATAACGAACAGTCACTGAGTCAACTACTACCAGTTGTCTGGCAATTGTACGGCATCAATTTCTTGTTTCACAGCGACCAAGGATGACAGAGGTTGGTCGTCCTCTCTTCCTGTATTGCTCGACTCATCTCTGGTAATCGTATGCGGCAGGCTGTTGGCATGAACATTCGCAAACAGTCTAGGCTCAAACGCAAACGACAACGACGGTAAAATCTGGCCAACGACACTCCCCGCTGCGGGCTTCTCGTCAACATTACCGTGCGTGCCAAACGTCGAACTTTTTCTGACTGTGCCCGAACCAGTGCCGGTAAGTCCAAGCCGCCCACCTCTTCCGCTGTGACTCCTTCCACAATGTTGGAGCATTCCACGCTGTGTTGGAAAGGTACGACTACATGACGGGCTAAAACACCTGAAGGATTCCGATGTCTCGTCATCAGCAGCCTTTGATGCAGGGCTGGCGGAATGGCCAGCGTGACTGTTGGTAGAATGTTCTGTGGTGTAGTGCTCGGCGAGGTCAGTTAGTTTGGTGAAAGCACGTTTGCAAACGCTGCACCTGTTCAGAGGCTCGTCGCTGGAAGAAGCCTACAATGAAACAAACACATCATGAGCTACCATGCATATTTCCAGGAGGAGTATTTAGATGAACGTTGTTAACCGTTTAATCTCATCCCAAATACAGACCTGCATTATATTAACCCCATCAATTGTGGCATGACCACTAACAGTCCTTCAGTTCATTTGTCTGAAGTGCTCATGAACCACAAGAAACACTTAGTATCCAGGTAGGACACTGCACTAATGAATTGTTCTTTTTATGTCTATGACCTAACCTTAAGGCTTTCCCATGCAGAACTGCACATTGGGAAATGCAGTTTCTCCAATCCTCTGTAAATGAATTTTCTGTGTTTCTACTGCGCAAGGTGTCTTACCTGGGTGGGTTGCAAGCCCACCACAAAACCCTTCTCCTTTATCGTGGCTTGGGACAGGCACAGGCCACCTCTTGAGGTGTCCTGTGGCAAATATCCCAGCACACCACATCATTTAGCTAATTATATTTCATTGTAGAATTCATTAGCTAATTATATTTCATTGTAGAATTCATTAGCTAATTATATTTCATTTTAGAATTCATTAGCTAATTATATTTCATTGTAGAATTCATTAGCCAAAATTTTATATTTCATTGCAGAATTCATTTGGCTGCAAGTCACTTTAATTTAACGGTAAGTGAGAAAGTATATGCAAGCAAGACAGGCACACAGACAGCATAGGCAAACAGGAGGTACAAGGCAGCAGTGAAGAAAACATTACCGTACAACCTACCAAGTTCTAGTCCGCATATCAAACACATCCTATCTAATCCAAAACTTCTAACAGCGTCCTGTGCTAAGCTAAAAGATGCTTTTTAACTCATCTGTACGAAGCTATGCATTTATTCTCACCTTCGGTTTTATGATGACAACCCCCGAGTCAGCAGAGTCATTAGCACGCTTCGATTTCTTCGATGTTATCACCCCGAACGGTTTTAACTTCCTCTTGAAAGCAGGTTGCTTCAACGTCTTGAGAGTCTTATGTTCTGCGCTCTGTACAGTGCTTACAGTCTGGGATCTATTTCCACCGTCCAGCTTTTCCAAGTATTGCGAGTAATTGTTCACAGTATCATCAAAACTACTGATGATGGTATGATGCGTTTCTGAAATGAAGCTGCTGCGAGTCTTCATTTTGACGTCGTCCGAATGCTGGACCCCACTCACGCCATCGCTCACCGATACGGACAGATCCTCATTCCGATAACTACTGATGACTGACTGCTTGCCTCTACCCCTTCCATGATGTCCTCTACCTCTTCCACTTTGTCCTCTACCTCGTCCAAATTGTCCTCTACCTCTTCCAAATTGTCCTCTACCACTTCCCAATTGTCCTCTTCCTCTTCCAAGTTGTCCTTTACCACTTCCATATTGCCCTCTACCGCTTCCAAATTGTCCTCTACCACTTCCATATTGTCCTCTACCGCTTCCAAATTGTCCTCTTCCTCTTCCAAATTGTCCTCTACCATTTCCGAATTGTCCTCTACCTCTTCCAAATTGTCCTCTACCTTTTCCTCTTCCGCTGTTCGGTATGCAAGCAACAGCAGTTCTGTCTGTCATTGATCGAGGGACCGTGATGTCTGCAGCCGAAACAGCAGCAGCACTGCTGCAATCCTTCCGACTCTTTACATCTGAGAGACGATGAAGACTGACACTGCTTTTAGCTTTCACTTTCTCACCCCTCTGACCTTGCGACTGCAGCAGACTGCGACTGGCCAAGTCTGCAGATGAAACGCTTTTCCACGTCTGCCTAGCTGTATGGTTTTCCGGTATGGCAGCATTGTTTAACGTCCTAGCATCAGCTGAACCAGCAGCTAAGTTCAAGTCATGTCTTGACTGGAGTTGCTCGGTGGCTTGGTTAAATGAACTCTGAGATGACTGCGGAGCTGAAGAGATATTGTTGACATTGGCATGGAAAGGAGTTCCAGTTCTTTCCAAAGCCATATCAATGACATCGTCAATTTGAACCAGAAATATCTCTCTCCTATCCAGCGTTATGCCCAGTAAGCCTTTAATGGCTATCTCTGAACAGCTATCTGCACTCCTGCATATCACTCTTATGGTCTCTTTCAGCAGCTGAGTAATTCTTGACTCCTCCAACTGCAACATCATTTGCTTAAAACACGTCCGAGGTTTTAAAACATGAACTTCTATCAATACCTAGAAACAAAAATTACCCAGCAGTTATGCGATTTTCAGATAAATTTATCAGTATATTTTCATAGTTGTTAGTTGAAAACTTTTACAGATGCGCAAACCAAATAATTTTCCACAAACTTTCGACCTCGCATGCTCTTTGAAAACAGCAAGTGCACTGTTCAAAACACGTTTGAAATGGCTGCATCAATCTTAAGACCGTCAATAATTCGTTATTTTCATATAAAACGGCTTCGTGGTTGTCTGTTAGAGTCAGAGGGGGTTAGTGTCGTCGACAGAAAAGATGTCAAAAACCTTCTGTCGCATTCGTAATTTCTGCAAGCGTTGTGAAATCTTCTGCCACAAAAGCACCACGCATTTTATTATTCAAAATAATTTGACAATCTCATGGACTTTGAAGTTTGATTAAGAAAAGTACACGTGAGAAATCAAGTTCAGACAACACTGGACGGACAATCGGGATTCGGGAATACTAAAAGACAACCCTAGTCAAGAAATTGATCTCCCAGAGTCGTCAAAAATCTCAATTTATCGAAACATTTGTGTTCATAGCATTATTCACGTTTAAACTAACCAGTAGATGTTGCTTCAATTCGTACACGGGCCTCAGTTGCAGTTTTCAGATTTTCGCCAGTAACTTAAAACAATTGATTTTACATTTCAGTACTGAATAAATACTGAAATTATCAACCTAGCCGCGCCGCTATAAATAAAAAGTAAGTAGGCCTACTTGCATCAATCGCACAACTTCCGTTGTTAAAAGCTTTTACACTTCCTGGCGCTAGGTGGTTGGCAATTTCAGAGTCAAAATATTATTAATTTATTATTAAGACAACAAACTATGTAAAAAACCGGACATTTAGCCTAACAAATGAAGCCAAGGTCTGTAAATATGCCGAATATTTTTTAAATTACAGGTTTTAAAACTAGTCTATATAATTATTTAGCCTATAGGCTACTGTTCATCATCATCAGCAGCAGCAACCGTGGGCTCAGCGCCCGTAGGTGTCCGATGCTTTCTTCACCAGTTCCATTCATTTTCTCATATCCAGCGCCGCTCTGCTCAGCTCCTGAAGCGAGGCTCTGCCCCATTCGGAGATGTCGTTGAGCCATTCCCTGTGCGGCCTTTCTCTCTTGTTTGTTCCGTCCATTCGAAATGAATAAAAGAACGTAGGCCTACAACCTGAGGCCAACTTTCGAGGGTCAATAGACTTGAATCTTTGCTTGAATGTTAAAAACGCGGTTTGGGACTGAGGAAATGATGATTATGATGGTTGTGGTGATGATGATGCTGCTGAGGAGGGAGAGGAGGAGGAGGAAGAGGGAGAGGAGGAGAAGGAGGAGGGAGAGGAGGAGGGCGATGACTACGACGATTAGCGTATACCATGGCGCATACACATTTAGCACCAACAGATTGTAGACAAAATTATGGTTCACGAATAATTCTACATAGGTTTTTGCTGCAATCGGGTCTAACTGCGTTCCCAGGCAATGTGTGTGTGTAATTAGAATCTCGCATTGTATCTAGCTTCTAAAATGATTCAAACCTAGTGACGTAAAACGTCTGTAGCGTCTATGAATTCATGATTCGATGATACGCTGTGAAAGAGCAAAGTGGAATAATGATTATATGATAGGAGGGCGATAATAGAGGATTGAAGTAAATGCCGAGTCGCATGATAAGTTTGATTAATTGTTGAAGAATATTTATTGCTCGAAATGACCTCAGCTTTTCGAAATCGTGGTGCCTATAAAATGGCTATTAGTTTTGCTATGGGCGGCTTTGCAGGCTGGTTTGCAAATGGAGAGTTAGCCAAAAGTGATAGTAAAGACACCACAACCGGCGCCGACAACAGAACTTCTCTCAACGGTCTGCAGAATTTATTAGCTTCCTGGTCAAAAAGTTACAAACCTACAGTTTGGGATGACAACTGGGACAGGTGACTACTTTATCAAATGGTCAACTCTGTAAATTGGTTGGAAAAAACTATAGTATCGGAGACTGAGGCATACAGTGTCTTTGGACAATTTTTAAGGACGACAGTAACCCTAACGGATTCTCACGACGCCTAAACCTCACTAACCGACCCTCATGAGTCACGACACCTTACCTTATCCTAAACGACACTTAGGTCCCCGATACTGTAGGTATGTTGAAAAGGTGTTATGTTGTTTCATTTAAAGGTGTCAAAATAGTTTCATAGGTTAATCTCTAGAAGTCCTGTTGTCGTTGTAAAAGAAACCTATGTAGAATAGCACACTAAGCTAAGATGCTAAGCGCTGAACTATGATATCAACAAGCTAGCAGTACCATTATGTCATGTATTTAATTTGACTCAGATGAATAGTTTTCCGTAGTTTTGCCACTTTTGTTATAAAACTTTGGGGGGATGGGGGCAACAGGTTTTTATATTTTCAGCATTTTCAGGTCAGATTGAACCCCTTTTAATGTTGCTTCTTTAATGACAGTTATACTGTATTATTGCCTGACATAGAAAATTCATTCGCTCTGATGTGGTGATTGTAGGAGGGATCCAAAGAGCTTAGTTAATCCCAAACACCAGATTGCAAAAGATGGAAGTAAAGTCGAAAATGACGGCAAAGAAGGTGATTTGTCGAAACAGAAGAAGAAGGGTGTGAGGCATCTGTTTCTTATACGACACGGACAGTACAATTTAAAAGGAGAAGATGATAGCAAGCGGTTTCTAACAGAACTTGGTTAGTCTTTACATCCTATTGATGAGTTACTTGTATACTTACTTTGTATATAGTGCTTTGGTTAGTCATAATGCAAGAGAGTTTCAAGGAAATTTGACTTATGCTAAAATTTTAAAAGTAAAGCTTGCCAAGAACGTAAATAACTGTGTCACGTACACCGAAAATTATCTGTTAAATTGTATTTGCTGTATTTCTAAATACTGCGTTTTAATGCCCAGGGTAGCAAACAGAAGTTGCTAAGTATTGTGCTGTGTTTATGGGTGTTGTACAGTTACAGTTAAGATTGCTTGAAGTAACACTGCATATAAATCACTGCGGCTGTTGTACCTCTGGCCAATCAGTACAGACTTTTAAAATAACCAATCTTGGACTTCTTTACCGGAAAATGAAATTTTCCTCTATCACTTTGTGTCTGAATTGTGAGCACCATTGATCCGGAAAAATTGACAAAACCTGTGTTTAATTTTTGTTGAACACTTGCCACTGATTAATACTTTCACAAATCAGCCATAGAATTTTTGTATTCATCTTAATTTTATTATATTGCAGGCAGTCAGCAGGCAGACTTTACCGGTAGGAGGTTAGTCGAGCTCGGCCATCCTTACTCAGTCATCATTCATTCGACAATGACCAGAGCACGTGAAACTGCCAACATTGTTCACAAACATCTCAACAATGTTCCAATGATCGAGTGTAATATGCTTCAAGAAGGTGCGCCTTTTCCACCAGAACCACCGCTGAAGTCCTGGAAGCCAGATCACAAGGTATTGTAGATCCAATGGCTGAATACTCTAGACATTTTTAAAGTTTTTTAAATTAAAAGTTTTGAAGTTGGTGAAGAATTCATCTTTAAGGTATAAAGTTTGTCTTTAAGCAGTGGTTGATTAGGCCAAAAAAAAATATGTTGTGTTTCCGGTAACAGAGCTAAAAAAAAATTGGGTAGGTAGGTCGGAAAATATTTTTATTTTGTAAAATATTTTTATGCAGTGACTATCCGAAAAAGTATACCCCACTAGTCTTTTTTGCTCGCTGAAACAAAGTACGTGTTCTAAACAAGTATAAACTGCCTATTTCCCGACTGTGTGCACCTAAAACCTAATTTCATTTTGTTGACGTCTCTTATGTTATGTCAATACAAATGTTTTTAAAAAATTTTGAAAAAAAAATTAACTTTTTTTTGAAAAAAATTTTTTTTTTCATAAAAATTTTTTACAAAAATATTTGGGTCGCGGCCCTAAAAATGGGTCGATCGCGTTACCGGAAACACAACACTTTTTTTTACGCCTTATAAGTTCACTTGAACAATCGCGTGGACCAACCACTTGTATTAAAATGTACATTCATAAGTAATGGTAATATTAGTAGGCAATGCAATTGCATTACCTTATATATACATACAGCAGTTGTACCATTAGTGAATCCCATTAGTTCTATATACAGGCTTAGCTTAAATTTTCATTAAATTACATTACACTTTATTAATACATTGTATTGGATGATGTTGCTTCATTTTGTTGAATTTGATTTTGCTAAGTACTGGTAGTGATGCTGCTGACTTAAATTAATTAAATTATTTAATTTACGACCTAAAGAAAGTTGGTATAAAAGTTCTGGTTTACATCTCTCTGGGTTTTCTGCACGAAAATTACTGATGCAGAATTGCAACTTAAATGAAACTTTACATGCACTGTGACTCTTACACAATTTGCGCAATAGCTATAAACAAATGAGAGTTTGAATGAATGAATAAATTTATCTACCTAAGTACTGTAAGCACTGTTTGTTAGTTGCATATTTGTTGACATTAGACAGCATTTACGAGTTCTGCTGCAAGTTTATGAGTTATTTTCTGTTTTGTTAGCAGTTTTTTGATGATGGCGCTCGAATTGAAGCAGCATTTCGAAAATACTTTCATCGTGCGGATGCAAAGCAGTTAGAAGACAGTTACGAGGTCATCGTTTGTCACGCTAATGTCATTCGATATTTTGTGTGCAGGTCAGTGCTCCACAGTCTCTACTAAGCTCTGCAGAGTTAGCAGGCTCTGTTAAGTATTATTGAAGTCCTGGTAAAAAAATTGCCATATTACAGGCTGTCACACGGATGAATTTGAAAAAAAATTGAACTTGTAATCATATGTTACTACGATATCATGTAATCTTGCTACATAATTGTCACTTTTTAATTATGAAACGTTTAGTGTTATTATTGCTATAATATCAAACTACAAGGTATTTGTGCAGGGTATATTCCTGAGGACTTAGAATGTGGCAGTGGTGATGTGAATTTAACAATTTAGTTACTCTATTTCCTTTTCAGAGCTTTACAGCTGCCTCCAGAAGCGTGGCTGCGTATGTCTCTCCATCACGGAAGCATAACCTGGATTACAATAACTCCCAGCGGCAGAGTGGGATTACGAGCCCTTGGAGACTGTGGTCATATGACACGAGAGAAACTTTCTGTTACTTGAGTCGGTTTTTATGCTGTCATGAACGTGCACTTAGATAATTATGCTGCGAAGAGTCATTTTGAAAATCATTTTGCAAGAGCTTGTCACATTTGTTAATTTTTTTCAGATTGTAAACAATCAAACTTTTGTGCTGAATTCATTAACTTAATATATTTTTAGTGCTTCTATTTCCTTTAATACCTGGCAGCAAACATGCTTATTGTTTATTGCACAAACTTCATTTTAGTACTAAACATTTGACAGTTGGGAACTACCTAATCAATGTGCACTTAATTCTATTTGTAATCTCAAGTTCGACTATTTTCACCAAGTCACTTCAGTAGATGATGCTTTTTTGTTTTATCTCAATCTTTTATGTTCTTCTGTGTTATTATGATGAAATAACCGTCACACTGATGGTACATTTGGTACACATAATTTATGTGAATTTCACATTTATCGATATTGGTGCAAGTGCATTGATGAATGACATGGCATGATATACAGCTGTGTGTGTGTGTGTGTGTGTGTGTGTGTGTGTGTGTGTGTGTGTGTGTGTGTGTGCATGGGCGTCCGCAGAAATTTTTCTAGGGGGGCGCAAACTTAAAAAAAATTGTCACATGGTCTAAATTTAATGGGTGACAGTTTGAATTTCCATATTACCACGAGAGAATCCTATAGCCTACCTATTAGTTTTGCGCCCAAAGAAAGATATAAAGGTTCACCTTGTAGAACGAATCGATAATCACATTGAAAATCTTGTTGTAACAATCACAACCAATAATCTAAATTTATGTGCAACTATGCGAGAAATCCAGAGGGGCGCACTTGCGCCCCCTTGCGCCCCGCTGCGGACGCCCATGTGTGTGTGTGTGTGTGTGTGTGTGTGTGTGTGTGTGTGTGTGTGTGTGTGTTTGCATTGGCTTGCTCTTCAGCAAAGGATTTTATATTCACAGTGCTGTAAGACTGGGTTTTACCCATGGCAAGGTCAAGACAATTTTTAAATACTTGTTTCTGAAAGTTAGGTGAATAATGTGTTGTATATTGTATAATGACCATTTATAAAGTGCTTCTTTCCACAAAAAGCCTTTTAGAAGCGCTCCCAGTTCGATCAACCCTAAGAGAAAAGGCAGGATTTGAGGTGAGAGTAAAACGAGAAAAGACTGCCAGAGAGAAAGGTGGAGCTAACTGATGGTGCAAGTCCAACCCATAGAGAGGGACCAAAACCGGCAAAACATCGGGATTGAGCCATGGCAGTTTTGACACAGGGAACAAAGAGGTCAAACCTGTGTGACTGAAGATTGATATTGCACTATGGATCCCAGCAGGCCTCTAGTCTCAAAATGAAAGGCTTGCTTTTGGTTGAATACACTGGTTGGTGACTTATCTGATTATCATAAACAACTGAGCTACACATATCAAGATTATACTCTTGGCTTTGGCACAACACCAATTATACTGGTCCATATGATATAATATCATTCATCTATTAATGAGACTATTGTTTAATTGTTTATTGACTGTTAAAAGGTTTCAGGAAAAAATCTTGCACAACTAAATTTGCTTTTGTTATATTTATTTATTATATTCATTATTATATTTCACTAAGTGCTTACAGACGATGTACAACTGCTATGTCTTACCAAATGTTAGGAAATTCACGTGCTTGTGCCTGTGTCGTCTCCTAAGGGGCTGTTCATATATTACGTACACTCGGAGGGGGGGGGGGGATAGGGTCACCAGATGTAGGCGATTTGCGTATGGGTGGGAAGCGTCTCGACATAATGTGCATATTCAAAATAATTGTCTAATTGTGATGCCCACATTAACCTAAATATTTATAACTCTGTATTATCTTGTGGTTATCCAATCGCTTTTGATTACATTAAGATTAAATTCTGTTCAGATCTAAGCAGTAGACCATATCAGTTAACAAATTTTAGCTATGAAATAATATTTTGTTGTGATGTTTGACAAAAATAAATCGTAGCATACGGTTTTTAAAGATGACATTAACTTTTGTAAACTTGGGGGTGGGGTAAAGTATTTTTGTAAATGGGGTGTGCGTAGAGCTTATTTGTACGTATTCGTGGGGGTCTGCAATATGTAGGAGTTGCAACAGGGGAGAGGAGGGGGATGGAAAATACGATTTTTTGTGTACGTAATATGTGGAATCGTGGATGGGTCCCAATTGTGTATGCACACAATGTGCAGTGTGCTTTAAATAGTCGTTATGAAGACTGTGCAATACACCTTTTGTTATTTCTGTTCATTATTGTTCATTGCAATTACGATTATTGCTAATTTGCCCCAACACTTTTGCATTGCAGTACAGAAAGAACATTTGCATGGCATAGGAGGTGCAGCCACTCGGCTTTCAGAGCAGCAGCTTTTCAAGTATTTTTTACGAGGCTTCAGCTTTCTTCATACCATGTCAAACTGGTTTATTTCTATAGAACTTGATTGTTCTCTAATGCTGTTGACTATAATTAATTATCAGCATGACTGTGTTACGACAACCTATAATTAATTGTTGTCATTATTATTATTTCAAGGCTCGGGTAGAGTGACTAAGTTAACATTTCCCACTGTCTTCATCTTAAAGATATAGTTTGAAATGATCATTTGTAAAAGTTTACTGCAGGATATTAGGGGAATCAGAAAATAAAACCATGTCTTCCTATTGATGAAAATCGAGCCTTTTCAGTGTGTGTGTAGAATTAGTAGGCCTTTATGAGTATTGTTTAATTGCGGTTGAATTTAACCAGTGTAGGTTCAGTTCACGTTGGCTTGCTCTGTTTTGGAAGAATAATGTGTTATTTGTATGTATATAGGCTGATATGTAGACTCTAATTTTGTGTCTAGATCTCATTAAAACATGGCACTTAGTAATGTTGTGTTCCAATCAGGTTGCAAGGTATCACCATTTTTACCGTTTCGTGGCTTTTCACTAATCTTGCAAAGTTAAACATGAGGCATAAGTTGTATATCCATACAATGTATGTACCAGTAGCTTTTGCATATTAGTTGGAAATTGCTTACAAGTCATGTTCATTGTGGAAATGTATGTTGTGAGCCACTGGATGCAAATAAGAACTTTGTGTGTACTTTTCAGTCTTAGTAGTCTACTTCTGTTTCACTAGACTTCCCAACCATGCATCATTCTACACCTTAGATCTATCCACACTTTCAGCTAATGTGGGACTATCCAGCTCTCATGTTAAAGTCAGTGTAACTACATGCTTGTACTATTGCTTGACTTCACCTTACAAGACAGTTACTATGTCCTTATGTATATCTTGTATCCGACTAAGGAATGCATTTTGACTGTATAACAGCATCATCAAAACAACGACTTGTATCTGCAGTAGATTGATCAGTATTTCGTTACTTTTTTAAAACTTACAACAAACTGTTTACACTTTATTCAAAATTAGCTATTAAAACGAAAGTATGGAATCTGCATACATTACATGTCACTTATCGTATCATATATTATACACGAGAAAGTTTATAAAGAGCCTCTCACATTATAGCATGTTCAGAGGCGCCCTCAGCATGGATGCTCGTTGAAAAAGAAATGCCCTGAGAAATTGAGAGGATGTGGGCAATTCCAGCCATGAGCTTAGTCCGTAGAGGAGGCAGTGGAAGCCATCCCAAGTGGTGGGACCTGTCATAGCAAATGTCCGAGACTGAGACAAGCAGACCTGACAATGTCATGTACAATGCAATATTAGAAAATGAATTTGTTAACGTGTGCAAGGTCACACTGTATCCTGTGCAACTGACTGTTCTAAAGCAGACCCTTTGCTATAATTATAGCTGTCGAATTCTAACCAGATTTAAATTATCAATTAAAGCACAATTATAAATAGGAATTCACATGACTGTTCTTTAGATGACATCAACTTTAACCTGGTTTCACAGTATGGCTAATACAGTTGAATTTGTGTTGGTTCTGGTCTTAACACATCAAAACGTCATAATTCACTTCTTGCGTGGCAAGCCTTCCAAACTGTTAGTAGATACCGATTATTGATTATGCAGTAATGTATTAATTTAATTCGCTTGTGTAATGGAACTGGAAAATTATTCATCACCAATCACCATGGGTGGAAACCCTTGGTGGCAAGAGAAAAATGTGTAGTGAATCCATTTTTTTCGATGTTGAAGCTATACGATAGATTGTTGGTGTGTCTGGTATGGAGGAGGATAATCCCACTGACGAAGCACTGATTTAATGTCTTTGTTAAGCATCATTCCTAGACACACTGTTAACATCTAAAAAAATAAGATATTTCAAAATCAAACATTCGCTTAAAAGTTCTCTGTGCTATGCAGAAATTCTCCTTAAACTGTTTCTAAAAATAGTTGGCTAAAATTTTTACTATATAAATATATATATATATATATATATATATATATAAACAAAGAAGTAAGTAAGTAAGCACCAACTTTGACATTAGAAAATGCACAGTTCATTTAAGCAAACTGTAGGTGCTTGACCTGTGGATGCTTGAATTATTAACTACTGAGCTGGTATTTTGCAGCAGACCAATACAAAGTGTTTAAAAATCCATTGTAAGCCATTGTAATATTTCTGTTCAAGACTGCTACGGGAATTTTAATTTATGAAGTTCATCATAACGTAATGCAAAGTTGACCTGACACTTTAAAAAAACTAAACTAAAAACACAGGCTGTTGAAAGTCTGATTAGAAACTGTGAACAAACATAGTCAACTTAGAGAACTTTTTCTGTGATGCTCATAAATTTAAATTTGTATTTAATGCATGCACTCGCTATATACTTGCTATATAGTTCTGCTTACCTGGATAACAAGAATACTTGCACTGGCTATCAACAGAGGAATTTGAGTTACACCCAACCACAATTCAAAGCTCTTTAAGCACCCTGTGTGGTAAATTGCCTTTGAATCAAGTTCCTAGGTATAAAAAAAGTTTAAAAGATCATCAAAACCTCTGGCTTGCACACTACACAGTATCTGAAATTTTAATTCGCTAATTATATGCAAGAAATGGTTAACAAATAAATAAACTGATTATTATTTTATTGTTGTACTATTATTATTGTACTTTACAGTATAGAACTATAGATACTGTTTGTTGATCTTCATGTCATCACATAAGTCAAAACATATTTCAACTATAGGAACACATATACACTTATTCTATGGCTGAATTTGCTCTAATTATCTAATGGAACAGAAAGTTTGAGTTATCTGGGTTTTTTCATGGGAACGATTTTAACCATAAACTCTGGACATTCAAGCATGCTAACCGCAGAATAGCATGGACTCACAACATATACTATTGGACATTCATTAATTAAAAGACTCAGCTGGGCACTGGAGGTTGCTAGAGTACAAAAGAAAAATAAGAAAAGTGTATAAATTTGTTTTAAAAATCCAGCACATCACTAACCTTTCTGCTGTCATATCCACACTGGATGTTTTTCAGGCTTTCCTGCAATACAATATTTGAATGGTAGACTATACAATAGTATACATGTACTTGACCATTCCGTTCATTCATTCCAATAATGCTTCTTCAAGGAGGCTACTCAGCAGCACTCCCGGGCCCCGGCTCTAGCATGGCAAAAACGCACAGTTTTGAGTTTAATGATAAAAAAAATGCTTCAGTAACAGCCCCAGGAAGCCCATGCTTATATGAATGCAAACTGTGTGATGTCCAATTCAGCAATTAAGTTTTCATCCAGTATATTTACCAGTATCTGCCATGTTCACTAGCACGCATTAAAACGTCTAGTTCTGAATACAGTGGTACATAATTTTTCTTGGCATTAACCATTTAATGCCAGAGGGTATAGGATTTCCCATACCATTTACTACCATCTCGGCATTAAAGGGTTAAAGCACCAGGGTTCAAAGATGGTTACGTACGTCTTTCTCGGGTACGCAACAGGAGTGTGGCACACCACAAGCTTCACGTGGACCCACTGAAGAGCAGTTGAAATACATGTTTGATTCCCAATCACCTGGTCCATCAATACCACAACACCGTAACTGCACAACAAAACCGCAATTTAAGCAACTTGATTTTAACGAATTTTTTTATTAATCAGTAGCTTTTTAAAACTGCTAATAAGTAATAAGCAGTAATGAGTGATTAATTTTCAAGTAAGACAATATTTATGCATACATTCACTCTTATCATGCTGAAACTAATCGACAATTCAAGGGGGGCGGTGGTGCATTGGGTAATACTCTGGCATGGAGATCAGCGGACTCGAGTTCGATTCCCAAAGCCCCCATAGAATCGACGTGCTTTGTAGGCTGCTATTGGCGACTCACTCTTGTATTGCAGGCCTTCTGTTCTGTTAGCCGTTAAGATATGTGATTTGTGATATTTCCTCTTGTGAATTGTTTCAATTGCATAACTGTACTGTACACTGTAACTGGTTGCGGCCTGTTAACCAGATTGTTCAAAAAGGAAATTATTATTGTTATTGTTCAACAAACTTTGATACAACATTTATAAACAGTTTCCAGAAGGCAATGCAAAAATGTATGATTACATTACATTAGCTCACACGAATTTTATTAGAATGCTTGCAAATGTATGTACCCAATACTCCTGAACCCAGTCAATGACAGACTGCAAGTCAGCATCATCTCTGTAGCGGACAATCATAGAATGAAGGTTTTCTTTCACATAACCGTACACCTGATACAACAAAACATCAACATTTTAGCCACTGCACAACATACGTTCCATTAAAACATCTATCCACACAATTTTTCTTAGCCATCGAGAGATTTCCTTGGTGTACTAAAATTACACGTTCACTTCCCCATGCTATAGGTGTTGAAACTTGTCCAGTTGCAGATGGTTCCTATTTCCAATTATCGACAACTCAATGATGGTAGAGATGTTTTCATAGTCACTGAATACAGCAATTTTGATAGCATAGACCAGTGGTTCCCATCCCGCGGCCCGGGGGCTAAAAGTGGCCCGCCAGGTCTAAAATATGGCCCTCATTTCTCAAAGAATTAACAAAAATAAAAATAAATTGGCAATATGAACAGAATATAATACATAATTATTTTCTACTACAAATTATTTTATTTTGACGTCTATAAATAACCTCAAACATTCTATTTTTATTAAATTACTACAATTTTATGCTTTTAGCCTTGTGGCCCCCTAGTTGTGACCTTCGAAATTACTGATTCAGACGGTCGTGCCCTAATGTCCTTCAACTAAGAAAAAGTGGCCCTGAAGTCAAAAAAGGGTGGGGACTACTGGGATAGACTATATATAATTGCTAGGATTAGGAAGTGACCTAGATGTCAGACTTACATATGATGAATAGGGTGATTAATTAATGCAACTACATCATATAATCAACTCTGTTGCATAAAAGCCTGCTGCTTAAAAAGGCCAATCAAAGGGGCATGTGAAAAACATCCTGGACAACAATTTTAAAAGTAATGCTAGGGAGTAGTAGGCACAGAGATTGGCCAGAATGCTCATTATCACATACCATCTGGTAATAATAGCCACCAAAAATTATCCTGCAGTTTTGTGTGGAGGTGATCTAGATCAGCTAGCTAGATTACTTTCTGCCTCAAAGCATTTGAGCCATAAATTATTAATGTCTGACAGTGTGTTGAGTAAAAGAGTGGAAGGATACCAGAAGTCTGTAGCATATTAACATTTAAAAACTATTAATTAAAACAAAGAATTATGCACAAGTGCTAGGGTGAGAAATGACAGGTCTACATATTTAGATCCCCAATTCCCCATGTTAGGTGTTGGAAGTTGTACATGGTTCCTATTTCTAATTATTATTTTAGATGCTAAAATCTTCTATTACTCTTAAATTCTTAAATATAACTAAATCTCTACAAATGGAAAACTTGGATAATTTCTCAGATAGGAATATCCAGTAGGATTCTATAAGCTGCCAAACAATAATATAACCAGTAGAGTATATATTAGGAAGTTATTACGAAAATGATCAAAAATTCAAAGTAGTCTGCACTTCTACTAACAGCCTCTTTAGAAACTCTGTGGTTTAGCAAGACCATATCAATGCAGACCAGTTCAATATAAGGATGGCTGAGTTTCATCCAGACTTGAGATTTATGTGTAAAAATTTGATTTCATATTTTGATTGTTGGCACTATAGATTTCAAATTGTCCCACTCATATCTAGCCATTATACTATAAATGTAATTAATGACTTAATGTCATGCATGACATACCAAATTCCAATAGACCAGTGCAAGAACAAATAGACTTATCTCCAGAATGAATATCAAGATGATAATAACCACATACTGAAAGAAAAAAAAAAGTAGTCAACAAAAAAATATTGGAATAATACCATAGCAGGGTGGGCAGTAATTGAAATTATGTAATTGAAATTAAGAATGATAAAATGTCTGATATGGACAGTTGCAACATATGCTGCTGAGTGCTGGACAATGACGGGTACGGATAGGAAAAAAATAGAGTCCTTTGAAATGTGGACGTGGAGGCGAATGCTGAAAATAAGTTGGAGAAACAAAATCACAAATCAGGCAGTCTTGGAAAGGGCAAGGGTGCAAAGAGA
Source organism: Lumbricus rubellus (assembly GCA_945859605.1). Taxonomy (NCBI): domain Eukaryota; kingdom Metazoa; phylum Annelida; class Clitellata; order Crassiclitellata; family Lumbricidae; genus Lumbricus; species Lumbricus rubellus. Next base: position 14,383,462 of record OX243826.1, on the reverse strand, counting down.
ACTAAGTACAATTAATAATCAGGAAAAAGCATCGGTGGCTGGGCCACATACTTAGAGGAGAGGGTATGTTGGTGACGTTGCTGGAGGGACGTATGGAGGGGAAGGCAACGAGAGGCAGAAGAAGACTAAACATGCTGAGTGATCTCGATAACGGAGATGTATATAACGAAAGTAAAACTCACAATGGAAAGGAGTTTGGTGTTCTCCCGCAGTGCTCCAATGCAGCCAGCAAAACTGATGATAAAAACTGCTGTTCCAACCACCAGAATGGCAACAGCTGGATCAACTTGAATTTGTGCCACTGTGTACACATTTGCTGTGGCTTTATCTACCACACACCATATTCCCACACCAACAATGACAACTCCAATCACCTGCAATGCACATCATCAAAATTTACACACCAATTGACTTAAACTTGAAGAATTAATTATAAATCAAAAATTATACATGTGTATCAAATTGTCCAACATCAATACCTGCACCAGGTTTAATCAAATCCATTTGAAAACATAGTATACATTCCCTATTTCAGACATACTATACAACCACTCTTGAAGCTCCTATGTCAGAACTTATTAATTTTAAAGATCGGGTAAAGACTATTTAAAGGTTTTCTCTACTGGTAGTGATTGTCTCTTAACAAGTGCAAGAGGAACTGATAGCATTGAAGCTGCAGGATTTTCAGCAATCTTCAGCATATTCTCCAAAGATTCAGTATCCCAAGCATAAAATTATAGTCTTTATTTATATTATACAAGCTGTACACAGATCTCTGTTGGACCATACTGCAATACTGATAGTCAATCCTAAAGTATCCTTTCATAAGTGCACTATTTTCACATGAGATTCAAGTCACAGATAGATACCAGAAATCGTGCTACTTTTTCTAGCTGCCTTGCTTTTGGCACCAAATACTGACAGTATACAAATAAAGACAAGTGATAGAAACTCAATCATATCCATAAGGTTAATCGATGTTAATTGGTTAGAAATAAATGTTATTGGTTAAGGAACCTTTAGTCACTGGTGTCACAAACCTTTGGTCATTCATGTCACATGGATGCTTGAAATTTTGTACAGCATGGCTTGCATAGTATTTGAAATGTCAGTATGCTAATTATATGCAGGAAGTGCAGTCAACATATTAAGATAAATGACAATAAGTTTACTTCTAAAATACGAGCGAGTCGCATTTCACTTTGCGCATTTCAAACGTCTCAGTCCTACTGGAGACCCTAATCGAGTGGCATTAGATTTAGTCTTATATAAAATATTTTTGCACACTACACTATTGCAAATTTGGTAGCTTTAATTTTATTACATTTTAGATTTAAATGAGAGGGTTCAGCATCACATTATTTTTGTAAAATACTTCAAATATTCTCACCCAGAGAACAGTGTTGAATCCGAAAAGTGAGTATTTTATCCACAAACTCACTCGATTCCTATAAATAGGCACATGTTGAGTCATCACTGTCATGCTATCGTTGATTGAGGTTGTGTTGTCAGCGGAGTGTGATATGTGGCCTGGAAGCAACGGAGTAAGAGAAGGAACTGGGCCAGACAATGCCCAATGTTGAAAATCCATATTAGTTTCAGAAATATCTGAGCCAAAGAGAGAAGTGTCTTTCAGCCCTCCTCTGATAATTACATATAAGACTTAATGCCGCCAACTCTGGAGGATCTACAAAAAAAATATAGTGCCTTACACAATTTTGGACAACTCTTTAACCCAGCTACATGTAGGAGTCAGAAAGTGCACGGTTTCCCATAGTTAGCCTAGATCCTATCAATTTCAATCTCACACAATTCAATTTTGACATAATCATAATTATGAATGAGGGCCTTTAGCGCCTTATCAATGTTATTCCACGTGATGCTAAGCTCATCCATCCAGGTAGAGAGTATGTATATAGGCTATAAAGCCTGTCTTTAGCAAACAATGATATATGGTCAATAATAATAATCAGATATTAATTAATTAAATGACAGCTCTACTAGAATATCGTCTTTAAAACACAAATGTTTTAAACAATAAGGCACAGATTTTTAGGCCTATCGGTTGGGCAACATAATTTTCTTGTCTCTCGAATAACAGTGAAATAGAGACAGAGGCAAGAGCCGAAACCTATAAATTCGTGGCGAATGGGGTGGGGGTGGCAACCCCAAATCGCACCCTGTAGTAAGTCGGAGCATGAATGTCTATAATTTCGTCTCACTTAATGCAACCTCGTAGCATGGCTTTGGAACCGACGTTTCATACAAAATTAATCAATTGCAATATCGCATTTATTCGTTCACTAGCAAATGCCACAAGGGATCGAGTTAAATGGTTTCACCGAGTTGTTACAATCGCCATTTTCACGTACGTCACTGTTATGTCATTCATTAAAGGACCTGTTATACAAGTAGAGGTAAGTAAGTGAGTAAGTAAGTAAGTAAATAGAGCAAGTATGTACTTTATTGAACCGCCTACTAAGGCCTTTGATAGGGTCCGACACGATCAGCTATGGCTGACCATGCTTGAAATGGGCTTTCCACCTCATCTAATCCAGCTGTTAAGAAATTTGTACAGACAACAACAGGCAAATGTAAGAACAAACGACCACACTTCAGCATGGTTCAAGGTTAGAAAAGGTGTTCGACAGGGCTGCAACCTCTCCCCATGTCTGTTTAACATTTTAGCGGAGCAAACTATGCGAAAGGCACTAACAGGTTTCGCCGGTGGATTCAGGATTGGCGGAAGAACCATCAATAACCTGAGATATGCTGACGATATTGTCCTACTGGCCACAACACCAGAAGAACTACAAGAACTCGTGAAACAAGTCGCAAGTGCTGCAGAAGAATATGGAATGTCAATCAACGTAACTAAGACGAAAGTTATGACGACTACTGAGGAGGTGCTCGAAACGGTGGTGGGCATGGAAAGACTAGAACAAGTGGATTCCTTTGTATATTTAGGGAGTAGGATATCAAAAGATGGGAATTGTGTGAATGAAGTTAAATCAAGACTAGCCATGGGGATGACCGTCATGACCAAATTGACGAAGATTTGGAAGAATAAATCAATCAGCATCGTCACCAAATTGCGGTTGATGAAGGCTTTGGTGTGGCCAGTAGCGACGTATGGATGTGAAGCATGGACTCTGAAAAAGGATGAAGAAAAGCGAATTCAAGCATTTGAGAACAAGTGTATCAGAAAGCTGCTGAGAATTCCATGGACTAAAATGATGACCAATGAACAGGTGTATGTGTCAGCGGGAGCCAGAAGAGAACTATTGGCCCACACCAAAATTCGAAAACTTCGATATTTTGGTCATATCATGAGACAACAAAACGGCAGCATCGAAAGCAGTATCATGACCGGCTTTGTGGAGGGGAACCGAGGACGAGGAAGGCCGAGGATATCTTGGATCGACAACGTCCTGAACTGGACAGGACTTGTAGGCTTTGACTTAATGAGCGCGACAAGGAACAGAAGACTCTGGGCATTAAAGGTCCATTCATGTAGCCAACCGTCGCGATGCGACGATGGCGACATGACATGACATGACATGACATGAACCGCCTGCAACGCACTAGCCTCTAAACTTAGGCTGGGCGCAGAACGGCAGAAGGTGCGCAGAGTATGTTATTAATTTTTACAGCGTCATATTAGTCGGCAAACGTATGAATGACACACCGCGCCTTAGCCTAATTATAGTGCAACGATCATAACACTATATTAATAAACAAAATATAAAGACTTCAAAATTCAACATGGTTTATCGGGCTTTCGTGCATTCGAATTTTTTTTCTCGCCGTTCAAATGCCGTGATTTTTTATTTTTTATTTGCTTCAATTTTTTCCCATTTAGAGTGAGACAGAAACAAATTATTGAATTGCAAAACCAACGACCAAACAGATCAAAATAATATTATTCCAACGCTGCGTGAAGCAAAACTGGTCCGTCTGACGTCAAAGCAACGTCGAATCTGTAAGAGAATATGTACTTCGTGCTAACAGCGCGTAGGTGATTTGCGCTGATTTCGTAGTACTAGACATCCTATTCGAGTAAAATTCATCGCATCCCATATTTGAATGACGGCGAAGGATTAAATAAAATAGAATAACGGAGACAGCTTTTTAGAAGCAGGTGATTACATTACATTAATGTAAAATTAGTGACTTGTACCAGCAAGAACTGATAAACGGTGTTTAACTCTGCGTCCGTGGTTCCCATGCACCCGGTAGTGTACACTTATTTCTGTAAACATGTAAGTGAACTAGTAACAGAATTTATGTTTCGTTGTTGAGAACGGAGTAGCAAGACTACGTGTGAGCAATGCTTAGCTCTGCTTTATCTCTGTTGTGAAAGCTAAATCAGATGCAATGCACCGGAAATGACCGAGCAACATCTCGGCGAATTCATCCAGAAGAAGGTGGACAAGTCTTGTACAGTGTTTCGCTTGGGCTACATAATTATACTAAGAATTGCTTAATTGTGCATTATGTTATGAGCAGTTAGTAGTAAGAGATGTCTGCCCTGCACCATTTTAGTGGGCTTTTATTGAATTCTGAATGAAATGTATTGGTTGATTTTCTATTTTGTAAGTGATCATAACTTTCACATGGCTAGAGCCAAGAGAGATTAATTATCTGTCGTTGAGTCAAGAAATAACAAGGCAAAATAATGGTTTTATTGCCAATGAACACTGCACCAGCTGTTCCTAAGCAAGTCTATTGAAGTTGGGATAATGAATGAACGAATGAGAAATACATGTCAGACATCATGAAAATCAGAAGCATGGCTTGTCACTAAAGGAAGGTGAAATTATTAACAGCTGAGAGAGTACATTTGATCTTTTACCCGTTTGCCCCGAGCATATCCGCTGAAAACGGGCTTAAAATTTAAAAATGAATGGGTAAAGGGTTAAGTGACTGATGCATTGAAATAGAAATAGATTTTAAGTTGCAGCTTGAACAATCAGATAGCTGGGACTGACTTTAGAAGTTGAGATGTGGTGCTCCAAACAGTATGTTAGGCTGATCACTTTCTACTAATGCACTTTCACTGACGATCTTTCGAGTCAGTAGTTAGCATGTAGAGTGGATGATCTTGTTTGGGTTGAGTGGGTAAGTTGACACGTTGTTTCATGACCTAGGACATCAAGCATGCGTTGAGCTCTGCAACTGAGTCTGAGCCAGGATGGTTTATATGGGCATTTGATCTGGTCCACGTGTTAAGTTAGATTCAGATCCGTATGAAACCATAGCCTCTTAAAGCGTGTTGTGACTATAGATGAAATTGGCTTTAAACATGGATGAATTGTTCAAATTGTTATTAGAGAGAACATTTTAACCCTTTACCCGTTTGCCCCGAGAATATTCGCTGAAAACATGGACTTAACAGGAAAAATGAACGGGTAAAGGGTTAAATACCATTCAATATTTACTTAAAATAAATCTGCTGTGTAAGCATTTGATTACATTGCATTCAATGACAATGCTTTTCTTTAATACTGTGTCTCTTTTCTCCTAGATAATTCCCAGATTATCTTGCTCTGTTTTTCATGTCTTGGAATGGCTTCTATCTGAGCGTTAGTGTTATAAGGAGGGTATGGCGTATTTTGATTTGTACTATATTCTGCATAATTGGCATAAAGCAGGGGTGTCAAAGAGCTGGCCCGCCGACGATTTTTTCTGGCCCACGGAGCCTTCCATAAAGATTACAAAATTAGAGGATACAAGTTCAAATTTTTATATTTTACAGTCAGCGCCAAATAGGCCTACATGAAGGTTTTTTTCTTACTGACGTCAGTTTTGCTCAGACGCACAGCTCTGTGTAGACTGTGTATTTATGGTTTCCGGTTGGTTGTCTGTTAACAAAATTATGAAAGGTACGAAACACTTATAAAATGTTGTCAAAATTTAATAAGAAGCGAAAAAGTGGACATTGAATCAAGATCTTTTAGCGATATTTGGACAGATCACTATACCCAATTTTGCTCAGGAGCTTGACACCCTGGCCCGCCACTTGTTGGAAGATGTTCACCCTGGCCCGCCACTAAAAAAGGTTTGACACCCTTGGCATAAAGGATGGGATTGTTGAGTGCAATTGTCTGTTGGTCTAGTTCATATATTATTTGTTAAATTCCAACACTCAAAGAGGTCTGTTGTCGTATCAAAATGTCTAGCCTCGTGTTTGCAAAAAGTCAGTGGGACCAAGGTTTTTGTTGCTTCATAATGCCTGGTAATGCTTTAATGAGAAACTAAAGGCTCATGCACAGTGAGAGGCTGGCCCGTCGAGTTATGCAGCAAGACATAAAATAGATAGGCGGGTGGTTGTGTTTGTGCGTCAGATAGAACAATAAGGATACCGGGTCACAGTGAGGTTACAGCAAGGTGTATGGTTGACCTAGATTCCTCCTGTGACTGTGCATGATATGAGTTCAGTGCAAGGGCATAATTACGCGAATAATTATATACATGTAATTTAAATGTACAATTATACATATATAATTTGTATATACATATGTAAGGTTGCTGTATTTAGTTCAGTAGAAACAAACTTAAGTGTCATATCCATTTCAGATGCATGATCTTCTGTTTGGTACGAGTGAGTGCATGAATGGCTTTGTGCATTAGAACATTCAGGAGTTTTGTGCATTAGAATATTCTGGAGTTGTACTACCTGTACTTATTCACACTAGTTGTATAGGGTCAGAGTGTGACTTATTACTTAAAATGCTGATTTCTACTCTGTTTTTTTAATGTAATGGTTAAATTCCTAGACAGTTTTAATTTGAGTTATTTCTTGAATTACAAAAGCAGTTTCCTCTGATTTATTGTTTTCTTAAAATACGCATTTGCAGCTTGGCTTCTAAGTTACGATTGACCCTGTTTGGCCGGCATTTTTTTCTGTTCTTACTTCTTCAGCGCATTGTTGGATGCAGACAGAAGTAGGTACTTTTAGAATGTGGTTTTTGCTGCAAACTGACAAATACTTATGAAAAATGTCTGTCAGGCTTTGCAGCACTAGCATTAAGTGGAACTACAGCAAACAGGACATTGCTGTTTGAAATGCAATGCTGAATTGACATGTGATGCTGATATTTGAATCGTAGACTCCTCTAGTGTAACATGTTGCCATATGGATATCTACTATGAAAGTCTACATGGCCTCTTGTGCATAGCTATTCAGTTACAATATGCATCATACACCACAGTCTAATCATGACTGCCTGTTAACATATGAATATCTCTACATCTGTGTACATGTCTTTGTGTGCTTGTCTGAATGTGTGTAGGACTACATGTGTGTGTGTGTGTACATGTATGTTTATTATTAAGGAATAACAATAAATTGCCTTGAACATTCGCCTTGGCCGAATATCCCAGTTTTTGGCGCTATCTGCAGCGGCAAATACCAGTACATATAATTAGTTGCAGATAGAATATTGCATAATTCTTTGGTAAGCTTTGTCTCATTTATAATTTACCAGAAAATCACAATTTAAAGGTATACATGTCATTTTTTCTGAAGGGAGACATGTGTTAGTTAGTAAGTTCAGAAATTTATATAAATGCTGATTTCCACGACTTTGTGCCTATCATTCTATGCAATAACTAGATGTGGCCAGTGTAAATTTTTATGACTCATATATCTAGTGACTATGGGCGTCCCGGAATGGCAAAATCAAGAGTTGGCAGCCCTAGTAGTTAATGATTTATGATCTAAACACCACTGTATTGATTCAAGCTCATCAAAAACATGAAATTTTATGATGTGTACAGACCATATTTTCTGTTTAATATGCTCACAAGTGGTCATAATTTTGATAAATTGCACATCTGTGTGAATATTAAAGGTGCTAGTTTTATGTTCTTGTGATTTCTATATCACTCAATTTATAGGTTTTTTATGACTCACAGTATCCTCACCTAATAAGTCAGCTGCCATGACCATTTAGATCTTGTCCAGTGTTGGGGTCCAATGGATTATGATGTTAAAGTTCAATTACACTTAATGGTGCCATGAGTTGATGCTTTATGCATTATGCGCGTTGCAATATAGAAGTTGCTAGATTACCGGGTAGATTGAATTCTATTATGGTGGACATGTTCGTTGTGATATGATTGACACATTTAATGTGTTTTCTTTAATTCATTTCAAGAATTTATATAGCACCCTTTCAAGAAACTTACTCAGAGGCGCTCTCAGTCCAGCCACTGCAATTCAAAAGTGTTTAGCCACTGATGAGTCAAACCTAGGTAGCACGCGTATCTCCAATGGGAGACCATTCCAGAAGCTGGACCTACAACTGAGAAAGCATGATGCTGACAGGTTGCCAATGCGAGGGACCAACAGCTCCCGCTAGGGCGCATATTAAAATTGCTTGGAAAAACCAGTACAGCTCATTGTTAAAGTATTAACTTGATATATGCAGAGCTTCGTGGAGCAATAGCCTACAGAGCTAGTCACATGAGCTAGTGTATTCACAAGTTTTATATATGTGCAGTGAACGGAGGATCTGTATGCGGCAGCATGCTAACCTATATGGTAATTCGATTGTTTCCATATTTTCGGTAAATTGAAATTGCTAGACAGCTTTGCAGGAAGTAATTGGTGAGAATCGCAATGAAAAGATGTGCATTAATGAATGTACAGAATGTTTACAACCAGTCTCATTAACACTCGGATGATGTTAATGGGTAAACCCAGAAGGCAAAGTAGGGGTGGCTTTTCCCCACTTTCTGGCAGTGAAGCTTAACCATGATCAGACTTGAGACTTTGGAGGGGGAGGGGTGAACACTCTGAAGCAAGCACTGGGTTGTTTGTAAGGAAGATCCGCAAAAAATTGGCCTGCTTTGTTTTCCTTCATGCCCTTGTCTACTGCTGACTTTATTTTGAGTATTATGTTTCTCATTACCCAAGGTTTGCAAAGGATCCACAATCCTGGCATGGATTAGGCAGCTCTAATCTTGCAGGGGACATACAGCTGGGGGGATGTAAAAATGGGTACATTACTTCTGCCAGTCCAGCAAAGGGACTGGCATTGGATACAAAAGCTGTTTGTCAGACTGATGCATTGTGAAGCTGTTGCTTAAAGCTGTTGTCAGTCTGATATACTGTTTTTCTGTGACACTGTTTTTAGCATGAGCGTGATGACAAACAAGCTGAAGGAGCTGGTCAGCAAGAAGAAAAGAAGATTTCAAGAAGATGGATTTGACCTCGATTTGACCTGTATCTTTTGAATTCATTTATAATTTCGTTAAATGTGCCATTATGAAGCTAGGTGCTTGACAGTTTTTTGAAGATGTTACTGAGCAGTTATTACACTCTGTACAAAGATGTTACTGAGCAGTTATTACACTCTGTACAAAGATGTTACTGAGCAGTTATTACACTCTTTAAAAAGATGTTACTGAGCAGTTATAACACTCTGTACAAAGATGTTACTGAGCAGTTATTACACTCTGTACAAAGATGTTACTGAGCAGTTATTACACTCTGTACAAAGATGTTACTGAGCAGTTATTACACTCTGTACAAAGATGTTACTGAGCAGTTATTATACTCTGTACAAAGATGTTACTGAGCAGTTATTACACTCTGTACAAAGATGTTACTGATCAGTTATTACACTCTGTACAAAGATGTTACTGAGCAGTTATTACACTCTGTACAAAGATGTTACTGAGCAGTTATTACACTCTTTACAAAGATGTTACTGAGCAGTTATTACACTCTGTACAAAGATGTTACTGAGCAGTTATTACACTCTTTAAAAAGATGTTACTGAGAAGTTATTACACTCTGTACAAAGATGTTACTGAGCAGTTATTACACTCTGTACAAAGATGTTACTGAGCAGTTATTACACTCTGTACAAAGATGTTACTGAGCAGTTATTACACTCTTTAAAAAGATGTTACTGAGCAGTTATTACACTCTTTTTCACAAAGGTACTTCTGCTGCAGTTAAGGAATGGAATGGTGCAATAGAAATTTGAGTGAACTTAGATATTATTGCTGATGAGGAATGAAGTTCTATATCCTGATGATACACGATGCACATGTGAAGCAGTCTGCTGGCCTGCACATGTGCTGAGTTTTTACTTTTGTCAAGCTTGATAGCCTACTGCCTTGACAGTAATTGACAGGTGCTTTCAAAACGAAGCCCTGGGCTCAATTGAAACAAATTGTAATAATCCTGTTAATCGATAAAAGCTAACTCTGTCCACTAATATTTATCCAAGCTGAAGTTGATGCTGGTTTCCTTTTTGACGCAGAAGTTGCCTACTGTCTGTATGTGTGTTGCTGTAGTTGGTTTTGTTTACATTGTCTGGCTATGGGTTGAGTTGATTGTGTGTTAGAACATGGCACCATGGATACATGTATCTAATTAATATCCATTATTATTTATCCATCTTCTATCGCTTTTAGGCTCGGCCGTCTGCCGCTTTTCTCCTGGCTTTGTGGTCACAGCGTTTGCTTCCTGTTTTACTGTAGCGTGGGTTTTGCTGGGTGATTCCCCTAGGTGGATTCCCCTGCTCAATGGATGAATGAGTGAATAACTGAATCGACGAATGATGCATGGGTAGTTAGATGGACAAAAAAATAATTGAAGATAAAATCTCAAAATGATGCTCTTTATTGATTGTTGATTTACATGGCCTTGGAAGAATTGCACTGAGCAGGAATTATATGATTTTTACAATTTTTTTGCTGCTTTGTATTCTGCTGCTATGAATCAGGGTTGATGTGCATGTGTTTTGACGCCTTAATTCTCCTGGAAAGATATCTATCCGAATATTATCGCGATGGGATTTCCAGCGGAAAATCTCGAAGGCGTTTACAGGAATCACATCGACGACGTTATCCGGTTAGTATCCGTTTAACGTTAATTTATGAAATGATAGACGTGTATGTCGAGTTCTTGTGTATCTTATCCTTTCTAATACTGCTTCAATCAATCAATCACATAAATTTATATAGCGCCCCTTCAAGAACTCTACTCAGAGGTGCTCCCAATCCAGGCCTGGTCAAAAAGAAAGGTGTTGAGAAGACGGTAGAAAGAGCCAGCAGAGTCACGGGGAAGAGAACGTGTATTGTTTATCTTAGTAAGCTGTTGCTGATTTGACTCCAGGGACATTTAATACAGGGCTGGTTACTCATGAACATTTTGTGTATGTCTATTTCACTCTAAACCATAGATGTCGTGTATGTGATCATTTCTCTTAGTCATGGCATATTTTTGTTTCTGCCATTCGTAATGATGCATTTGAAATGTTTGTGGTTTTCTCTTGTGGTTAGGTTTCTTGAAGAGAGGCACAAAGATCATTACAAAATCTATAACCTGTGAGTAATAATTTACATTGTGACTGAAATCTGAATTCTGTACAATCAATTCTGAATATTCCTTAGAAGCATGCAATTGAGCAATTACTTTTAACAATGAGAGTATTCTGATAGTGAGCAGGAAAATCAATGCAGCCTGTCATTAAAATGTTACGTATTGCAATTATTAATTATTATCTTTCTGCATCTATTGTGTTTTGGAATGTCTTTGAGAATTTTAGATTCTGTTGCATATGTAACTGTTTTCAGATACAAGTTCTTTATGTGATCAATAAGTAAAGCAATCTATGTTTTGGGTTATTATATTACAGGGAAGTTTTAATCAGTTTGAAGTTAAAGGTTGAGTTTCATACAGGTCGTTGAAAATTTTAATATGGCAGTTTGTTTATTGATGCCTCTATGGCACATTAAGTATTTTTTTAACCCATTCCCGCCGGAATTGTTCCGATACCTATTGGGCTAATCGGGTCACCCGCGACCCGATCCGGCGGGAAAGGGTTAAATAATGTTGGTTTTGCCCTACTAGCTAATTATACAAATGTTTCAAAACTTACATGAAGTCTTATATAGTCATAGAATTGGCTAAACATGCATTTGAATCAATTTTAGTGCATATTCGAGGAATTTAGGTGATCAAAATAAAGATAATTAATTAATTGGGCAATGGGCATCGGTCCTCAATCCTCATGCAGAGGGGAGAAATGTTTGGGAAGCACTGCTGTAATTAATATTTTGTGATGGTGGTTATTTGCTTAAATTAACTAATATTTTGTAATGGTGGTTATTTGCTTAAATTGTATGAATGCTTATTTATTTTATTCTTAGGTGCTCAGAACGGGAATACGACGTGAACAAATTTCACGGTCCTGTTATAAAATTTCCGTTTGACGACCATAATCCGCCCAGCATCGAACTGATACGCGACTTCTGTGACAATGTGGACAAGTGGCTGTCGAAGAACAAAGATAACGTGGCTGTTATTCATTGTAAAGCAGGAAAGGTATGTATACTGTGGCCAATCTAGTACCAGATCTAATATTGTTGAAGACTGTTTTTTTCACTTGCTCTCGGCCGGGAGCGCCTCTGAGTAGGTACCTTGAAGGGGCGCTATATATATAGCGCCCCTTCAAGGTATTTATATAAATTTATATAAATTTCGATTGATTGATTGATTGATTGTCTTCTTTAATGGGTCATTTCACTTCGGTTCAACACAATGCTCCAGGCTGACCATCTCAATTTTGTTTTAAATATTACAGAATGCTTATTGTGGCATTTGATGAAATTATTCAGAATTTTGAATCAATATCATAAAAAAGTTGAAAATACTGCAATTTTCTACGAGGTATCGGATGATTTTGATTTTGCCGTGTTGCTGTAAACCATTATATGTTGTAACTTATTGAAAAATCAGCTTTTGCTAATTAATAGCATTTGCATTAAACAGTCCTGCATTGATCTGATATGAATGTTGAATTCTTGAAAAGAAACTGCTTTTGTTCTTCATAGATAGACTATTCAAATGTGTTTAATGTATAATCTGAAGAGATTAATTCCTATTTATTTTATTTGCAGAGGTGCGTCATTCTGAATTTGGGCTTGTTTCATTCTGTAGGGTAGAACGGGTGTCATGATTTGTTCCTACATAGTACACAGTAAACATTTGAAGAGCGCCGATGAAGCCCTACATTACTACAGTGCAACACGAACTATGGATCAGAAAGTCAGTTGTCGTTATATTCATATCATTATTTATTTATTTTATTTATTAATACTTTTTATAGCTCAATTAGACTACCTTGTAGCACAGTGATCTTTGACAGATCGTGCCCCTAGAATTATATAGTTCTATGTCCACTTTTTGCGAAACTGAGAAAAACGAATTTTAAGATTTGGTGACGAAAATGTTTTTCCCTGTTTCATTGATGGCGATTAAATTTACATTTTCGGACAACACTGTTTTTTCCTAGTATGATCATAATGTTTATTTTGATCATAATTTAAATTTAATATGAGTAATTTATATATAATTATGGCAGGGGTGGCAATTTTTGGACATAGAGCAGTATAGCACGCGATTATGGACACAGAAAACCATACGATTGCGTAGGCTACATGTACATTGTGTCCACTAGCAACTCTGTTATGCAACAATCTCGAAGCGCCGTCGTACTGTCATATTTCCGTTTGGCTTGAACTTTTTCACAGAATACTATTATATTTCTTAAAAGCTATCCTGTTAACCTTAGATTCGCACTGCCGGTTAAAGCAATCGTCTAAATTTCGCTTTTTTGCAAGTTTTCCTAAGCAACATCGACTGGATGTGTACGTGTCGCCACTATGTCTGTCAACAAGTCTGGGTCACGTGTTCTAATCTCTCACTGCTATTTAGCTCACGCATTCCTAAATCGCCGTGTATTTTTGAGGACATAGAACATTGTCACCTAAAATCACGTGACACAAATTACACTTTCTATTGGTTGTGGACATGTGCCTCTATAGCCTTGAAAAACCTTCCAAATTTATGGACATAGAACTATTTTGCACTGGCATATGAGCTTTACAAAGCGTTTCCAGTTAAGCTAGACGGCTGAGGACATAGCCCAAGTCACCGCCATAACGGATATAGCGTTAGGTTGATTTTTAAAAAAAGTGGACATAGTACTATATAATTCTAGCGGCACGAGATGTTCACTCACACTTGTCTTGCACTTCAGATTCTTATTAACCGTCTTTATGTGTATAATCAGTGCAATAAATAAAATGATATCAATAGCAGTAGTGTTATTATTAGTTGTATTATTGTCTAGTTTTGGTGCAAAAGATGTTGAGGATATGAAACTCACAGAGCATTGTTCTGTAATGGCCAATCTGCCAAATGTTGTGTCTGACTGTGTATAGGTGCTCTGCAAGTGCTAAGCAATTGCCTTGGCTGGCAAGTGCTTGGGGTTTGGAGAGTAGGTGCTCAGAATTTTGAAGTGTTGAGAATCTGATGAGGTAGTACATGTTTGTGTACGTATTAGTTATGCATGCATATTTATTTATTTATTTATTTATTTCTGAACCAAAACAACAAATAAACATGATACAATTATGGCAGTGAACAATACTTTAACATAATTTGGTTAAGAAGGGGAGACCCAGAAGGGATGGACAATCCCTCTAATAGGGCCACCCATTATTTGTGTAAAAATATTTTTTTAAATCCTGTCATAGCACATTCAATTGCTGGAATATAGAGATCAATAGGGAGAGAGAGGAAAACATTAAAAAGCAGTCGAAAAGTTGCAACTAAATCAACAAGAACACAACTCTTAACTAATGACTTAACTAAGAGCTTGGCGAAACCACTGAGCAGAAACCATAACTATTAAATATCAGGAAGTGTTTTAAGTAGGTAAAGGCATACACCGTCTCACCAGACCATCAAGAGATAATGTGATGTCACATAATTATTAAATATGAGATATTTAATCGTGTTCTTTAAATATGTTCTTGTGTCTGTGCTTTGATTAGGGTGTTACGATTCCAAGTCAGCGTCGATACGTCTACTATTACGACAAGCTGTGCTCTAGGCAGCTGACCTACGAGTCTACCACGTTGCTGCTTCATGCCATTAGATTCGAAGGCATTCCAACCTTCACCGGCGGAGTTTGCAGTAAGTTTAATCACCTGCGATCGTCGTCTATCCTATTAACGATACTCTTGATACATAGAGTTCCTGAAAAAACTACTTTGAAGGGGTTTCATTCTAGAAGAATGGTGATTTTCTGTGTTTTTCTGTGACACGTAAAGGGGGACGACCGGACGTGCTATGTGTCATACACAAGGATTCTTTGTATTTTGCTTGTGAGTGGTAGTGATGAGGATTTTGACGATGATGATGATGATGATGACAACGACGACGATGGTTATGACATGTCCCATTTTTTTCAGCTCTTGCTGAATTCTTGCTTGAAGTGCTTGCGATACGCGGTTTGAATCCTTCATTCTAACCATATGTGGCAGCTAAAGTACATAGAGCGCGTGCTTTGCATGGCTGCAACTTTGTGATTTATGTCTTCTGTGATTTCGCGTTCTTGTGAATTGTTTGAATTGCATAATTTGTATACTGTACGGCGCAGTGCTTCATTAAAGAGTTAATATTATTATTATATAAAATTAGCATCACGGCTGGTTTCGTTCTTTAGATATATGTTTTCACTGTGTTTATAACCTATAGGTCCATGCTTTGTCATAAAAGTTCCTAAAGCAGAAATCTACAAGTCGGACGTATTTGACAGAGTGAAGAAGGGCGACACGTCTCTGTTCATGGCCGTCAATCGTTCGGGATCATCGATAGTTGTCTGTTCTGACATCTTGGTTGAATTCTTCAATAAACCAAAGAGAATGGCAAAGGTAAGGTGTACACTGTTGGTGTCGTCGTCGTAGATTGGTGCTGTTGTATTAATTGTAATTGCATTTTTATATAGCTCCTCTTCTAGAGAGACTCGTCAGAGATACTTGCGATAATTTGTTCTCTAATAGTTCTGCTGTTACTGTATTATATCATCCATGGCCGCAAAATCTGCATGTGCAATATGTGCTCCTTAGAAACAGAACTTTGGTCTTGTTTTGATTTCCAGACTTTGGTTTTTGTTTTGATTTCCAGACTTTGGTTCTTGTTTTGATTTCCAGACTGGTTTTTGTTTTGATTTCCAGACTTTGGTTCTTGTCTTGATTTCCAGTCTTTGGTTCTTGTTTTGATTTCCAGACTTTGGTTCTTGTTTTGATTTCCAGACTTTGGTTTTTGTTTTGATTTCCAGACTTTGGTTCTTGTTTTGATTTCTAGGAGAAAATGTTCCACTTCTGGTTCAACACGTTCTTCGTCGAGGACGTGGAATGTCTCGATCTACAGAGCGAGATTAACGCTAGTTTAGCCGAGTCGTCCGGTAGGACCGTCTCGGGCAACCCGACGCCACCCTGCCAGCACGGCATCATTCCTCCGATTCACAAGGTCGTTCAGCCACAGAATTCGAATCCGTTCAACTCGCAGCAGGTTCAACTGAAGCACAAACTACAGGATGAATTGCTGAACGCCATGTCGCAACGAAAGCAGACGGCTCAGACGTCACTGTCGCTTCCCAGTAAAGGAGCTACAAAAATGCAGACGCAGTCGTCGGTTGCTGGCAACAAACAGAGCCTGGTTGAGATGGAATCGTCAGTCAATAAAACGTCCAAGGTGTCGACTTGGCCCCCGTCAATGTCGGCGGCGCTTCATTTCACCCCGGGAGCGATCTGCCAAGGGGGTTCGTGGTCACCGACTGGAAATCTTCCGGGTAAAACCCCGATTCCTGCGGTCAAGGCGCCGCCGCCGTCTCTGGTTTCTTATAAGACGCTAACGTTCCGCAAGAGCGAACTGGACAAGGCGAATAAGGACCAACTGCATAAGCTGTATCCGGCGGATTTCAAGGTTAGTGGACATGCTTCATTTTTAAGCGCTGCTTCTAAGATTAACTCTTTACCAGTTCATTTTCCTTGTTAAACCAATGTTTTCAGCGGATATTCTCAGGGCAAACGGGTAAAGGGTTAAGTGGTTGGTGGTTTGCTGGGATTAAGTTTTGGTGGATGTTCGGAAACTTTTTATTCACGTGTAACTTATACGATGAGTAATATTGGGTTGCCTAACTCTTTTGATGGATTCCAATATTTAATCTAATCAGAAAAGTGTCTGTGGCTGACTTTGACTTGAGGTTTTGTTAAAATTTATTCTACTTTGCAGGTCAGACCATTCGTTATCTGTGCAGTGTAGCTTACAGCTTTTAGCCAGATGCGGACTTTCTGATAATTAGTCTTGACTAATAGTCAGTTTTAAAAGCAAAGAAAAGAGATCTTCAGGTTCGCTGATACTTAACGAAATCTGTTAAATCTGCTTTTAGGTGAAACTGTATTTTACTTCGGTACACGAGAGTGATCTACTGACCAAAAACCCGTCACCTCCCAGCACACCGAAAGATTTCAATAACAGTGAAGATGATTTGAGCGACGATTTGTCGGACACGGACGACGAGAGTGAATGGCCGTCACGAGTGGCACACGTATGACGAATAGTTGTCTAGACTCTGCGCAAAAAAACGTCAACGAATTGAGATAAAAAAACCTCGCAGGCCAGATATACTACTAGCCTCTTTTCACGAACTGTTTAGCACTGGCAGTCAGGAGACTTTACGACTGAACTGTTTGACCTGTGGTGCTGATTTTGTTGTAATCAAGTTTAACCCTTTAATGCCGAGATGGTAGTAAATTGTATGGGAAATCCTATACCCTCAGGCATTAAAGGGTTAGACATACGAACTCTGATGATGGCATCGAAGGTATTTACGATGTTGATTCAAGCATGATTCCAGAACAACAGACAGCAGTCATTCCGTATGTTGTTTACAGGGAAGTAGTAATTACTGATTAACGAATAATTAATTAATTACTTTTGGCATCGACTCACATATGGGGTGTACGTTGATACTAATCTGTAAGTTATAAACGTAGAGTAATTTCTTTTCTCGTGGTTTTTGGCGGTGATGAGCACTTCTAAACGGTTGATTGTGAAAGAAATTTTGCTGTACAATATCAATATCAGAGACTATGTAATTTTATGACAGTTTTGTTCGACATGCAAGTTTTCATTGACTGTTTCCATTAAGGGTCGTCGGTTTGAAATGTATTTTTGTATGTTTTCTTGTCATTCATTCGTTGATTTTGCATGGAGATTTATATAGCACCCCTTCAAGGTTACTATTCAGGAGCGCTTCAGATCCAACTCTGGTTGAAGAGGACAGTTTTATCAATTGCACTTGCAGGGCAATGAAATATATCTGATCGTTAAATTATGCATTTCCATTTCATTTTACCAAGTAGGCCACATTTATGTTTGCAGTATTGTCATGTCTAGTTTTTTTAGTGCGATATCTTGAGGATCCTAATGATCAGATTGTTAGCTAATACTACCTTTATAGGTTATTAATACTTGCTGGTATTATATATTCCCACTTTCTTTCATTCTTCGGATGTTCCAGTTTTTGTTGAGTGTTGGTTTCGGATGTATAAAACAATGTTGCATTTTGTTCATGTATGGGAATTCCATTTGAATAATTCGGGGTGAAATTCTGATTTGGTGAACTGATCAGAAACTGTTGAAGATATATGAGCCATGGAATTATCTATCTGGAGGTCAATGAGTCATATCTGCCTTAGAAAATATTCTTTTTGTAGCCTCCGTGTTTTTGGTCATTTTCTTGTATTCATTTCTTCGTATTTGGCATCTATAGTTCTAGGTGGAAATTGCTGAATGATTATCATGCAACATAGGTCTTATTGTACTATGCAATGGTTAGGTGTTATTGGAGAGCTGGGGGGAAATCCTGGCTGTGCTAGGCCATTTCCATTTGGAATGAGAAAGATCTGCAATGTAAAATTTGTGTAACAGCAGTCTTTACTCTGGAATGATAATTAATTATAGAAATTCATATTAGAATTTTATATTGTCATCAAATTTGGCAAGGCAGCCTATAGTAGACCTGATAAAAGTGATTTGGGGCAGAAAATAGCTAGAAAAATTATAACTGCCCGATTAGATTTGATTCATTCTGCTGAATGCAAAATATGTTTATTATTAAAGCTTAGCTTAGCAACGTCAACACAGCAGTCCTTCTATTGATTAAATTTGGCAAATTTTTGGGCATTCCGGTAAGTTGATGTAAACAGCATTTCGATAATGCATCAGTTTTGATAGACTTATTATCTTTAATAAATAAGACTTAACCGCAGTTTGTGATAATAACTTCAGTCCGTTTTTTACTCTAAATGTTAGCGATGTACGTTCGTTGTATTGTTTACATTAGTATTTTTTAAAGAAATGGAACGTACTGACATTCATCACTGTGTTTAGTGAAAGAATACGATATGATATGACACAGGTAAAATTTCTGTAAACGAATATCCACTTAGAAGCCCCTTATACTAGTAGTTCTGTTCTTAATCCCAGCTTTGCAACACCTCACAATGCCTTTGCTTTCAAAGAGTAATGTGTGATGCGCTGCAAAGCCTCCTATTTGGTCTCTGTGTAAATTTACTCTGAGCAATTATTTTGAATCCAACTTGCAAGCTGTTCAGGCAGACCCAGGCTTTATGAAGTAGCCAATAAATTGTGATAATAAATTTGTGAAGACTTAATTTGGGTAAATTAGTAATTGCATAAAATGTTTTGAGTATAAGTATGCCTGGTTATAGGCCGACAAGTTTCCATCGGTTTGTACAAACAATGTTGAAGCACTGCACTGTTTTTATATATAGTTGAAACATGTATATTCCTTCAGAGTATGTTTTTTGGAGGTGATTATGCTGTCTTTCACTTGTGGATCTGGGATTTGTATTCCAAAATATCATCGAAAATTGTCTATTTGCTGTTGAACTTTGAAGGAGAAGATCAGTCCCTTTAGCCAGCCCTGAGGCATCCATGGGTGAGTTGGAAGCTTGAAGGGGCGCTATAACAGGTGCACATACAAGCATGCATATACAGCACCCCTGCAAGATCTCCGCTCCTAGGCTGCATTTACCGATGCCAAGAAATGCAATTCAAAGGACCTTGGGGTATCATGATGTACCTAATGTTTTCCTCTCTAAAATCGATCCAAAGGGTGTCATTTGGTGTAAAGAGAATTATGTCGTATGCTTCATTCGGCTGAATTCATAGTCCCCCACAATGCAGTGCAGAACAGGAAGTTTGAAGATCCTGTTAACTGTCAACCCTGTGAGATTTTCTTTCTTTGTTTGCATGAGGCCCTGTCAATTATGTTTTTCTCTACCGAGTGTGCTGCTTTTCCCTAGGTGTGAGCTTGATGTTGAATTAAAATTGTGAAGACCAGTTTTGAGGGTTTTTTTAAAGGTATTTCAAAATATTTAGCTACATAAGGTATTACAGTTTCTAGCAATGTTTTCCGTACTCTGCATAGAAGTGTATAGTTACATGCTGTGCATGCAGTTGTAAGAATGGGGGCATGTTAGCTGACTAGTTAGAGCAATTGAATTTTAACATAGGAGGCTTGGATTTGAGTCTCTCCAAGGTTTCTGATGTGTAGAGACCTTGAGCTAGTCATTCACACAGTTTTTCTCAGTGCTTTACTGTGAGGCTGTGTATGCTTAAAATTCTGAAACTTAGAAGGATGTATGGCAATATGAAATGTGTTGGCTGTTAGAAGAAGATATTTTGCTCTAGCTTGCAGTTGTATAGTGAGGGCTTTTGTCATACCCAGATTTAAAAGCATGTAAATAATTTATAACATTGTAAATAATATTTATTGCGTAAAATTAAGACAGATTGGTGTAGCTTCCAAAGACATAAATATGCATTCAGAGATGCAGTCAGGGTTAAACATTGCGGTGATTGATTAATGTCATGTGTTTCATTCCAATGGATGTGTCCTTAAAATGACTACCAGGTATTTCATTTTGATACTCCACTGTTTTGCGCATAAATTTTCTTATGTATATCAGGTAATGTCAAATAGTTTGTGAGCAAGGATCTCATCATCAGGGACACATTTGACAACGATTTGAATATTGTTTTTGCGTAAAGTATAAAAAGGTCTTTATAGTTGTTAAGTCGACATTGAATGTCTGATAAACCTAACGTACCATCCTGAATATTACTACTAATACCTTCAAATTTACACATGGAGATGATTGCTTGTGTGTTATTCAAGGCATCAGTTAGCTGAATGCCATAAACATTTGTCAGAATGTTATGGAAACTCAAAGATTAGTAGAGAGAATTGTAAATTGCAGTTTCATCTAAAAATGTTACTGCCAAGCAGTGCCAAGTAAACTGGTGCTGGATGTGACTTTGTTGTTGACATAACAATTGGTATTTCATGTCCTCTGTACCATAAATGCTGCAGCATAGGCTATGTAGGACTTATGAAGTCATTATGACATTATGCCCACGTGGGCTTATATGTTGTAACTTGTAAACGTATTGGAAGATATGACTCCAGTGGGGCTATATTTCCATATGAGCTTCATATTTCCTGCCATATGGAGACCATTTGAATTCCATACAGGAATATTGTCCTATGGGCTTCATGTGTCCTGCTTAAGATTTTACTGGTGCTAAAGTGAGTGAGTGAGTGAGTGAGCAACAGTAATTACAGTAGCACAGTTTGCAATGTTTCAGTGCCTTATTAATTGAATTAACATAGATTTATTAACCTTTCTGAGCGTAAATAAATGCGTTCTTGCCTTATTGCCTTATGGGCAAACTAAAGCCAATGTGCATGCCTTTAGGAGTGCCTGATATTTGCTTACTTGTCCAAGTGCCTTTTGTCTGTGAATTCTATGTAAGTAGAAGTGCTGGTAGAGTTTTGGTTGATACTTTACAAAAGTGCTTTATTAGGAGTTGTGTACTTGCTCGTAATTAGTGAGATTTGGCAATGTTTATGAATATTTAGCCAAATTATGGTGAAAAGTCAGGCTTGCTATTTTGATGGCACCATTATTGAAGCCCTACTGTGACCATAGTTACTGTATTCCAGATTTCTCTGCAGTGCCTGTTGGCTCTTAAAGGTATGCCACTTATGCTTAGGTTATGTGATCTAATGTAGTGTGGGGCTCGGTGGTGTAGTGGTGGCATCGTTGCCTTGGAGCCGGAAGGTTCGAGGTTCGAATTCACCTTGCCGCGTAAGGATCTTGTGCAAGTCCTTCACTCACAATTGCTCAGCGCTTCGGCATGAAACTCCGATACAGTGTCCGCTCTGCATTCGGGAGCGCCTCTGAGTAAAGAGTGCTTGAAGGGATGCTCTAACAAGTGCACATGTATACAAACAAACAAACAAACTTGCCTGGATGTTGGCTTGACATGATGCTGGTAGTTGCAGTGAAGTTATTCTTAGTTATTAGCTGGAAATACTAGACATCCCGACACTTTGTTTTAGCTCTCCCTTCTTTATGTGGTTTTGGTTTTGTAATTGGAACCAGTGGCAGATTCCGAGGTTAATTCTGGTTTCCTGATATGGTGGATATGTTGTCTTTGTGCTTGCACTGACCAGTGACTTTTGGATCAACTGCCAAGATGTTCCTTTTGTGGCATTGTTTTGACCCACAGATTTAATCTCATAATGATGCATTGAAGTCTAGTATGTTACTATTGAAGTCTAGTATGTTACTCGTTGCCCAAGATAATTTGGTCAGGCTTATAATTTTATGTCTGTTTACGCTATTTTGCCAGTTGCCTGTGGTCATTGTCAGTTAACTCTGACTTTTTCAAGTACTGTTTCAGTTGAAGGAACTGTGTGTATTTTGAGTGACTGTACAATATACATGACTGGATTGCCAGTGTTATTAGGCACCAATGCACATATCTTACTTAAGTTCATTTGTGACATGCTTGTGAAGCCGATTGATATTTTTCTTAAAGCTTTTAAAGGTTGTGCCTTGAAGAACTTTGCGATAATTCAACTGTATTGATGTCAAAATAAATTTTATATAGAAATTTCCTAAGACTACTATTTGTTGCTCAGGGCGTACATGTATGTGTGTAAGGGCATGAAGATTTCTAGAAAAAAACTTTCAAACCTTTGATGCGTAACTGTATAAATTGAAAAACATATTGAATTTCTTATACAAGTTTGCAACTTTATCTTTACCAGGCAGTGTTATCTGGCGATTTACTTATGTGGGGTGTTGTATGAATAAAATTAATGGTAATGTGCAATAAAGTGGTGAAGAGATACATTAGCGTTCATGATGTGGTGTCTGTCCATGCATTTGATTGTGCAGGCAAATGAAGTTGTTGAAGAGCAGCTGTAGAGATATATTTATAAAAACGACATTGTGATTTGCTATTTGGGGCATTCTAAATATGGGCAATAGAGTTGTTGGAAAGCTTTACTGAAACATTTATGGCATTCTTTTATGAGATGGCATGGATTGATGCATTTTGATGAATACGTTTTGTCTCAAACTTAGAATTTTTGTGACTTTTGGATCATTGGATGCTTGATTGAAAGTAAGTAACACCAATAGCAAACCGATGTTTATACCAAACAATTTCTAACTGCAAACGTTTTGATGTTTTGACATGAATTTAAGCAATCAGATGTAAGTGATAAGATGATTTGGTCTTATGATCCCAAAGCAGAGAATATAGCCTACACTTGTTTTTTTGCTCTTCTAATTTCTTTTCTCTGGAAACTTTTAGAGATTTGTTGTTGTGCCCAGAGCATAACTCATGTTTTTTGCAATGACAGTTTTTCATAAGCATTAAACCCTGCTGGAGACTTTATCTGCTGAGTGTTGTAACTTAAGTTGTTGTCAAGCAAACATACATATTGTTTAGAGGCATTTTCGCACTGTCTGGATTGTTCAGGGCATTTTCCAGGGCTGCTCCCTTGTGTCTGGCATGCATGTTCGTTCTCGCTTGCTGATAATATGAACTGCAGTCGATAATAATAATAATAATAATAATAATAATAGTAATAATAACTAAGCACGTTTGCACAGTTGACCGATGAGGATGACCGTTGACTCCAGAACAACAAAGCTTTTATTAGTGTTTTTATAGCCTGAGGGATCATGGGGCGCGGTGGTCTAGTGGTGGCGTCGTTGCCTTGGAGCCGGAAGGTCCGAGGTTCGAATCCACCTCCCCGCGTAAGGACCTTGGGCAAGTCCTTCATTTACAATTGCTCAGCGCTTCGGCATGAAACTCCGATGCAGTGTCCGCTCTGCATCGGGAGCGCCTCTGAGTAGACGCTATAACAAGTGCACATACATACATCATATATACCTCAGGCGCATTGAAAAAATAAATAAAATAATAATAATAACAATTTATATGGCGCCGGAACATGACCATACCGCTACAAGGGCGCCTCACAGTCATCAAACTGACAAAGAGATCATTGGTATCGTAGGCCTATGTAGGCCTATCATGTGGTTTATAATAGGACTGAAAGTGATCGGGCAGTAGGCAGGGTTGTACACGACGGTAGGCCTATAGGCGGGTATAGACTACAGGCCAGTATGAGAATTGTGGAAAAATAGCTGGGGGGTTGGCCTATGATAAACTTGAAATTGGGGTATGAAAAACATACTTTAACATGGGGCTCTAAAAAAGACTGGGGGGTTGAACCCCTCAACCCCCCGGCAATTCTCACCCTGCTACAGGCTATAGTAGGCCTACTCACCTACGGGAAAAACGGCATCGTGTACTCGCCTCCAAAAACCAGGGTGGTAATGGTATACGCGGGTATACAGCGTATGCTCGCCTCACAAAGAATTGAATGAGAAAAAAATGTGTGAGAAATGAAATTACGAGCAGAAAATAGTCGAAAATCGCGGAAGGTAGTGGTTTTTGGATTGCAATGGGTAAAAGTAAGAAGAAAAAGTGACCACTAAAAATGGAAGTCAAAACATTTTCGGCCAAAAGAGCCGATTTTTTCGACCGGTGTGTAGGCCTACTCACCTAAAAAGTTACTAGGCTAGTAGAGCCCTGCTCGTAGCCCTATGCCATTTATAGGATCGAAGTGTGGTAAAGCATGAAATCTTGTGACAAGCAGTTGATTAAGAAATAAGTTAGTCAACGTAGGTCTAGGCTAAATTGGCAAAGAACTTAATTGGGCCTCTTCTGTAGAGGTAGAATATTTTTTATTGTGTGAATTCCCTTAATTATGACTTTTGTTTTGTTAAGTACATAATACGTAGCCTAGGTAGACCCATCTATAGCCTATGTTTAGCGCGCTTAAAACTTTGCATTCTAGCTGGGACGCTCGATATTAAGCAGTTAGACTTAGACCTCCGAAATGATCAACATCGACAGAATTAAAAGAGACACGGAGTCTCGAAAACCATAGCAACAGAATGACCTTAATTAGAAAGACTATCGGACGACAGACAGACAAACAGAAAACCAGCCAGACGCAACCATACAGTAAGAAAGTCTCTTTTCTATGTGAGCATAATAATTATTATAGTCCTGCTTGTCTGTCTCTAATCTACTGTAGTACTGTCTGAAGGCGAATCCTGCATTATGACGTCATTTACTCATTTGCATAGAAGCGTTACTCTGCTTCAAAGCGCATTCACCCTTATGACGTCATCTTCATAGAAGTGGTTCCTACGTCTCAAGGCGCATTCTATATAATGAGAGATTCATGAGTCATGACGTCATTTTCATAGAAGCGTTTCCCATGTCTGAAAGTGTCTCCAGCATTATGACGTCGTTTTCTTGGAAGTGTGATTTAAAATCATAAATTATATATTTATGTGTGGACAGGCTTTTAGTCTCGGTTCGCGTAGTTCATACAGTATAATACTTATTGATCATGGAAATTGTAAACAAGAATAGTCGACAAGCCACAGGTTTAAAATAGAGATCGACTCAGCTGTAGATGACGCTACGCATGAAGACGAATTGAGACAAAAGATGGTCTCTAAACGATACGGGGACTAATCGGGGACCGCTATTGATAGATCTTACGTAAGATTTTCCCGATTGTGCAGTTTCGCCATCATTAAATTTATGTGGTTAGCTAATTGCTATGAACGTCAACACTTTTGATGAATGCTTTTAAAATAAAAAATTATGATCTTCGTGCATAAAATTGTGTTCTTGATAACTCGAACAAAGCCTTTCCGTGTAGGTCTAGGTATATTTAGGCCAGGCCCGCATTAAGGTTAGTGTGGGCCCGGGTGCTGTGACAACCTTGCGGGCCCCTTCTGTCAGCCAACGGTCCACAAAGCACAGGGATGCTAGTCTCAATTTTAAACAGGTCAGATCCGGCCGAAAAAGGTTAGAAAAGGCTAGATTGAGAATTTCTGAGAAAATACATGAATTTCTCGTTTTTTCGCGTTTGAAATTTAAATTTCTGAGGACCATTTTTATTCATCCGACCAAAATTTGCTCCTTTTCCAGAAAAAAATTCTGATAATTTTTGGGTTTCGTATTCACAATATTTTTGATTTTTTCACGTCTTTTGTGCATTTGCAACAAAAAAATATATTTTTATGTGTAAACGGTTGGAAAAACCGCCGTGAGAAAAAGGCTAGATCATGAAGAACCCTAGAAACCTAGACAAGACCGAAAAACCTAGATCTAGGTGGGAAAAGCTGTGAGTGACATCTCTGACAAGGCATATAATTTTTCTCGCTCAAAGATTTTGCATAGGCACAGGCACAGTCGGTAGCCTAATAATCGTAGGCTATTCGTAAAAATGGACGCCTGCACATAGGGGCAAGATGGGCACTTGCCCTGCAAAATTGAAAACTATGTTTAACTAATAGCTTTATTAGCTTACTTTAAGGCTCTTAGTAAATTTCTTAGCCCTAAAGCACTAAATAGCCTACACTATAGTGATGTACAAACTGAAGCTGAGAAATTGCGATGTAGAAACCTAAACTAAAAATGCACATGTCGTTAATTTCCTGCTTTGCATTTTTCACGCTTTTTCGAAATAATTTAGCCATTACTAGCTCATAATTTCCAAAGAAAAAATATCACAACAATGGTAAATTCCTGCGAGTTCAAAAAATTTATAAATAGTTAGTTCGAGTTCATAAATCTGATGTGTGACAGAACTTTTGAATGGCATCGTATTTCTTAATGTTGCAGCATTCTTGCTAAGAAATTTCATCATTTCCAAAAATGTGGGCCCTCAAAAATGCGGGCCCCCAAAGCTGCGGGCCCGGGTGCTGCAGCACCCTTAGCACCTACCTTAATGCGGGCCTGATTTAGGCCTAGGTCTATTTATTCGGACACTTTATACCTAGCCTAGCACACATGTCATAGTCGGATATAGAGTAGACATATTCACAAAAATATCGGAAGTACCGACTTTCCTTTTGTTCGCTCCCTCCGTCAGTCATTCAGTCCAATATTCACTTCTACATTCAGGAAACTAATTAAAATCAAATCTAACAGCAACCGATAATAATTGTACGTAAACATATTAAGCAAAGTCGAAATGGTGCGAAGCTCACTAGAGAAGTTACGACATCAAAGCTACAGGCTATAAGAGCAACTATCTATCAATTAAGTCTATAAATGCTTAAAATGTTACAAACATATTTTACATTGCAGACTAAATAAAATAACCTATCACATAAGCTGACCCAGGTCTCTCGTCATTACTGAGAACCTGCAAGTAGTTGTATTAAGGCTAGATCTAGCAGACCAGCCGTGCATTTTGCCAAGAAGATTTAGGCCCTACATTACATTACATTACAAATACGATACGTTAAAATAATATAAAAAAACTGTTATAAAATGCGAATCGAGTGATTCGAGTCCCGCGTTCAGCTGTTGAACGTATAGTCTCGGAACAACACTAAATCTTGTGCTTGCTCAATGAAAATAGAACCCGTGTAGATTCTGGTCCCAGTTTGATATTCAAGTAGCACCAATAATTATTATTATAATCAGGATCATAATATATCACAGGGCACATTCTGAAACGACACCCGAATTCTGTCAACATCCTGGAGCAGCAAATGGCCTGCAGTCGGTGGGGGATGGGCGTGTGCCTGTTATAGATAGGATACTTCGCCCCCTCCGGGGTTATCAATTGTCACGAGGGTTTCGCAGTCTTTCCGTTGTTGCTTCCCGTGTGGACAAGGATGCTGGAGTAATTCATTCTCCACAAGGCACATGGAGCTAGTCTGGAAAAGACAAGAAAAACATTGATTAATAATTATCATTTAATTTAACACTGACACAACGCATTAAGATTACAGTCCGTAATGAGCGGATGATCGCAAGTTATTAGAGGAGTCGAATTTAAATGTTGGCAGCCATGCAAGGATCCATAATGCCCTACTGCTAAATTTACCAACGCCATCTGCCGAATGGAAGGTTGAGTGGACCTTTTCAGGCATTGCTTAAATTGTGGCTGGACGGTCATGAACGGCGTCCATGCACTTATTTTAATATCTGAACGTCGTCCTGCCACTTATTTGGCCAGCACAGCCTGAAAAGGTAAGGGCGTCCAGGCACTTCTTTTGGAAAGGTAAGGGGCGTCCAGGCACTTCTTGTTTCAAACTTTAGGCACTGTTTCAGGCCAACACAAACAACTATAACCCAAATGAAGGTCATCGACTGATTTACATATTTGGATGCGCCCTTGAGGTCTTCCATACACAATGGGAGAGGCTTAATTAGAATCGGCTCCTTTGGATCCGCTTTTGAGGCTCACAACAAATTAATCATCAGTTCCTGAAGCAAACAACGAGGATCAAAGGTTACTGTACACAGCTATTATAGTGCAGAAGTCGATGATTAAGTGAGATAATTATAAGTTTGCTTATAGAAGTATTAGGACTGTAGGCTACTGCGTCCGGGTTTCGAATCTGGGAATGCGCAGTTTAATAATAATGTTATTATTGTTAGTAGATTTATTTTAGGCTACTCCTAGACCATACACTCTCATCAGCATAGGCGTAGGAGACGGGCCCCCTCCCCAAATTTCGGGCAAGTCTGATTTTTCTGGCAAGCAGACCCGGAAAAAAGTTTTAAAAATGTCGGGAAAAAGTACCGGATGACTAAAAAAGGTCGTCAGAATTTTCGGGCAAACGTAACGGGAATTTTTCTTAAGATTTCGGCCGGATGAAAACAAACATTTCGGGCAAAAGTCTCATCCCCCCCCCCACTGCGGGTATGTCCCTTAGTACCCTACGCCTATGCTCATCAGCACTGAAGTGCTGCCATTGCAATGTGGAAATTAACGACTGCTCGTCTCTACGCGCCTCGGCGCTCGTCCACCGTACGCTCGTGCTATAACCCGGAAACCTTGATTCCCAGAGGAGGGGGGACTAGATTAACACCGCCACACATTTGATATCCTTCCAGTCCCTTTTTAATGGGTTCAGCTAATAATTATGGTGACCGACCTGGTAGTGTTTGACGAAGTCAGCGAGGGACTTGTGAACGATTTGATTCGTTCCAAAGAACTGATAACCGGCGTCTGTGGCATCGATCAGGTAATGCTTGATGTTCGTCCCTTCTCCTTTGTACGACAGACCGTAGCCCCAGACTTTGTCGCTCAACCGGATCACGTAGCTACCAGTCGGTCGACTGCGTAACATGGACTCGGCGTGCTCACGACTTATCATGCCTGCCCATCAATAACATTATAGACATTCATTCATTCAAGAATTGCTAGAAGGATCCAGTCAGTCAGTCAGTCAGTCAGTCAGTCAGTCAGTCAGTCAGTCAGTCAGTCAGTCAGCCAGCCAGCCAGTAAGTAAGTAAGTGAGTGAGTGTGAGTGAGTGAGAGTGTATATATATATATATATATTCCTCATTGTACCAGCTGCTAATCGCCATCTGGTTTAACAACACGACAAGTAAAAACGAATAGAAAGACAAAACTGGCAGAGATGATAAAGCTAGATAATTGGGCCCCTATGTTTTATCAATGATAGGCCATAATGTAATAGACCTAAAGGCTTAATGAGAAACAAATTTTTACAAACAAACTAAAGTGATAAAAGTGCAGGTAAGCCCACGACCAACAATTTCATACAGTATGATAGACATTGATAGTATTCAGTTGTTATTTTCAGGTTTTTACTGATCGTAGTTAATTATTTGCAGCATCATATGCAAAAAGGCATAGATCATAATAATCCTAAATCATCAGACAGGCATATAGGCCTGTAGGCTAACTACCTAACCCGGGCCTCTAAATATCGTCGGGCCCTTGGATATTTCTATTTGCCTCTGCACCCTTCTCGGTGGCCCTAATGCAAATTAGTATTTGTCAATTATTGACAACTCAAGGGCCTATAATCATAGGCGTAGGAGGCGGGGGTCCAGGGGGGGCAAATGCCCCCCCAAATTTCGGGCAAGTCTGATTTTTCGGGCAAGCAGACCCGGAAAAATAAAAAAGGTTTTAATTTTTTTATAATTTTTTTATTTTTCCGGGTCTTCTTGCCCGAAAAATCAGACTTGCCCGAACAAAAAACCTTTCGGGCAAAAAGTAACGGGAAATTTCAGAAGATTTCAGCCAGATGACTAGAAAAAGGTCGTCAAAATTTTTGGGCAAACGTAACGAAAATTTTTATTAAGATTTCGGCCGGACGAAAAAAATTTTTCGGGCAAAAGTCTCATTTTTGCCCCCCCAACGCTGAAATGTCCCCTACGCCTATGCCTATAATTATTATAGTAAGGGAAACGAACGTCTCTCCTATGCTCCACGTGAGACATGGTAGCTTTATCCCGTATACCTGTATGTCTACCTGTTATTCCTCCATTCTATTTCACCAGTATAAGTAGCACTTTGTATGCACACGTTTGTCGGCAGACAACCAGCGGCGCAAACACTCGAGGGGTTTCAGAATCCGGTCATAAATTGGACTCGATTCAGAAGGTGTCAATTCCTACTTAGCCTATGTACAGTTTTACACATCATGTATACACTAAGCAGTAGTATGTGCATTATACGCATGTACAGCACGCTATCCTGATTTAGTCTATCCTATCAAAGTATGCAGAACTTATTTGATCTGAAGCATTTCATGCAAATTGACAATAATTATTAATTTTCAAGTAACATTATAGACTTACCGTGGAAATAATCGGCCAGCTGTTTCGTTCGTGGATCTAACCCTGAACCCTTTGGAACTTCTGTTTCCCGAAACCACTTCATTACTTCCTCTTTATTCGAAGGCCTGGGTGGTCTGCCCTTCGTTGGTCTGTTTTATAAAAGACAATGCCACCGTTGCACTCATAAGAAAACTAACAGAATCGAAATAAGAGCAATAACAACAGTAGAAACATATTTCGATTGTGGGTCCCACCATCTGGAATGGCCTCCAATTTGCCCTGCGATTGATGACAAGGCTAACGTTTTCGCTGTGTCTGGGCTTGGAGCGTTTCTGAGTAGGTCTCATGAAGAGATTGAAGAGACGCCATATAGGCCTAAGTACGAGACGGTCAGATAGGTCTACTGTAAGATAGCCTATAAGAAGCATATAAGAGAACAAAGCGTAAGAGTGTCAGCAAAGAGCGTGGAACAATTGAGGCAGAGTATAGGTGGGAATCCAAAAGGAGCGTTTCTTGAAGGGACTCCTCCATTAGGAAATTAGGATCGCATTGCATTATTGGCATTAATTTATTACTACAGAAAGTCTATACATGTACCTGACTCCGGGCGTCGGCTTTTCGACAGCTGCGAATCTGAGTCCTATCGTGAAGCTTCCGATGATCTGACTTTCCGTCTTCAGTTTTCGCATCGTTCGCCGGTGATCTTCTCTCGCCTTCTTAGCAATCAAACGCTGCTTCTCCTCCTCCTGCTTAGATTTCTTCTCTAGAAGAAAAAACAATTAACCCATAATGCATCAAATCTTTCTCTTGCAGATTTCTCTCGCATCCCTGTTCTACATTATTGTTTGCCAGTAAATAATTATAATAGTTGGAGTAATGGCAACAGTAATATAATATTATATTCGACGGTGCTGGATCTTTTCATCGCCTTCTCAATAGGCCTACATTTATTTTTGATCAGGCCTGGTTGGAAACGCCTGTTCAGTAGAGGCCTTAAAGGGCGCTATATATAAATGTGATTGATTGATTGATTGATTGACTGCTTGATTGCTTGCTTGCTTTATTGCTTGATTGATTGATTGCTTGATTGCTTGATTGCTTAATTGCTTGATTGCTTGGTTTATTGCTTGCTTGCTTGCTTGCTTGCTTGATTGCTTGATTGCTTGATTGCTTGATTGCATGCTTGCTTGATTGCTTGGTTTATTGATTGATTGATTGATTGATCGATTGATTGATTGATATGCGTTGTAATTCTATTGACCTTGTTCCAGCCATTGACTGTTGATCGTCTGTCCCTGTTGTTCCGCTTCGTCGATGCTCTGCTGTCTCTGAAACTGTAGCGATGCAAAGATCTCACTTGATCTCTTCTCCTTCACCGAATTGATCGACGCCATCATGTTCGAATTCACCTTCACACGTAACGGCTGCACAACAACAATATTCATTACTTTAATCAATCAACATTTCGTCACGTATACATACTTACAGGGGCACTTTGTGTCCATACTTTTATACACACAGTCACGCATACATGTAGGGCACACTTAATCATGTGTACATAAAATATTATGTATAAATGAATTTAGCCTATACATGTATAAACGTGTACAATGTACATGTTAAGTATATTCTACTCTTTCATTCTTTTTTATCTATGGCTGGGCTGGGGGCACCTCTGAGTAGCTCTGTTGCGGAGGCGCTATATAAATTCTCGGAATGAATGAATGAATATACAATTATACATGGAGTTTTCATCCTGTGTGAAAACCTGGACCAACGTTATCTAAAATCCCAGCATTGGAAATAATTTGATGTTTGATTTTTATAGTGCACTTAATTGACTGGAATGAATTTCGTGGAATAACTCACTGCTTTCGTTTCTTCAGCTGGTTGCTGCTGTTTTGTATATCCAGTTTTTGTTGGTCCTTTAGATCCCGGTTGACTAGATAAGCTTAAGTTTTTTAAATCACCGACTGGGCCTGACGAGATATTTTGCTTCCTATGCGCAAAAGCAACAAACAGACATGATGGATGGATGGATGGATGGATGGATGGATGAATAGATGGACAGATACATGGATGGATAGATGGGTGGGCGGGTGGATGAATGGATCAATGAATGAATGATCAACTTTCTACAGGGACAACAATTCCAAAGTTTTTGATAAAATAAATACTCTACTCAAAACCTTATCAGATAAGCTTTTATAGTTTAAACACGATATGAAAAAGCTGAATAATATAAACCGACTAATTGTATTAGTAAGAATGCTATTCAAACTTGTATTAACTGTAATATTGTAGTGCTTTATTTTATTTATCTGCATGCGTAGTTATGGCAATACATACTTTATTTTTATACAACAATTGCTCATTTATCTGTTAGGACCTGATAGACATTTAATTCTTTAGTCGTAGCCTTCAACCGCTAGAGTATTTCTTGACATGCATACATGATAGAAGGCCATCCAATATATGCAAACAGCACCGGAAAGCCTTACTTTGCAAGGTACATAGGCTACATGACTTGACTAAAAGCATCAGTTTCCGGATAAGGGTTAGTATTTGCACACCAAACACAACGACCAAAGACTGAAGAACAAGTCTAATATAATGACTTCTGTAGCGCTGTTATAATCATGCACAAGCATCAATCGTAATAGAGAATAGATGAATAGATATAATATTATTTAAAACTCGTTATATGATGGAGTAGAGTCTCTTGTTCGAATTTCAGTAGGTCGTAATTGTCAGCTGGGCAACTCTTTGTCGCGAAATTATTGCTCTGTAACAGGCCATTATAATTGTAGGCAGTAAAATTTGTGAAACTTGTTTTAACCCTTTAATGCCGAGATGGTAGTAAATGGTATGGGAAATCCTATACCCTCTGGCATTAAAGGGTTAAAACTGAGCTGTTTACAATAATTAACAGTTTATAATTTGAAGACTCAGCGCGTACCATAATTGTTCTACAACTTTCTTCGTGTCATTTTCACTGAAACCATGACTCTCAAGTTTCTTTGCTAGTTCTTCCTGATCCTGTAACTTCCTGCATACCAAACATAGTTTTTTTCACATATCGACACACCAACACCAGCATCATGCAGGTCGTGTAAAATACCGATTGCAATGGTAAAACGATATACAACAGTAGAATTTAATCGTCATTAACACAGTGTCTAGAAAGAGAATGTTCTCAACTTCTCGTATATCAGTCTATATATAGAACATGATACATAACACCCCAGTTACTGCATTGATAATTTGGTTTCAGTCTTTAAGTCAGAATGTCTCTATTGGTCACCCGAATGCATAAACTAGTTGTTGTTAATGCCGTGTCAAGTCACATATATAAATAACCCTCAGGCTGAGTCAGGCCTTCTTCTCTGAAATGTTTGTACGCCATGAGTTGTCGCCAAAACGTTACAGTAGGTATTATCAGAACACACATACATACAGAAGTATGGATTCTATCCAAGAACCTCTCCGGGCATGACATTGTGTTCTGCTACCAGGACAGCTTATGTTCTATAATTATCAGAATATGCCCATTGCCCACACAGTAATTCTCACTTCCGCCACAGCACTTTAAGTTTAACCAGTCTCATCTATAAGACGACTATTGTCAGACTCTAATTATGCTTCACCTGATTCTAACTCAAAATGTGGCAAAGGTCAAGATTGGTTTTGACCTTTGCCACACCACTATTCTAACTAATCTTAGCCTTAGTTCGTCAATACCCTTTTGGCAGTTATGTCGCAGCATTAGGCTACTCTATAAAGTCTAGAGTCTATACACACCCAGACGCGGATAGAAAATAGTTTTATTCCTCAGGGCTGCATAATACCCATCAAAGTTGTCTTTAGCGATGTCAGAAAAACAGTTGGAATTCATATGGTACTATAGACTATATACGATATCGACACTTTTCTCAATTGCTCTTCTTAAAGTCCACACTAATGTCTGGTTTACGGTCACAATTAGTCGGTCTTTCACACGGTCAGACAAACGTGCTGTTAGTACAGGCGTCCATAGTGGCATAACAACAACAATATAATATTATAACAACGTTACTGCATTATGAAGATGTATAGGCCTACGCGTGCACACAAATGCAAATTCAGATTGCATAACAGCTATTTTACAATCCGTATTGTTTGTTTGTTTGTTTGTTTGTATGTGCACTTGTTATAGCGCCCCTTCAAGCTCTCTCTACTCAGAGGCGCTCCCGATGCAGAGCGGACACTGCATCGGAGTTTCACGCCGAAGCGCTGAGCAATTGTAAGTGAAGGACTTGCCCAAGGTCCTTACGTGGTGAGGTGGATTCGAACCTCGGACCTTCCGGCTCCAAGGCAACGACGCCACCACTAGACCACCGCGCCCCACGTATTATTAAGACAATAATATAATAATGTAAGTAAAAACTGAAGATCGTTATAAACCAGCAAATAATAACCAGATTAGTTGAATATGTTATTGAACTCCAGATATATTTGAATGCAACACAATACACTAAGCATGCAACATGCAAGAATTGGAGAAATAAAGAAATAAAGGCAGATGAAGGTTATGCATGGATAGACAACAGAAATGAGAGCATTACATCACCTGGACTAACATCAAGTGAAGCATCGGACATGATGACGATAATTGACCGAGAAACAATGACCATCATTTATTGATGCCAAAATCTGGCACCAATGACTGATGATGATCTTGATGGTGATTGTTATGATGATGATGATTATGATGGTCGTGGTGGCGATTGATATATGATGATGATGATGATGATTGCGATAATGATTACGATGATGATGATGATGGTGATGATGGTGGTGGTTGTGATGATGATGATGGTGGTCGTGGTGGTGGTCGTGGTGGTGGTGGTGGTAATGATGATGATGATGCTGATGATGATGGTTGTGGTGATGATTATGATGATGATTATGATGGTTGTGATGATGATGATAATGATGACGACGACGACGACAACAATGATGACGATGACATCATTGAAAGCGTCACAGAGAGGTCTAAACATAACTTAGCTAGACCCTGTATACATAACTGTGTGAGTTGAGAAGAGAGAGAAAGCGTATAATTATTAAACCTGATCGTTGCTTCAGCTTCATGTTCAGCAAGGTTCCTCGCCTGGTGTTGAGCTTCGTCTTCTAGCATCTGTTCGATGCTTTTGTCTTTCGGATGGTCACCCATCACCCACGTCCACGGCAGACCATCAGAACCGCTTCTGAAACCCACCTGACGCCCTCCTGTGCATATATACACGTGTATATTCATTCATTCATTCATTCATTCATTCATTCATTCATTCATTCATTCGGACATTTACATAGCGCTCCTTCAAGTAAAAAACTACTCAGAGGCACTCTGTATATATACAGTAAACATACTAAACATGCATCCTTCATGTATATGCCTCCATTGTACATCTGTGCCTATAATTATAGTTTCTTTGCTTATTGCACAACTGTGACTGTAAAATATTATAGGCCTATAAACTAATACTTTAAACTGTTCAGGTTTCGTTTCCTGTAAGGTCGTAAATCCCCACCCCTCCCCCCAAAAAAGAAGAGCAGTCACTTTTTAAGCTAACCCTGACGCAGCCATGGGTTTGTAGTGCTAGTGTCGGAATATGAAGGTGCATGGGTAGACAGTCCTCTCCCTCACCGTCTTATCTTCCCACCGGTATATTGTACGGTCAGTGTAGACTACTCGCTGTAGCCCAGTTGGCTATAATAGGGGAGCTGCAAGGTGGAGCAGTATAATTCTCGAACGAAATTTTCCGCCCTGTTATGGCCAGGACTTGAATCCTGACATCACGATTGGCAGTCCAGCACGCTTACCATAGCACTGTCGACCCCCGCCCCTCATCAATTTTAAGCTTATAAGATAGAATGTAACACATGGCCTATATATTATATATTGCAAGGTACCAGATAAGGGATAGTTGTGAAGCAAGCTGTGTTTATTTCTTTAGAATTATGAAATGACTCTCAGTTTTTCATTTTGTTTTTTGGCCTATAATGTTCCAACTGCTTGAACTAAGGTTCACATGCACGAAAGAAAACAATTTAAACTGCTGTCTCTTATCAGTAAATTTCAGAAAACCATAGATAAGCTTATCTCTTATCGGACTTGCACTAAACAGTAAGCTTAGACGTAGGCCTACATTAATTGTCTCACAGCGGTGAATTCTTTCAGCCCAGAAATAATCTGGTCTCTTATCGTTGTCACAAAACAGGCTCCATGCAAATGACGTTGAAACCATTATGCATTCAGACTGCATGCCTTTGCCGTGATAATAGCCTACCAAACGCATGCTGGTGCTTAAGAAAATTGCTGGACAGAATAGGCCCACACACAATTGCAGCAAAACCAGCAACACAATTCTATGTAAGCAATGTCAACAAACAGTGTCTAAAATGATTTGGATGAGCATTGAGCACTGTGAAGGCCGTATAGAAGAGTTTTATTGGAACGCATGTGTTTCCAGGGTTCTATGCGTGGCGAGCAGTGGGAACGAAAGCAGAGATGTTCTATAGCTTTTCCCACCCACTTTAAATCCTGTTATGAACAAACCTGTTTTCTTTGGTTTCGCAGATTTCTTCTCTTCCCTCTCGAGCTGTTCTTCCCGTTCTTTCCATCGTCTGATTTGTTCCTAGATTATTATTGCAATTCCAAACAGACGTTCGAATAATAAAACCACAAATGCAAATATTCAAGATTCTTTTATTCTATATATAACATTATGTGGACCAGTAGAGTAATTGTTTTGAACATAGGTAAGAGCGGGAGTGAGTTTGTGAGCAAGTGGTGAGCTGGTGAGTGAGTGATTGAGGGAGTGACTGAACAAGCGAGTGAGCAAGCGAGTGAGCAGATGAGGAGTGAGCATGCTTTTTGACCAGGCCTGGGTTGGGAGCGCCTCTGAGTAGTGATCTTGAAGGGGCGCTATAGAAATTTATGTAATTGATTGATTGATTGATTGATTGATTGATTGATTGATTGATTGATTGATTGCTTGATTGATTGATTGATTGATTGAGTCTTTATACCTCTCTCATTTTGCAGAAGAGCATCTGCTTCTGCTCCTCATCGAGTTCAGCCAACAGATCAGGATCGATGTACATATCTTTGAGAATCTGTTGCAGCATCTTTGACGGTCTCACTTCTCACGAACTGAACACAGAAATGAACAATGACCCCTCTGCCTCTGTCTCTGTGTCTCTATCTGTCTCTGTGTCTCTCTCTATCTGTCTCTTTGTCTCTGTCTCTGTCTCTTTGTCTGTCTTTGGAGCACCACTGGTGACACGCCAATCACCACGCTTCACTGAATTCCGTGGCCAGATGGTTGTCTAATCGGCCTTCTTTAAGCGACCTCCAACGACCAATTCTCAGACGCATCAAAGCGAAATCGACGCAGAAGTTCTGTCCTTTAAATAACACACCAATGAAAGCAATGAGACAAATAAGTGCAAGTTTTCAAGAAAGAAAAGTTTGATCGCTTCTGCACGAGAAGCTCGTTCTCTAAGAGATGCTGTAGGCCTAAAACTAGAAAAACCTATGAATCCATAAGCTTTACGCATTTGCCTCGTTAATGCTGTGCTACCATGAAACGAATGATATGGAGGAGCCTGCAATGCCAGTGATAGACAATTTGGAACAAAGTGTAGCCATTAGATGACGGCTGTTATTCTACTAGTATACATTTGTGCTTCACCCCTAACCATCTTGGTTTGTATAGTCTTTAAGAAAGAATGACATTGCCACCAGTCAGACAATATCTTCATTGCCTACTTCGCATTACACGAATCCTGGTGTCGAACCCAGGTGGGTGATATCATACAGGCGACGGAAGACCCGCGAGTCGTTCAACCGTCCACTGTGCTACTTTGACAGCGATGATTGTGGTAATTATATGGACCATCGAATTAAAGAGACATGCATGGCTGAACACGAGCTCTATGGCCCAGTTGCTGACCGGTTCTAAGCTCATCCTGGCTGCATGGAGTTAGAGCAACAGCATTCACGAGAAAGACCTATAGGTGGTAGAATTAATGTACTTATGCACTGTTCTGCAGTCTCGTTAATGTCAATGCTTAACATTTATATGCATTGATAAATTAATTATCATAAGGCAAAGTAGCCTATATCACCCATTTGCAGAAGGCGGGGCGTCTAAATGGAAGTTTGTTTAGCCTATATATATATATATATATATATATATATATATATATATATATATATATATATATATATAGGCTATACGCCTTCTACTCTTTATATACGCTTATACCTGCAGACTTGAATGCGTCCATATTGGCCTAATCTTACTGGCATTTAAAAGACCTGTGCTACATTCAATGCTTTGACTCTTGATACACACAATCACACATACAAGCAAATATACAGATATACATACAAGTTCGCATACATTATATATATATATATATATATATATATATATATATATATATATATATATGCATGCGAGCATGTATATACTATAGGCATATTCTTAGACGTAAACATACATTTATGCATGAATAATCGCATAAACAGACCTATGCATATAAATTTTCTTCAAGTTTACAAAAATCATGTAGGCTGCACAATATCTATATGCACATTTTTATGTATGCGTATAAGCATATATATATATATATATTGTGTATATATATAATTTTTATACGAATGTGTTATTGCATACGAGACATACTAAAGGCTGCATGAATATATCACACAGCCTTGTTGTCGCTGTTTATTTATTCACATTAATTTTGTCATGAGTGACTCATGACCTAGTTCTCGAGAGCACGAGTCTTGTAAGTTGCATTGCAGTTCATTAATGCGACGACGTCCAGGCCATAAGACCTCAATTAAGGGACCGAGTACAGTGCACAGGTAAAATTCAGGAGGCATACCTGTGAAAGGTAGACCATAGAACTTGGCTTTTGAGGGCAAACGATACGCTAATGCATGGGCTCAACCGAAACTGATTTTTCATCACGAAGATTATTTAGCGCCCATTTCAGTGTTACCACTCAAGTCGTTCATAAAAATGCAGCTGAGCTGGGTAGAACTGCGAATAAATTCGGAATTTCTAGTTGGCATGATTTCATTCCAGGCCATGGAAGGCTTCAGAGTTCGTAAAACGAACTCTAGATCTTTGCTGAGTCATATCCCTAATGGAAAAGGTCACTTAGAATAAATTCAAGAGCGAATAGGCGCACGGGTTTGAGAGGCAATGTGTACGAATAAATTATCCCAAATTTTCTTGGGTCATTTTTTAAATCCATTGTTTCCTTTAGTTTTATGACTTTATTGAAATCATTAATTTTGATGCAGCCAGTCTTGATTTGCCTTCCTTATAATAAAAACATTGAGTTGACACATTATTTAGTTTCACGTAGGCTACAAAACGCGGAGAGCTTTCAAAGATAACAGAGGACCATGGTGAACACTGCAAGTCATAGAGTGTCAAGAGTCTATCACACGTCCACGTTTATTTACATAGCGTCGTTTTATTTGGATCTGTTAGACTGTTAATCCGTTAATAAGGTGAGAAAGACTTCGAATTAAACGAGGTTTCTATCGCCAGGTCATCACCACATAATTATAATTCCAGGGGTAGTGCTTAGCACATGACTCAAGTTAACCCTCCGCCCGCCACTACAACTTGAGGCTGCGTCTGCATTAGCCCACAAGGCCCAGCTGGCAAGCCAAAACTTTGCCTGATCAGATACGCATTGGCCCAAGTAGCAGCCTCTAGCAACAACAGCACGCGTCTCTTTGTGTCTGTTTTCGGGTAGAATGAAGTCATAACACTGACAGGCCCTCGAGTTAAGGCCGGAGACTAGTATGCAATTATGTATGCAGCATATTGTGTTTGGTGAGGTCTCGCGGTGCTTGGCTATATCAACATGTCTTACTAGGCTACGTATTTTGATAACACAGTTGTAGAGTTGAAAACTCCGCCGCTGGCTGTTCTCTGCCAGTGCCAGTCCCAAGCCTGGATAAATGAGGAGGGCGACGCTCATCATCTTTGATAAATTATGGAAGTTTCGTTAAACATGTAACAAGCGGCTATAGCCCTATATGTGGCCTACAGGTATTTGATAGCACAGTTGTAAAGTTGAAAACACGACTGACACTCATGATAAGAATAGCACCAGGTAACTGATTTCTCCAGCACTGACATACGTAGGCTACCCTACGGCACTCAGTTGGCTTCCAGACAAAATACGCCATTGATGTTTCTATCGAGACCGTTTTACAACTATAGGCTACTTATTAGTTTGTAGCCTACAACAGTAGGCCTAGGCTACAATTCGACATACTACGATAAGATACAACACTTGTATTTACAGCATGTGCATTGCTAACTGGATTATGATTATTTTCATCATGATCACCACCTCATCATCTGCGTCGTCGTCGTCTTTGTCTTAACCATCATCATCATCATCATCATCATGATCATCATCATTAACAAGAGCAACATCATTCGCTATAAGCAACAGCAGAATTGCTTATCCGTGCGTTTACTCTGT
This sequence comes from Lumbricus rubellus, assembly GCA_945859605.1. Taxonomy (NCBI): domain Eukaryota; kingdom Metazoa; phylum Annelida; class Clitellata; order Crassiclitellata; family Lumbricidae; genus Lumbricus; species Lumbricus rubellus. Next base: position 14,341,974 of record OX243826.1, on the reverse strand, counting down.
CTCAAGTTTCTTTTAATGTCTAGTCATTACTTAAGACATCCTTTATAGAGTTTCATTTAAAACGTTGACAGCCCACCTTGCTATAAGTGACATCCAAGAGATCCGCATATAATTCCTTTCCGAAGACGTTGTATTATATTAATAAATTACACGAAAAACTGTCCATAAGACTTAAAACTGAAACACTGAGTTGTGCAACGTAGCTCTACATTCGTAGTACAGGAGCCAGTATACGTATACACACACAGTTGTGAAACTCTAGTAGAGTCTTGTCTAGTTCATGCAACACGCGCACGGCAGTGTACCAATGTATCCCATAGATCAGCCTGCTCTGTACTGTAGCTTCTGGTCTCTCGGCTTTGCTTATAACATACATAGCCCAACAGAATTGAAGCAGCATGCCGCAGCCTGTATCTGCCGGATATGTGGGTCATCGGGCCCGCAAGACTACAGTGTAGCTACCACTCGATCCGCTCGGTGATAGGGCTTAGTAGGGATTCTCCATCCAAACACTTCTTACATTGATAACGGTCAAAGTTCAAGTGCACTACGTCACGAGCTGCGTAAGTGATGACAGGTCTACCTGACAATCATGACGGGGAATGACACATGCGCACTTCTTCTGCGCATCTGTATTCTGTACTCTAGATGGATCTCTACAGAACCGTCTTACGAAGATGCGCTGCGTGATTAAGACACCTCTTTTTCGCAAATCCTGTCCTGATAAATCCTGATAAATCCGCTTCACTTACACTTTTTACGGCTTCAGAACTATGCACATTGCAACATCCATACTAGCAGTCTGTCTGTAGGCTACTTGGGCATTCACCAAGATAAACTTGACCATAATGTAGATGGTAGACCTATCTTCCTACATGTATTACAACATAGGGAAGACCCAAGAGTATTCAATAAACCTTGGGGAAGACCTATTATAGAATTAGGACGGCGACCATACTCCATGTCTTCATGCATGACATCTTTCATTATTATGTCATAATAGCCGAGGAATGTAGCCTACATCAGGGTGAGAATTGCCGGGGGTGAGGGGGGGGGGTTCAACCCCCCAGTCTTTTTTCATACCCCAATTTCAAGTTTATCATAGGCCAACCCCCCAGTTATTTTACCACAATTATCATACTGGCCTACATGGACATGTTGATGACACCAAGGGACTGGTGTAAACAAGATCTACAAAGTTTAAGAATAGGAGCACACCATAATCACAGCAGCGCGCCATCGGGGACTTTGGAAAAATGGATAAACAATGCAGTGGATACGTAGCCTACGGGCCTTCGCGACCCTGATGATGAGGTAACACCTGTGAACATAGGAGGACTTGATTTGATATCAAGGTTCTTGATTTGATATAGCGCCGGTGAATAAGCTGATCGCCTGATTTCGTTGTGTGTAAATAGGCCTAAGTGTGAGATCAAAACAATACGAAGGACATGGATGCAGCTACTGAATCCTAAGCGACAAACGCACAGAGGCAGAGGCAGAGGCAGAGGCAGAGGCAGAGGCAGAGGCAGAGGCAGAGGCAGAGGCAGAGGCAGAGGCAGAGGCAGAGGCAGAGGCAGAGGCAGAGGCAGAGGCAGAGGCAGAGGCAGAGGCAGAGGCAGAGGCAGAGGCAGAGGCAGAGGCAGAGGCAGAGGCAGAGGCAGAGGCAGAGGCAGAGGCAGAGGCAGAGGCAGAGGCAGAGGCAGAGGCAGAGGCAGAGGCAGAGGCAGAGGCAGACATAGCCACATGTCAGCAAACAAAGAGCGTCAACAGTTTTAGACTGTGTCGTCGGCAAGCCAATTCACTGCAAACACCTACTCATGATACAGTCTGATAGCATCATCTTGATGGAGCGGTCATTTCGGTTTCCTATCAGCAAAAGGCCTAGAGGCCTACTGATTATAAACTGCCGATATAACAGACGATAATCCCACGCTGCAAATGATAAGCCTGTTGACCTATAGCAAGTTCAGCCTTGTCGATAAGACCTTGTTGATATTGACCTAGCGCAAAGTCAGCAGCTATAGAATCCCTATACTTCTGTTGGTCCCTTGCAACTGTTCGTGTGACCTTCTATGCAAGGTATAAGTTATAGGCCATTTCAAGGGTCCTGCGGCCTATAAAGTATATTTAAGCCACCCATTTTTATTTGGTTTTCACTTCTCACTTTCTAGATGGTAATTTATCGCAACGTCAGAGCTTCGGTCCATATTCGTTCATTTACCCATCTGTTGACAATTTGCTTGCCTAAACTAAAGTCAGTAGATTTCGTTACCCGGTAATCAAGAAAATTAACATATACCTAAGCTCATATAACCTAATATAGGTCAGATACGCAAGTCTTTCCTTTAGAATTGTACAACATTATATTATGATAATGTCAAATTCTATAGTATACCATCGAACGCAAGCCGCGTACTTATTTGGTGACAGACTTTGCAAGAAATGTTCCAGTCATCTTAGACACACCTGCTAACAGTGCTTAGATTTTTAGATTGCCATGTTAAAAGGCGCTCATAAGGTGATTTTTAAGCAACTAGATGCATAGACCTACAACTTAGGCTACAAGCCCTACATACATGAACAGTATAGGCCTACAATTATAGGCCTACATGCATGCATAGAGCCTAGCCTACTTATTCGTGCTGATTTTGTCGTAATTGTTTTAACAGACTTCCTAAATATTATATTTAGGCGACCAAAAAATCAGTCTTTCCAAATAAGTTATATCAAAAGAGAGCATTCAAGAGGCGCTTAGCTAAAGGCCCAATAACCTAAATCGTGCCTATTAGGCTAGTGCACACGCACTTACGCAGTTATGCTGCCTTTTCAATTCATCGTAGGCCTAATCACGAGTGTAATCTGGATATATTTCCACAACGGGCATATGAGAGAAATCGCCGGAACCAGCTTAGTCGCGGGTGCAATAGAAGAATCCGTAGAAATTTCGTCTTCATTCTTTACGTATAACTACCGTCATTCCTACAGGTCGACTCTAGTTGCATAGCCAGCGCTCGTAAATAAGCTGGTGCCCTGCACTTGGATTTCAAGTGGCGCTTTATAAATTTGGAGATTACGATCACGATTAGAGATCATGCACGCTGCAGCAGGAGCAGTTAGAAATAAGTCTTAGTATTAGTAATGACGATATAATAAATATTACGAAAAGCTACAAAGTCAAGTAGCAGTCTAAGCTTACTTCCGCCTATGAGAACTTCTCTCTGGAGTAGGCTATAAAAGCGCGAATAAGTATACATACAACTACTCCACATGCTTCAGTAATGAAAAAAATTCACTTACCAAGCGTATACCCGATGATGTGCTTATTAAATAAATTATTTATTTGCGTGTAACTTTTGAGGCAAAGGCCTATGACGATTAAAGACCTTCGTGTATAGGATCAATGTTGTACACACAATCGTATCCTAGACCTAAACCAATGTGTATACAGTTAAAGTTCAGCAACAGTTACAGCTAGGCCTATAGCCTATAACTGTAGAGTGTATAATAATTATACCAGGAAAATTTTAGGCAGGGTGTACGCACATATTAATTATAGGCCCTAAAGGGCTGTAGGATGTGCTACATTGTTTATTAAGCATTAGCCTAAACAGCCAGTGCACTTTGAAAGGATCGTGTATACACAGAGCCCTATTTCACAGCATCCTTCACCGATTAGACCTAATGTCTCTACAGACAGGCCGGATAGTATGAGCCCTAGCAAACTCAGAAAACACCGCAGCCTAACACATAGGCGTACTTTGCAATGTAATGGCCAACTGCTGCAGACTTGAATTACATCCGGATAGCTTATATATATATATACTGCAGAATATATATTGTATATTATATATACATGTATATTAGGTGGTGGTCTATAGCATCTTTGCGATGTAAAGGCCTACAACAGGCTTCAGCTGCCGTGACTGGAAAATTTCGCATTAAGGCCTTTAGAGTGAATTATAGGCTACAATTAATTACCCAAGCGGGGATAAAAGCCTACGTTGCTCATTATGCATGGGGAGTCGGGGACGTAAGCTTAAATACGACTTTGCAATTTTCGTAGGCCTATAGCTTTGTTAGAAGTTGATCCCGAAAGATGAGATTGCCCTTTCATTATTATTTATTTAAATATAATATATATGTATAATTGTATACAATTGTACATGCATATATATATGTATATATATATATTCATGTACAATTGTATACAATTATACATTATATTATACATGTGTATATATAGGCTATACATAATTACATAGCCTATCATACTTATGTGCTACGTGACTTTAATTAATGACTGTGAAGATGTTTAACCTTGTAAGAACTTTTTGTTTGTTTTGTATGTGTGTTTTTTTAGTTAAGTTTTCTACATTATTTGTCATTTCATTCTGTTTTTAGCCTACTGTTCAACTCATGATATCAACCGTTTAGCCATCAGCTAAATTGCACGTGTAAATAGGTGTCCCTGTTAGCGGGATATTCATCCCTTAGGGCCTTCCTTGTTACCATCCGATCATATGAAGCATCTTGGTCTGTGACTAGCCTATTGTTTATGGTTGATGGTTACATTAAATGAATAAATGAACTGCATTGCCTAGCCTAGAAATTATGAACGCCTTTATTGCGCTAAAGAGGCAGAAACAACATAACGCGATATTATGATCAAAAGCCGAAAAGAAAACACGTCGAACGTACGCAGGCCTACAATAGGCTATGTAGCCTAATTGTGTAGGTCTAATAAGTATGTACATTTGCTATAGTCTATGTATTAACGCGTGTTGATATGCATTAATATACATATGTGTAGGCCTATGTATGCATGGACAGACGTATGTAGGCTATGTATGTTATAAAAGCCTGTGGATGTTCATGCATGATGAATCTGCGTGTATAGGTAGTATGCACTAGTGTGCGCGTACAGTTGGTCTCACTAAGAGTTGTACGGCAAGGCTCCTATAAATTTTTGTAATCTTTGCTCTGCTGGCGCCCCAAGCGAGTGAATGGCAACTGTTCAGACATATTAATGACTGCAAGGCTGTTAAATTGTAGGCCTAAATAGAAGCCTAATTGATTAGAATGATTCTTGCCAAAGTAGAAGCCGGACGAATGAAAAATAATTATGCTGCGCCAGTCAAAACATTTAGTACAAATTATTCAGCTAATAATACGATAGATATTATATAGGCCTACGGTAACTGGACAGGTGAACTAATGAATCCCATGGTTCAGAACTAGGCCTAGGGCTGTTGTTCGATTAAAACTTTTATTCGAAATTAATCGCGCGATTAATTTTTTTAATCGCAATTAACTGCAAATTAACCGCAATACATTTCCTTCAAATATATTACTCTCACTATTTTATAAGGACCCATGAAGCATAAAATGTTGTGACTGCATGCATTCTTTCTATTGCAAACATATTGAATAACCTTTGGCTTAGGCCTATTGAATTTCTGCATTTAGTTTAGTGAACGGTTTGGTATGACAGACAGAATTTAAACACTGCTCAAATCAGTCAACTGCTCAAAATCCGTTAATTTTTTAATTTGAGCCACCTTTAATTAAAATGACATAGGCCTAAATGTGAAATTAGACAACCGTTTACTGACTATCAAGAATAATTATTTATTCAGCCAATTGTATAGGCAGAAGAGTTTATTTACATTGGTCGGTTCAAGGGATGCTCTTGTTAATTAACAATAGTAGGCTACATGTAGGTCTACTATTGAATCTCATTATTTAGTCACAATTTTTCACAAGAGGTTGCGGTTCTTGACAAACCTCGTATCAGTTGTCCTCCTGAAAATGTTTATCATTTGAAACCTGAAATCCATTGGTCTTGCCATCTCATAGAGTTCAACCAACGTAGTATGACGTCTGACGGGGTGAGGAAAGAGGAAACAACCTTAGTGGACGATGTGATGCGGCCGATGTCAACGGCTCATCGATAGCGTTTAACGCATGTTTTGGTTCGCATGCAGGCGATGATTGAGCAAAGAATTGCTACGATAATAGGCCTACTCAAATTCTTTGTTGGAATATTTGCCAAAGAATGTATCACTAACTTTAGGTATGAGCCTTCCGGTTAAAACGAGTTTTTCTGCCTCTGATTCCATTTTAATCAGATCTAGGCCTAATTAACGCGTACGATTAATGCGTTAAAAATTTTAATCGCAAATTTTTTTAACGCGTTAACGCGATTAAATCAACAGCCCTATTCAGAACTGAATAAGACGAACTCTTGATTATTATTTACAATTCGTCAAATTGGAAATCACAACAATTAGACAGTGTTAGCATTAACAGGCAGAAGAAACAGCAACTACTGCTCTCTTACCTATGACAAGTACAGGGGCGGATCCAAGGGAGGGGGCAATCCGGCCATGGCCCCCATTTAAAATTGACATGGGACGTGGCCCCCTTCAGGTTTTAAATTAGTATAGGAATAGTTGTGTCATGGCATATTGCCCCCCTCCTATAAATAAAAATGCATTGGACGTGGCCCCCGTTTGGGTTTCTGGTAGAGGACTAAAAAAGGTAATCAACTTTTGGCGGATGACAAGTACTTTTTTCCTCAGCCAAAGACCGATGACTAAAAAAAAGGTCATCAACTTTTTTGGCGGATGAAAAGTACTTTTTCCATCGACTTTTTGCGGCGACCAACGACGAACTTTTTCTCCTGTCCCAAGATCAAAGATTTTTGCCCCCCCCCCCCCTTGAAAGAGTTCTGGATCTGCCACTGGACAAGTTGCCTACATGTATTTGATTAACTACGATGCAAGGCGTTTGTAAGAATTTTCGCGGCGGTGCATGGATGGATGACAATGTTAAGCTACAGCCTCTCAACGATCTCTAGCTCGCGCCAAAAGACTCGGTGCATGCTGCAGAGCACATAAAGCCACATCATTGCATATTATATATATAATATATTATATGTTATATATTATATATATATAATATATATATATATTATATAATATATAATATCCTATATCACCCATGACGCCCGCGCAATTTATGAATAAACTTTAGTTTCTTAGATGGAGCTGCAGGCCAACAGCGAATGGAGCTAAGGTAAACATCAGAAGTTCAGTTTGCGTCAGTCTATGCATTTGGGAGTTTCTCAAACGACACCGTATACATGTGCGTAGCCTACATACAATGTCATACATACACACACATACATTCATACATAATAGACGCTGTAAGTACAATAGTCGTGGGCGGTGCACAGAAGGGTAAGCCTAACATTGCCCTCAGAAGAGCATAACCGCGATCGATATTAATCCATTAGGCCTAACTATAGGATAACCTACACGTAGCCTATAACCATAGTGGTCGGCATTGAACATGGTAAGAAGTTCAACTAAAGGTCTGCTCGATTTTCTGCATTCACTCTGATTACTATGGAATCGGCGATTATTAGGTGTACTGAGGTTAGGATAAGGCTAAAGGATCTACGGTTCTAGTTCAGAATAAAAATTATCGACGATGAACCGTTATGATAATGTACGGTGATAATGTACGTGCTGTTCTGATAACATGTAGTCATGTTTATCTTTTTCTTCCTTAACTACTGCATTATTGTTGTTTCATGATACCAGGTTTGCTCCCATGCCTTATGTTTTTTGGGACGTGTTGTCATGCTATTGTTTTTTTTAGCACGGTTCAACTTATTGTTTTTTTAGCACGGTTGTGTTGCTATTTAGTTACCTACATGTATAATAGTGATTCTTGATAACATATTGTTCTTTCGTAGCTCTTTGAACATTGATAATGTTTGATATTGTTGATAATGTACGTATTTCTCTTTATGATGTGTAGTCATGTTTATTATTTCTTCTTTCTTATTAGAATGATGTCTGACGCATATTTTGTTTATCTTATTCCCTACTGACTCAGCCCCCCCTCCATTTTTTGCTTACTTTCCTGTGCTTCGAGCATGGTTGGTCTGTTTTTTGCTACTACTTTTCATTCATTCTACTTTCGGCTTTGTGCCGTCTGTTTATTCTTTATTTTTTTTAATGTTTGTTTCATATTTTCTGTTTTGGTTATTGTGTGCTTATGTCGTTTTCAACTTACAATTGTTTTCATTGCGGTTATGTGGTAGATGGACTATCAGATGAGATTGAATGCGTAGTGTGTAAGTCTTCTTATCATATTCAATGTGTGTCTTTCACTCACGATCTGGAGAGATCAACTTGGTGCTGTTATGCTTGTATCGATTCAAACTTACCATTTTCTTCATGTTTGGCTGATGTTTCTTCTAATGGCATAGACGACAACACCAATTATTTTAGTATTTCTTCCCTGTCTGACAATTATAGTAAATTTTACTTGAACTTGTGTGATCATAATGATGAATGCAGATCCCTGTTACAGAATGAGGACCTTGACGCTGATTATAATTTCTATAGCACTAGGATTGCTTTTTCAAGCCTATACAAAGTTACCACTCAGTTACCTGAGTTTTATGCTGGCCTCAATACTGTTGATCACTTTTGCTTAACTCACTTGAACTGTCGTAGTATCAATTTAAAGATCCCTGAAACTCATCTCCTCTTATCACAATCTAACACCTCTATTCTCGCTCTCACTGAGACTTGGCTCTCTGATGAATTAGCATCAACTATTTCAATACCGGGGTATAACTTTATTCATAAGTCTAGGACAATTAAAAGGGCTGGAGGTGTTGGTTTCTTTATTCGATCAGGTATTGATTTTGAAGTGTTGGAGGCTGATTGGTCGAAATCTAAATCTAATACTTTTGAATGTTTGTTTATTAAGCTACCTCAAAAAAGGGGTAAAGATATAATAATTGGTTCCATCTATCGGCCTCCTGGTTCTCCAATCCCTGATTTTCTTGACGACTTTAATGACTCCTTATTGTATTTGTCTAAATCTACCAGCCGAGTGTTTCTTATGGGAGATTTTAATATTAACCTACTTCGGCATAGTGAACACCCCCCCTACTGAAGCCTTCCTTAATTCCATGTTTTCGCACAAATTTTTCCCAACCATCCTTAGACCAACGAGAATCACTGATACCACTGCTACACTTATTGATAATATATTTACTAACTGTTTAAGCTTTGGTCAAGATTCCTGTATATTAATTAATGACATCTCCGACCATCTCCCTATCCTTCTTCACATTGACCTCAGCCCTCCACCCCAGATTCTCCCTCCCTACTCTGTGACACGTAAATTCTCCCAGGATGCCAAAGCGACATTTATCAGCTCTCTTCATTCAGCCGACTGGTCTTTTGTTGATGCTATATGTTCAAATAGTGGCCCTAATCTAGCTTATACTGCTTTCTTTAAACAGTATAAAATCTTATATGATAAAGCTTTTCCACTATTAATGGTCAAACAGAAGGGGCGTAACTCTATTAAACAGCCTTGGATGACCAAGTCATTACTCAAATCTTGTAGGAAAAAAGCAAGGCTTCATAAGCAGTTTCTAACTAACCCTACTGCTCTGAACAAACAACTGTTTACCCAGTATCGCAATAAATTTAAATCTGTGAGAAAAGAAATTGAATCTCGTTACTATTCCGACTGTTTTACTCAGTGTGGCAACAACCTTAATCAAACTTGGAAAATAATTAAGCAGGTCCTAAATACTAAGGAAGATTCTTGTCTCCCTGATTCTTTTCATATTGGATCTGAGTCGGTACAGGATCCAGTATACTGATTGCTAATGCCTTTAATAATTATTTCACCACTATAGGAACCACGCTTGCTTCCAAAATTCCAAGTGTTACAACCCCTTTTGAACACTTCATGCCTTCTCCTCCTATGTGCTCTTTTGGTATAACTCCAACCTCCGACTTGGAGATTATCCAGGTCTCTAGTTTATTAAAAGCATCTTTTTCTAGCCCAGATGAAATCAGTCCTTCAATTGCCAAATCCTCTATACAGTCTATTGCTATCCCCCTCAGTACTATTATAAACGCCTCTTTTGCTACTGGTCTTGTACCTAATGAGCTGAAAATTGCTAAAATTTCCCCCATTTTCAAATCTGGGGGGAAAAAATTGATTAGTAATTATCGTCCAATATCTGTATTATCTTTTTTTTCTAAAATATTTGAAAAACTCATGTGCAACAGAGCAACTGATTATCTTGTCAAGTTTAAATTGCTATCCTCTACTCAATATGGCTTTCAACAGAACCTCTCTCCTTATATGGCCCTGTTAGACCTTCAAAACAATATTACTGATTCAATGGATGTGAAAAAATTCTCATTGGGTATTTTCTTCGATTTATCAAAGGCTTTTGACACTGTAGACCATAATATCCTAGTAAAAAAACTTGAGTACTATGGCTTCCGTGGTGTTAGTAATCATTGGTTCCTGGATTACCTTACTAATAGAACCCAATATGTTTATTTCAAGGGTAAAAAATCCTTAGCCTTGAATATTTTATGTGGTGTACCCCAAGGGTCAATACTTGGTCCTCTTCTATTCTTGTTATATATTAATGACTTGTCTATGACCTCTTCCTTGTTTAAATTTATACTCTTTGCCGATGATACTAATGTTTTTCTTTCTCACCATTCCATAGATCATTTGTTTGCCATAGCAAATAATGAACTAGCCACAATTGAAATATGGTTTAAAACCAATAGACTTTCTTTGAATATTGATAAAACTAATTTTATTTTATTCCATACAAACAGGAAAAAAGTTCCTGATATAACAAGGCCACTCTTAATTAATAATGTACCTATTACCCAAGTTAATTCGTCCAAATTTCTTGGGGTTATTGTTGATAAGCACCTTACGTGGGTTGACCACATTTCAGCAATTGCCAAGAAAATTGCGAAAAATATTGGGGTTCTTCACAGGATTAAGCACTGCCTTCCTAAAACTATTCTTTTTCATCTGTACTATTCACTTATATTTCCATATTTATCTTATTGTAATATCTCCTGGGGCTCTAATTACCCATCACGTCTTAAATCCTTGGTTACCTTGCAAAAACGTGCCTTAAGACTAATTTGTGGTGTTCAATGGTGGTCTAGCTCTATCCCACTATACTATAATCACATGGTGCTATCTCTTCTTAATATTAACAGATTCCAAATTTGTCTCTTTATGCACCGCTATTGTCACAATCTCCTGCCCAGCTCGTTTAACAAATACTTTATTACTGGCTCTGAATTACATCACCATGCCACTAGATATGCTAATTGCTAGCGTAGTGATTTTGCGCACTTAAAAATCAAACAGTTTTCAATAAAATACCTAGGACCTAAGATATGGAATGCCCTCCCAATCTACATCTCCGACCTACGGTCCACCCCCCTCTTTAAAAACCGACTTAAAAAGTTTCTTATTGAATCTGATATAATTTCCTAGCTTTTATTTCAATTGCAATTGCCCTCTGTCTATTATAATATTATGACTTCCCAATCCACATGGCTTGTAGCTGGACTTATAAAAAGTTGTATATTAATGACTATTTGTATGTTTTTTTGCTGTTATTAATTTAGCAATTGCACGGTTGTTCAAACTGCTTAATTTTGCTGTCGTATTTTGCCTTCATGCTGTCTGCACCTGTTATTTACTGTCGAATTACCTCATTCATCCGCTTCGTTTATAGATTAAGTTACTTTCGTGAATGTATACACTTACCCTCTAACTTTTGTTTTGCCTTGACTTTCTACTACGACCATTCTCATCTTCCCTTTACTATTCTTCCCTGCTCAACTCGTTTTCCTATTGCTTCGCCACACACTCAATTTTCTTTGCTTTCCACCATCTGATTTCTCCCTGCCTGATGTGGTTGCCCAGGCTTAGCGGGCTCACACCCTTTCTGGGCTACCTATTCTTAGGGATCCTCTCTATCACTTTAGACTAACATTTTAGCTGCTCAATTCTTATGTGCTTTATTATATTATTTCCTCTGATTTATTTGAGTGGTTTTTTTTGCATTGATCTCTTTGAATAAACGAGTTTTGATTGATTGATTTGATTGGTTAACAGCTGAATTCTTCGTTACGCTACTTCGGGGGTTTCGTGTGGAGCAGATTTTCTATTACGGTGTAAAGAGGCTCATAGAGTGAAGAGCATAGAAGAAATTTTCAATGTCCTTTCAAGTTTTTGCGTTTCTTGAAACCAATTTAAGACTATATGTAGGCTACATATCCATATAGGCCTAGTTGAACTTTAGTCCTCGAGTCAACTCTCGCTTGTCGGAAAATATGAACTCAGGCCTACGACGTCTAGGCTGCTCCAATCTACAGCCTACTTCTTAAACGTGATCTACTTTATATTTTTTAACCGACTTTAAAATAGAAGCACTGGTTCTCGATCGGGGGAGGGGGGAACCGAGGTTGTCATTGTCAACGTAGAGTCAACCTATATGAACAATGGAACATGCCTACTATTGCCTAGCCTACATGAGCGACGCGTATATCGTCGAAGTATTGACCCGTGGAATGGACAAGTAGTAGTAGTGCGTTCCCATTGATTTTTAGCCCGGTGTCACGAAATAGAGTATCCTCAGAATAATCGTATCTCCCCAGATGAAGAGAAGTTGAAAAAACACTTTCGCGTGTGTTTACTTTTGAAAATTAATTTCCATTTGCTTTGTTTTGAGAATTGACAATGACAGGTTTGGTTATTCCTACTATAGATAATTTTGTTTGCTTTGGTTTTAGAGCACTTGGAACATTTCGAACACTTAGGTAGCCTACACTTAGAGTCACTAACTAAAATTCGAGTTGCCTTGCTCTTAACATTGCTTAGGACACTTAAAATAATTCGAGTCACTTTAAATTTTGATTTCAGCATAAATTTATCAATTATGCACCTTGTGCAGTTGTCAATAATAATAATACGCTGGTGGATTTATCCCTCCGGATATGGACCTACTCTGTCTCCGTTATTAATTCCCCACCCACCCCCCGAATAGCTTTTTAGGAGGGGTGGAATATCCCGAGACACCGACAATGTAGATCTTAACCACTCGCACAGATACGCTCACTTCTCTCAAGGCCGTCACGCTATTGATAACTAGTACACGCACGATGGCTGTCTCACCATGACTACCGTCTGTACACAAACACACAGAACAGAATGGCCGCATGTTAATCGCTAGGCGAACATGCGCTCGAGGCCACACGCTATCGGACGCGTTGGAGTCGTATTGACGAAGGCTGCTTCTGGGTTATGTGCCTCTTGGCCTAACTGGTGAATCTCTGCAGAAATTAAACCGGATTTATTTTGTAAATATACCATGCAGGTAGGATGCATAGCTAAATTGAATTATTTAGACCTATCACTGTAAAGAAAGAATAGTAGTCGGACACTTAGTTTGTTGAATGGTGATGTTATTGGACGCGGTGGTGTAATGGTATGTTTGGTGCCTTGAAGGCTGGAGCCGTAAGGTTGCGGGTTTGAATCCACCTCAAGCCGCCGCGTAGGGACCCTGGGCAAGTGCGTCACGCGTAATTGCTCATGCGCATTCGCTTCGGTGAGAAACTCTGATTCAGTGTCCGCGCTGTAGTTAGATGCGCCTCTGAGTCGAATTCTTTAAGGGGCGCCATAACAAGTGCTCATACATACATATATATATATATATATACATACATACATGCATGCATGTATGTATGTGTGTTTGTATGTATACATACATGTACATACATTACATAGCCTACATACATACATGCATAGTATACATACATACATACATACATACATACATACATACATACATACATACATACATACATACATACATACATACATACATACATACATACATACATACGTACGTACGTACGTACGTACGTACGTACGTACATGTACGTACGTACGTACATTTATTTATTATTTTTTCTCAGGTCATGTATTACAGCAAATCGTCTTGTATTTCAGTTTTAAACATCGAGGCTAAGCTGCTGTACAGCGTAAGGCTACAACATCAAACAAGATGGCAGCCGGTGTCAACAGGGTAAGAACTAAGAAATCAGTTCTTCGATCAATCTTATTTAGATTTGTGTAGCCTACTTATTTTAAGACATTGGAATTTTAAAAATGCAACATCTTTATACTTTCATATTATTTTTAAAAAGTATAAAAAATATAATTGAACAAATTAGCTGGCTTATAGGCCTATATGACATGGTTCTTAGTTACACACACGTAACCTATTATATAAGAAAGTATCGTTTAAAACGATGTCAAGTGGAATATATTTTGGTAAATCGAAGAGCACCTGGACCTAGAGTGGACAAACTTCTCTCAGCATTATAATGCGATCTAAGGGACAGTTCTTACGCAACGGATCGCGTCATTTGGATGACAAGTCCAGTTTCATCACGTGGTTTGGCCTAATTCGGCAATCTATTCGTATGTTCGTGCAATTTTTTTTATTATTCTACTGGCAAATACGAATCGACAAAATGATACTGAATTCGAATCTATGGTTTACGAATGTTTGAGTGCTTCTGAATCGTTGCTACGGCTTTTAAATCGATTGCTTACGAACCCATGGCATGATGGCACTTAGCCTAAATCTCTACATAATTATTATTATTATTATTTTTTATTTATTTATTTATTTTGCGCCCTAGGTATTTATGATCCCTCAGGCTTTAAAAACAATAAATACTAAAAACAGTGTTGTACTGGAGTTAGCGATCGTCGTCACCGGTCGATTGTGCAAATTATTATTATTATTATTATTATTATTATTATTATTATTATTATTATTATTATTATTATTATTATTATTATTATTATTATTTCAGATGGATGAATTAATGAAGGACATTGAAGCGATGGGGGACGGAAACACATGGACGTGGGACCAACGCAACAAATTTGAAGAAAAATACAAGAAAACCTTCTTGAAAACATTAGGTGACCTGAAGTAAGTGAAATCTGCTAATTCATTCCAAACATTTATAATCTTATATAGCGCCCCTTCAAGAAGCCTATACGGAGGCACTCCCAGACCAGCCACGACCAAAGAGAAGGGTCTTGAGCAACTGGTAGCAAGCAGGCAAATAATTCTGAGGTAGTGAGCGCAGTGCAAGCTGGAACCAATTCAATCGATATTTGTTCTCCTTAGAAGGAATATGAATTTTAATCGTTATCGTTATTGTTATCTCCACATTTCTTAAGTGCGACTCGAAAGCCAAGCGCAGGGCACCAGTTTATTCACGAGCGCTAATCAATCATTTAAACTATGGATCGATTGGCAGAAGTGATTCTTTCGATTATTATGTTTCTGTTGCAGTGACGCAGAAAAGGCGAAACTGGATGACGTTATTTTTGCTGTGATTCGTAAAGGAGACAGTAATGTCATGGAGTCAATAACAAACCCAATTTTCGACAAGAGAAAACTCATTGACTGGAAGGTTAGATATGCTTTGCTTCTGCTGGTTCTCCTCTGTTACAGAAGTTATCATCAGCCATACAAATTTGTATAAGGTCAAAGAAGATAGGCTAGTTCTACCCACGCTTAGTAGTGCCACGCGAAGTAGTTTTACGCGAAGTAGCACTCCGCTTTAGCGCACAACAGCGCACAACAGCGCCATTTCAAAAGAAACTTCTTACAGACGCAATCCCAATCTGACGACATGCTGTATAGGCCTAACCATGATCGACATAATTATAGAATTATTATGATCATGATTTCCATTTGCTTAATTAAGCAAAGCTGTTTGGAGTAGACCATCGTATACCTGAACTCTGGTTCAACATTTTGAGCTTCGATGACATAATTATGCCATTATCTTTGTAACTTAGGCCTACTTACTTAGCGTTGTAAACCTTATAAAAATTCGGTGAGTAAAGAAGGGCTTGAAAGAGATTGGAGATCAGTTTGACACCGCATAAATAGTTAATTCTGCTGCCCATTCTACTAATTCATGATGGCAGGCATGAAAGTATGACACTTTCCTAATGGAAACTGCCTTAACGAAAGTATACGAATAATTTTCGATCTTGTGTTGTAGAATAGGCCGGAATTGATCATCAAAATGGTGGACGCGCTGATTAAAAGCACGAAAGAAAAAGAAGAGACCGCAAATTCTCATCATTTCACAGCATTTTCCACTAAGTTCATGGAAATGCTGAAGTGAGTAGACCTTATAGTTTTTTTGCTAGGCTCAAGGTTAGAATATGTTGGGTGGGAACTGGGAAGTCATTGACGCTTAAATATACAGCATAACAGTCAACGCATTCTTACCTTTGAAATCTTTCTCCGTTCTTTGTTAATTTGGTTATAGTTTGAAAAGCATTTCGTTTAAGTCATAAAATGTCCCAGTGCCCTAGTAGATAGGGATATATAGGCCTACATCAAACGTTTGCTGCCTTGGAGCCGGAAGGTTGCTGGTTCGAATACGCCTCAAGCCGCCGCGTAGAGACCTTGAGTAAGTTCTTCACTCGCAATTGCTCATGTGCCTCGGCGTGAAAGTCCGATTCAGTGTCCGCGCTGCATTCATTAGCGCCGATGAGTTGCAATCTGGAAGGGGCGCCAAAACCAGTGATCATACAAACAAACAAGCAAATATACAAATATTTTTTTATGAATTATTGGGATCCAGATTTGATGAGGGCTTATGGCAACAGAGGCCGTTGCCCTCAAAAAATTTATTTGGCATAATACAGCTCTTTTTTTATTACTTGTTAGTTTTTTGATGAGTTACATAATTTCTCATAAGTTGATAAGAAATGCACAAATAGCCTAGGCTACAAACAGCAAGCTGCCAGATTAGAGTCGGATGATAACCAGTGATATTTTCATTAACGATAAGTGAAATTAGAACTGAAAATATTGATTTCCGTTAAGTATAACTATAACTGTAACTGAAATTATTTTAAGAACGAAAACTGAAATAGAACGGAAATTGAGCACACCGAACTGAAATTAGAATAAAAACGAAAATTAATTCTCGAACTGAAATTAATTTAAAAAATTGGAAATTTTAGTTGACAGTTTTTTCGATGCAGCTGTGTTTGTTTAAAAGACGCACATACTTTCTGACTCTTATAACTTTGTATCTTTTGCCTAGCATGTGCTTTATTACGGTTAGTTAAAAAACAATTTTTCATTTGGACTTTCCCTTTAAGTTTATAATTTTCAACTTCGCGACAAGACTGGAAATCACTTGGCTAAATGACAAAAACAATGTATTGGACTTTTTAAGTAGGTTTGCTGCGAGGAAATAGACAAATAAATGTGCTTAGGCCTATCCATGCAAGGCTTCGTGGGTCTAGCCTACCCTAAAACGGATGACTGTGGAACTACATACTATGATAAAATTTTAACATTTTGCCTCTGCGCACAGAATACTAAGAAATATAATATTAAGAAACGGACCAGGCAAAATCATGGGTGGCTGAAAACTTTCATGCGACTTGGCCTAATCCGAGTCAGCGACTTCACCACGGAGAAAGCATGAGTGCTCCAGAAAGACGCAAGCAAAAGAACTGAATTGAGAACTGAAATTATTTCGAAAACTGAATTAGAAGTATAACTGAAATATTTTGAAGAACTGGAACTGAATTAGAACTGAAATTGAGACCATCCGAACTGAAATAGAAGTAAAACGGAAATTATTTCCTGAAGTAAAATATCACTGATGATAACATGACTTCCTTTTAGAATCAGGCAAATTATAATGCGTTTTACCACGCAAATATTAATGCAATTTCACCAATTTGCATGTTTTTAGAGGAAATCAGATTCTTGGGAAGCACGCCAAGAAGTTGTATGAAGTGATACGGGCGTCATTCAAAACCTACAAATACACTGATGCTCCGATACACAACACAGCTTTAACAGTCATCACGCAATTTCCGTGGCTGGTATGTCTTATTTATTTATATATTTATTTATTTATTTATTTATTTATTTCACCATTTATGTAGCGACCATTCAAGCTCGCTATTTAGAGGCGATCCCGGATACGCGGACACCGCATCTGTATTTCACGAAGAAGCGCATGAGCCACTGGCCCACTGCGAGTGAAGGACTTGCTCAAGGTCCCTATACGCAGTGGCTTGAGGTAGATTTGAACCTGCAACCCTCCGTCTGCAAGGCACCGACGCCACCAGTACACCACCGCGCTCCACCTTAAGTTCTATCAACGAAGCTACCATCATATAGATCTATAGGACTAAATCATCGTTCGATATTGCATCAAGTTAATCAGCAATGTGCCAATAAAGAGGCTACATAGGCCCTACATAATTATAATAATGATGAGTAGGCCTATTTGAACCGCGCCATTTAAAGGCCGTACGGCGTACAGTAGCCTACACTGACAAAAGTTATTTAACAATTGGCATATAAAATTCGCTTAACCTTGACGCGTGTAGTTATACTTTCATAATAATTATGCATTCCAATTTCCTTCTGAGATTGCATGTTGTATTAGCGAAAATCGAGATCTGATTGGCTAGTAAACTCTATAGGAAGACTTCCAGAGTTCACTCAGACGATTAGAGAATCGCTAATATATCAACGACAAGGATCGAAGATTCTAGCTCGTATAATTATAATAAGGTTGTAATTTCTTCAACAGGATAATCCTGATCTTGTCGTGGAGACTGTGAAGCTGGTCAAGGAAGCAGTCAAATTCAATCCTGATGTTTCAGAAAGTGCCTGGATCGGAACGAATCTCGGCATCGTGTATCCAATGATGTTCCGAAGTCAGTCTGGGTATGAAACTATAGGCCTATAAATCATAAAATTAAGAAGAACTGGATAGTAAATGTTACCTAAATCACAGGCTAGTTTGAGTAGACGGTGCATTTGTTTCATCCTAAGAAGACCTACAGATTAGTGCTAAAATGTTTAAAACAAGAAGTGCCTGGACGCTCCTTGCCATTCCAAAAGAAGTGCCAGGACGCCCCTTACCTTTCCAAAAGAAGTGCCAGGACGCCACTTACATTTTCAGGTGTGCTGGCCAAATAAGTGGCAGGACGGCATAGAGATTTAAAAATAAGTGCCAGGACGCCGTCCATGACCGTCCTGCCACACTTTAAGCCCTGCTACAGATGAATATGAGCACTGATGCTTCTGGAGTTGACATAAAAGTTTTGATTCTTTCCATAAAATTTGATCCCCGTATCGAGTTTCAGACATGCGTTCACACGATGCGGTTTTCTACTTTTCGATGCAGAAAGAACGTCCATTTGCAAGCTCTGGACGACGCTGCCGAAACATTCAACTTCTGTGCCCAGCAGGATTTTCAGTGGTCGGAAGACCCTAGCAAGATGGCGATTTCCTATACTATGCTGAAGTCTACTATGGAAGACTTTTTAGGCGCGGTAAGCAAGACGAACCTGTTTAATTTGAATTGTGTCTGAAATGCCGATATACCGGTGTTTGATCGTTGCACTCGGTGTGTATAATTTATAATTATTATATTCAACGACTCATTTACTGAATCTTTTATTATTGATTTATTAATTGATTAATTCATGCCTGCAGTCATTCAATCTCTTGGGATCACTATATATCGTAACACAAATATATAGCCTAGGC
This sequence comes from Lumbricus rubellus, assembly GCA_945859605.1. Classification (NCBI taxonomy): domain Eukaryota; kingdom Metazoa; phylum Annelida; class Clitellata; order Crassiclitellata; family Lumbricidae; genus Lumbricus; species Lumbricus rubellus. The sequence continues at coordinate 14,322,455 of OX243826.1, read as the reverse complement.
ATATAGGCCTATTATAGGCTAAGCCAGGGTTATTTTAACGTGCATTTGTACACAAAATGTGCAGTTCTAAATGGATTTGTGCAGTTGTAGATTGGAAGTAATTTACCATGGAGGATGTGAGGGAAAGAAGGAGTTGTGCAGTTCTAAAATTCCTTTAAAACAACCCTGGGCTAAGCCTAACATATAGCATAATATGCCATAATTCATGATATTCACTCTGAGGATCGCGGAATGCAGCCTCATGTAGGCCAAATCTGTATCCAAGAAGTTTAGGTAGGCATAAGCTTTAGTTAGGAAGTATAGGCCTACACCGTAAAACCGCTATGTAGCCGTATTAGCGTTTTACGGGACATTGATCCAAGAGTTTCTCATTCATCCACGGAGCCATCAGAGTCTCTCTATAGGCCTACATGTGACGCACAGTCGCAAGTCGTGAACTCACAACTCGAGTGTTTACTTAGCCTATACCTAAGGCTACTCTAAGACTTCTAAGTAACATGTGACTGTAATTTCTGCGAAATATTTCAGTAACACAAACAGATCAGCTTGTTTACCGGCGCTTAATAACGTAGCGCATACGGAGCAAAGTTGGTTAATTTTGGTACTGCGCGTTTGTGTCTTAGTATAGGCCTATAGGCCTACTATAGGCCTATCTACACGCATATATAATATATAGAGATTTTTCTTGGAGCTGTAATGGAGGCTTAATGCATTTTTTATATTGAATGCCAGTTACTTGATAGATACCGTACTGTGTTCTTTGATCGTTTGATTCTAGGGTAGTACTATTCCTGAGCTTGTGAAGCCGATGATGGCTAGTATTCGTGAGTTGTGGGAATGTGGCGATGAAATTCTCCAGAGAGATGCCAACTACATCGTCACAGCAATGGCCGAACATACGGATCTTGTTGGCGATCAGACCGAGGAACTACTGGAACAGTTTCTGCAAGGAAAACAAGCAACGCTCGCTAGTATGTTCCAAAGTCTAAAATGTTGTATTATACTTTATTTAATATAGGCTACTTTATTTAATGAAGTCCATCTTAGCCTCTTAGGCCTTAATAAAATCTACAGTTCCTGTGGTACTATTAAAATATTAAAAATGATCAGACTACTGATTATTTTTATGATTCAGTGCACTGTGCAGCGTGCTGTCCACGTGCATGCGTTGCACGCAGGTTTGTTTGTAACGTCTAGTCACTCTATAGTATTATGTCCTCGACAACGCTCGTTGCCTTTGTTGGACGTCACTATTGCCTAAATGCATTCTTTTACTAAGCTTACACTATTTTTATTTTCCAGGCAAGCTGGTCGAGATGTACAAGAGTCAACCTGACAAATTCCATCCTCTTCTACCAAGATTCCTGGAGAAGACGAGTGAAGATTCATGGTACAAAATGCTTTTGGTACAGCTGTTCACCGAAGTTGCCAAGAAAGCACCAGAGGCAAGTTGATTTTCAAAATAATGTTCATGCATTTAAAGCCATACTTGGTTTAATTTCATAATATGAATACTATGGAAAATGAAACGTAATTCAAAAATGTCGTGGACGATGCTGACTTGTGATATATTTCCTGTTATCGTTCGGTTGTGCCGTGCGTATAGTTAATCCACTGCTGTAACTATAATAACTATAATAGACTGAGTGGACGAATTGGTTTTTATGATCAATGGTAGCCTGGTAGGTGATCATAGAAACTTATAAAGTGATGCACTCCGAGGAGCTAAGTATCGCGGACCCAGCGTCATGTAAGCTTATAGACCGACGCTATTTCGAAGAAGTTTAAGTACCGGTATAGGCAAATGCTTCGGGGTTGGGAAGTAATCTATAGGCCTAAACCCGCGATGTAGCCCAATTTAGTACGCATAGCCTGTAAATCCTAATCGTTGCTTACCGCATGTGATGCATGACTTAAAACTTTTTATAAATATAATCAGAGTGGACAATGCAGATGCTACGTGCTCTATGTAATTTTATATTCCTGCATTCGTGAAATTTTGTGACAACTGGTAATTAATTCCCTGTGTGCCATGCCTCTCTGCCAAGAATGAAGCCGGTAATGAAAACAGTAACCCCGTTCTAAAAATATCTTTGTATTCGCAAGTTGTGTTCTATTTATATGAGAACTATATGGCCCTAATTATTTAAGGGAATTGTAAGAAAATAACGTTTATTTTTTTACCTTTTTCGAAGCCAGTAGCCTATTAGCTTGTCTCACCATGGATTGTCGCTCAAGAGATTATCATTGCAATCGACATTATGAGAAGTTGAGAACTACATGTAATCATTGGGCTCGTTATAGTCCTGTCATAAATCATAATCTGGTTCAAATATTATGTTTGAACCTCCAGAAACTTCCGAAAGACTCAGTACCAACGATGGTGAAACTGCTGAAGGACAAAACAACTGTTTACATGGCCATCATGTTTCTGGACGCAGTTGCAACTAAGCAGCCGAAATCAGTAATGCCGTACGACAAGGAGATAATTGAAGGAATGGGACAGACGGAAAATGCCGAAACGATGTTCGCAGGGGTCCTGGCCAAACTATGCATTGACGAGGTGAGCGATATTTATTATTTTTTAAACATAAGCACATGGGCTACCTTATACGATTTGTGAAACAAATCTAGAGCAGATCTAGATATGCTTACAATTAGGAAAACATAATGAAAACTATCTGAACTATCCCGTTAGGAACAACCGCAGAAACATTTAAACAAATCTCAATCATCCAGTTTCGGTTTTGTCAGAAACTATCCTTCTGTGTCGCTAATATTTACTGAATGCGTGATATATAAAAAATATAGGCCTATGCGTATATAATGCCAGCACGATGCTACATTCAGAAAAATGGTCGTCAGAAATTTTGGCGACCAAAATGGAAAATTTTCATGAGATTTCGATCAAATGACAAAAAATGCTCGTCAGAAATTTTGGCCACGAAATGGGAAATTTTCTTGAGATTTCAGCCAAATGACTAAAAAAAAGGTCGTCAGAAGATTTTGGGCGAATGAAAATGAAAAATTTCCTCCGTGAGTTCAGCCCCCCAAAACTGAAATCCTGGCTCCGCCACTGGCTATATTTCTGACATAATTTGTTCTCGTTTATAGGCACATCAGCGCAAATATCTAAAGGCCATTGCAGAGAGAGTGGAGAAACAGACGAGCGGGCCATTCCAGATTGGCTTAATAAACACAATGCGAACAATCGGTGTCAATTGTCCGAAGATTCTCGGTGAACATAGAAAGCTGCTCGAAACGCTTCGCAACCGAGCTGATCTCAAGGATATGTGTCAGGCAACCATAGACGTCATCGAAGGCAGAACGTGAGTTGTATTTGATTTGCGGCACCTTTAACCCTTTACCGACTAAAGTGTAAATGGTAGGCCTATGGGAAATCCTCCAACACCTCGGTCGGTGAAGGGTTAATAGATCGAGGTGAATGGGTAAGAAGGACGCTACGTCTGTAATGCATGCATTGTCCAGAGTCATCAACGACTCATTGAGCTATAAAATGTTACTTTCTTATTCATCATTGCTAAAGTAAGCTTACTGATGAAAGACTAATGAAAACAATTTGGTGTAAAGTTGACATAGGCTCAAAGAAGGAAATTTCAAACAGTACTGTTAGTCAGTAAAGCAGGTATCTGGTTGCAGCAAAACTTTGCATTAAACGGTGAGGACCTGCAGGGCCCTGGTGAAAGTCTCTCTCTCTTTCTGACGCAGATTGTGTGTTAGGCTGAGAGATTTCAATGACGTGCATTACATTACATTACATGACAATGAATCATAAAACTGCTGAAGCCTTCAATTAATTTGAGAGGTTACAAAATTGAGTGCGGAATATGTTCCTGCCTGTTTGACCGTAACCTTCACAGATTAGTTTTTGCTAAATACAAACACCATTAAAATTCATGAATAGGCTACACCTAAATTACTATTATTATTGTTTTTGTTAAAGTCTCGAAAATGTCGTTGGTGAAATCTCGGAACAGCGCAAAGATATCAACCAACTGGACTCGCGAGTCACGGTCACCGAAGACAACGTTGGAAATCTATCGAAGGACGTCAGTAAAAATACAAAGGATATAAAACAAGTAAAAGGGAACGTCGCTAAACAAGGTCAAAAACTGGATAAACTTACGACCGTTGTTGACGAAACTGTGGAAAAAGTAGAAGTTATAGACCACAAGGTGAGTTCATTTAGCCTACATTCTTATTCATAATTATAGAATCAAAAGCCTATGTCGAGAATTTATTTATAATCTTAATTATATAATGGCAAAATAGCTGTATACTTACCACTTGCATTGTACCGCCGCGTACAGTTTGATTTCGTCATCATCCGCCTCACCATGGTTCAACGTTGCTTGCTCTGAGCTACATGTACCTATCTGATTTCCGTTGTCGGGTTTCCGAACCAGCCTACCGTCGAACATTGGAGAGCTCCTTGTCTCTTGGTCCCGCTCCTCGATCAGACAGCGTCGAACTCTATCGGTTGTTGATCCTTCGACTTGGAAAGGGCTCCCGCTTGCTTTGCGTTAAATACCCCTGAATAATTTTTCTTCTTTCTACCCAATTTGCAACAAATTCTTTGACTTTTGCTGGGGTTATGTAGGGCTACCTCTTGGCCGGATGCTCCTTTAGGAAGTGCTATGTAAATTTCCAGAATGAATGCATGAATGAAAGATTTACATATAAATATGCTAATTGCTAAATACCAATCATAGAAGTGTCATCTGCCAGTGAAGGACATTAGCCTAGTTTGGTAAAGCGAACCAAGACAAAACAAGTAAACTAGCTTTAACTCAAGCATTGCGTCAAATGCAAAATTAAACTCGATTAGCAAATACTGATAGTCTAATCTTAATTTCGTGAGCTATTCTTAAATGCACAGACCTTGAGTCACGCGCCTGCGTGGTCGGTGGACGTTGCGAAGATGTTGAATGCGAAGGCAGATCACGACTGGCGTCTGTTGGCGAGCAGACTCGGATACTCGACTGAAGACATTCGAAACTGGGCGACTCAACCGAATCCGTGTCTGAGTATGTTCGACGAATGGTTTGCCACGCACAAAACCAGAGAGGCGACTTACGGAATCCTCAAGACTCTCGTCGAAATGGATCGCACGGACGCTTCAGTCATCGTCGACAAAGCACTGAAATCGACAGGTTAGTAATGACAGCATCAATTCAAAGGATCAACATCTATATATAGGCTCAGATAAGGTAACCTGTATGCTGTAAGACTTAGGCTATATATGCATTTACCTATTCCTACAAGTTCTTTTGGGCTCTGCTGTCTAATGCCACGTAGGTCTAGACCGTCTAGTTCATGCATAGACAGCTCCTTGTTAAAAACGGTTAGGCGGTAAGCACGGTGATAACTAAATAGTAATTTAGGTTAATTTGACTAAGAATATTTCACAAAGCTAGATTTGCAATGCCAACTCAAAGATATTAAGATATCAAATACTTTAACTTTACGCAGAGCACATCGTAGAAGACGACGAGGAGGAACCCTCTCAACCTCCTCCCGTCTTCCTCAGTTACCAATGGGCTCATCAACCGGAAGTGAAGCTGTTGAAGCGCCACCTGGGGATGGCTGGCTATTCGTCTTGGATGGACATTGGTCAGATGGGAGGTGGAGATAAACTGTTCGCTAAGATTGACAGCGGAATTCGCGCCGCTAAAGTCATCGTCTGCTGCGTCACTGAACGATACGCAGAGTCACCAAACTGCAACAGAGAGGTTAGAAACGAATCAACCTAGTGTTTATGCAGATTGTATAAGTCTTTACAACACCTTTTAGGCCTAGCACATTAGAATGTTTCTATATAGGCAAAGGACTGCTGTTTATTTCAAGTAGGTCCATTATTTTTATTTTCAAACTACATTCATGCTGAATCACTTTTCAAAAGGCTACTTACACTAGTCTATTTTCTATGTCTTTGCAAAACAAATGAATGTTAAAAAATAATCGATAGATTCAAAACCGTCAAAAGAAGGTGTGCAACAGAATGGAACATTTGCTTTTAACTCAGCGCTACCTGGTTTTGACTGTCACGTTTCTGATTATAGTCTAGGCTACTGCCTTATTTCCAGGTGAATCTGGCGGTGACACTGGGCAAACCGATAATCCCTCTGTTGGTGGAAAAGATGTCTTGGCCTCCACCTGGCTCCATGGGTCCCATCTTCGGGGAATACATATTCGTTCGGTTCTTCCAAAGACCCGATGAGAAAACGGGAGATGATCGTTACTGGGCGCCAGATAAATTTACAGAACTACTTTTTCAACTGAGATACAACATCGCTCCGGACAATACTCTGATAGTCAAAGGTAAATAACAGTCCTGAACGAACTTTCAACTTTTTATTTTTTTAACAAAATGATTAAAAATTATACTTTTTAATGGTTGGAAATGATTTTTTTTAAACCGCACATTTTACTATTTTTAATTGTCAACAGATTCTCCATACAAAAATTGGTGGCAACCGCCAGAAGAAGTGATTGTGATAAAGCCAAAAGCCAAGACGTCTGCAGGTCTACCCTCCGTTGAGAAACCCGACACAAAGGTTTGCAATTGATTGTTCTTGTGTATATTATATAGGCCTAATCTCCTTTGTTCTGCCTGCTGTCGGCATATTAATTTTAACTGTGTTATGCGTCAAAATAGACTAAACTTACTGTATCGGAATGTGTAGCCTATTTTTCATTTATGACTTTCCATCCGGCTTACTAGGAATTTTTCAATCTTCAAATCACTCGCTGTCTTGACGAACTGTTGTGCTGCGACTGTGTATCCATCAACAGAGAATGACTGAAAGAATCTACTCCAAGTTACGCAAATTGAATATGCACCCGTAGGATAGGCGTACACGTCTACGTGACGAAAGGTTTTCTCATTCTTAGAACCGGTTGAGCGAACTGCAGTTATGCCTGACATATGAAGTTGTCAGTGCGGAAGGCTAAATGCTCTGAGAAGGAAAAAATAACGATTTCGATGAACCTCTCTCTTTACATATTCTAAAAAAAGTCGCAGTCAGGCAAACCAACCCCTTGGGAAACACAATAATTTGACAGTCACAAAATAGAAACGATAGATTCTGTCATGTATATGTTTATGTAGCAAACTGCGTTGAGTCCCGAAATCTTCATATCATACCAGTGGGATAAACAGCCGCAGATCAAGGTCCTCTACCGACGTCTTTCGCAACTTGGATACACGTGTTGGTTGGACATCATGCAGATGGGAGGAGGAGACTCGTTATATGACAAGATAGACAGAGGAATACGAGGATGTAAAGTCATCGTTTCATGCGTTACATCCAAATACGCGCTGTCTGCCAACTGCAGGTCTGCACACACGCTACATCATGTCAAATAAAACGGGTTGTCTATTATAATATGAAACTAATATTATGTAAGATGAAGAAGACAAATCTTTCAGTTGAGAAATGTGAGAGTACTTTGAATCGGTATAACACAATTACTATTAGCGGTCAATTATTGGTGCTTGTTTGCGTATTTTTGTGACGCTGTGGCCCAATGTTTCCCCTAATTGTTCGATTCACCCACTGCACCCCATCTCTGGAATGATTGTCTTCTGAATTCCGCACTTTGCAGTTCCTCCACCTTCATGTCCAGTCACACATACACCATCATTTTTACCAGGCTCCTCTATTACTCTGGTCGAACTCTCTACTCTAAACTAAAGTTTACTCTCTTTAGGAACCGTAACAACGACTAGCATAATCCTGCACCTTTTAATAGCCTACTCGACTCAATTACTTTTTCCTACTAACAATATCGGGAAATTGAACACTTAGGACCTCAATCGGAATACTTTATGGCTTGCACGGCGCTCATGAAAAAGCTGGTGCCCTGCGCCTGACTTTTCGAGTCGACTTTGGAAGTTTGTAGAATGTAGATAGCGATTAGAATTAGGATTACAATTAGGCCTACGATTACGAAAAAATGTTAGCGCCATCGCATATGTTTTATTTCTAATTTCCTTTAGATTAAATTGATTAGATCGACCAAGTAAATATACTTCAAGTGCAAGTGTAAATTTCTGAAGTTTCTCAGTACCGTAACAAAACCGTCAATGATCTGACGTTTATATTCGTGTAGGAGAGAAGTGAGCCTGGCTGATGCCATCAAGAAGCCAATTATTCCGCTGATGTTGGAGAAGTCGTCATGGCCACCAGAGGGTCCGATGGGAATGGTCTTCACTCAATTACTTTACATCGACTTCTGTAAACCAAATGAAGACATTCAAAAAGATTGGAAATGTCCTCAGTTCGACGAGTTGATCAAAAGAATTGAAAAAAGTTTACCGGTACGTTTTGCTACAAAAATGTTTCCGACTCTGATAGAATATTCTAATGAGAATTTTAAAGGGATGCTCTAATTTGCTATAAAACTCCTGTGGTTTGCATGCAAGCCTACTGTAACAAATAATACAGAAGTATAAACAGATGGTTTGTACCAATTTTATTGCAAATGTTTAATTTCATTTAGAATGCTATAATATTATGACATTCTGTTATTATGCATAAACGCATAATATTATTTTCACATAAAGGAGCCTGTTTACTTATTCAAATCTGTTTCATTTGAACTGATGTCTTGGAGAAATAGCAATCAAGAGCTCGAAATATTAATTGGAAACAATGCAAATTAGTTCTTAAAACAAGGCCACTTTTTGATTGTTTTTTAAATCGTTTTATACAAGGAAAATATGTTTTAGCCAAAGTCTGGGGCGACGCTAACGACAAGTTCTTCAACTGCAAAACCACAATCAGACGCGAAGCCTGAGACACCGGCGAAGATTCCTGCTAAACCTGCAACACCGGTGAAAAAAGATTCAACACAAGGAACGACGGCTAGACCAGGAACGCTCGGAACACCAGCCAAAAGTTCTGACAAGCCAAGAACGACAGAAGCCAAACCAGGAGCAGAGAAAAAACCAGGTATGGAAAATGGAGGATTCGCATCACAAACAAGTAACGATGTAAATGCAAATTTATCTTCAGACAAAGAACTCTCTAGACAAAGAAGTGATACGTCTAGAAAGTCAGAGGAATCCGTTTGTTGCACTATTTGTTGATTTGTTGTGTTTATTATATAGGATGTAACCTGATGTGGCATAGGTAATTGCTGTAGGCCTACATCAGATGTGCACCTAATTTGTACTACATGTATATTAATCAGATATGATTGTGTAATAATTGTAAGTTCACGGAACTCTTCTAGAAGAGGCATACGAGATCGAGAAGGGCTATAAATGATCAAATGCTCCTGGAAGTATTTTAAAAACTTATTTCGTATATCTGCAATGCTGTTTAAAATAAATCTCTATAGGGCCTACTTTTTTGCACAAGTCAATTATAAGTGGGCCTATAGGCTTGGATGATAGATCCAAATGATACCGATTAGGAAATGATGGATTCGATCTAGTCCTATACTTGAATAGTGCTTCAATGTAGAAAGGGTATAACCCAATAGAAATTGTCTACATTGAATATTTGAATAATCATTTGAGTTCTTATAATCTTGGACTATGTCTTGAATATGTTGAAGTCGTGTGACTTAGGATAATTCTGCTAGACTGATTATTTAGACTCATGGCATATATACATTGTGATATTGACTTTGGATGGACTCCGTTCATTAACTTTGTACATTTTCATTAGGCCTTTTACTGTTGCATAAAGAAGATTTTGGTTAACAATTGCTTGTTATATGCGTGTGCTATTTTTATAGGACGCAAGGTTGTTACGTACAAGTAGATGGCGCGTCATTTTGTGAAATATCGATGCAGAGTATCATGAACAATAAGATCTCCTTTGGTTTGATATATATTTTATTCCACCGCCATCGCACTCTGTCTGCACCTATCTATTTATTTACAACTATTTAATCTGTGAACTTATTATTATCATTTTCCTCTTCGTTGAACATTTTTATGTACAAAATGCTGAACGATCGTTTTAATAAATTCTGTTGATTAAGTTTGTGCTTTTTAGTCATTCTTGATTCTTGCATTTGTTAATGCAGTTACAAACTTTGGATTGCAATAGATGTATTTAGCACCGAGAAATTGTATAATCGTAACCTGTAGCCCTTGTTCTTTCTAAGCAGAATATCGGTCTAACGCCTGTTTTTTCAGATAAGTTTTACTGGCTGTCGGTATTTTAAGTAGGCATACATAGGCCTATTAGGCAAATACAGCTAAACGTGTGGGCATATGTTGAAGCTCTTTATTTCATTAGCATAGGAAGCGAGCGGTGAGTTTCATCTGAGAAGTGTTTGCTGATAGAAATGCACTGTCGTTTAGGATGGAACAAATTTCTAGCGAAATTCTATTATAGACTACTTAAAGAACATATTTACAAATGAACAAATAGGCTAGTTTACCATGTAGGCCTACTCCAATTTTTTAATCATAAAGATATTTGCATACACCGATCAAGAAGAAATTTATCAAACTCAGCTTTTTATACGTCATGATAAATATGTAGGGTCTATGTAGGCCCTATAGCGTTATATTCGCTAGATGTGCGATGGCGAAATGCTAACGTGTATTCTTTAATTGTCCATACATCAGAGATTTTAATACACGGTAGTTTTGGAAACGACAGCAAGCCAAGGTTTGCCGATTTGTTATATTGATGGTGTTTCTCTTATCAGAAAGGTCCAGCAGTTGAGTATCACAATACTGTTGCAATCTTTCACACATTATGTTCAGGAGCAAATTTAATGCTGTGGCATGACGGCGCTGTGCCAATTAACTGGGCCAACAATCTAAAGCATTTATGTATAAAATCGTGTTTTAATACTATGCTTAAGAAGAGAATTTTAATATCATGTTTTAAACATTTTAAAGCCGATTTGGATATTAAACCTACTTGCTTCTCTTTACTTCTCCACATGGATTTTACCTTTTTCTTACACTTTTCTTATAGGCCATTCATTCTTCATAGCTTGATCGTTGTAATCGACTTCGTGCAGGACTTTGATCAAGCAGCAGCTCTGTAAGTTTATCGTGTAGCTTAATTGTAGTCTAGTTGTTAGTTGTAATATTCGATTGACTCGGTTCATATCATTTCATTGTTATGGATCGCATTATTTTCGCCTAAAAATTGCACTTATATTCTTGTACGATTAGGCCAATTCAAAATTAAATGTTGTTTATCTTTTACCATGTCATTTGTGTGTAATTGTAATTGTGTAATTGCAATTGTAATTGTATTATTGTAATTTATCTGACGAGTAGGCCGATGCGTCAAACAAGCGATGCATCGAATTTCCTGTACAAATGATGAAAGTTCATCCATTCCACAGGCGAAACGAACAGAGATAGACGTCTATAGCGTACAATGTACATAGAAGAAAACTTAATAATAAGCATACGCAGACGAATACAGGATTATTCTATTTAGCCTAATTGCAACTAAAAAATAATATAGCACCTCAGTGGAGATTGAGATAGGTGATTTGCTTACCCCATCGCTTTAGCGTTCTACATTGTTCGCCATTGCATGGGTTTTGGCGTTGGCCGCACATATTCTGGGCTGACGAAAAGAATTCCCGCTAAATTGAAGTCGGATTGATGAAAACAATAATTGTTGCCGTACTTAAATGGATGAACGATTCTTGTTGAAATTGAATAATTTGATCAGTGAACAATACATTGTAATTTAAATAGAAGTTGGATTGATTAAAATGGTTGTTGCCCAGATAGAAGTTATATTGATGAAAAGAATTCTTGACTAAATGAATGCTGGATTGATGAAGAGTAGGCCTATTCATGCCAAGGTAGGAAGTCGGGTTGAATGAAAAATTATTAGAGCCTGTGCTGCCACATGCGAATATTTAGAACGCTAAAGCGATAGATTAGGCTACTGGAGAATTGCTCCTGACTTGAAAGCTGAAAAAACATGATCGAACCTGATGAGCTTCAAACACAACTAGTGATAAAGACTGACAAGGTATAGTGCCTGCCAGAGGTTGCTAGACAGCCTGAAAGTTGGCTCCACGATTACAACGCTTTTCTTGCTTCATATAAGACGCTCGGGTCACTGTGCGCAAGAGATGGAGGAAGCCAAAATACATAACTCGGTAAACTCAAATAAGGCATACCTTGAAATCAAATAAGAAGGAGCGCTAAGATCTTAAACTGAATTCGATAGACACAGTAAGCTTAGTTTACCCTAAATGCATGACGTCAACTAGTGCAACCACTGCGAAGAATGCATGTAAGCATAAGAGGGTAGAAATATATTCGTTAATCGACTCACCGACTAAGCTTATTCCAGATGTCACGCCGTATCCAGGTAGGCCTACAGGTTGCGTTAAAACAAAGCTGCTTGTTATCGTAAGAAAGATTTGCTGCTATTTTCTACAGGGTGGGCCAAAACAAAGACCCCCCTAGGTTTTTTGCCAATATTTTTGCCAGAAGTTAGAATTTTGAAATGAAATTTTGCAGTCTTAAAGGCAATTCATATTTACACATGATGGCCAGATTTAATCTAAATATATCAAACAGAACAAAAGTTATATCAGTTTTAGTGAGGCCACCCTCGTTTTTTGACGATTCAAAAACGAAACGCAAAAAAATTAGGTTTTTTGCCAAAATCTTCCCCAAAAGTAAGAATTTCGGAATGAAATTTTACAGGCTTAAAGGCAATTCATATTTACACATTAAGGCCGAATTTCATCAAAATATGTCAAACACAACACAAGTTATACCACTTTTAGCGGGACCACCCACCGTTTTTGACGATTCAAAAACGAAACGCAACAAAAAGTCGCAGAAACACAATTTTATTAAGTCTCCTCTCAAATAACTGTTGTCAAATGAACTTGGTAGTGCTTCACAACTTGTGCTCAATGTGCCCAATACCAGTGTCAAAACTTCTTTTGAGTCTCTTTGCAAAGTTCTTGATGGACCCCTGATTAATCTGACAGATTCCTTATTTACCAATTTGAGCGTCCTCTTGCTAAGTGACTTCTCAGTGACGTGCAGCTACGCTGGTACTCTATTTCATTTTTAAATAGTAATAATAATGATTATTACCTGGCAATATCAAGGCTATTTGATAACAATTATTTGAGATGAGACTTAATAAAATCGAGTTTTTGATGCGTTACGTCTTTGAATTGTCAAAAAATGGGGGTGGTCTCACTAAAAAGTGCCATAACTTTTGTTGTGTTTGAAATATTTTGATGAAATCCGGCCATCGTGTGTAGAATGTAGATATGAATTGTCTTTACGAGTGAAAAAATTTCAGTTCGAAATTTTTACTTCAGGCCAAGATATTGGCCGGAATAATTTAATTGATTTTTTCAAACTTGTTGTTGCGTCGCGTTTTTGAATCGTCAAAAAACGGTGGGTGGCTTCACTAAAAATGGTATAACTTTTGTTCTGTTTGAAATATTTTAATGACATTTGTCCACCTGGTGTAAATATGAATTGTCTTTAAGACTGTGAAATTTCATTTCAAAATGCTTACTTTTGGTCAAGATATTGGCAAAAATTTTAAGGTTTTTTTTGTCCACCCTGTATATAAAACTACTTTTCTATATATAAAACTATTGCAATATAGTTTCTATCATAATAATTATAGCCTATGGTCGTGATTACTGGAATTGTAAAAGGTCTAAGCGACTTGATCAAGTGGTAATTGTGCGAGTTGCGCAGAAATGATTGCAGATCGATCAATCAACTCTTCTGGAATATCCGAGATGGTCAATTCCTGATAAAAGGTGATAGTGCAGTTGAAAAGAGATTCAAGGATAGGCCTAGCTGTTACAAATTATACAAATTTTGCAGCTCGATCCAACAGATCTGCCCGCGACTACCAAGGCATACGATCGGAAATCATTATTTGTTTCCGTTGAAGTAGCTAGCTACACGCAGGTCAACATAAGACACTTGTATTTACAAATTGAACTTCGGTCGTGTCCCAGTTGTTACATAGGGCCTCTCCGCGGCAATGAACGACTTGATAATAATTGATTATCGGCTTATTAGCTCTGACATGCGTTCCGACCAACGGTTTTACTTGTTAAAGGTGAGATACATGTAAAGGTGTGTCTATACTGAATTCCAAAACAAATTAGCCATGCAATGTGCGATGCAACGATTTCTCTCTTTGTCAGCAAAACAATTCTGCATGTTTTTACGACTTTCGTCTCTATAGGCGTCCTCTGACCGTGTAACGGCGCTTTCGAGTATATGGGATCCTTGAAGAGCGCTATATTATAGATTCACAGAATGAAATATGTCGTCATTAATCTCATTATGATGATACATGCATGCTTACGGTCTCTTTCGCACTGAGACCTTCATGTTGCCATGCAGTTACTGTCACCACTCATATCGCCATGCTAATAATTTATTTCTCTTAGGGCCGTCTAATCTAATATCCTACCCAGTGCTAATTGTGGCGCACGTGTTACATCTGCATGTGTCGCCATGACTACTATCGGTAGGCTAGACTAAACACATAAACACAACGAACAGTCACAGTCAGCCTAATCGTACACACTACAGCAGTTCGTTTGCTTTTCAGTTACATGCATTTGGAATTTACATTACTCAAAAGACAAGGGATAAATACACAAAAAGAAATGGCAGCTACCGACAATCGTGTAAGAACTTAAATCATGATATCGTTATAGGCTACCGTACTAACTGTAAGGCATTATTATCATGGACTTAGTTTGGTTTCAGTTCTTGGAGGGACTAAAAATAATTTGGGTTTCGTGACGCGGAGACTTGGCCCAAATCCATTTTCCCGGCCAAAAAACTGTTCGGCTCGAAATCTCACGAAAATAGAAAATATACAATTTCCCCCGCAAATATTTTTCCGGGCCTTATTGTGGGCTTAGCCCCTATAGCCTCTGATAAACTCCGCCCATGAGCATTATATTATTTTCGTTTGTGTGTTTGATTGGCCGGGAACGGGCCGATTCCTACAATTCCCCGGGCAACGCCGGGTACCCCAGCTAGTTATTAAATACATTTCGAATGAAGTTACCAGCCCAGCCTAGACAACATGCGAGATTCTCTCTGCTAAAGATCTATCGTTTCTCTCAGGGTTCTCGCTCTGGGAGCGCTTCCGCATAGCCATGACTGTGAGCGGCGCTGAAGGTAGAAATGAATAGGCTAATTACATTGTACTGTGCTGTCTCTCTAGTAGGCCTATTGCCTTACTTTACTATGGCGCCTTTTTCTGCCTTGCTACGTTCTATTAGACAGTGTTGTTGAAAAGGATTGCATATGAGATCTGCGGAATGGTGAGACAAATGATAGCCTACCCTTGTAGAACCAGCATCTTTGTTTGTATGTTTGTTTTGTATGTGCACTTGTTATAGCGCCCCTTCAAACTCTCTCTCTACTCAGAGGCGCTCCCGAATGCAGAGCGGACACTGCATCGGAGCTTCACGCCGAAGCGCTGAGCAATTGCGAGTGAAGGACTTGCCCAAGGTCCTTACGCGGCGAGGTGGATTCGAACCTCGAACCTTCCGGCTCCAAGGCAGCGACGCCACCAGTGCCCACCACTACACCACCGCGCTCCAGTTTGAGGCGTGAAAAAATGTATAGGACTCCATGGCCAAGCAGGATTAGTTTTTACATGATAAATTGCCTCCATTAGGCTATTATGTCGTTATCAGTTTCGGTAAGCATAAAAATTATTGTACGGTAGCTGAGTACAATTATAGCCATCTCTAAATTTCAACTGTGCTAAAGAAAAACTCTGTCACCGGAACCAGAGAGGCGAGTGGGTGAATTGGTTGCAAATCAAGATTCGAATGGTTCAAACAGGTAAGTAGCTAGGTAGGCAGGCAGACAGGCAGGCAGGCAGACGACTAAAGTTTAATTTTAACATGCTATTGTCAAGCAACGAATGCACAATGCTGTGATGGACTTTGTCTGTGGTTCTGAATGGTGATTTTTCAGATGGACAAATTGATTAAGGACATCACAGCCACAACAGACAGCGAAAAGATCTGGAGTTATGAACAACGAAGAGAATTTGAAGACAAATACAAGGAAACTTTCGTAACAACTTTAGATAATCTAAAGTAAGTTAACTCTGTTCCTTGTGACATGCTTAATAATTTCGAGTCATTTGTTCATCCCTTAGGACCTTCCTTGTTGCCATCCGATTATGTGAAGCATCTTGTATTATGACTATTGTTTATGGTTGATGGTTACAATAAATGAATTGAATTGAATTGAATAACCATTGGTTATGGATAAATTGATATGGACTCTTATTTTTGGCCAAGATAATGGGTAGAAACTATGTAGGGGGGGGGGTAACTTTACGGCCCAGCCTGTACATGTGTACATGTGTGTGTGTGTGTGTGTGCGCGCGCGTGTGTGACGCCGTAACCGATCCTGAGACGGTTACTGACTTCGGCCTACCCATAATTATAGAGAACATGAACGAGTCCTCTACTCCTCTTAGCACATAATAATTATTGCTGAGCCGTCGAAATGTAGGCTACTTTCGTTAGATGATAGATGCTGTTACAAACAGTAAGAGATCACCTTTTAGTAATTTAGGTGATAGACCAAATGACTGGGGTCGTAATTATTCTTTCGAATATCTTTATCTTGTAGCGATGCAGAAAAAGCGAAACTCGATGATGTTATTTTAGCGGTGATTCGTAAAGGAAACGGTGATATCATGAAAATGATAACAGACCCAATTTTCGACAAGAAAAAACTCATTGATTGGAAGGTACGACGTCATTCTTATCAACTGGTTGTGAACGGTTAAAAAATTATCAGCCTAATAAACTTGTTTCTGGAAAACTGAATATTATGAGAAACAAAATGTCTGAAACAAATTACATTTGGCAGTGCCACTATAGGCTCCTTACAGAACATGCAGTGGATATTAAAAGAAAACACTCAAGTTAACGCTGCAAATCTTTTGCTTCTCAGACCACATAATATTAAAGGCCGTCTACTGCCTCTGAGATTATGCTGTAGCCTACATCTCCATCTACGGCCTACGTATACGATATATTGGCTTCTGTGCTTGGTACTTTTTTCGTTTATAATATGCAGGAGCATTGCTAGACAATCACTCAGCGATACATAGGTTTTACCTACGATCATACGTTTTCTATCATTTCTTTGAAAATTTGATACCGGTACCCATACGTGCATTTGTCAGGGGGAGAATTGCCGGGGGTTTGGGTTTCAACCCTAAGTCTTTCTTATAGCCCCATGTTAAAGTATGTTTTTGCACCCCAATTTCAAGTGGATAATGGTCCAACCACTACCTTCCAGTTATTTTTCCACAATTCTCACACTGGCATTTGTTAATTTTGACTCGTGTGAGCAACTGGCGTCCGCTGTCTTTGGGGATGTCCATAACTAGGCCTACTGCGTTCTCTGATGTTTTGCCCTTGAACAACCAGGTTTGGGTCCACTATTCTGGGGTCCACTATTCCGAAGGTCCACTATTCCGAAGGTCCACTATTCCGAACCCTACACCTAACTCTAACCCTAAACCTAAACCTAACCCTAACCCTAACCCACCCTAACCCCAACCCTAACTTCAAACCTAGTCCTAACCCTAATCCTAACTCACCCCAACCCTAACCCACCATAGCCCCATCCCTAATCCTAACCCACCATAACCCCAACCCTAACCCACCCTAACCCAACCCTAACCATAACCCACCATAACCTTAACCACCAAGGATAACGACCAAAATATAACGGACATTCGGAATAGTGGACATTCGGAATAGTGGACATTCGGAATAGTGAACATTCGGAATAGTGGACATTCGGAATAGTGAACATTCGGAATAGTGGACCTTCGGAATAGTGGACCTTCGGAATAGTGGACCCTCGGAATAGCGGGCCGTTACCGAACAACCATTATGATTAGGCTATTTAACATATTAAACACGGAACGTCCGCTGACAACCTTTAGATCTGCTATAATTATTTTGAGAGGCTTGTACGGAATAAACTGTCGCCTTATACTATCCGGCCGTACTATGTTAACTTTTATCGTAATTAGTAATCGCAATTTGAACAACGCCAGTTAGAAACCAACGCATAAGAGGCACTCCGATCTGAAATTTTGGAAACTACGATGGAACCAACCAACTCTTTTGATTACCTAAATATTACTCAATGCGCACCAAACTTTTTCAAACACTACTTTACTAAACTGGGAACTCGAAATCATGGTCGAATAGAATAAAACGATTTCCAAACCCGTAAGGAATTCAAGTGGTCACCGTCACAAAATGTGATCCAGTCCAAAACATGGCTTAACCGCCAGTTTATGAATGAGTTAGAAACTGTACACAGAAAACTGTTGTAGGTATATCTGAGATTAAATTCGATATTTTGGGCTTCGCTTCGCTCATATTATGTTTAGGCTACGACTGTTGACTGTGTCCAAGTTCAATGACATAATAAGACCGTTGAAACAGGCCGACTTGTTTTAAAAAGTTTGACTCCTTCTAAACAATAGACTAAGTTTCCCAATTTTTTGGAGAGTGTAATCGTATCGAAATCTCAAAATTTCTACAGCGACCATAATAGGATTTGTATATGCTTGCGGCTATTAGAATTGCAAGCAGCTGTAGGCCTAATGCTAGCAGACTAGTATAAGTCAAGATGAATAAATCAGACATTCTGTGTGACAGAATCGGCCAGATTTAATCGTCAAAATACTGGATACGCTGACAGAAACCGCGAGAAAAATGGACGTGGAATGGCCTACTTTTCATTTCGGTCCAATCGAAGACAAATTTCTGGAACTGCTGAAGTAAGTAGACTCTCTCACTTTGCTATGAAAGTAGAAATACACATTACACAATTTCACCCAATGTCATCTTTGGAGGTCATGCTCGCGAGTGTATATCTAGCCTACCTATAAGTTCTATGTTTGAAGAAATATTTGTTTATTTAGGGTAATTGTTCTTTCGGAAGAGACCGATATTCATTATCAAAATATTTAAATATTTGTTTCAGAAATTTAGATTGCGCCTCTTCCAGGTAGGCCACTCCGAAGCGCTCCCGACCCAACCACGGCTAAATAAAACAGTTTTTAAGTTCTTAAGGAACAGAGCGGAGTGACCCTTGGGAATTAAGCGCAGTGTAACAGGGAGACTATTGCAAGTTGTAGCCTAACTTGTAGGACCAGCAACATTAGGTCGCATTAACGATATGCTGTCCGACACCTTCAACAACTTCTGTCTTCATCAGTAGGCCTAGGTTGAAGTCCCGACTCGAGGAGAAAATGTCATCTTAGATGTCCTTGCTGCCGATGATCGTATACCGGTAACAGAATTCGATGTAGCCTACAGGTGAGCGATGCTGGTCTTGTATCTGACCATAAGCTCATACTGTGGAAAATCACAACTTCCTACCACCGCCAACCAGTACGGCACGTATTCCGTAACATCAAATCAGTCGACCTCTTAAATTTCAGTGACTTACTCATCGAATCTGAATTATCCACTGCTCCTGCAACCAACGCGGAAGATTTCTCAGAACAACTTAAGCAAATAGTATCAAGCACATTAAACAAACGTCCATATTCAGACTCGTGAGTCGTGACAAGCGTCCATCTAAAGTATTCTAAACCAATCACAAGATGGCTATAATCCGAGGCAGTCCATGCTAAGAGGGATCGTCGGAGATTTGAGCGGAAATGGAAAAGTTCTCGACTTGATGAGGACAGACAACCCTACCGTCACCCAGTGGCGGATTTAGGTTTTCTTGCACGGGGGGTCGAGGAGAATTTCAAGAGGGCGCCTGTACTTACATAGTTAAATACATGTACAGTAGGCCTAAATTAATTATAATTGATCCGATTTAGCAGAATAGGCCTACATCAAACAGAATTAAGAATCTAGAAACTTTTGTAAACTTGTGAACTTGACTACTCACTTGAATTACATAAATTTATCATACTTATGCCTATTATATAAAAAATATTTATGTAGGCCTAATTTATTGGACATTGATCCAAGACTCAAGCAGAAACTTTTTAGTTTATAGGCTATAAATAGCTTTCTGCGTGATTTCATTGAAGCAAAACGATTTAGGCCCAATAGTTGATTCAAAGTCGATGTTCTCAGCAGGACCACGTACAATTGAAGTTAATGCCAAACCAGATAGACGTTCATTTGTCATTGTCAATCGCAAATAACGTTTGATAATCTTCAATTTACTTAAACTTCTTTAAGCAGTGGCAGATGTAACCATGGGCGCCCGCAGAAAATTTTGCAGGAGGGGCAAACATTTTTACGATGGCACGGTTAAATTTTTCAGTCAAAGAGCATGAAAAATACAGTGCTGGAAATTAAAAACACGGGTATTTTTAAAAATGTTTCTTAATGCAAATCTCTCAGTTTCAATTTGTGTATTACTTTTAATATGAAGTTTCCTAAGTGCGAAAAATTTGCTAAAAATCCAAAAGTAGATGTTGAAAAGTAGGTCCATGAAGGGCACTGTATATAGGCTATAATCGCTATATTTATTCCTATATAGATTTCTAAACGTAGGCTAAATTTATGACTTTCACTGTGTGTATCATTCGTATCATTAGTGTTTTAATGCGAATAATTTTGTTAAAAACTCAAAAGTAGTAATTAGAAAATTAAGTGTCACTTTCCAGGGGGGCAAGTGCCCCTTGCCTCTATGTGCGGGCGCCCATGTATGTAACAGGAGAGTCAAGTAAATTTTATATAAGCCTAGTAATGGCTAATATTTACAAATTATGGAGACCTGGTGCCATCCGTTTTTCAATCAAGAAAGGTTGCACGTCTTTAAGTTGTAGTTCACAAGCAGTGGCGGATTTAGTACGGGCCTGGGGGTCTGTTCGCCCCCCCCCCGTGCCCCCTTGGGCAAAAAATGGCGCCCCCTCGGACCGTACCGTATACTTAAACCTAAAATGTCCTTCGTGAAAAGTAAACTCTCATACATTTGCCAGATTATTATAATTTTTCTAATTTTTAATGACTTTACGCAATCACACCATGAATTTAACACTCATTAAAGATTTACTAATTTTTATCTATTTCTCTGGCGGCCATTACTAATTTTTATTTATTTATATGGCCCTTTGCCGGTATGCGTAGGCCTATAATTATCGTATAGGCCTAATATGATACATTTAGAGACGTGCTTACGTCAATCATACGTCCATCACTGTCTTGTGAACTACAACTTAAAGACGTGCAACCTTTCTTGATTGAAAAACGGATGGCACCAGGTCTCCATAATTTGTAAATATTAGCCATTACTAGGCTTATATAAAATTTACTTGACTCTCCTGTTACATACATGGGCGCCCGCACATAGAGGCAAGGGGCACTTGCCCCCCTGGAAAGTGACACTTATTTTTCTAACTACTACTTTTGAGTTTTTAACAAAATTATTCGCATTAAAACACTAATGATACGAATGATACACACAGTGAAAGTCATAAATTTAGCCTACGTTTAGAAATCTATATAGGAATAAATATAGCGATTATAGCCTATATACAGTGCCCTTCATGGACCTACTTTTCAACATCTACTTTTGGATTTTTAGCAAATTTTTCGCACTTAGGAAACTTCATATTAAAAGTAATACACAAATTGAAACTGAGAGATTTGCATTAAGAAACATTTTTAAAAATACCCGTGTTTTTAATTTCCAGCACTGTATTTTTCATGCTCTTTGACTGAAAAATTTAACCGTGCCATCGTAAAAATGTTTGCCCCTCCTGCAAAATTTTCTGCGGGCGCCCATGGTTACATCTGCCACTGCTTAAAGAAGTTTAAGTAAATTGAAGATTATCAAACGTTATTTGCGATTGACAATGACAAATGAACGTCTATCTGGTTTGGCATCAACTTCAATTGTACGTGGTCCTGCTGAGAACATCGACTTTGAATCAACTATTGGGCCTAAATCGTTTTGCTTCAATGAAATCACGCAGAAAGCTATTTATAGCCTATAAACTAAAACGTTTCTGCTTGAGACTTGGATCAATGTCCAATAAATTAGGCCTACATAAATATTTTTTATATAATAGGCATAAGTAGGATAAATTTATGTAATTCAAGTGAGTAGTCAAGTTCACAAGTTTACAAAAGTTTCTAGATTCTTAATTCTGTTTGATGTAGGCCTATTCTGCTAAATCGGATCAATTATAATTAATTTAGGCCTACTGTACATGTATTTAACTATGTAAGTACAGGCGCCCTCTTGAAATTCTCCTCGACCCCCCGTGCAAGAAAACCTAAATCCGCCACTGTTCACAAGACAGTGATGGACGTATGATTGACGTAAGCACGTCTCTAAATGTATCATATTAGGCCTATACGATAATTATAGGCCTACGCATACCGGCAAAGGGCCATATAAATAAATAAAAATTAGTAATGGCCGCCAGAGAAATAGATAAAAATTAGTAAATCTTTAATGAGTGTTAAATTCATGGTGTGATTGCGTAAAGTCATTAAAAATTAGAATAATTATAATAATCTGGCAAATGTATAAGAGTTTACTTTTCACGAAGGACATTTTAGGTTTAAGTATACGGTACGGTCCGAGGGGGCGCCATTTTTTGCCCAAGGGGGCACGGGGGGGCGAACAGACCCCCCAGGCCCGTACTAAATCCGCCACTGTCGTGTAACAAACAAACTAATTAATTAATCAAGATCTTCGTTCCTTCGTAGCCAACTCGAAAGCGCAGATAATTCACGTGACCGATGGCGCATCTCTCAACGTCTCCTGCACTCGAAGGATACTGTCGACTGCCAACGCTCAGACTCTGAGAATCAAAGTCTGTGCTTTGCTGCATTTTTTGTCTACAAGATTAACAATTTCAAATGTAAAATTGCTAGATGTGCTGCTAAATTATTATGGAAGAACCTGCTGATCGATTCTGATTTCTCTGGATCTGGCTTCACTGTCTTGCCATCTTTCACCTAGGCCTACTTTGTAGTCTACAATCTCCTCAAAAGCATGGCTCCTAAATCATCCCAATTAGATTTCATACCAACATCACTTTTACTTTCCTGCTCCGATGTTTTCTCTCACCTTATTGTACGCTTGGCCAACCGGTCTTTTGCTGAAGGACATTTTCCGTCATGCTTCAAATCTGCTCTAGTCACACCCTTGCTTAAAAAACCTAACCTAGACTCCGGTAATCTTTCAAACTTCAGACCTATCTCGAACCTTAATAACATCTCTAAGATGCTGGAACGTCTCTTTCTCACTCGCATTAAGAAGCACATCACTTCCTGTCCCAACTTCAGTCCTTATCAGTCAGCTTACTGCGAAAGCTATTCCACTGAGACTACCATTGTCTCTACACTTGATATCATTTTCTTGTCTATTGACAACGAAAAAGCCTGTCTCTCAGTATGTCTTGAGCTCAGTGCAGCCTTTGACACTGTTGACCATCAGTTACTTCTTTCAAGACATGCCAATAGCTTCGATGTCTCTGGCACAGCCTTAAACTGGTTAGCTTCTTACCTACGCGACCGGAATCAGTCTGCTTTGGGACTGCTCGTTCTGAGCCTATTGTTTGCACTGCTGGAGTGCCGCAGGGATCTGTCCTTAGCCCCTTACTATTTACTGTATTTACTCCCCCAATCAGTCGCATTGCTAATCACTTTGGAATCCAGTTACAGTAGTATGCGGATGACACCCAGCTCCACATTGCCTTGTCACACACTGATCAGTATGACAAACTTAAACTTGAAGAGTACCTTTCATCTTTGTATTCTTGGTTTTGCTTTAATGGTCTGGCCATAAACCCTGACAAGTCTGAGGCGATTTTGTTTGGGTCGCGCCAGCGCCTGCGCTCTTTCCGTCCACTTTCTAATATTGACCTTGCTGGCACTGCTGTGCATCTGTCAGATACTGTCAAAATACTTGGAGTAACCCTTGACAATAAACTTACATTTCGACCACACATAACATACATTTGTAAATCTTGTATCTATCACATTCGGGCAATACGTCACGTTAGGTCGGCCCTGACTATGGATAGATCTATGTCTCAAACCATTGCCTGTTCTCTTGTCTAATCGCGCCTTGTTTATGCTAACGCCGTTTTTGTGAGTCTTTCAGACACTGAGCTCAATAGGCTGCAACGCATAGAAAACTCCTTAGCGCGGGGTAGTGCTGCACGTCTCAATACCAAAGAGTTCCTCAGCCCTTCTCCATCAACTGCACTGGCTTCCTGTTCAGTACAGGACAAAATTCAAATTGGCATGTCTGACCTACAAATCCCTCAGCACCAACTCCCCTTCCTATCTTCGGTCACTACTAACTCCTTACATTCCTCCTCGTTGCAAAATAGTTATGGGTTCGCGTGCATTCCATGCCTCTGCATCCAGGGAATAGGCTTCCGCGCTCTCTCTTCGAAGCTCAATTTCACTTCCTTCCTTCAAAAAGCGGCTCAAAACTCATTACTTTTCCTTGGCTTTCAAGCACATGGATCTCTAACTGCATCTTCCTCTGGCGGCTGACTATCTGCGCCTCAGATTCACATTTCGGTGTGACCTTGTGCGCGTTACAAATTTATTTAATAATAACAAGGGATGAATGTTGCTTTTGTCGGATAGCAGTCCGCGAGCGGGAACCAGAAGCTCAAGCTTGGTTAGCCGATCGAAAGGTGGATCGTCGCTGAACTCCCAATGTGGAACAACAGAGTTCTCGAAGATACGGTGGAACTAATCCTTCAATGCACCGCCTAACCAAAGCACAAACTCTGTATATGCAATCCGCTGTTGAGAAGGAAGCCAGCGTAAGATATCCCGCATATTAGATGAGACATGGCCATATTTTGGGATATGGCCAACAAGTCGCGCCGCAGAGCGGGGACCCGTTCCAGGCAGAAACGGACACAAAATAGACACCCGCTAGAGCACTAAGTAGGCCTATTTGCAAATAAGCACGGCTACGCGTGTGAGTAGGACTTAAGCATATTTTTTTATTAACATCGAGATGACCTCGAGAAAATGAATATGAATATGAGAGAGGCGACGAAGAAAGCCAGGAATAGGGAAACATAGAGACACCAAGTTGAGGACTCCGGACTTATCGTCGGCCACGGCCTAACGGAGGAGAGATCTAATAGGCCTATACATGATTGAGACGCATATAACAGCCCAATGATAGGCCTATAATCTGAGAGTTAGGCGTACATAAAGTGTCAAATACATGTTTTGATGGCACCCATGTTTACACAAAATATCCAATTTTGATCTTAATAGGCCGAACATGACATAACCTGTTGTTTTTAAACCAAGTCATTACAGCATTGTTTGGTCACTGAAAATATAAGCTTACATGTTTCCGTTTTCAGAGTACATAAGATTATTGGAAAACACGCCAAGAAGCTATATGAAATAATACAGGCGTCACTGCAAAACTTCAAACGCATCGAATTATCTATACATCCAGTCGCTTACGAATTGATTCTCAGGTTTCCTTGGCTGGTAGGCTTCGTGATTTCTACAATCATTTCAGTAATCAAAACAAATTTCATGCACTATGCATCATCGGTCGATAACAATTTAAATTAACCGAAAATAATTATAGGCCTACGCGTGTCAATAAAATTATAATCAATGCTATATTGACATACCTCTTGGTTCCTCGGTCTAGAACTGCTATGGCTCAGTCTCGATCATTAATTTTGTCTCAATTGGTCCTACTCTTTGGAATGCCCTTTCTCCTTCTGTTCGCTCTACACTTCTTTCTGGTAATCTCTTCTCTGGTTTGTCTCTTCTCTAGACCTGTTTCTTCTCGCGGGACCTTGCGCACTGGGAGCGCCTCTGAACGGTTCACCCTACTAGAGGCGCTTTATAAATGTTTAAATACAATACAATACAATACAGTACAATACAATACAATACAATACAATATATCAGGCTGATATCTAGAGTTCTGCTACGGTTGACAATAGGCCTAAGCTTAATAGGTCTTGCATTTCGCACCTAGCAACACCATGCAGGCCTATAGGCCTACCATAGAAGTGGTGCTTCTGGTGGACCCAAAAGTTCTCCAATATCTTCAGTGTTTCAATGGAGACGGTTGAATGGTGCCATGCTGGTGTCACGATATAAAATCTCCCTCGATATAAATTTCCTCCCCCAAACAGAGTCTCCGTACCGCTGAAATTCTGTGTTTGAAGATATTTTCTGATTTAAAAGTGACTAATTATTTTACAGGAAAACATATTATGTTTTCCTGTAAAATAATTTTGCAAACTTAAACTAACCGTATAACCTGCTCATCTATAAATTTTATGCAACTGTAGCCCAATTCACGCTGAACGAGGAGACTTTATTTCGTCGACGGATTAAATAATCTCTCCTCCGGATACTTTTTTCATAATAATAGTCTGCGGGGGGGGCGAACTTTTATGGGGGCCCTTGGGAGGGGGACTCTGTCACGCGACCCCGGCATGAAGATCAGAAGAATGACGGTTTGCTACCCGCTAGCCTACATAAATTAACTCAGCCTCCCATTCGCTAGGTCTTCTACTGATTCCCTGGTGGGAAGCCTAACGAATTGAAGGCTGAGATAACCTCATTACTTTTATGTTTATTGCTATTGGCATTGTTATTGTTATTATTGCCATTTTTGTTATTAGGACCATTTTTTATCTTTTGCAACAATAGAGCCTCGACTTAAATGATCTAAATAGGCGAAATTTTATGATCAGGTTTTAACTGCGGTTTCCCTTTCCACGACGCATTTGGTAAATGTTATCAACCACCATATGAAATATTATTGCGCAGTTTTCTGGTTTTACTCAAGATTAATTCGCACGAAAGACAATAGTCAGTTTGTTCAAATAGGCCTAAGTGCAAAGTATTAATATAGGTTGCTAATAAAACAACGATGAAGTTGGCTAAAATTTTAAGTTGCACATAATAAAGTTATAAATGGTTTTGTTGAAAGGATCATCCGGATCTCGTCGTGGAGACAGTGAAGCTGATAAAGGTGGCAGTTAAATTCAATCCTGGTGATGAAGAAGATTCTTGGACCGCAAGAATTTACAGATCGGCGTACGAGTATATGTTTGAACGTCAGTCAGGGTAAGTAGCCTAATTAGGCCTACGATTGTTAGAACTAGAAGATCTGTGTGATAACTTAAAGGAATATTTTTGTAGGTAGAGTCTAATTCATTCATTCATTCATTCTGACAATTTATATAACACCTCTTCAAGATACCTACTCAGAGGCGCTCTCTGCGCTAACTAGCCGAAATGATATTAACGAGCAAAAATAACAACAAGTTGCAAAACAAAACACAGTAAGCTGTAAGAGTCACCAGTGGCGAGCCCTCGCAAACACGTAGGCCTAGAGTTGACCATCGGATTCCCGTAGACAGCTGGTATATGGCGTGGTTGATCGGAGTCTCTGGTAGGTGGTAGATGACGCCCGTCCGGCAAATCGTCGAGACTGAAGCAAGGATGCGCGTAGGAGAAGGCATTCGTCGCTTGTCGGTCAGTAGTTGAAAGCGCCGCCGTTGACAACAGTCGAGGTCACTCCATGCACTGACCCGCGTGAGCCGTCCTCCGACGAGATGTAATAAATGTCCTCTGCCCATTGTTTTCACTTTTTACTTTTAAAAAATGTGATTATGTATAGCATTTAAGGCTGTCATTTGAATGAAATTGCTCAATCATTTAAGTGTTGATAGTTGTGGCTTAAGACTTTAAAAGCAGCTTATCCCATTGTTTAAAAATATTCAGATTTCTTAAGCCGTCATCTCAAATAAATTTCTCATAAATACATGATTTAAGGCTTCAATAAATGTCGCCTCTCATTGTGTAATTTTTTTAAAGTTCATACCGTTATAGTAGCACAGCAGCTGCTGTCATCTTAACAAAATTAGGAATAAATATTGGCTAAAACTGCGAAAAATGTATGATGATATTTGTTAAATATTTCTGAAATACTGGGGAGGGATATAAGCACCTCCGTCTCCATTACAAACTTTGGAGGGGACTGTCTCCCGCTGCCCCTACCTCTTAGTCTGCGCCCATGGTATAGACATTATGTTACCACAATACCACAGTAATAAAACAGTAAAGAACAAAACAGAAGTCGGTGGCAGAAGTTGGGAGGGACCATCCCAGGCCTCTCGTAGGAAGCTGGGGGACCGTCCCAAGCCTCTCAGAAGTTGGGGGCGTGTCCCGTGGGTCCCATAGGGTGGTTGCGCCTATGTCGGGGATGGTGAGGTTCAACCTCTGACCATCTCCTGTTGTTCTCCCCTAAAAGTCTACGCCCATCGTGTTACCGCATTAACGAAACAGTAAGAATAAAAAGAGTATTTGAGCAGAACATAACTAAATGAATCCTATGTACATATTAGGCTATGATATATAATTTCTGGCACATTTGACTGCAGCTGAGGGTATTTTGCATTTGGAAAGACAGAAACATGCACACAAGTCACGAAAATAGGCTATATACACCGTGGTTTAAAAAAAACTAAGCCAAATTGTTTTGCATATATCTCTAATACCTGATGACATATCAAGCTAATATTTTCCAAATATTAAGAGACGTGGACGAAGAATATGATTCCAAAATTTCATGAAACAAAGTTGAAGGGATAAAAATATATGAATATTTAAACTTCATATGCCGAAATTTCAGTTTGCAAGCAATTTTCTGTCAGATTCAATCAAATGTTTTCTTATATCTCTAATGCCTGATGATTAATCATTCTAAAAGTTTCCAGATATTTAGAGAATTGAACTAACAATATGATTCCAACAGTATGGTTTATTATTTAATTAATTAAGATGCTCAAAATGTCCTCCTGCTTGCACACAAGCCTTGAAGCGCTGGCGCCATGCATTGCGCAACAGCATCGTCAATTATCCTCTGGTCCAGGCCTTCCCACGCTTCCAACAAGCGTTGGCTGCTTCAGATCGTTTATATCATGGATTGCTGTCTGGTAGACTCGGTTTTGCATCACGCTCCACAATTTATAGTCGACAGGATTCAAATCTGGGCTGTTCGGAGGCCATAATGTGAGAGAAATGACGTCTGGCGTCTCTCTTGTCTGCATTTCGATTGTTTCCTTGGTTCTGTGGGCTGGCGCTGTTCTGTTGAAAAAGAAAACAGGCTTCTGGGGCTATAAATTTCTGATAACAGGTGGAAGATGTTGTGACAACAGAATATTGCGGTAATATACTCCGTTAATTTTACTCTAGAATCCATGAAGAACAAAGTTGGAAACTATCAAGCATCGAAACCGCAACGAACACCATAACAGACTTGCTGAAAACAGACATTTCTGGGGATGATGGTTAAATATTCATATCTTTCTATCCGTTCAAATTTATGACATGATATTTTGGAATCCTATTCTTGGTTCAATCCTCTGAATATCTGGAAAATGTTGGTATGATTAATTATCAGGCATTGGAGATATAAGAAAAACAGTTTAGCTTACTTTTTTACTGAATATGGCAGAAAATTGCTTGTAAACTGCAATTTTGGCATATGAAGTTGGAAGATTCATATCTTTTTATCCGTTCAATTTTATCTCTTGAAATTTTGGAATCATATTCTTGGTCCACTTCTCTAAATATTTGGAAAATTTTAGCATGATTTATTTATTTATTCTATTTATTTATTTATTCCGACTATTTTTATAGCGCCTCTTCAAGAAAGCTACTCAGAGGCGTTATCAGGCATCAGAGATATATGAAAAACAATTTGGCTTAGTTTTTTTTAACCACGGTGTATATTCTGAAAGAAAGTCAAGGCTCAAGAGTCGCATAATATGATATTATCACCAAAGATCAGTTTTCTTGATTCACACTTAGTGCAATCTGTGTGAGACGCCAACACTGTCTTGTTAAGATGTATGTCTACAGGCAGGATTAAAACGCTCTTAATTCAGCCTCAATGCTGAGAAGCTACGTTCTTAATATGCCGATCTATAATGAAATGGCTATTAGCAGCAGTCGGTGGCAAAAGTTGAAAGGAACCGTTCCAAGCCTCTCGTCGAAAGTTGGGGAACCGTTCGTCGAAAGTTGGAGGGACCGTCCCAAGCCTCTCAAAAGTTGGGGGACGCGTCCAGTGGGTCCAATATAGGGTGGTTGCGCCTATGGCTTCAGGTGGACTCGATTCCGCAGCCTTCCGAGTCCAAGGTACCGAGCATACCTCTACACCACCGAGCTCCACAGCATGATTAAAGTGTTATCTACTTTCGTTGCAGAAAGACTGTAGGCTTGAGATGTCTGGATGACGTTGCCGAAACATTCGACGTCTGTGCGCAGCGGGTATTCGAGTGTCCAGAAGATCCTAACCAGAAGACAATTTCCTATAAATTACTCGAATATACTTTTACATGCTTTTTTAACATGGTAAGCAAGACGTGTGCATTCGTTTAGCTAACATGCTCGATAGCTCGAGAATTATTAATTCGTTCGTTCATCCATTCATTGATTCAATCATGTGGTCATTCAATCGGATTCTGAAATCACGATATAGATATGATTATATATGTATACTAGCTGTACCAAGCCACGCGTTGCTGTGGCAGAAAAGACCTCCCCTCCCCCTCCCCTCCCTCCCCCTCCCCCTCCTCCTCCCCTCCCCCTCCCCCTCCCCCTCTCCCTTCCCCTCCCCCTCCCCCTCCCCTCCCTTTCCACCTCCCCTCCCCTCCCCTTTCCCCCCTCCCCTCCCCCTCCCCCTCCCCTCCCCTCCTTCTCCCCCTCCCCCTCCCCTCCCCTCCCCCTCCCCCTCCCCTTCCCCCTCCCCCTCCCCCTCCCCCTCCCCCTTTCCATCCCCCTCCCCCTCCACCTCCCTCTCCCCCTCCCCCTCCCCTCCCCCTCTCCCTCCCCCTCCCCCTTCCCCTCCCCTCCACCTCCCCTCCCCCTCCCCACCCTCTTCGTCCCGCTCCCTCCGCTCCTTTCCTCCCTCACACCGTCCCTTTTTGACAGCGGATAGAGCCCAAGAACGGTAAAAGGCCGCTTTCGGAAATTATTATGTGACTCGCTTATGACGTCACGGCACGCGACCTCATTCATGTTTCGTCTGGTCACTGTGTTTCGGGTCAACACGATTCTGAAATTTGGCAACCCTGCGGTTTGGTTGAATTTGCAAATGGCGGTCGAACGGATTGCAAAGTTCACTTTTGTGGAAAAGATTGGGTTTTTCGGGGGAAAAAATCTTAAGACACGGTGCTATTGGAATAGAAGGTTTTGGTAAATTTTCACAACAATCGGTGCGTAACTTACCGAGAAAAAAATTACGAACTATTGGAAAGTTTCATTTTTACTTATAGGCCTCTAGATATATGTATATGATATGTGAAAGTAGCCACTGCGTTGAGTAATGAGTATCATAGTGGCCAACTTTAAAAGCCACTCTAATAAAGACCTCAATCTCCAACTCTAAAACAATAGGCTATAGCCTAGTATTGTTGTCATCACCAAGCAGAACATAAATGCATCAGCTACCCAGCGAAGAAATTCTAAATCCTATCTGGACTACAGTACGCTCCGAGACCGCATTTGTAGTACCTTGTTACAGCGCCAAAACACCGATCGTGCGGTCTATTCTATAGGCCTATGCAGTAGGCCAATTCAAATGCCATGTACAGTTCTACATAATGACTACATTCAACAGATTCCCCGGTTGAAGATGAGGAAACGATAGAGCAGGGGTTCTCAAACTTTATTTTTATTGTACCCCCAAGTAAAAAAATCGAATGATGGCGTACCCCCAGCAAAGTCGGATCAGAAAAAAGTCCATTTAATAATTGGTGACATCATTTATTAGAGTGGTAGGCCTATATAGGGAGCAAAATTTTGTTTGAAACATATAATTTTATCAACAAAATATTGAAAAGGGAAAATTGGTCTATAACTCTATAACCTCTGTAGGCCTATTATAAGAAATAGCCAACCTTTAATGCTGTGTGCTTGTTTAGATTAGTACAGATTTTAAAATCTGGCTTAATGTCGATTTCAGACGCAAATTTACACCATGTTTGTTTTTGATAGCAAGAATAGTGTAAAAACCAGTTTCACCCAAATCTGACGTGCTGAAAGAAATTTTTAAGCTAGACCAGAAATTAATTCTTAGGTCAATTCAGCTCTCCACTATATGAGCTCTATATAAGCTTAGGTTGAAAATTTCTGGCTTTGGTACTTTCAACCATTTATACATTATTTCTTTCAACATTACAGTGATAGGCCTAAACATAAATATGTTGCATGCACTGTATAAAAGGCTATGTGAGTCTAATATTATTAGGCCTATAATTATTATGATGTGAAAGAAATAAATGACGATGGTCTTATTTGTTGCAACGTTAAAAATCATTGTTAATCAAAGAAAGATGGCACAAAGCCCATAAACTCAAAGAAAATTATATTTATGGAATTTTTCGCGTACCCCTTACCGGCGCATGGCGTACCCCCAGGGGTACGCGTACCACAGTTTGAGAACCCCTGCGATAGAGGCAATCTATAGTTGGCGAAGACTAAATACTGTTCTATTAATCTACATAATATTCTCTACTAATATTCTACCCTATATTCTACCCTGCATTCAGTATTAGCCATGAATTCTTTTATTGAATGCTGGTCAAATAATAATATTATAGGTAAGGTATTGTTTCTTGTGTTCTTTTGATTCTAGGAAATAAGATGTCCGGATCTAGTGAGGCCGATGATGGCTACTATTGGAAAGTTATGGGAATGCGAAGAAGAGCGCCTACAGGAATACGCCGCCAGCATCATTACAGATATGGCCGAACATGCAGATCTCATTGGAGATAAGATTGAGAAAATCCTGGATCAGTTTCTTCAAGGACAGCATAATGGACTTGGCAGTATGTTCAAGAGCCTACCAATCTCGTAGTTAGGCCTACTTCGCTTACAAGTGACAATACTTTTTGTCTAGCTTTTCTCTCACGTATAGTTCATAAGATGTCTATTATATGGTTGTAATGGCTATCTACTATGTTTATTGAATTGCGTGAAGTGCGTTTGCAGGCGGTTCAATAAAGTACATACTTACTTACTTACTTACTTACGAAATCTCAAGTTGGTCTAATCATTATAATCACATACATAGGCTATAAGAAATAGTCAAACTGAAGAACATTTTCATCATAGCATGATGGAGTGCTGTGCACGTGCGTTAAACATTTTACACGTGCTTATAATTTGTGAGTTTGTGCATCCTCGGCATTACCCGTTGCTTTATTAAGTACCATTGTTGCCTAAAATTTGATGGAATCTTTTAATACAGGCTTTAATTTTTTAGCCAAACTGAAGAACAAACAAGATGTATGACAGTCAACCTGAGAAGTTTCTGCCTCTCTTAGGCCTACGTATAGGCATACATGTAGGTTCGTCCAACCAATGGCGCCATTCCTCCCCGCTCTCTTCTTCAACTTGCTGTAGTCATCCTTCATCATCCATTCCAATACCATCATCTTCGGTCTTCCGCTTGTATTTTTACCAACCATTCTTCCCTCAATTATGGGTCTTATACAGAGTGGTCCAGCATAAATGTCCCGACTTGGAACGTGTATAACTTCCCCAATTTTTGAAATTTATTTATACTTTATACGTCAAATAAAAGATATTTCACTCTAGTATTTGTACTGAAAAGGTCGAATTGGGGCTTGTTTAGGTTTCAATTATATATGCTTGGAACAGCGCTAGCTACCATATTTTGTTGTTTTCTATGGCATAATATGGTGCCGTTTTCCCGGGATATTCACAAATCGCTTTTTGCTAACGCGCGCATAGATACCGTAAAATGGGGGAACATTGGCATGTTTTGGAGGGTTTTTGTGAGATAACACCTAAATGAGATGAGCAAAAGACTTGATTATTTAAACTATGAGCATTATGGATGGTACCTACGACCCTGTAGAATTTGAAAATTTATAAAAAATTATTTCTATACTTTAAAAATCTTTGAAAAAAAGGACAAAGTTACCCCGTACCTGGGGCAACTTTGGCACCATGTATTGTTTCAACTTGAGACCAATAATTTTAGACCCATCCTGAGTAACTTTGTCATCCTAACATGTTTTTAAAACGTATTGCGCATGTGTGTCAAGCCCAAATCTGTTTACAAATTAAAAATCCTTCCATGGAGACCGATTTTATAACACGATTTTCTCGGAGCATCTCAATCAAGCTGGCATCCAAGGTTCTTGAGACTCATACTGGTTCTGCACCATCCGGTAGACGTTCAATGGACCGTCCTCACTCACTTAGGGGAGGTCAGACATTTGTGACGATGTGCGGGTCCCATACTAAATATCATTATTATGAATGTTGTGTTGGCACGTGACGATGGGGGTCAAAATTCGTCCAAAATTGCGTGACGTCATTTATGGACAGCCCCCAAGGACAAATTCTGGGTTGCATGGGTGGTACGAAGCGATGACTCCAAGATTTTGGTCAGATACGGGTATTAACATGCTTCTCTGTGTATAATACGTGGTCTAGTACCCTGTGCCAAAGTTACCCCGCAGTGCCAATGTTCCCCCATTTTACGGTACAATTATTTTAGGTGTTTGTAGGAGTCTCTCTCATGAATATCCTCTTTTTGCTAAATCATTTTCTTTCAGTTTTATCAACAGCCGTGCGCTCTGCCACGCGCTGCTTTTAGACGCAAAGAAACGGATGTCTCGCTATAGCCGTTTCTTTGCGTCAGTGTTCTATATATATATAGTGCTGTTGGACATCACGTTGACAAATAACTTTAGATCATCTTTTAGGATACGGTGTTTCTAGGACTACCTGTATCGCTTGGAATGACCTGGAGAAGTTGTTTATAGGGCCTGCCCGGGTCATTGTCTTGACGGCCAATTTACTCGGACACAAGAGCAATGTTAGCGGATATGAACGCCGTAATTTGCATGGTTTACGATTAGAAAGTCCTGTTTTTATCAATTTCCGTAGCAGATAATTTAAGGTATTGTTTATTCCATCCACTGTTAGAAAATTGGTTAATCATTTCAACCAAATTATATCTCTTATCAGTTCGTAAAATTAAGATCAAAACGCAATCACCGTCTGTCAACGGCACCAGATCGCGTCAAAGAAAACAACAAAATAATGGTAACTAGCGCTGTTCCGAGCATATAATTAAAACCTAAACTGGTACAAGTTCCATTTTTTAAGTGCAATTACTAGAGTGAAATACCTTTTATTTGACGTATAAATTATAAATAAATTCCAAACATTGGCGAAGTTATAAGCGTGCAAAGTCGGGACATTTATGCTGGACCACCCTGTATATAGAAAGTCTTACTTCATGATTATGACCCATATTGGACGCGTCTTTATAGGCTATCCCCAACATTACTCATTTTCATTTGTTCCACATCGCGAAGTCCCCACTTCCAATGTTAGTTTTATTTTTCCAGCCAAGCTGCCCAAGATGTACAAGAATCAACCTGAAAAGTTCCATCCGCTCTTACCAAGATTACTCGATATGGCCGATTATTGTGAGAGTTGGCAAAAACAAAACCTGGTACAACTGTTTACAGAAGTTGCCAAAAAAGAACCAGAGGCAAGTTGATCTTTAGCATTTCGCACATCAAAGCGCGTCACGGTTTTCCGAAGTTTAGAAAAGGAATACTATAACATTGAAACACAATTCAATCACGCCGGAAACACTGCAAAGATTGTGATAGCTTCTAGAATTTGTTTGTAGCATTTACCCCGGTTGATATTATCTTTGCAGTGTGTGCGATTGTATGGCTGTTTACGTGTGTATATATTATATATGCTATTATTATACTGTATAATCGTTTAATGACAAAACTAAGTGACACGCATGGGTAAGTGTTCGAAATATAAACCGATTGTGTGTGGCCCAGACCCACGACATGTACATGATACTTATTTCATCATTCCAACTAGATGCAGGGTGAGCCGGGGCAAGTTGGGGATAGAGAACTTCCCCACTTTCCCTACGTGGCTACGCCTCTGAGTTGATGGGTTATAATTTATAACCATAAACTCAGAGGTGTAGGGGAAGATTTATAATGAGTCACCAACGGTAGGTCTGCCGCCTACGGTGTCAGCGAGAAGTACGATTGATGAATGATGATAAAGAGGATTCGTCACCCATTTTCATATATATTTTTTTGAGTTTAAAGAAATTGAAGCGACTCGATTATTATTCATGCCCACAAGTCTCTGCCTTTTACGATATTTTTAATGGAGCGACACCTAGCCTAGCGTCACCCATCTTCATATTTCGAGTTTTAAGAATTGAAGCCTCTGTTGAATCGTGGACCATGCATATTTGATGAATTATGAAAGGAACTGTATTAAGTGAGTAAGTAAGTTTTTACTTAATCGAACCACCTGCAAACATGCCAGAGATATTCCTGGACCTTTAACATTGACCAACGATGCGTTGGTGCCTGATCACTGCCTGAACCTCATTGAACCTTTCTACTCAGTCAAGAAATAGTATAAGACTGTTGAAAGCTGATCCGTTTTAAAATAGGCTAATATTGTCGTATTTTCCTGAACGGCGCTGTATTAGTCCTACTTGTGTTGATAATTAATTATTCGCTGAGGGGATGTTTAGAAATAACGTATGCTCTTATCTTTTGTTAGCGGGTATATGATTAATTTGTTTCACTCTTTGTTTCGCAAAATATTCTTATTGCAACTAATGCAAAAACTTAATCATTAGTCATAGTCAATCACAGTCACCTCACAGTTCAGTTCAACTTGTGGAAATATGCTCTAATTACCAGAAGCTACCGAAGGAGTCGGTTCGGAGAATGGTGGAAATGCTGACGGATGACCAAGTTGGTATCGTGGCTCTCCTGTTCTTGGACGCTATGGCACTTAAGCAGCCGAAGTCTGTCATTCCGTTCGACAAAGAGTTAATTGAAGGAATGGGTGAAACGGAACATTGCGTAATGATGTATGCGGCACTCCTGGGAAAGCTCTGCATTGACCAGGTCAGGAATAATCATATCAAACACTAAGTGCATTCCCTTTCGCGGTATTTCGTAAGTATACCTATAGCAGAAAATTCAGGAATGGATAGAGAGAAAAAGAAGGCAAAAGGAGAGAGAGAAGGTCAGCTATACGTACAGATAGAGAGCGAGAAAGAAAAAAGAAAGAACGAGATAGACAACGATTTCTCAAGAAGAAGTAATAATAATATCTGCTCAATTTCTGTGAATTTGTATGTTTTAGTTAAATTCGTATGCATGAACAATTGAACATTGAACACTGGACAAACAAATTTCGGTCCGGTATTTAGTGAAACCGAGACCAAGATAAAATATTTATATAATTTTTTCATTATAATATTATTATGCTATTTAGTAGAAACTAGAAAGTGTGTGTATTAAGCACATTTTGGTTTGTCAGAATCTTACCCTTAGAGGCTTAGACCTTAGACCTTAGACCTTAGTCCCTCCTCGTGGTGAGTGCTCACCACGATGCAGGTAAGAAAGTGGCAAGAAATATGCAACAACGATGAAAAAGACAGCCAAGAACAAAACATGAGCAGTCTTATAAATGCATAAGAAGAATCACATAAATGCATGCGCCGAGGGTAAAGTCAGTCAATGATGGGCTTGTCAATACACTGACTGATCCGGAGGATGTTAAGAGCAGATGGAAGGAATATTTGGATAAACGGTATAATGACCCAAAATAATAAGACAAACCATAGCTACTTGGAAGCCATCGTGAAAGTGGAAAACACGGAGGACATGCCGGTGTCACGAGATATTCTATTCGCCCTTAAAGCTATCCGGGGATGCATTGACCTCCCGCCCCCCGGATGGAATATACCGGTTATAGGTCTACGGGTCTAGGCGATGCTATACAGGCATATAATTTGTGCTTTACTGCAGGCACATCAACGCAAATATATGAAGGTCATTGCCGATACATTGGAGAAAAATACCAACGGACATTATCAGACTAATTTATTATACACGATGCGAACAATCGGACTCAGCTGTCCAGCCATTCTCGGAGAACATAGACAACTCCTCGAATCGCTTCGCAATCGACCTCAACTTAAAGAACTATGCCAGATGGCCATAAATGTCATCGATGGCAGAAGGTGAATTCTATTTCTGACACCATTAAGTGGATGCTGGTGGTCGCCACACGAATTGTGCAGATAGATTAATGTCTTTAATGCACATTTAATCCAAAAGCATAGACCAGACATTATGCTGCAAAAACATCGCCTTCTTACACATCTTTGGTGGACTGAAGGATGACTATTATTGTCCACAATAATAGACCTACATGGATTATGCACACAAATTTCAATCAGTTGGAAACAAAATCATCATTATTCGGTTGCAAATAAAAAAACGACCAAGCTGTTCGCAGAATCTAGGTTAAAACAAAGTCAAATTCTATTATTAACTGATAATGACCTCTCTCTTACAGACCATTTGTAGCCCACCATATAAGTTCACCACCATGGGACCTTCGAGTTATAGGCCTACGTTTATCTATAGGTTGACAAACTCATGAACATGTCTTGTGCGAATATTATTAATTAGTAATCAAAAGTAATTATTTAGTCAAAAATCAAATTTTAAAATTAATTATAATCAATTGAAAAAAATCAAAAATACTCCAATCACGACTTTATTCATTCATTCATTCATTCCGAAAACTTATTATAGACTTTAATCTTGAACGCTTTCGTTAAAGTCTAGAA
Organism: Lumbricus rubellus; assembly: GCA_945859605.1. Lineage (NCBI taxonomy): Eukaryota > Metazoa > Annelida > Clitellata > Crassiclitellata > Lumbricidae > Lumbricus > Lumbricus rubellus. The sequence continues at coordinate 14,283,703 of OX243826.1, read as the reverse complement.
AAAGTCGTTGGTGAAATTTCGGGACAGCGTAAAGATATCAATCAACTGGACTCGCGAGTCACGGTCACCGAAGACAACGTTGGAAATCTTTCAAAGGACGCCAGTAAAAATACGAAGGATATAAAACAAGTAAAAGGAAACGTCGCTAAACAAGGTCAAAAACTGGATAAACTTCAGACTGTTGTTGACGAAACTGTGGAGAAAGTAGAAGTTATAGACCACAAGGTGAGTTAATTTTAACTTTAATTACACACGTATATTAAAACATGTATTTTAATATGTAGGATACATGTATGCCTGCATTTGCTACCACCAGTTATGAGCATCAAGTCTTTTCGCTTATAGCCTACCTGGTAAGACTCTCGTTAAAACGGTCAGAGATGTGTAATGCTCCAAATCCACACTTGACTCTAATTAAACCATATGATATCTGCGAATTTTGCTAACCTTATATTAATTTCATGACCTTCTCTTTTAAAAATGCTCAGACTCTGAGTCACGCGCCTGCGTGGTCGGTGGACGTTGCGAAGATGTTGAATGCGAAGACAGATCACGACTGGCGTCTGTTGGCGAGCAGACTCGGATACTCGACTGAAGACATTCGAAACTGGGCGACTCAACCGAATCCGTGTCTGAGTATGTTCGATGAATGGTTTGCCACGCACAAGACCAGAGAGGCGACTTACGGAATCCTCAAGACTCTCGTCGAAATGGATCGCACGGACGCTTCAGTTATCGTCAGAAAAGCCCTGAAGTCAGTTGGTTAGTGGCAAAATCAATTCAAAATCTACTGCAAAAGAGGTATTTCCTCACATGAGTTTTGTTTCCTGTTTATGTTTTCTTCTCTATCGTATCATGTGCACTAACATTTTCCTACCTACGAGAAACAAATTTATGGCTTGTCCCATTACCCGTTTTAAGATAACTTGTAGCAATCTATCAAGCAGCTTTCGCTTTCCCAAATAATAAGAAATAAGTGAATAATTAGCTTCATTTTCTTCGGAATATTGTCAACTCAATACTTGATATGATTCAGAACATTTAACAATTTAGTGGATCTGAAATGCTTTGAATCGACACAGAACACATCGTAGAAGACGACGAGGTGGAACCCGCTCAACCTCCTCCCGTCTTCCTCAGTTACCAATGGGCTCATCAACCGGAAGTGAAGCTGTTGAAGCGCCACCTGGGGATGGCTGGCTATTCGTCTTGGATGGACATTGGTCAGATGGGAGGTGGAGATAAACTGTTCGCTAAGATTGACAGCGGAATTCGCGCCACTAAAGTCATCGTCTGCTGCGTCACTGAACGATACGCAGAGTCGCCAAACTGCAACAGAGAGGTACACGTACGGAATAATAAGAATAGAAGTTCTAAACGACACCTGTTAGCATTTTGAATTTTTTTATATAGGTTAAACCGCGGTTACAGCTCACCCTCTTTTAATCGAAATCTTTTGTTTTTCAACTACATTCATGTGGAATATTAGTATATCAGTATATATTGCCGAATAAAAAATGTTATGTTATGTTATGTTATGTATTTACATAAGTATGTCGGTATTCTGTTTCCTTAGGCTACCGGCAGGAATATAATTTTAAAGACATTTTATTGATCGAAAACCATCTTCTCTTACCTAAAGCAGACGGTGTGCTACCAATTACAAGCCTTTCTTTTAGTTCAGCGCATGGATGTGCCCTGGTTTCTGATTGTCGATTTAATAATTTAATAATTTATTATTGTGTCTCTCTCCAGGTCAATCTGGCAGTGACACTGGGTAAACCGATAATTCCTCTGTTGGTGGAAAAGATGTCTTGGCCTCCACCTGGTTCCATGGGTCCCATCTTTGGAGAGTACATATTCGTTCGATTCTTCCAAAGACCAGAGGAGAAAACGGGAGATGATCGTTACTGGGCGCCAGATAAATTCACAGAACTACTTTTTCAACTGAGATACAACATCGCTCCGGACAATATCCTGATAGTGAAAGGTAAATTACACTCCTGAACGAACTTTTAACTTATCACTTTTTTACTAAAATAACTCGATCAGGTTTTTATTGATTTTTACGCAGCGAAGCTGTGGCCTATTCGTTTGTTTTAACGCAGATGCTTTCGATTATTTTCTTTCAGATTCTCCATACAGAAACTGGTGGCAGCCTCCAGCAGAAGTGATTGTGATAAAGCCAAAAGTCAAGACGTCTGCAGGTCTACCGTCCGTTGAGACAACCGACGCAAAGGTTAATGATTGGCCTGTCATATCTCGTCTATTCTACCTCCTGTTGGCATGTCAATTTGAACTGTATTGTGCTTCAGTAATAGAAGAAACCGTATCGGAATAATGACTTTACATTGATTTTGCTGAACACAATGAGTCACAAAATCGAAACTAGATAAAACTGCAAAATAAACTGATTAATATAATTTTCATGGGTAGGCTTAGACGTTGAGTTAATTGAAATCGTATTTTGTACACTAAGGCTGTGTCGAATTGAATGTTACCGATTGCCATGTGCATTCAGCGATTGCCATGCCTGTGTTTTTGTAGCAAACGGCTTTGAGTCCCGATGTCTTCATATCCTATCAGTGGGATAAACAGCCGCAGATCAAGGTCCTCTACCGACGTCTTTCGCAACTTGGATACACGTGTTGGTTGGACATCATGCAGATGGGAGGAGGGGACTCGTTATATGACAAGATAGACAGAGGAATACGAGGATGTAAAGTCATCGTTTCATGCGTTACATCCAAATACGCGCTGTCGGCCAACTGCAGGTCTGCTAATAAAAGTATCCTTTTGAGAAATGTGATGGGACCTTGGGTCGGCATAGTCGAATATTCGCTGTCTATTGTTAGCGTATTTTGTGACACTGTGTCCCAATTTTTCTTCTTCTTTATATAAAATCACTTGACGTACGCTAAGGCTACATCCTAACACCTCCGACTTGTGCATGCGCTCGTGAATGAGCTCGTGACCTACGCGTGCCTTTTAGGTGGAGTTGAGCTTAGAAGCTTTTAGATAACGATTAACTACAATTATGAAAAGATGCTATCGTAGGCCTATACACGGTTATGCGCTTCTAATGCTAAATAATTGCTCTTTACATAATACTTTCTTAATTTAAATTGATCAGACTAACCAAGTAGCATACACATAATTATATACTTCAAGTAGGCATACAGGTGCACATTTCTGAAGTTTCTCAGTCATACAACCGTTAAATGATCTGACGTTTATTTTTGTCTAGGAGGGAAGTGAGCCTGGCTGATGCCATCAAGAAACCAATAATTCCGCTGATGTTGGAAAAGTCGTCATGGCCACCAGAGGGTCCTATGGGAATGGTCTTCACTCAATTACTTTACATCGACTTCTGTAAACCAAGTGAAAACATTCAAATGGAATGGAAGTGTCCGCAATTTGACGAGTTAATCAAAAGAATTGATAAACGTCTACCGGTAAGTGGTACTTCAAAACGTTCTCAAATCTGTGACAGCACGGTTCTCTAATAGGAATTTTTAATGGATTTTTCTTGATCTTTACGAAAGACCTGAGGTTTGATTGTATGATTATTTAAAAAGTACATTGTATAAATGGATGGTTTGCACTAATTTTATTTGAAAAGTCTCATTTTCATTTGTGGTGTAATATTTATTATGACGTTTTGTTAATATGTTAGAACCATGGCCAGAATTAGTATGGTTTCCGCATCCCACAAACAAAGTATATACACGGTGTCCCAATTGAACTGATACCATTTGTGTTTTGGCGATATACTTGTCAATTCTAAACGAAACTCTTTAAAATTTCAGAGAATGGACGAGGGATAAATTATGAATGTATTCGGAAAATTTTATCCAATTCTACGAACAGAGTCCGAAGTTATGCACGTTCAAATGTTGGCAACGAAAATTTATGTTTCCAACATTTAAAAGATAGAAAATTAGTGTTAGCGCTGTTCTTCAAAGCTGATGTTCAAAATGTCATCCATTAGCTCGAATGCATGCTCTAAGGCGCTTTCGCCATTCATTGATTGCATTGTCAACAATCCCTTGATCATAGCGATTCCATTCTTCCACACTTCGCTGTTTGAAGTGGTCACTGGTCAACGTCACGTATGCGAGTTTCATAAGGCTGCGATGAGCCAGTTTCTGATAGGAAATTCCTTTAAAACCTTCTGCACCGTAATGTTTTTCTTCTATTAATTTATTGTACTAAACTCGAGTCATCTTTGCTTAAAACAATTTTTCTTACTGTCCCCTAACATGGAAATGACGGAAATATGACGTCATATTTATTAAGTTAGAAAGTAAGGCGTGCGGTTGCAAACAATAATCTCCTATCTTTTACATGTTGGAAACTTAAAGCTTCCTTTTCCCAAATTTGAATGTGCATAACTTCGGGCTCTGTTTGTAGAATTGGATTCAATTTTCAGGAAGCATTGATAATTTATCCCTCTTACATTCTAGCTGCTCAGTAGTATACATGTGCAAATGCTTTATTTCTGCAACATGGCTTGAGAAGACAGTTAGGCCTATATAGCGAGTCCAGGTTATTAGAAATAATCATGACCGCTTTTTTCAAAGGAATTAACCTAACCAGTTGAGAGGGGTAATTTGAGGTCCGAACTACAATATGAGCTATAAGCGGGGATTAGGGAGTAGTATAGCCTAAATCTAAGTCTAATTCTAGTTGGTATAGTGGGCAGTACGGACCAGGATAACTACACATTTGGCCACTTTCTTATAAATTTTTTCTTTCCTATGTAAATATTGATCCGCATTAACATATAGGCCTATTTTTTACATATAGAGGGCTACTTATTCAACGGCAGGCCTAGGCTATACATGTTTCCTTCGTGTTAATGTTCTGAAGAAAATAGGCAGCGATCAAAGGATGGTAAACAAAGCTTGAAATATTAATTGGAAAAGTTGTAAATCTTTTTAAAGCAAGGTCTCTTTTGGATTGTTATAGAAATCATGTAATACATGGAAAATAATGTTTTAGGCAATCTCTGGAGCTACGCCAGCAGCCAGTTCCTTAACTGTAAAACAAAAATCGTATGCGATACCTGTTACACCAGCAAAGAATCCCGCTGTTACACCAGCAAAGAATCCCGCTGTTACACCAGCAAAGAATCCCGCTGTTACACCAGCAAAGAATTTCGCTGTTACACCAGCAAAGAATCCCGCTAAACCTGCAGCACCGGCAAAGAAAGATTCCACACAAGGAGCGACGGCTAGAAGCCAAACTATTGCAAGAACTGCTGTTCCGCCGAAAAAGTATCCGGAAAGAGTATTGACGCTAGGAACACCAGCCAAGACTTCTGACAAACCAAGAACTACTGCACCGACTGAAGCTAAACCAGGAGCAGAGAAAAAGCCAGGTAAGGAAAATGGCGGATTCGCCTCACAGAAGAGATATGGCGTAGGCCCTAAATGCAAATTTATCTTCAGACAAAGAACTTTCTGGACAAAAAAGTAGGCCTACTAGGCTTACATATATAAAATCCTAGGAATCCATTTGCTATCTGTTTTTTAGTTTTCTGTTTATTATATATATGGGCACGACGTTAAAGTGCATCTATCCTCCGCCACAGGGAACCAACAACGTCCCTGTGCCGGTCCTAAACCCGGACAAAGGAGGAAGGTTTGCCAGATGGGTGGCGATACACTGGCAGGAAAAGACCAAGACGATTGAAATCCGTAAAAACCACGACACGAGTGACATAGCGACCCAGATGCTTCAATGTGGAGCAGACATGCACAGGCCGGTCAGGACAGACCAATAGAGAGAGTCGGGGGAGACCATGGGACACATACGGGCATTGACCCATGTTGTCCTTCATGCCTCTCTCCAAAATATTCTCTTCAATCATTGGGCCTTTAACAATTGCATAGAAAAGATTTTGGTTAACGAACTGCTTGCTATATACGCATGTGCTATTTTTTTACAGGACGCACAGTTGTTACTCGCAAGTAGATGACGTCATTTTGTGACATCGATGGAAAGCATCATGACCAATAAGATCTCCTTTGGTTTGATATTTATTCAGACGATGATGCAATATGTCTGGTGGCCCTGGCTAACGGGACATTCGGCCCCTTTTGGGTCTCCTGTGTAATCTGATATAACTTCGAAATCACGATGTAATTACGACCTGTTCGATGTTGGTTTGCCGAATAAAATGTTATGTTATGTTCTGTTATATGTCTGCGCCTATCTTGTCACTTTATTAGGCCTATTATTTTATAACTATAATCTGTGAACTATCATTTAAATTTTCGGGCTCTGTTTGTCTTCGTTTCCACTGTTTTTTTTTACAATAATTGTCGATCAATCTGTTTGCTAATATCTACTGAATGACGTTTTTGACTTTGATTCGTGTAGGCTATTAATGCAAATAAGGCCTACGAACTTTAGTTAGAATAACCTACATGTATCTTTGGTACCGCGACATGGCACATGTAGGCTAGACTATATAATCACCTGCCTGCTCCTCCTTAGCAGAATATAAAGTCTGTTTTGAGATTAGGCAAATAAAGCTTAACGTGTGGTTAAATGCTGAAGCTCTTGATTTCATTATCATCGATAGCATAAACAGTGAGTTTCATCTGCGAAGTGTTTGCTCAGAACAGAAATGCATCGTCTTTTTCGATTGATTGAATTTCTGGTGAAATTCCATTCGGCTTAGAATACTGTACATTTGTATATAGGCCTATTTAAATATTATGGCTTGATGTAGGCCTAATCGAATTTTTATAATCATAAACGTGCTTACATAGCCTAATCATATCACCATTATTACAGAAATTCATCTGGTTATCTAACTTTTTGTAGGTCATATATGGGTCTATAGCACTGTAGGAGCTGAATTCTAGCTTGCGCCTATACATTATGAGATTTTAACCCGGATCGTTTGGGAAAATTGTCGCATGCGAAGGTTTACTAATCGCCATTGACCTATTTGTAATGTCTCTTTTGTCATAATTAATGACAACTGAGGATCACGTTGATCACACATCTAAAGCTAATTCTAGATATGGCTCGGCTTTTGCTGTGATGTTCCGCACCAGTCTGTTAAATCATCCGCCCATTCTCTACGCTGTCCAGTCTCCGACGTTGCAGCGCGTCGTGTGCTTCGCTCTTCGGCTAGGAAGAGCATCTGGTTCCGCGGGCTCTCTTGGCTATTAAGCAGCGCCGGGCTTTCTCGGTCGTGGGACCTACTGTCTGGAATGGCCTCTCGGTTGCATTTTCGCCGATCCCAGGTGACCTGGGATCGGAGAAAATGCCTCTCGGTTACACTTCGCTCTCTACTTGTGGTCCATCCGGCCGGGCTCTACAAGTCTCTCAATTTTTTTATTTGGTCGTGGTTGGACTGGGAGCGCCTCTGAGTAGTTTCTTGAAGGGGCGCTACATAAATGCTCTGAATTAATTAATTAATTATTCTATTAATGAGATCTATGACCGAACTTGGGCAATCTCTTGGAAGGTTAATCCAAGGTGAAACAGCAGTTGAAGTAGAAAAATTCAAGGTGAGAGGTTGATAGTAAGGCAGATCAGTTTAATTCTAAAAGGCTCAGATCTGCCCACGGCCACCAAGTCAGACGAACGGAAATGTCGTTTCGGCTTAAGTAGGTAAGTCAACATAAGACACTTGTAGATACAAAGTGAACTTCAGCCGTGACCTAATTAATTATCGCGTATACCCTCACAAAGATCTTGAGACTTGATATTAGGCCTATAGGCTCCTAATTCGTTATCTGCCTAGCTATAGGTGTCTGATATGCATTCCAACTAGAGCTTAGTAGATGGTATACACGTGTATACTCACCTCACAAGTGTTTTTGTTTAGTTAATGTGAAATGACAACTGCAGACAGGCCTAGGCGATTGTAGCGTGTAGGCCTAAACATATTAGCGATGCTATAGGTTATAGGTATTAGGTCCTTCAATAATTTGTGTCCTTCTTCGCCAGCAGAATAATTCTGCTTCCACAACGTTCGTCTCTACATGTAGGTGACCTTCTGGCTGTGTAATAATAAGGCATCTTCGAGTAGGATCCTTGACAAACTTATGTATAAGTTTGTAAAGGGTATGCTACCCGAAGTTTTCTCAAACTCTTTTACCAGAATTGTTGATGTGCATGACCATAACACAAGAGTGAGCAAGGGTCTGAGTGTGTCTTATGCACGTACAAATTATCGTAGATTCTCAATATATTGCAGTGGACCAAAAATTTGGAACGCAATACCCATAAGTATCCAGTCTTTACCTTCATACTCGCAATTCAAGAAGCGCTGGAGAGACCATCTTAATCTAAGGGACCGTGATTGAATGCATCTAACTTGATTGTTTTCTCTGTTGTCGGTCTCTCATAGGATTGCATGTTGTTCTATTAAATGTCGAGTGATCATCATCTTCAGTCTTATCAGCATTGTTACCATGTTCTGTTTCTGTACAACCAACATTAAGCTGAGCTATAGGGTGGGCCCTCCCCAGCGGGGCTAGTGCCCCTTCTGGGTCTTCCCCTTTCCTGGTTGATACAATGAAATGTGCTTCTGATAATTTTCCTTTCAAATGTGTTTATTAATTTGTTTGTCAGACAGTATGAACACTATTGTTGTCTAGTTAAGTTGCACTATGTTCAGGTTGTGTTTGATATGTTCCAAGGAAAAATAAATAAATAAATTAAAAAAAGGATCGCCAATAGATGCAGGAAATAAAATTATGTCGTCATTATGCATGCTCACGGCCGCCTTGCGGTGGCGGATTTAATACGGGCCAGGAGGGTCTGGTCGCCCCCCCCCGTGTTCTTGTTGGGTATAAAATGGCCTATTCGGCTAAATCGGATGAATTATAATTAATTTACTGTATTTCACTATGTAAATTCTCCTCGCCCCCATGCAGTAAAACCTAAATCCGCCACTGCTGCCTTCAGAGCGAGACCTGTATCATGTTGCCAACATTCAAGACTTCGAAACATCGAATGCTGATGCCTTGAGAAATATTGAGTGCTGGCAACATGTGGGTCCTAATACGAAAGACACCCATGGGCGGAAACCTAGGGGGGACAGGGGGGGACGGTCCCCCCAATAAAAGTGTTAGGGGGACGGCCCATGCATTGGTCCCCCCCCCCCCCCCAAAGTTAGGCGTGAAGACTAGAAAAGTATTTGGAAATTTTTTGAGCGGTCAAAATAGACATTTTTCTAGACTTTTTCGCTAGAAGACTTTAAAAAGGTTATCACTTTCACTTTCAACTTATATGGTGAAGAAAATATACATTTATACAATTCTTGATGTTTTGGGGCAGACGACTAAAAAAAGGTCATCAACTTTTTTAACGGTGAAAATAGAATTTTTTTCTTGACTTTTTTGGTCGGATGACTAAAACAAATTTCCTTGGGAAAATATCGCAGAATTTTCGTCCGCCAAAAAATCTCACGTCTTTCCTTCGGCCACTCGTTCGCCCCCCACCCCCCAAATCTCCGCCCAGGTTTCCGCCCATGAAGACACCGCAAACCTGCACGACGTTTCTGCATAGGCTGACGTCATAGAAGCAGAATCATCGTGCTTACAAAAAGGATGAATCATTGCCTGTGATTCATAACCTATGGTATGGCTATAATTGTTTTAAGCTCGGATTGGAAAACAGACTCAACGCCCCTTCGTTGAGTGAACGCACATAGATATAATAAACCGTGAACGCATGCAATACTGTACAGTTACTGTAGGCAGGTAGCCAAATATAAATTCCCATGTTCGTTGCTGCAGATACGCGACTATTGGTAAATATTGTTGCTACAGAAGATAGGCTACAATAGCTAATAATTGTATTTAATTGTATTGTGTCAATGCATAATAGGCTTATATAGCGCCTTTCTCAGAAAAAACCTATTCAGAGACGCTCTCAGCGCGAAAGTCTCTGGGGTAAAACAAATGTTTTTAAAGAACGAGAGAATGATAAGGAAAAATGAGTCATTTGTCTAGCCCGTAGTGCGGGAGGAAGATTGTTCTAAATGGAGGGACCAACCAGAGCAAATGCCCGATGTTGGGCAAGAGCAGTCCTAGTCCTGGGAACAAAACAGATCAAGACGATCTGCAGAACGCATCTAGCGAGATGAAAAATGCAAATAAGGGTTCTTGCATATAGGGCCTAGTTTGAGATTGTGTCAATGCCGGTGTCACGAAATAGAGTATCCCCGTATTAATAGTATCCCGAAATGAGGAAAAGTCGAAAAAAACACTTCCGTGTGCATTTATTTTTGCAAATTAATTTTCATCTGCTTTGTCTTGAACAATGACACTAACAGGTATGTTTATTCCTACTAGATAATTTGTTTTGCTTTGGTTTTATAGCACTTAAAACATTTAAAACACTTAAAGACACTCGGAGACACTTAATAAATTCGAGTTGCCTTTCCCTGAGCATTACTTAGGTCACTTAAAACAATTAGAGTCACTTTAAATTTTAATAAAAGTATAAATGTTTTAATTATACAAATTTGTCAAAAAATGGGATGGAATGGTTTATCCCCCCCGGATAGTCTAGACCGGTTAATTTCATCCGGGGGGATAGATTAGTTCATCCCCCCGGATAGCTTTCAGGGGGGATAGCCTAATCCTTTTCGTGTCACCGGCACTTCCAAGCTGTGATCTGGAGACCAGACATTCTCTTGTAGTAAATATGTGAAGTCACAAGTAGCCAATACAACACTTCAACCATATAATTATGTAGAAATATGAGCATAGCGTCGAGGGAGTCGAGCTATGAGCCTCGCCGAAACATTAAGACTGGTTGACGGGCCCTATCTAGCAGAACTGACCAATAGCAGACCCTAGAACATTCCCATTGATCTTATCCAACTTCGTAACTCTCACCACGCATATCACCATGCTAATTATAGCTCATGTGTCGCTTCTGCGTCGTCATGACTACTATCGGCAAACTCAAACACAGCGAACAGTATGGCGGTTTGTTGGGCCTGTTATAGGTCTAATCGTTGCACAGTGTAACAGTTCGTTTTCTTCAGTTTGTAAATATTCACAATACATTATTGCTCAACAGTCGAAAGCTAAAACACAAAACAAGATGGCAGCTGAAGGAAACCGGGTAAGAACTGCAATCCTGATTGACATCTATGTTTCCATGCTATGCACTGACTGTAAGGCATTATTAATACATGTAAATACAGTTCGAATGAAGCTACCAGCCCAGCCTAGACATGCGACTCAGTTTTAGTCGGGAATTGCCTCACCATTCTTAGTGCGGCTAAGGCTGAATGCTCATCTCCACTGGCTGTACAGCGATCTCTGGTCTGTTTCGCCTATTATTCAGACCAGACCATATCCAAAAAAATTCAGAGCGTGCCTTACACAAGTAAGCTCAGCCAATATAATATTCTGTCTGACATTTCTGCTTTGATGACTTATGCTGTATCTCTATTATTGCCTTATTTTGCTATAATTATATCGTCTTACCTACTTTACTATTATAGATCTATTAGAGTAATTAGACAGTATTACTGAAAATGATTGTAAGCGAAATTTGCGGAATGGCGAGGTATATGATACGTCTGTAGACCAAACTGCTTTGAGGAATGCAAGAGTGTGTACTGTGTAGGCCAAATTGGTTGCGTTCTTACATAGACCCTAATAATTTGCCTTAGTTAGGCTACGTGTCTGAATCATCTAAGGTAGGCTGCACATACATGTAGGCTACGTTACGGCCCAAATCACTAATTCATTCATTCATTCATTCATTCATTCATTCATTCGGACATTTATATAGCGCTCCTTCAAGTAATTAACTACTCAGAGGCGCTCCCGACTCCAGCGCGCCCAAAAAGAACAGTTTTAAGTTTAGTAAGGAAGGATCCTGGTAGAGTCCCAGGGTGTAGGCGCAGCTCAAAAGGAAGGCTATTCCAGACCACCGGACCAACCACAGAAAAGGCTCGATTCTTCATGGTAGCAGTACGAGCAAAAGGAACCAAGAGGACTCCCTTATCAGCAGAGCGTAGCTGACGACGTCCTTGGATACCCAATGTAAGGCTGCATAGCTCTCGGAGGTACATGTAAATTGGGGCGAGGCCCTGACAACATCGCCATACCAATGCAGCTACCCGGAACTCAATACGCTGGCGAATAGAAAGCCAGTGAAGTACATCAAGCATGTAGTTTGAGACATGGCCGTATTTAGAGATTTTCCCAATTAGGCGCGCAGCAGAGCGCAACACCCGGTCAAGACAGGTCAATTTGCTGGATGGGAGACCAATGTAGAGCGAAGAGCAATAGTCAATGCGAGATGTAACGAAGGAATGCACTAGAGTAAGAGTAGCAGCAGACGTAAGAGAACGGATGACAGTGCGAAGCTGGCGCAGCTGATAATAGCAGTCTCGTGCAAGACGGTGAAGTTGAGGAGCAAAAGTAAGTTCTTGATCAAGTTGGACACCAAGGTCATGAACCGTGGTTGCAAAGGTAAAGTCAGGAAATTCAGATGCAAGAGAAAAAAGATCAAGCTTGGCAAGCTAATATGACTGTTGTTCCTCATAATTAATCGTCATATTTAAATTCCAACTGCAAATCAAGTTCAAAAGAGGTCAGACAGACAGACAAACAGACATACACACAGAGACAGACACACAGGCAGACAGACAGACACACACAGACAGTCAGGCAGCAAATAGACTGACAGATAGACTGACAGATACATGTAGACAGCCAATGTGGATTGAAGCATGCAAGTGCAAGCCTAACTGTCAAGCAATGATGTCTTTCAGATGGACGAACTGATTGTGGACATCAACGGAGACATGTGGACGCAGGATCATCGATTTGCATTCGATTATAAATATAAGGGACCCCCTTTCAAGAAGATTTTAGACAGCCTGACGTAAGTGAACTCTGCTCCTTGAAACATTAATTAATTAATTAATTCAAGAATTTCTATAGCGCTTTTTCAATGGGATTACTCAGAAGTGCTTTCGCCTCTCGTCGTCGTCGTCGTCGGTGTCCTATTCGTAAGTCCGAACTTTGGCGGCACAAAGGACGATCTGTCTTCACGAAGATCTCTGCTGCGCTGCTCGAATCGCCTGCTCCATCCTCAGTTCCTCCCCCCAGTCCACTCTTTTACGTCGCCGACCAACATCTTACGTGGTCTTCCGCGTCTCCTCTTTCCCTCTGTTTCTCCTGCTGTGATTATATCCTTTTCCAGACAGTTTTCCTTCCTCATGATGCGACCAAAGTAGCTTAACTTCCTTCCTACCACCTCTCCCCCACTGCCGTTCACCACCCACTTCCTGCACCCACTTCCTGCAGTACCTCCTCATTCCTTCTACGGTACATCTCTCGCACATATTATTGCTATATGCCGTCGAATTTTTGGCTAAATTCGTTAATGATGGATCATGTTACGTACAGTAAGAGATCACCTTTTAGGTGATGGACTGTTCAAATGGCATGGGTTGTAATTATACCTTAGAATGGGATTTACGCGGCTCTTCCATGGGCGCCCGCACCATAGGTCAAGGGGGGTCGCGTGACCCCCCCTGGAAATCATGACAAAATATTGATAATCACTCTTTCTGTAAAAAATTATAGTGGTAAAACGGGACAGAATGCCCACGAGTCATTGTGTTCTTTTACTTCACCAACTTTTGTTGTGTATCTTCTGGTTAGCTTTAAGTACTGAGCAACACTAGATGGAGCCTATGTGTAAGCTTATGTAACTGGAGACGAAGAGACGAACAGAGAGTCAACCCTTCAGCCACCGTCAAGGCCCAAGTGTTAGATTGATGGCATCTGATAACCTTTATGTGATGTAGGTCAACGATCAAGCTTTCTGTTTCAGTCTAATAATTATAGCCCCCACCCATCCGCACATCATACACACCCTGTGTCTCATGATTCCTTTCCAAGGTATACAGCCAGCCATATAGAGCACGAGGACGATGCATAGTCTCATTCTTGTACTCATGGATGACATCAGCGTTTGCAGTTGTGATTTTCACTTCCCTCTGCCTCCCACGCCGTTTCAACTCAAAACATCATCCACCATAGCTCTCTGTTTAACTCCTCGCTTGACACTCCGTAGCCTATAGGTGGACTTGGCATTAATGGTCGTCTGGTGTGCATCAGTTTCTATTCCTCCTATTTACATTATGCCGATCAAAGACTCAAAGCTGGTCCTGACCTTAATTAAGGAAGGGTCAGTAGGCTCGAAGACATGATGTATGATAATACATTGTACGAATCGTGGAGATTGGAGACCTGGCAGGCTGGCACTCTGAGCCCGAATCTTTCGAATCTTTCGAAGACTAGCCTATGCAGCATGTGCAAAATTAATCTGGTCGTTGACAGATTTTCTCCAAATCGGGGAATGGGGAGGTGCAATAGGTTATAATTATCATTACACAAGGCCGGCAGAGTTGACATAGAGACAAAAGACTGCTTATTAAGACGACTATGTATACATGTATATATATATATATGTGTGTATATACATATATAAATATATATTATAGGCCCTACACGTGTATATGTATATTCTTGTGGACTTGCCAAAGAAAACACAGACTATATATGTAGATCAGTTCACCTCGAGATCCGTTGCACATGCGAGTGGCGCTCAGTGGAGGATTAAAAATAAATGTAAGATAGCCTGAAATTGAGAAATAAATGTTGTGCTGCAGTGTGTAGCGTAGTCTCTTTGAAATTCTAAAGGCAAGTTTATCCGTTGTTTGGAAGTCATCAGCTGGAAGGTGTCACGGTAAGTACTACCAAAATAATGAACAGTGCAAGTGTACTGTGTTAAACACTGCTTTAACTGTTGAGACTGCATTTTGTGGGGCACAGTGGTGTTTGGGTATGACCGGTGCCTTGGAAAAAAGACTGAATTTATGGAGAAAGTAACCGACATCTTTGGTAGGGATGAACGCCGATTACAGACACACTGCAGCACAACATTACAGAGACTGATGCTCAAGAACATTAGGGCAGATTAATTGTCGATAGGGGATTTAGTCGTTAACTATAAGTATGGGCCAATTGGATATCATAATTATTACTGGCCGACCACGACTAAAGTCGGATACTTATGAATTAGGCAAACTTAAGTCTCACGGTCTTGACTGACCCCCCCTGCAAAAAATCCTGCGGGCGCCCATGGGCTCTTCGTGTAGACCTATCTTTCTATTGTAGAGATGCAGAAAAGGCGAAACTCGATGATGTTGTTTTAGCGGCGATTCGTACAGGAAACAGCGATACCATGGACGTAATAATAATCCCAATTTTCGACAGGAAAAACCTCATTGATTGGAAGGTACAACGTCACTTTTATCATTATGAGCTGGTTGTTAACTGTCACAAAATAATCAATCTTTTCAACTTGTCTAAAGTAAAGCGAATATGGTGAGGGACTGAGGGCCCACAAACGACAAAAAGAAATTGACATTCAGCCTAACTTCCTTGCATTCAAAGCTATTTAAAGAAAATACTCAAATTGTTGATCTTTACTTCGTAGACCAGTAAGACCACACCGGCTACAGTCTCTCTGACTAACCTGAAAACCTATGCGTGTGTTAAGTGCTAATTCTATCTCAACAGCAATCGCCATTTTGAATGGACCCTATACTACCAGCGCATCAGAGACGCTTCCGGCTTTAAAAAGTTGAAGACCATAATGGAACCAATTTCTTTGATTACTCAATGCACGACATACTTCGTCAAACACGGCCCTACGAACTGGAAACACGAGACCATGGTCGACTAGAATAAAACGGTTTCCAAACGCCTAAGAAACTCAAGTTGCCATACAATTTGACCCGTCCAAAAAGTGACCAGCGAAATGTATTTTGAATTTTCGCCAGTTTAAGAAACCGTTTTATCTGAGATTAGGTCTAATTCAACCATTGGGACCTCAGTCAAATGGTCTAGGTCTCTAGGCCCTATACTAACGCTGACCTTATCCTATAGTCCATTGACACGATAAGACTGTTTGAAACAGGCGGAATTGATTAGGGTATATAGTTTGACTACTTCTAAATGATAGATTTGGCTTCCAAATTTTTGCAGTGTGTGTGTGCTTGCAGATAATTATTAGAATTGCAAACAGCTGTAATGCAGGCCGGAAAGAATTGAGGCCTAAATGTCTAAATATGATACTCTGTGTGATAGAATCGGCCGGACCTAATTGTCAAAATAGTGGATGCAGTGAATGAAGGGGCCAGAAACAGGGACGAAGATCGACCTAGTTGTTACTTCAAGCTAATTGCAGAAAGATTTATAGAAACGCTGAAGTAAGTAGAATTTCAATTTTTTAAAATAAAAGTCAAAATACATAAATTCACCCAATTTCGTATTTGGAGGTCATACTCGTCTATGTTTCTAAATTGTGAAGAAATATTTAGCTTTTTGCTATTATTCTTTCACAAATGGCCTATATTCTTTGCCAAATGGGCACGAACTAGAACAACTAGTAGGTAAGAAAATAAGCACGGCTACGTGGGTGAGTAGGCATAGGCCTATACATTTTACTAACCAATTTGCATTGAGGCATCTAATACAATTGAGACGCATATTACAGCCCATTGATGTATTTTGAGAGTTAGGCCTGCAGTAGATGGCAACAAAATATTTTGATGACACACATGTAGCCTATAGACAAAATATCCAATTTTGATTTTAGGCCTAATAAAATGACATAACTTGTTGTTTTTAAACCAAGCCATTACAGTATTGTTTGGTCACTGAAAATATACATGTTTCCGTTTGTTTTCAGAGTACATAAGATTGTTGGAAAACACGCCAAGAAGCTATATGAAATAATACGGACGTCATTGCAAACTTTCAAACGCATCGAATCAGCTATACATCGAGTGGCCTTAGAATTGATTCCGATGTTTCCTTGGCTGGTAGGTCTTATCAGTCATACAATCATTCCTGTAGTAAAGCTACAGTAACTGTCATGCACTATGAATCGGTAAATTTACCGGGAAACATACATGTATGCGTGTAGCGTGTAATGAATTATTAGTCTGATATCTACAGTTCTCCTACGACTGAACCATTCGAGGTTTCTGCATATAATTATCGCACATAACGATGCCATGTAGCCTATAATCGATCATTGTGGTCCAACAACAGCAACCCAACGTCCACCTATTTCTTCAGTGCATCAGTGGAGATGGTTGAGTGGTATTACGCCGGTGTCGCGGGATATTCTACCCCCCTCAAAGCTCTCCGGGGAAAATTAATTAACACTAGAGATAGAGTATCCGGTGGGTTGGGCTAGACTATTCTATCTCCCTAGCGTTTAATTTTTGAAAAATGCGTATAATTGATAAATTTATGCTGCAATAAAATTTTAAAGTGACTAATTGTTTAAAGTGTCTTAAGTAAGGTTGAGAGCAAGGCAAATTGAATTTAATTAAAGACTCCAAGAGTTCTCAATTGTTCTAAATGTTCTAATTGCTCTAAAACCAAAGCAAACAAAGTTAGCTAGTAGGAATAAACAAAACTGTTAGTGGCAATATTCAGAACAAGCAAATGGACGTCAATTTGCAAAAATAAACACATGAAAATGACTTTTTTCAACGTGTCTTCATCTGTTGAATACGATAATTAGGGGGATACTCTATTTCTTGACACCGTCGAAAAGCGCAAATGATATAATAAAACAACGATGAGCTTTGCAAAAGTTTCGAAGTTAACGGTAGGTTAGATGTAAAAGGTATCAATGGTTTCGTTGAAAGGATCATCCGAATCTTGTTGTGGAGACTGTGAAGCTGATAAAGGTGGCAGTTAAATTTAATCCTGGTATTCCAGAAGATTCTTGGATTGCAACAATCTCACGTTCCGCGTATGAATCAATTTTTGGACATCAGCCTGGGTAAGCACTAAGTAGGTCCACTTATGAATGTTGGACCCCAAAGAACAGTGTGAAATGACTTAATATGTTACAGACAAATATTTGTAGCTAATTAATGCGTCAGGACTCAGGAGTATTTTGAACGGGTTTTAAAAGTAGCTCTGACCTCGTTCTTAATTAATAGGGCTCTTTTACTCCTGCTACACTTTTCGCCTAGCGGTGATTTTGGTCCTATAAATCAGTGCAATTTGGGCTTGTCTTGAATGGGCTCTCTTTGATCGTTCATCGCCTCCAATAATACATGTAGGCCTAACCAATATTGTGAGTGTGACCAAATATGGTGTTTAATGCTCGACTAAAACTATATAGGCCTAGATTATGGCAAAAACAGCCTTACCAATTGTTTGGCTAAATGTCCATAATACCCATTACCCACCCAAAAAGCTTATTATAATCTGAAACGTTATCTAGGGTTGCTATAATCTGGACATGAACCCAGTATGGAGTTCCAAACGAGCGCTCACACAAATGTAGCAGCTTCAGTGCAATCTGGTTTGTAACTACATGATTAGAGCGTCATCTACTTTTGTTACAGAAGGACTGTACGACTGCGATGTCTGGATGACGTTGCCGAAACATTCAACGTCTGTGCTCAGCGGATTTTCCACTGTCCAGAAGATCTTAAAAAGAAGACAATTTGCTATAAATTACTTACATATACTTTTGCATACTTTTTAAACACGGTAAGCAAGACGAGTCCATACATTTATTCGAAGCAGGACCTTTTGGCGCCGCCGTTTTGGCGCCGGACGTTTTGGCGCCTAAACCTGGATTAATAGAACTAATTCTTGGCGTAAGTGTAAGCTGGGTTCAAGGGCGGATACAGAAACTTTGGACGGGGGGGGGGCAAAAATTTCTTGACACCTTGGCTCTGGAGAAAAAAAATCGCATC
This sequence comes from Lumbricus rubellus, assembly GCA_945859605.1. Taxonomy (NCBI): domain Eukaryota; kingdom Metazoa; phylum Annelida; class Clitellata; order Crassiclitellata; family Lumbricidae; genus Lumbricus; species Lumbricus rubellus. The sequence continues at coordinate 14,264,889 of OX243826.1, read as the reverse complement.
CGCCAAAAAGTTGATGACCTTTTTTTTTAGTCATCCGGCCAAATGTTTGGGAAAATCATACCATTTCATCCGCCAAAAAAGTTGATGACCTTTTTTTTAGTCATCCGGCCAAATGTTTGGGAAAATCATACCATTTCATCCGCCAAAAAAGTTGATGACCTTTTTTTTTAGTCATCCGGCCAAATTTGCGGGAAAATCATACCATTTCATCCGCCACTGAAACCAAATGGGGGGAGGCCATGATACATGGGCATTTATAAATGGGGGCCATGGCCGGATTGGCCCCCCTGGATCCGCCCTTGGCTGGGTTTATGGAAATAATATTATTGTTGATCTCAATGGAAGCTGGATGAAACTAAGTCTTTGCTTAAAAAGAAGCTGGATGAATGGAATTCTTTTCTGGCTATATAGAAGTGTGTTTGACGAGAAAATTCGTCTATGAATGGAGGCTAGATTGATGAAAACTTCGTAGTAAAATAGGAACTGGATTGATGAAAATTACTTTACCTTAAATAGAAGTGGGACTAGCAACAAAGATTTTCATAAAACAGGAGCTGCACTGATGAAAATTATTGTTATTAAAATAGAAGTTGGATTGATGAAAAATATTTGTTGCTTCAATGAAAGCTGGATTGATGAAAAATAAATGACTCATGCCAAAGCAGAAGTCGGACAAATGAAAATACTAACGAAGCACTGGGCGAACAGTCCGCTTTTGGCCGTCGCCAAAACGGTCGCGCAAAAACGGTGACCAGTGCAAAAACGGTGGCGCCAAAACGTCACGTACATGTAGGCCTACCCACATTTATTTAATATGCTCGATAGTTCGCGAACTCATTTATTCGTTTAATTCTATGATTTTGGTCTACAAACAAAGCTCAGTAGTGCTTCATTAACCGATTTTGTTCAAACACAACATAAGCATCATCATGAAGGCTTGTATATTGCTGGAAATTGTATCAAATGACATAGACAGTCAGCCTTTTTTTATTTAGCCTACCAGCAACAGCCAAGAACTGGACAGATCAAAACTTACAAGAACCATTATTATACTTACTAAGTACGAACACTGAGTCACATCAGATTTCCCAGTTGAAGATGAGGCAATATTTAGAAGCTTGTGTCTATAGGTTGACGAAGACTAAATATTGTTATGCTAATCTATAAATATGCTGTAGGCTACTAATATTCTGCTCTAATCTTCGCCCTACATTAAATGTAGGTTTGTTCATGTCATGTTTCTTCCGCTCATACTGTAGATCCTCGGCACGGGAGGGTCTAGGAGCGGAGGAAACGGTATAGACAGGATCAGGAAAAGAAGACTCATGTGGTTCGGCCATGTGAAAAGAATGAAAGACAAAAGAATACCAACTGCGGCCCTGGACAGCCACGTGGAGGGAACAAGAAGCAGAGGAAGATAGCCAAAGACCTGGGTGGACAACAACATGAGGGAAAAGAACATGGTTATGATTAGGTCCATGGATATATAGGCTACAGCGATCGAGAGACAGAGAAATGTAGAGACGTCATGTAGAGAGACCTCATCTTTAGCTCAAAACGCTTGCCGGAGGAGAGAAACGAAGAAAACGTGAGAATCCATAAATTCGTGCATTGAATGCTGGTCACAAATATGTATGTATGTATGTATGTATGTATGTATGTATGTATGTATGTATGTATGTATGTATGTATGTATGTATGTATGTATGTATGTATGTATGTATGTATGTGCACTTGTTATAGCGCCCCTTCAAGCTCTCTCTACTCAGAGGTGCTCCCGATGCAGAGCGGACACTGCATCGGAGTTTCACGCCGAAGCCCTGAGCAATTGTAAGTGAAGGACTTGCCCAAGGTCCTTACGCGGGGATGTGGATTCAAACCTCGGACCTTCCGGCTCCAAGGCAACGACGCCACCACTAGACCACCGCGCCCCACGCTATAATAGAGCTATAATAGATTAAATACAGTTTTGTGTGTTCTTTTTGTTCAAGAGTGCACGAATTCCTGAACTTGTGAAGCCGATGATGGCTAGTATTCGAAAGTTATCGGAATGTGAGGATGGTGACCTGCAGGAATGCGCCAACTCCATTATGACAGATATGGTCGAACATGCGGATCTTTTTGAAGATCATGCTGAGGTACTACTGGAACAGTTTCTCCAAGGAGAGCATACGTCAATGGCCAGTATGTTCAAGAGTTTCCCAATTACTTTGCTTAGCGAGATCTTTTTTAAAAAATATCATATAGCAAAAAAATCAAACTGAAGCACATTTTCATCATTGTATGATGGTGTGTTGTGCTATAGGCCTAGAGCTAAAGGGAGAAACTGGATATACTCTACCAGCTAAATACTTAGCGCACGTGTAGCGCACCCTCACGCTAGAATGAAAATGCCCTTCAGTTTCCTAGCTATTGGTCCATTCTTTGGTTCTCTGTCTTTCTAGGCAGGTTCATCTATCCAATGGCGTCATCCCTCACGGCTCTCTTCTTAAACTTGCTGTGGTCCTCCTTCATCATCCTTGGTCTTCCTCTTCTCTTTTTACCCACCATTCTTCTCCCAACTATGGTTCTTAGGAAAGTCTTCCCTCATGATTATGACCCATAGTGGACGCGAGAAGAAGAACAAGAGGAAGACTACGACAGATGTTGCTGGACACGTTGATGACGAGGATTGGATACCAGCAGTGCTCAAAGTGTGGACAAATAAGTGTCTGGACGCCCCTTACCTTTCCAAAAGATGTGTCAGGACGCCCCTTACCGTTTCAGTCTGTGCTGGCCAATAAGTGGGTGGACGGCGTCCGGAGTTTAGAATAAGTGCATGGACGCCGTCCATGACCGTCCTGGCGCACTTTAAGCCCTGGATACCAGAGACTAAAGGAGAAGGCCAAGCGGAAGGAAGAGTGGCGACATTGGACAGCCAAACCTGCCTAGTGGCAGAGTCTCCGCAGAGAACCAGAAGAAAGTGGACACGTCTGTAGCCTATATCATCACCATTGCTCATTTTCATTTATTCCACATCGCGAAGTCCACTCTATCAATGTTAGTTTTATTTTTCAGCCAAGCTGGTCAAGATGTACAAGAATATGCCTGAAAAGTTCCATCCACTCTTACCAAGATTACTCGATATGGCCGATTATAGTGAGAATTGGCAAAAACAAAACCTTGTTCAACTGTTTACAGAAGTTGCCAAAACCGAACCAGAGGCAAGTTGATCTTTAGCGTTTCGCACATCAAAGCGCGTCACCGTTAATCGCACTTTAGAAAAGGAATACTATAACATTGAAACACAATTCAACCACGCCGGAAACAATGCAAAGATTGTGATAGCTTCTAGATTTTGTTTGTAGGCCTAGTATTCACCACTGTTGATATTAATATGTTTGCAGTGTGTGCGATTGTATAGGCTATGGTCGTTAACGTATACTGGTGTAGATAATTATTCGCTAAGGGGATGTTTAGAAGTAGCGTATGCTCTTATCTTTTGTTAACGGGTATAGTTAATTTGTTTCACTCTTTGTTTCGCAAAATATTCTTATTGCAACCAATGCAAAAACTTAATCATTAGTCAATTATAGTCACCTCACAGTTAAACTTGTGTAAATATGCTCTAATTACCAGAAGCTACCGAAGGAGTCGGTTCGGAGGATGGTGGAAATGCTGACGGATGACCAAGTTGGTATCGTGGCTCTCCTGTTCTTGGACGCTATGGCACTTAAGCAGCCGAAGTCTATCATTCCGTTTGACAAAGAGTTAATTGAAGGAATGGGTGTAACGGAACATTGCGTAACGATGTATGCGGCACTCCTGGGAAAGCTCTGCATTGACAAGGTCAGGAATAATCAATTTTTAATCATATCGCGGTATTTCTTAAGTATACCTAACAGGAAATTGAGGAATGGATAGAGAGAAAACGAAGGCAAAAGGAGAGGATGGGTTAGCTATACATGCACGTACAGATAGAGAGCGAGAGCGAGAGAGAGAGAGAGAGAGAGAGAGAGAGAGAGAGAGAGAGAGAGAGAGAGAGAAAGAGAAAGAGAAAGAGAAAGAGATAGGGAGGGAGGGAGGGATACAACGATTTCTCAAAAGGGATAATAATAATAATTATCTGCCCAATTTCTGTGAATTTTTATGTTTTAGTTAAATTCGTATGCATAAACAATTTAACATTGAACACTGGACAACCAAATTTCGGTCCGGTATTTAGTGAAACCGAGACCAAGATAAAATATAGAATTTATTCGTCATATGCTATTAATTTTAGTAGAAACTAGAAAGTGCGTACTAAGCACATTTTGGCTTGTCAGAACCTTACCCATAGACCTTAGACCTTAGTCCCTCCTCGTGGTGGGTGCACATTGGGCGATGCAGGTCAGAAAGTGGCACGAAATATGCAACAACGATGAAAAAGACAGCCAAGAACTAAACATGATCAGTCTTATGAGTGCATTAGAAGAATCACATAAATGCATGCGCCGAGGGTAAAGTCAGTCAATGATGGACTTGTCAATATACTGACTGATCCGGAGGATGTTAAGAGCAGATGGAAGGAATATTTTGATAAACTGTATAATGACTCAAAATAATAAGACAAACGATAGCTACTTCGAAGCCATCGTGGAAGTGGAAAACACGGAGGACATGCCGGTGTCACGAGATATTCTATTTCCCCTTAAAGCTATCCGGTGATGCATTGACCTTCCCCCCGGATGGAATATGTCGGTTACAGGTCTACGGGTCTAGGCGATGCTATACAGGCATATAATTTGTGCTTTACTGCAGGCATATCAGCGCAAATATATGAAGGTCATTGCCGATACATTGGCGAAACTTCCCGACGGACCAGACCAGACTGGTTTATTATACACGATGCGAACAATCGGACTCAACTGTCCGGCCATTCTCGGAGAACATAGACAACTCCTCGAAACGCTTCGCAATCGACCTCAACTTAAAGAACTATGCCAGATGGCCATAAATGTCATCGATGGCAGAAGGTGAGTTCTATTTCTGACACCATTGAGAACACGTTGGCCTCGAGGGACGTCTTAACACGTCCCAAATAGGCCTAGAGTCATTTAACACAGCAAATCAGCAGCCCAAATTGAGTCATTTAACACAGCAAAAAAGCAGCCAACGTATTAAGGAGATGCCGTTGGACGCCATATAAATTGTGCAGATAGTTTATTGTCTTTAATGCACATTTATTCCAAAAGCATCGACCAAACATTATGCTGCCAAAATATCTCCGTCTTACACATCTTTGGTGGACTGAAGGATGACTATAATTGCCCACAATAATAGGCCTACATGGATAAACGCCGACATGCGTTATGGACACAATTTTCAATCAGTTGGAAACGAAATCATCATTATTCGGTTGCAAATCAAAAACGACCAAGCTGTTCGCAGGATCTAGGCGAAAACAAAGTCAAATTCTATTAATAACTTATAATGACATCTCCCTTACAAACCACTTGTAGCCCACCATAATATACGGTAAGTTCACCACCATGGGACCTTCGAGTTATGCGTTTATCGAGGAGTTGACACTCATCAACAGTGTTTGTCTCGTGCGAAAGTTTTCAAAATTGCTAATAAAAAATAATTATTTAGTCAAAAATCAAATTTAAAAATTAAGTACAATCAATTGAAATAAATCAAAAAGACTGCATTCACGACTTAAATCATGATTGCTTTCCTCATCGTTATAGTCTAGAAAAAGTCGCTGGTGAAATTTCTGGACAGCGTAAAGATATCAATCATCTGGACTCGCGAGTCACAGTGACCGAAGATAACGTTGGAAATCTTTCGAAGGACGTCAGTGAAAACAAAAAGGATATAAAGCAAGTAAAAGGAAAGGTTGTTAAACAAGGTCAAAAACTGGGAAAACTTCAGACTGTTGTCGACGAAACTGTGGAGAAAGTAGAAGTCATAGACCACAAGGTGAGTTAATTTTAACTTTAATTACACACGTATATTAAAACTTGTATTTTAATAATGTAGGCTACATGTAGGCTGTAGCCTACTTACATTTGATACCACCGTTACGCGCATAGCCTAAACTATTTTCTCTCATACCGAGTCTAACACTTGTAAAACGGTCAGAAATGCGTAATGCTCCAAATCCACACTTGACTCTAATTAAACCATATCTGCGAATTTTGCTAACCTTATTTTAATTGCATGAGCTTCTCTTAAATGTACAGACTCTGAGCCACGCGCCTGCGTGGTCGGTGGACGTTGCGAAGATGTTGAATGCGAAGGCAGATCACGACTGGCGTCTGTTGGCGAGCAGACTCGGATACTCGACTGAAGACATTCGAAACTGGGCGACTCAACCGAATCCGTGTCTGAGTATGTTCGACGAATGGTTTGCCACGCACAAAACCAGAGAGGCGACTTACGGAATCCTCAAGACTCTCGTCGAAATGGATCGCACGGACGCTTCCGTCATCGTCAGGAAAGCCCTGAAGTCAGTTGGTTAGTGGCAAAATCAATTTAAAAACTACTGCAAAAAGAGGTAGGCCTATTCCTCACATGAGTTTTGTTTCCTGTTTATATGTTTCTCTATGGTATCATGTGCACTAACATATTCCTAAGTCCTACCTACGAGAGACACATTTATAGCTTGTCCCATTACCCGTTTTTAGATAACTTGTAGGAATCTATCAAGCAGCTTTCGCTTTTACAAATAATAACAAATACGTGAATAATTAGCTTCATTTTCTTCGGAATATTTCCAACTCAATATTTGATTATTATGATTCAGAACATTTACGGTAACAATTTAGTGGATCTGAAATACTTTGAATCGACACAGAACACATCGTAGAAGATGACGAGGTGGAACCCGCTCAACCTCCTCCAGTCTTCCTCAGTTACCAATGGGCTCATCAACCGGAAGTGAAGCTGTTGAAGCGCCACCTGGGGATGGCTGGCTATTCGTCTTGGATGGACATTGGTCAGATGGGAGGTGGAGATAAACTGTTCGCTAAGATTGACAGCGGAATTCGCGCCGCTAAAGTCATCGTCTGCTGCGTCACTGAACGATACGCAGAGTCACCAAACTGCAACAGAGAGGTACAATGTACATTGTACATGTATACAGAATAATCAGAATAGAAGTTCTAAACAATACCTGTTGGCTTTTTGAATTTTTTAAAATGTAGGTTAGACCGCTGTTGCCGCTCACTCTCAGAGTTTTCACCATATAGATCTATTTTGTTTTCGAGCATACATGTAATTATGTCGTTATTCTGTTTCTTTACCGACAGGACTCTAATTTTAAAGACATTTTATTGATTGAAAACCATCTTCTCTTACCTAAAGCAGACGGTGTGCAACCGAATACAAGCCTTTCTCGTTAGCTCAGCGCTTGGATGTGTCCTGGTTTCTGATTGTCGATTTAGTAATTATTACTGTGCCTCTCTCCAGGTGAATCTGGCTGTGACACTGGGTAAGCCGATAACCCCTCTGTTGGTGGAAAAGATGTCTTGGCCTCCACCTGGCTCCATGGGTCCCATCTTCGGAGAGTACATATTCGTTCGGTTCTTCCAAAGACCCGATGAGAAAACGGGAGATGATCGTTACTGGGCGCCAGATAAATTTACAGAACTACTTTTTCAACTGAGATACAACATCGCTCCTGACAACACTCTGATAGTCAAAGGTAGCCTAAATTAAACTCCTGAACGAACTTTTAACTTGTCATTTTTTATAGAAATAACTCGATCATAATATTATTTCTATTTATTTTTACGCAGCGAAGCTGTATTCGTTTGTTCTAACGGAAGATGCTTACGATTTTTTCCTTCAGATTCTCCATATAGAAACTGGTGGCAGCCGCCAGCAGAAGTGATTGTGATAAAGCCAAAAGCCAAGACGTCTGCAGGTCTACCGTCCGTTGAGACACCCGACACAAAGGTTTTCAATTGATTGACCTTGTATATCTCGTCTATTGTAAGCATAGGCGCACGAGGCGAGGTCCAGAGGGGAATTCCCCTCCCCGAATTTCGCGCAAGTCTGGTTTTTCGGGCAAGCAGACCCGAGAAAACAGTAAAAAAATAAATAGTATTTTCACGAGATTTCAACCCGATGACTAAAAAAAAGAAAAAGGGGTCGTCAACTTTTTTGGCTTGGGGAAATAGAGATGTCAACCCGATGACTAAAACAAAGGTGTCAAATTTTTTGTCTGTTTCCGAAGTAATTTATTCCTGATTTATTTTTTGGCTAAAAGTAAAATCGTGGCCCTCCAATGCTGAAAATAATTTAATCTCTAGTATACGCCTATGATTCTAAGTCCTGTTGACTGCTTAAAAATTTACACTTCATTATGCTTAGGCTAAATATTCGGATTGTCCTTCTCATTAATGACTTTATATACATGGGTTTTACTGAGAATGACGAGTCACAAAATCGAAACTAGACAAAACTGCAATACTTATAAACAGATTACTATAGGCCTAATTATTATTGAGTAATAGACGTTGAGTTAATTGAGATCGTTTTTGGTACACTGGGGTTGTGTCGAATTGAATGTTACCGATTGCTATATTATGCCCTATGCGTTTGCATGTTCAATTGTTCATGTTTTTATAGCGAACTGCGTTGAGTCCCGATATCTTCATATCCTACCAGTGGGATAAACAGCCGCAGATAAAGGTCCTCTACCGACGTCTTTCGCAACTTGGATACACGTGTTGGTTGGACATCATGCAGATGGGAGGAGGAGACTCGTTATATGACAAGATAGACAGAGGAATACGAGGATGTAAAGTCATCGTTTCATGCGTTACATCCAAATACGCGTTGTCTGCCAACTGCAGGTCTGCATATACATGTTGCCATGACTAAGCTTACTACGCAATTCACATCCTAGAAAGGCAGAACGTGTTGTTCTATAATATAGGCTAACACTTTTATTCAACGTAAGCTGAAAACGGCAAATCTTTCATTTGAGAAATGTGATTGGACTTTGAATCGGTATGATCAAATTAGCGGTTAGTTGTTAGTTGTTTTGTGAGGCTGAGTGTGGATATGCTGAGGCCCTGCGCGTTATTTACGAGTGGACTTCAGAAGTTCTTAAATTACGATTTCGGTAACGATTAGGAGAAGATGTTAGTACCATCGCATACGCTGTTGCATGCTTTTGATGCTAAATTGTTGTCATTTCTAAAGCTTTATTGTATGTTGTTGATCGGATCAATAAAAGTATTGCACGTTTCTGAAGTTTCACAGTGATCTGATTGTTATTTTGTGTAGGAGGGAAGTGAGTCTGGCTGATGCCATCAAGAAGCCAATTATTCCGCTGATGCTGGAGAAGTCGTCATGGCCACCAGAGGGTCCGATGGGAATGGTCTTCACTCAATTACTTTACATCGACTTCTGTAAACCAAGTGAAAACATTCAAATGGAATGGAAGTGTCCGCAGTTTGACGAGTTAATCAAAAGAATTGATAAACGTCTACCGGTAAGTCATACTAAAAAATGCTCTCAACTCTGAGATATCACAGTTCTCTAATGAGAGTTTTAAAGTTTGTTCTAAAGCTTTATGAAAAGCCTGTGGCTGGCAAGCATTGTAATTAAAGACGCGCACTGTATAACTGGATGGTTTAAAAAATTATTGGAAGTGTCTTATTTTCATTGGTGGTGTAATATTATGACATTTTATTATTATGCTAGAACAATGACCAAAATTGTTAGTGTCCTCCGCATCCCACAAACCTAACATGTATACAAATAAACTATATATAGCTCTGGCCCATGTTCACACAAAGGGGCGTATTATATAATCCATTCAATGGTAGACCTATACCTGTTTCATTTAAGTTAATGTCTTAGAGAAAATAGACAGCAATCCTTGGGTGTAAAATAGGGCCTGAAATATTAATTGGAAAAGATGTAAATTATTTTAAGATTTTGAATTACTATTGAGATCGTGTAAAACGAGGATTATATGTTTTAGCCCATTTCTGGAGCTACGCCAACAACCAGTTCCATAACTGCAAAACCAAAAACATATGCGAAACCCGAAACACCAGCGAAGAATCCCGTTAAACCTGCAGCACCGGCAGAGAAAGATTTAACACAAGGAGCGACAGCTAGAAGCCAAACTATTGCACGAACTGCTGTTCCACCGAAAAAGTACCCGGAAAGGGTATTGACGCTAGGAACACCAGCCAAGACTACTGACAAACCAAGAACTAGGCCTGCTGCGGCGACTGAAGCCAAACCGGGAACAGAGAAAAAGCCAGGTATGAAAAACGGCGGATTTTCACCTCACAAAAATAAGTAATGATGTAAATGCAAATTTATCTTCAGACCGGGGCCCGGTAGAGTAATGGTTAACACGCTGGCCAAGAGTGCGAGAGGTAGCAGGTTCGAGCCCCCGTTGGGCGGATATGCTTTGAAGGCTGCTATTAACGCCATTGTAATTGCAAAGCTGTCGGCTCATTTGGTAGATAAGTTTAATTAAGATTGCTGCATAACTTGTAAATGTAAAGCGCAGTGCGTCTTGCAGACGTTTCAATAAAGAATATATATTATTTATATAAAATCCGAGGAATCCATTTGTTGCACTATTTTTGAGCTTTTCTGTTGCTTATAAAGCCTACAGGAATGAAACAAATGTAGCAGAGCAGATGTGCACTAACAGCACTAAAAATAATACACTATTATTAATCTGCAATGTCAAATAATTAGCCTATTATAAATTTACGGAGATCTACTCAAATAAGTCTAAGAGACCAAGGAGGCCTATAAATTATTAGGTGATTTCGTGACAAGTTTACATTTGGGCGTAGATGAATTGATTTAATTGATTGATTGATTGATTGATATGTCCTAAGTGGCCTAAATAGCCTAATAACACTTAGGAAAGGAGGCATTGGATAATATCCTTGTTGAAACAATACTTGGATGCAGAAGGAATATAAAAGAAATTGTTTACATTGAATATTTGAATAAAACCTTTGAGTTGTTTTATATGAAAGCTCGGATTATGTTTTGAATATGTTGAAGCTGTGTAAGTTAGGATAATCCTGTTAGGCCTAATCATTTAAACTGGTCGCATTTGGACGTTGTAATATTGACCTGTGGTGATCACCGTTCATTAATCTTTGTACTTCTCGGTAAGCCTTTAACTGTCCCATAAAGAAGATTTTGGTTAACGATTTGCTTGTTATTTTGGATGTGCTATTTTTACAGGACGCACGGTTGCTACTCGCAAGTAAATGACGTCATTTTGTGACATCGATGGAAAGTATCATGACCAATAAGATCTCCTTTGGTTTTATATTTATTCAGACGATGGCGCAATATGTCTACACCTATCTTGTTACATTATTAGGCCTATTTATGGCTATTATCTGTGATCTATTATTATAAATTTCGGGCTTTGGTTGTCTTGGTGTCAACTATTTTTTACGAATGTCAATCAATCAGTTTGATAATTTCTACCGAATAGCGTGTTTGACTTTTTAATTAGGCCTATTCTTGATTCTTGTGTCAATGCAGATATAAACTATGGATAACATAACATAACATAACATAACATGGGTTTTAAGTGGTTCAGAAGACACTAGGCCTGTGTTAGAACCACTGCAAAATTGACCTGGAACTTTTAATACCCCAATTTTCCTAGGTTCCTTTTAAATGCTGTGACCGTGTCCACCGACACAGTGCTGTCCCCCAATCCGTTCCACATGTCCACAACTCTAGCACTGAAAAATTTCTGCCCTAATGATCCTTTCGGCTTCTTAAATAATTTGTACCTATGACCCCGAGTTGCTTTGTTTGGTGCTAATACAAAGAACTTCTCCCAACATAGTGCTTCCTTTCCAGTAATGATCTTGTATGCTTCAATTAGGTCTCCTCTGCTCCTCCGTCTCTCCAGTGTTGTTAGCCCACACCTTTCCAACCTCTCCTCATAGCTCATATCTTTGTAACCCCAAATCATCTTCGTAGCTCTTCTCTGCACTTTCTCCAGTTTTTCAATATCCTGCTTTAAGTATGGATTCCATGCCTGAATGCAGTATTCCAGCTGTGGCCTAACCAGTGATTTATATAGCCTCAGTATTGTATCCTTATCTCTAGTAACTATTGTCCTTTTTATCATGCCTAATGTTGAATTTGCCTTTTTTGATGCTTCAGCACATTGCCTTGAAGGCTTTGCACTCTTGTGCATGATCACTCCCAAGTCCCTTTCTTCATCACTCACCCTCAGTGCCTTACCCCCCATTTCATATGCAAACTCCTGGTTCCTCTTTCCCATATGCATCACTGAGCACTTTTCCAAATTAAAAAGCATTTGCCAGTCCTGTGACCATCTAAACATTTTTCCTAGATCTTCCTGTAGTATATCTGCTTCTTCTTTATTACCCACTGCTCTACATAATTTTGTGTCATCCGCAAACTTAGAAATCTTTGATAGAATCCCATCATCTATATCATTAATAAAAAGTACAAACAACAGTGGCCCCAACACTGATCCTTGTGGCACTCCGCTTAGCACTGCTGTCCACCTAGAGTGTTTATCTCCTATAGGAGATAGGATAGCATATCTTTGGTACCGCGATATCGTTCATGTATAATGATCATCACCAGCCTGTTCCTCCTAAGCAGAATATAAAGTCTGTTTCGAGACAAGTTTTACATACTGTCTGTATTTGTGGTACAAATTAGGCAAATAAAGCTAAACGTGTCGTTAATTGTTGAAGGTCTTATTTCATTAGCAAACTTAGGAAGCGAACAGCATCGAAATCTCGAAATCGTGTAAAACGGCTATTGTATTTGTAATTGTAATCGAACATTTATATAGCGCCACTTCAAAAGAACTCCTCATAGGTGCTCCCGACCTGACACCAATCCATAATCAAAGAGAATGGTTATGTTCGTCAGCAATCAGTAAGCTTAATTCATTGGTATTGATAGGAATGTTGGGATACACTAAGATAAAGAAATGGTCAAAACATTACTTATCATAGCCTATGAATACCTAAGCATATTATTTACTATCTTAAGGTGTCCGATTTGAAATATCATATATTTTCAATTTCTTCACTGCTTATAAAAATCTACTTATTATGTTGGAACCTGGTGGGATCGGGGAGGGCCACGTCCTATGCAAATTTTTCAATGGGGGGGGGTGGTGGTCGGATTGACCTCCCCTCTGGATCCCCTGGATCCGTCCCTGCTTGGCATAAAAGCTATATATAACTGCTATTCTTTCCATTTTTATAGTTAACTCATTTCCTAATAGTGACGAAGCGCAAGTAGGCCCCTAGTAGGCTATTATTTCGATGCTTTGGCGTGTTACAGGCGGCTACGGATAGCGGAAGCTGTGTATAGGCAAGTACTCAGGTTGTAGTAGGCTCCTACACGTAAAATCCAGCATGTTTAAGCAGAGTGGCACACCTACATGTATTATACTTTGCGATAAAATGACTCACAAAGAGCAAAATCTAGACTCTAGAGGGCCAGCATCCGATTTTTTTGCCTATTCACTTACAACACTGGGAGCGCCTCTGAACGGTTCACTCTAGTAGAGGTGATGCGCTTTATAAATGTTTAAGACAATACAATACAACACTGTATTAGCGCAAATCAATATCATGGAAAGGCTTCTCACTTATTTAGGCCACAATGTCATGTAGCCCACAAAGGACGCATTGTATTCCCATATGAGACCCGCGCAGAAGTTATAATAGAACCCATATGGGTCCCATAAAACACCCGTGGATATGGTGGAGGGAGACTATTTGCTGGGTCATGACCTCGTGGCTGAGTATCTTAAGCAAATTGGCCAACAAAGTGATGAAGTGACGTGGTGGCCGAGGCAGATAAATTGAAGTCGCTAACTTTTCATGTGACTTTGGGCTAGCGTAGCGGACTGTCCCTCTTACTCATACGTAGTATTGCGATGAAGTAACAGCTTCGGCGAACGCTAGTCATAGAAGTACTGTAGATCTATATTTAATTCCATGGGCTTGGCCTTAAATAACGTGTCCTGCTTTTAGTCTGTGTGCGCATTGCCGGTAGTTAAGCCTATAAATAATGAGGGCAGGTTTGCGGATGGCATGTTTTGAAGCAAAGCAGACTATAATTGCTATTAAACGACACCGTGTCACAACAGATGATTAGTGTCGCCCTCCTCCTTTATCAAGGCTTTGGACTGGCACGGGTGTAGCTCAGCCTTGAACCGAACGAGGAAGTTGCCATGACATTGTGTTGAATTTACTACGAACGCAACGCATCAGCGACTGCTCTGTAGTGCGAGACAGTCATTGCTGAACAGTCTACTCCACTACAAGGTTTGTTTAAATATAGGCCTAATATATATATATATATGTATATATATATATATATATATATATATATGGCTTTATGTTTTCAGGCGACCAGCCATAAGCACGAGTCGTGTGCTTTATTAAGGCAGTGTGAGTTGTGGCACTATATGTTTGCTTGAATACTTCATGACTTAAGTTCTAGCCAACAATGGCCAATCGTTTAAGACCAGGATATGACTGGGAATATTATTCAGGCCTACAGTATAGTAGAGTCTAAATGCTTCTTACTTGAAGTATATAGGCCGATGGCATAATAGAGTTGACCTTTAAGCCTATAGGCGTAGGCCTACGTAGGCTTTGTTTGCCGTAACGCATGCTAACAACAAGCACAGGTTTTAGTATGAGAGCTTGGTGTAATTTCTACATGTCGAGGTAAATATAATTTATTTAAATGATAATTGATTCGTATGAAAAAAGTGCAGACGACAGCATCAAGACATGTGCTTAGGCCCTATATTTGGACTGGACTGGAATCATAGTGCTCACTGCTCAGGTATAATTTTATTCGGCCAGAGCTTAGCCATGAGCCATAGCCATGGGCGGAGTTTGGTTTCCGTTCATGGGGGGAGGGGCTAACCCCGAGTCTGGACCTTATTGGGAGGGCTAACCCTGAAAAAGGATACCATTTCCATGGTAAAAAAGTTAAATCTGAGCCTTCTTGGAGGAGCTTAGCCCCCTAGCCCTGATAAACTCCGCCCATGGCCATAGCCTAGGCTACACAGCTGTATGACCCTATAGAAATTGGGAATAAAAGATAAGCGATCAATTTTCATTAAACTGCATGAACCACCTCGCAATCTAGTAACTAGCCTACTTTCGACATTCTTTATGGTATGCAAGAGTCGCTGTCAGGGTGATGTAATGTGAGATTATGTAGGCCTATAGCGCCTATGCAGGTTGCCATGTGACACATAGGCTACATGTAGGATTGTAGGTCTATTTACCCTACTCGTAGCTAAGAAACCGACGAGTAGCCTAATGCTTGTACTTTACAATGCTATTATTGTGTTAGTCCTTGCTATGTCGTGACTGGGCAACTCTATTTTACGAGAGTTATACAATGATCTCTTCTGAGTTCTTGTAAATTGATGACAACGTCATATTTAGTACAGACTGTGATCTAAACTACTTGACATCAATTAAGTATGCCACAAGGCCCGTTTCATTTAACGTAACGCAAATAGATTAATAAAGTGTTTTGTCATGCAATGCAGCACAGTGATAAAAATTAATAACAAACACTGCCAAGCAGTCTCTAGGCCTAAGTCTAAGTGGTAGAAAGAAGAAAACAATTCCCATTGTATCTCCTGGAGCAGGATGAGATACAATGGGAATTAATTTCTCAGCTACAATTACGACTGTATATCATACAACTATACAACTGGATTAATTTGCTTACAAATGATTTGCCTTCAGATGGACGAATTGATTAAAGACATCGAATCTCTTGGGAAAGGAAGCAGCTGGACGTTTTCTCAACGCGACGCGTTCGAAGAGAAATACAAGAAAACTTTTATGAAAACTCTTGGCAGCCTCAGGTGTGTCTAACGGTCATCTAACGGTAGAAAAACATCGTCAGCCTCAGTTTATCTCAGCCAGCCGTTGCCTTATTATTAATATGCATTTACTTACGACTCTCTATCTTTAATAATAATAATAACAATATTAATAATAATAACAATAATAATAATAATAATAATACGAATGATAATGACGACAACTTAGACCTATAATTATGGTGCCGTAACGCCGCTGCTGCTACCGGTACAATAGTGCCTAAAATTGAAATCAAGAATCAATTTCTTTTCCTTAAATTAATATCTTTGAATTGTAGTGATGAAGAGAAAGCGAAACTGGATGATGTACTGTACACTGCAATTCGCAGCGGGAGCGATGTTGTCATCACAACGATAGCTAATCCCATTTTCGACAAAAGAAAACTTATTGACTGGAAGGTTAGTGGCAACAGAGACGGCACCCTGCGCTTGACTCTCAAGTGGCACTTTAGAAGATTGGGGATTACGATTACAACGCTTGTGAATAAGCTGGTGCCCTGCGCTTGGCTTTCAAAATAGCGCTTTAGAAATTTCGAGTTTACGATTACGATTACAGCTAGGCCTACTATTACGATTACAAATATAATTAGGTCCTACAAGTATAATATTATTATAATTACTTTTGCAATTACGATTGCGAATGAATGAGTATCAACTTAATTTATTGCCAACGCAGTTATCTCATATCAACTAGGCCTACTTCAGTTGGAAGTTAGAAAAAGTAGACAATTAATCCTACCTAAATTTTCTATATGGCCTAATCACTGAATCAGTATTGTTAATAATATTGTAATCTTTCATCTACGATTCTACGTAGCAGCTTTTGCCAGCTTTCAAAGTGTTAATAATAAAGTTTCGATTGATGATGACATGCACTCTTTTGTTTTAGAATCGTCCGGACTTGATTGACAGCATGATTGACATTCTCATAGCAAGTGCCACCGACACGACCGAAGCAGCGCGTGGCTATCAGTTTTCATCGTTTGTTTCCAAACTTCTTGATACGTTGAAGTAAGCGCACATAGTAATCATCGTACTAGTATGATATCTGAAAAAAACTTTGGCTAGTGACAAGACGCGCGGTCTTTTCAACGCTGGTTTAATTCATTCTTGCTTCCACTTGCAGCCATAGGCCTAAACACTTTTCTATATTGCGGTTCTACATCTGAGGCTTCCTTTACATACCTCTGAGGTTGCCACACGAAGTAAATAAGCATCTGTGAGGAAGACCAATTTTTAATAAAGTTAAATAAAGTTGGTTGCTAAAAATGCTACTCTAATGCCATACTTGCATGGACACTAATCAGCAATGCTAATAATCTCGGCACAAATAGATTTTCTAGCAATCGTCTCACAATTTTTTTGGTTCCATAGTTGTCAGAATATTGAGCGAATTGGCTCTTTATTAATGTCTAATCGACTTATGCATAGTTATGTTATGCTGCATATCAGGTCTAGATGAGCAATTTTGATAATTATAGGCCTAAGCGTATAAGATAAAAATTTAATCATAACCTTGCATACATAGAAGGTTACTATTGTAGTAAAGTGTATCCAAACAACCTGCAAAATGTTTTGATACCAGATTAACTTGTTATCTGGTGCTTTACCTGCAAAAGGGCTGGTGTAATAAAACGTTTCCGACTTAAGAGCTTACAATTTGACCTTGTTTCATAGTTCATGTATCATGTCCTCCGTAACAGGCTACTCGAACCCCACACTATCTAATGACTAATTTGCTATGGCTGAAAGCCTGTAAATAATTTGCATGGGCGAAGTTTGGTTTCCGTTCTTCAGGGGCTAACCCCGAGTCTGGGCTTTCTGGGGGGGGGGGGCTAACCCCCCAAAAGGATTCCATTTTCATGGTAAAAAGTTGAATCTGGGCCTTCTTGGGGAGGCTTAGCCCCCCTAGCTCTTGATAAAATCTGCCCATGATAATCTACTATACGACTTAACTCCTTGGTTGCTAAAAATGCTAGTTTATAAATATACATGTATGCCTTGATAGTTTTATATTTGTAGAGGGCATCAATTACTAGAGAAACACTCCAAAAAACTGTTTGAAATGATTCGAGAAGCGTTCAAATCTTTCGAACTACCTGAATCGCCAATTCACAGTACAGCTTCCAGTGTTATTGTTTTGTTTCCTTGGTTGGTAAGCCACGTCTTTCTTATAATTTTTAGTGATTATGATAGGTGCAATGTTATATAATTAGTAATAATATATTGACTATAATGCAGCGGCGCTCTTTCTCGGTGGCTGGCCCAAGAACCTGGAATGGGCTTCCTGTTGCGTTCGACCTTAATTGTACCTAGAGGTCACACCACTATTTTCCTTTATTGCTTTAAAAAACGGCCTTTGAAAACGAAGTACGTCATGGTAAAAAAGTTAATGGTGATAAAGGTGCCTTTCCAACCAACCCGAAGACGAAGCCTGCTCCAGATAGCAATTGTTTCCTAAAGCCCGATCGATCTTCAAAGTCTCGGGTAAAAAAATGGTGGTAGTTATAATTACAAAATATCACCTGCATATAGGGCCTACGTCAGAAGATGACCCCGATGAGTTCTCCTTCTCCAAAATCTAGTTTCCTCAACTCCTGTGCCTTTTATATCCCGAGAGAGCACTGCTAACTTGAAAGTTATCTATTCGCGAATCACTATATTAAATGAATTCATAAATAATAACTCAATGAATTAATTAGACCGATCGTATAATTCTGCTTGAAGGAGCATTCAGATTTCGTGGTTGAGACCGTGAAATTGTTGAAGGATGCTGTTATGTCGAATCCTGACATTCCAGAAGGGTCTGGGCCATATAGCAGCACGGCAAATATCTTCTACACGCTGTTTCTTCTTCAACCGGGGTAAGAAAACAACTGGTTTACAACATAAAGTCTTTAATTCTTCTGATATTACCACTGATCTATATAAGCAATATTTCTTTTTTTAAATTTGGGGAACATTACTATGGATGGTCCCCCACCACAAACATTGAGGGGACCGTCCTCTGCCCCCTAAGTTTCCGTCCATGGTTAAATGAATACGGAAATCATAGTACTGCAGTGTTTGTAGTGGTCTGCGAATTATCCGAAATAACTGCTCATAAATTGCGAACAGCACAGAGCAGCTAAAGAGTCTTATACCAAATTATTTAGTCCTAACATTCTGTCTCAGACAGCCTAAGAAACATCCTGGAGCTATGTTGAACCACACCTGAAGAGTTTCGGTGCCCGGTGAGGTTCTTTAAAGCGCTACATAAAATGGCTGATGCATAGAAATAGCTGCATGTTAAACTGTTAAAACAAATGCTTGTGCTTTTTCATGCAGGAAGAACGTGCATTTGCTAGCACTGAATCACGTGACGGAGCTCTTCCACTTTTGTGCTCAGCAGGATTTCCAGTGTTCGGAAGATCCGAGCAAAAGGAACATTTGCTACAACACGTTGCAAGCGATCATGCAACAGTTCTTAAGCGTGGTATATCATCAGATTGTGCCCAGAAAATAGTTTATAATATGACCGAATTAAGTCGTAATTTCACCTCGAAACTGGTTCATGTTATCCGAATCCAGCCTTCATAGCATCACAATACATTATGTCATAATGAATTACATCACAATGATTAGGCCTACATTATGGCATTACAATAACTTCATTGAATTTTACATCTAGGCCTACATTTTCGCGCTATGAAGTGTTAGCACTTGTCTATGTATAGCCCACATTCCGAGAACCATGGTACCGGTATGCCTTTCCTCTGCGATAGAAAAGTAGACCAATCTTTCTATGCACAAAATTAAACATTCCAATAGAAAGAAAGTCTTCATGTTACACCAACCCTATATAGCGTATACTGCCCTTATTTCGCTTCCAGGGTCATACGCTTCCTGAGCTCGTGAGACCGATGATGGCTGATATCCGGGATCTATGGGACTGTGGCGATGAGGATCTGCGCGAGTCGGCGAACAGCATCATTGGAGCCATGGGTGATCAGAAGGACCTAGTTGGAGATGCAACGGGTGTACTTCTCGAACAGTTTATCAATGGAAAACAACCGCATGTCGCCGGTAACTCGTAATCGTAATCGTAGCCTAATCTACAAACTTCTAGAGTGCTACTCGAACGTCAAGCGCGGGGCACCAGTTTATTCGCGAGGGTTTTCCTTAAGAGCAGTCCTAGTTCAAAGGTGGTCCGGGGCGAGTTACCATAGGATCAGAATGGGCGCGAACAGCTACTAGGGTGGGTGTAGTCTGGGTCGGGAAATCGGAAGGTGGAGGGTTAGAAGAGACAGCGTAAGAGTTCTTTAAAATGTGTGACTTCAGTTTCGAATGAAAGCCCAAGTTGTGATGGACAGATATCTGCAGTGCAATTGTTATAATAAAATCATAGTTTTATATAGACTGTATGCCTCTCTAAGCAACTTATTCCTATTAGATATTGAAGCTTTAGTGCGGATTTGCAACGGTTTATACCAACGTGACAACTACATGCATATACATGTAATACTGACAGAAATATTTTGGTTTTAGAGCAGTGTTCCGACTTTCTGTAGAAGCCCGCAAACCCAATTTGACTCCCATTCCATCAGAACTGAATTTTAGACTGTTATTAGTAATGGTAGGTTAAGCGAGAGAATTCTTTTCGCATGATTTAATCCTTGAATGTTATAATTCTCTATGGTTGCAAACACGATGTCCATGTTTATGTGTGAGAGTCACAGGCCTAATCAACATGATCCATTTTACGGTAGGCTTACCGTAAGTTTAACGTTGCGCGTGTGACACTTCTTTCAATGATAATATGTAGGAGGTATAATAGCCTATGATGATCTGATTGCAGGTAAGCTCGTTGAGATGTACAAGAATCAGCCGGAAAAGTTTCATCCATTGTTGCCCAAGTTTCTTCAGTTGATCACAAGTGGAAGCGTGTACAAAATGCTCGTAGTGCAACTTTTTACGGAAATTGCGAAAAAAGCTCCCGAGGTGAATCCATGGTTTATATTTTAATTTATTCCAGGAAATTTGGCTTAGGCTATTCTTGAAACCTTTTATAATTAAGGTTTGCATTATATTAGACCAGTGGTTCCCAACCTTTTTGACTGTGGGGCCACTTTTCTAAGTTGGAGGATACGATGGCTACTTTATTAATAGTTAAAAGGCTAAAATTTAATTCACTCAATCATATAAAATTGTTATAGGCCCTAATTGAATCAAAATAGGATATTTGAGGTTGTTTATAGATGTCAGAATTAAAATAATTCGTAATACAATATAATTATTTGTTCTATCCTGTCCAAATTGTAACCTTTTCCCCTCGACTGTCCCACTGGGTGGGACATTTGAATTTTCTCATTCCACTCGACTGTCCCACTGGGTGGGACATATGAGTAGGATACAGGTTTGAGACTCGTAAGGCCTACGAAGAGGGACATAACGCTGTCGAATAAAGGCGACTTGAATAAAACGCATCCACGAACCGGAAACAAGTGGTTTCTATTAAAAAAAATGGCTATCGACAAGGTATGTATGCAGAAGCAGATAATGCATGACTGTACGTATGACTCTATGTAAGTGTGTATATATGTTTGTATGTATGTATGTATGATTGTATGCATGTATGTATGCATGTATGTGTGCATGTATGTGTGCATGTATGTACGTATGTATGTATGCATGTATGTAAGTATGTATATATGTATGTATATATGTATGTAAGTATGTATGTATGTGTGGATATATGTATGCTTGCATGTATGTATATCTGTGTTTGTAGAGTTCAAAAAGTACTAAACAAAGTCCAAATATACATAAAATGGGCAAGTGCTCTCAATTGAAAGGTACATTTGAACATATTAACTGGTTGAATAAATATTATACTGACTGAAATAACTTTTATATACAATGTATACTGTCAACATATACTTTTAGGGTTTACCGTGTAAAAAATATTCCGATCTGGGGAGAATGATACCAATATTTTATTCGAGTGGAAAAGGGTAAATGTTTCAATACATTTTTGTTAATTGTCCAAATTCGATACATTTTTGTTAATTCTTTGAGAGATGAGGGCCGTTGTTTTAGACCTGGCGGACCACTTTTGGCCCGCGGGCCACGGGTTGAGAACCGCTCGTTAATTATGATGTGAGCCAATCCAAAGTCTAACTAACATTAGATCAGCTAACATCATAATTAACGAGCATCATATCCCATAACCAGACGTGAGTTTATGACAGCGCCACATGCGAATACTTTAATTTTTTGACTAATTTATTTTCCCTGATAATTATAATTATGTTCAAGCTTTCTACTTTAATTTGTTGCATCACTGTAGGAACTTCCGGATGATGCTGTTCAGACGATTGTTGAACAACTAAACGATACAACAGGCATATACATGGCTATCATGTTTCTGGACGCTGTGGCAATTCGACAACCAAAGTCAGTTATTCCCTTCGACGATAAGATGATTTCTTCAATGAGCTTCACAGAACACGCTCCTATGATGGTCGGAGGCGTTCTGCCCAAACTAGCCATTGATGAGGTTACTTGCTTTTCATTTCTGACATTCAAGAGAAATCGAATTCTTGTTGTACACATAATATGCTCAGGCATCCTAAATTCAATTTGATGAAATAATATTAAGCATGTGGTGATATCAAACAGGCGCATGAAACGCGATAACCCTTACTCTGGCCCTTATACCAACCTTGTAGTAGGCCTACCGGGTAATTAATTATCTAAGCAGACAAGTTGAACTGCAAATATCTGCTCACCGGCTGGTGTAGTCTATTCTGCCTGCTTAAACAACTCGTATTTCGCCAATAATTAGGCTATATTACTGTATAATAATTATGCTCTTTTCGTAGGAACACCAGCGAAAGTACTTGCGAGTTCTAGCAGATGCAGTTCAAAAATTAAACGATGTACCTCAACAGATAGTCATGATAAATTCCATGCGAACAATCGGTGTTAACTGTCCATCGATATTTGCCGAATACAAGGAACTCTTCGAAACACTTCGCAAGCGACCTGAACTGATAATCTTCTGCCAATTTGCCCTTGATATAATTGAAGGTCGAAGGTGAGATTCCACTACCACTACTTAGCAACACGTATGCTGGAGTGGTTGCATTATACTTAAGCTTAACACGTGGATTCTTCATCTATTGATAAGCAAGATGATATAATTTATAACTATACATACATGTATACACCGTATAAATTTCAAGCTGGCTCTATACAGTGGTAATAGCTTATATGGTAAGTTGATAAAGCAGAACCTTTAGCCTAGTAAACACGCTGCATGCAAAGCTTAAAGTGACTGAATTTCGTCACAACTGCATTTCGTCCCTACAGTGAGAAAAAGGAATATGCACTCGGAATAGGTATTTGCATATAGGCCTAACAGCGCACTCTAAAAGGAACTCATAAACATATGTATACGAAACTGTACAGTGTACAGTGTAAGCTTACACATAATACAATGCCATGTAATAATCTAAACTTACAAAGATATACTTTAATTATTCTACTGTATAAAATAATCTCTATGCTTATTTATTTGTCTTTAACGTAAGTTTGTCATAATGACAAATTTAGGCAATGCACGGCTCTCCAATTCACTGCCATTTAGTTTGCATAATTATATGCATATATAATATATATAAATAAATATATATATCAAATTGTTATCTGTATAAACAGCCTCGAGAAGGTAACTAACGAAGTATCGGATCAACGTGAAGATATAACTAAACTGGACACTCGCATCGAGTCAACCGAAGAAAACGTTGAGAATCTGTCAAGAGAGGTTGATCAAAGCAAGGTTGATATAACGCTGGTCAAAGGTGATGTTGTTAAACAGGGTCAACAGCTGGATGGACTTCAAACAGTCGTCGATGAAACTGTGAAGAAAGTGGAAGACATAGACCACAAGGTGAACGCTGCTCTGTAATCTGTTAGTAGTAGTAGTGGTTTAAGGGTTCCATGACACTTAATCCCGCGACACTTAATACCGCGACAGTTAGTACCGGACATTTAATCCCGCGACACTTAATCCTGCGACCATTTAATCCCGCGACACTTAATCCCGCGACCATTTAATCCCGCGACACTTAATCCCGCGCCGATTTAATCCCGCGACACTTAATCCCGGCGACATTTAATCCCGCGATACTTAATACCGGGAAAGTAAAACAACGTTTACAAAAGAGGTTAAATTCTATAAATAGGCATATTCACAGCAATATTCACTTTGTGTTTTAAAAAGAGTTCAGCCTTTGCAGTAATATATTAGATCTATAAAACTGTACAATTCGATAAAAACAATAGCCACAGCAATATTCACTAATAAAAATTATCAAAACTGTACAATTTGAAATCCTCTCCAAAATCCTTTATAATGATCGTTTTATGTACAACTGTGTACAACAGAAAAGCTGAGCAGAGAGGTAGGCGTACCCAATTGGCTATGTGGACAACAATAGTCAAACCCCTACTTACAGTTGGCTATGTGGACAACAATAGTCAAACCCCTACTTACAGTTGGTTATGTGGACAACAGTAGTCGTACCGGTACAAATATTTGTACTCACGTGTGTACAGGTATTAAGTGTCGCGGTATAAAATGTCGCGGGATTAACTGTCGCAGGGATTAAATGTCGCAGGGATTAACTGTCGCGGGATTAAATGACGCGGGATTAAATGTCGCCGGGACTAAGTGTCCGGCATTAACTGTCGCGGTATTAAGTGTCGCGGGATTAAATGTCGTGCTACCGGTTTAAGTTTAACGCCAATGTGTGGTAATAAAGATCATTAGCGTCGCCCTCCTCCTTTATCCAGACTTTGGACTGGCACTGTCAGAGTGAACAGTGGCGGAGTTTGTTATCTGTTATACTTTGGTAGTAGGTCTGTAACTGTATTGCTATCACAATGCGCATGCCAGCGATCTCCATGAATAGCCTATTTGTTTGAACTTCACTGAAAAGAGAGACAATAATTTTTATATGCCTAATATAATCAACGAACGATTTGGCTATTTTCGTTTCATCTTAAACTTGAAACTTGCACGGATTTCGTTTATAAATATAAATGAAGGAAGGAATAAGCCTGATACATAGGTTGGCGTTTTTAAGAGTTATCAATGGTTTGCCAAAATTAATCAGCCTATTTCTAAAAATGCTCCTTGACCCTTGACGAAACGTCGAACAAGCAAGTTATTACATAGTAATAATGTATAACTTAAAGCTGCATTTAAATTTAATATAATTATCTCAAATAATCAAACCATATGCATTTTGCTAGCAGCAGAAAAATGGTGAATCTGCTGAATATTTTACTTTAGACCCTGAGTCATGCGCCTGCGTGGTCGGTGGACGTTGCGAAGATGTTGAATGCGAAGGCAGATCACGACTGGCGTCTGTTGGCGAGCAGACTCGGATACTCGACTGAAGACATTCGAAACTGGGCGACTCAACCGAATCCGTGTCTGAGTATGTTCGACGAATGGTTTGCCACGCACAAAACCAGAGAGGCGACTTACGGAATCCTCAAGACTCTCTTCGAAATGGATCGCACGGACGCTTCAGTCATCGTCGATAAAGCCCTCAAGTCAGTTGGTTAGTACATGTAGACTAATGGCGGCTTTTCATTTGAATTCTAGCGATTATATTTCTACATTCATGGCTGAGCTACTTCACTGGCTTCCACTCTCTGCCCGCATACAATTCAAAGTTCTAATTTTTGTTCCTCAATTGAATTCTTGCTCCGAAGTATCTTTGTGATCTCATACTTCGCCCCTCTCTGCCACTTCGCTGCGTCGTCTTAGGTCCCCTGATCGGCTTGACCTCTTTGGTAGCCTACTCGCGTAATGGCTTAATCAGAATCATTTGACTGCAAACATGTATACTCCGCGCCTCCCTATAAAATGGACTTCCACAATCTGTTCGCTCCGCCTTTCTATCTGGTAGTCTTTCCTCATCGTTTTCGCGTCTCAAATCTTGCCATTGTCTCTCGGTGTCGATCACTCTGGGAACGCTTCTGAAAGGCTCTTGCTGCGAGAAAGGCTTTATAAATGGCTAGATACAATGCAATAAAAATGTATCAATATAGATTCATATGAAGTTTATATTGTTAGTCTTAAGAATTCACATCTCTTTTGCCTTGACCCATTTTAAGATGCAATATATATAGGCCTAGCTAATGCTTAAGGCTGCAGTTTTTTGTAAATAACTGATAAGCGGTCAACATCTATCTAGTGTTGGCAAATTAATAGGACTTAATTTGACATTAACATGACTCAATATTTCATAATACCAGATTTGAAATGCTTTAACTTTACGCAGAGCACATCATAGAAGACGATGAATTGGAACCCTCTCAACCTCCTCCCGTCTTCCTCAGTTACCAATGGGCTCATCAACCGGAAGTGAAGCTATTGAAGCGCCACCTGGGGATGGCTGGCTATTCGTCTTGGATGGACATTGGTCAGATGGGAGGTGGAGATAAACTGTTCGCTAAGATTGACAGCGGAATTCGCGCCGCTAAAGTCATCGTCTGCTGCGTCACTGAACGATACGCTGAGTCACCAAACTGCAACAGAGAGGTAAAATTGTAAACATTCTATAGTCTATGCAGATTGTAGATGTCTTTGTAACCCATTTTAGCACATTGGATTATTTACATTTGCTAAAATCAGTAACATGCTAAACACTGCTGTCTATTTTAAGTATTGGGCCTATGTTTATATGCGAACGACGTTCAAGATGATTCACTTTTCGATAGGCCTAGGCCTACTTACAAGCGCCTATTTTCTGTTTTTCGCAACAAGAAAAGGAATGTTTAAAAATGTTCTATTGATTTAGCTTAAAACCGTCATATCTTGCCTAGAAAGATTGTTTGCAACGGAATGAAACATTTTCTTTAACAAAGCATTAGAATTTGCCTTCTTTCAGACCGTCAAGTTTTTGATTATAGCCTACTGCTTCATTTCAAGGTGAATTTGGCGGTGACACTGGGTAAACCGATAATTCCTCTTTTGGTGGAAAAGATGTCTTGGCCTCCACCTGGCTCCATGGGTCCCATCTTCGGAGAGTACATATTCGTTCGGTTCTTTCAAAGACCCGATGAGAAAACGGGAGATGATCGTTACTGGGCGCCAGATAAATTTACAGAACTTCTCTTTCAACTGAGATACAACATCGCTCCAGACAATGCTCTGATAGTCAAAGGTAAATTACACTCCTGAACGAACTTTTAACTGTCATTTTTTTAATAAATGATTGGTTGGGATTTCTACTTTTTAATGGTTGGAAATGATTTCGTTTTTAATGACACATTTTATGATTTTTTACTTGTCAACAGATTCGCCTTACAAAAATTGGTGGCAGCCGCCAGAAGAAGTGATTGTGATAAAGCCAAAACCCAAGACGCCTGCAGGTCTAACGCCCGTTGAAAAACCCGACGCAAAGGTTGTAATTTGATTTTGATTGACCTTGTTTATAATCTCGCTTATTCTGCAATCTGATATCATATTAATTTTTTTATTATGCACACATCTTTACTACATTAGGCCTAAATAGGAATAGGCCTGTGTCTTTATCATTTATGACTTTCCATCGGGTTTACTGAGAATGTTTTGATCTTAAATTCACTCACTCTCTTAAGGAACTGTTGTGCTATGCCTGTGTGTCATCAACAGAGAATGACTGTAAAAATTTACACCAAGCAGGCCTAACGTAGACTAGATATAGACACAAAAGATACACGTCCACGTGGCGAAGGTTTTTTCCTCAATCTGGAAAAGAACGGATCTACTCAGAACCAGTTGAGAAAAATGCGGTTGAGGTTGAAAGATGAAGTTAAGTCAATGCGGAAGGCTAATGCTTTGAGAAGGAAAAATCATAAATGACGGTTTAATGAGCCTCTCTCTTTTCACGATAGGCCTACCGGTATATGTACAATTGTGCATTGTGTACACAACTTAGCAGCCAGACAAACCATGCAAATTCTTGTAAAACGCAATAATGAATCACAAAATGGAAACTATAGATTCTGTCATGTTTATGTCTTTGTAGCAAACTGCGTTGAGTCCCGAGATCTTCATATCCTACCAGTGGGATAAACAGCCGCAGATCAAAGTCCTCTACCGACGTCTTTCGCAACTCGGGTACACGTGTTGGTTGGACATCATGCAGATGGGAGGAGGAGACTCGTTATATGACAAGATAGACAGAGGAATACGAGGATGTAAAATCATCGTTTCATGCGTTACATCTAAATACGCGCTGTCTGCCAACTGCAGGTCTGTGTGCAAATTGTTATTACAAAATATCCCCCTAAGAGCTAAGCTACCCTACAGGGTCTAAAAATAAATATATAGGCCAAGGGCCTATAACGAATTCGCAGATAGAAATGACCAACGTGTAAATTTCACATCAAGACAATGAACCTGATATGAAGATTCGAATTTGTGCGGAAGCTTAGGCCTAGTAAGATGTTTCTTTCTCAGTGATCCGATTGTTATTTTTGTGTAGAAGGGAAGTGAGCCTGGCTGATGCCATAAAGAAGCCAATTATTCCGCTAATGTTGGAGAAGTCATCATGGCCACCAGAGGGTCCGATGGGAATGG
This sequence comes from Lumbricus rubellus, assembly GCA_945859605.1. NCBI lineage: Eukaryota > Metazoa > Annelida > Clitellata > Crassiclitellata > Lumbricidae > Lumbricus > Lumbricus rubellus. The sequence continues at coordinate 14,236,363 of OX243826.1, read as the reverse complement.
TCTTCACTCAATTACTTTACATCGACTTCTGTAAACCAAATGAAGACATTCAAAAAGATTGGAAATGTCCGCAGTTCGAACAGCTACTCGAACAGATGAGCAAAACTGTACCAGTAGGTCACACTCATAAAGTAATTTAATTTTAATAAAATTACACAGCTGCAATAATTATTGATGGCTTTGCAGTTCAAAGCATAATTCTGTGCTAAAGCTAAAACTAGGCCTACTTGTCAAATGGCAAGGTTTGTTTAGATCTACTCAAAAGAAATTGATATCCAGTACATTATCAAGTCGTGCTTTCTCGGTCGTGGGACCCACTTTCTGGAATGACCTCCCGGTTACGCTTCGCTCTCTACTTGTGGTCCATCCGGCTGGGTTCTACAAGTCTCTCAAGTTTTTTTTCTTTGGTCGTGGTTGGGCTGGGAGCGCCTTTGAGTAGTTTCTTGAAGAGGCGCTATATGAATGCTCTGAATGAATGAATGAGTTTTGTCGACCATTGGATATTAGATTACTAAATCTAAATAATTTCATCATTGATATCAGTTATAACATTATGGTGGTTTTCTGCAGGCGATATCTGTTGGAAAAGCATCATTCACACCCAGCCAGACTCCGGTAAAGCAGCCAGCAAAACATCCAATCACTGAATCCAATAAAACAGAAAAACACAAAACGACGAAAGACGCAGCTGCTGCGAATAAACCTGCAACGCTTCTGAAGCCAACCACGCGTCCGAAACCAGAATCGGTTCCAAAGCCAGACGCAGCAGAAAGGAGAGAGCCAGCTTTGAAGACAGAAGCTCGTTTGAAGCCATTAGCGCCTGCGAAGCCTGCAAAACCTGGGAACAATTCGGCAAAATAGAGAACGATTAGGCTAATGCGAAAGAGAACTTAGATAAATTATAGGTTACTATGAAATGCTTGGACCTCTAGGTTAAATTTATCAGAAGACTTAAGAGTAAATGGTTTAGCAGATCCATTATAATTACACATCCTTGTAGTGAATGAATTAATGAGTGAATTTCAATGGCGCTTAATAGGTGTAGGCCTAATAATAACAACATGTAATTAATATGCATACGAGTTTGTTATCAAGAGCTATCACTACAAGATAATAATATACAGATGTCGTACTTCAGTATAAATGACATCGTGTCCTACAACTTCATGAAACGCTATAGGCCTATAATTATGACTTCAATTAGAACTGCGACAAGACTTCGCATTGCTATTTACAAAGCTTAAAACCCTGGCAAAGAACTACATAAGCATGCACACTTCACATGAAAAGCCGCCAAATCAAAGATTAAATAGTTTCTTCTCATCATAATGCAGCTTCCTTTTGAATTAATATGCTATTTCTAAAAAGCATATAGGACTGCATATAGGCATTCAAAAGCATTACCAAAAACGTCAGTTGATAATTTCAATCTTAAACCGCTTCCAGACTTAAGATCGCAAACGGTAACCTTGCCACCTCAGTGTCCACTTCGACTTTCACACATGCTGTTGAATGTTTAATTATAATTATAAGTTACACCACAATAGAAAACGATAGCCTAATCTCAGTGTCGGCTCGAACTTGCACACATGCGCGAAAAGGCGATCAACATAATATCATGGCTAAACAACTGCATCGGATGTAATATCCTATAGTCTTAGCAATATCCTGTCGCTTGCGTCTCGTAGGCTAATCTCCAAATTTCTAAAGCGCCACTCGAAATCCAAGCGCAGGGCACCAGCTTATTCACGAGCGTCTATGCGAATGCAGTTGTATCCACCGAAAATCAACGTTTCAGATTAGGCCTAGATTGTGAAGACACACGAAATTTGCATCAGCATATTATATAGCCATCTATCCATCGGCAACAGACCTTCGATATCTGCGCAAAGGCGTGTGGGTACCACGCGATCCAAAGATTCTTTCTGACGGAGGAGGGAGACAGGAAGGGGAAAGAGGTGACAGAGGGGATAGAGGTGACAGGGAAGACATGGTTTCGTAGGAACCGCGTCGGTGATGATCCGATCCGTAGGTGGAAAGATTTGAACTCTTGTAGCCACCCGTGTTACCCTGTGCAAAAAATTAAACCATACTATGATTTGAATGGTTAATAACAGAACTTTGCGGATTAATCGGTCCATTCAATCTACTTCAGTCTTAATAGTTAATATCAACTCCAGTCTTGAATTGTAGGTAGATCAATAGGCTAGTTTGTTGTTTATAAGGTAAATCGGCTAATATCATTCTCATTGCTGTTCTGAACTGTAGATTAGTCTGCTAAAGAATGCATGCGTGCGTGGAGAAAGCGATCATTTTTACTATAGATTAATTTAGAAGTAACGCCAGAGACAAGATTTCTGCATAGCCTACTGTAGCCTATAATAGGCCTTTTATAGATGGAATTTTTGCTCTAATTTCCTCTAGCGTAGTTTAGACTCGCAAAGTTACAAGAATGCACCAAATCAATGCCTGTATAGCTTTGCATATAATAGCCTATAGGCCTACATTTAGAAATATGGTTGCCATTTTCACATTTGAGCCTTTTTAGCCTAGTTCCAATGCAACTATTGCTAGCACGAAGACATGTAGGCCTAAGCGTTATTTAAAAAATTACCTTGAGTGCACTTAAGTCGACACTTCGTCTGTAGTTAGGCGTCGACAGGTCAGAGATATTGGCCAGAGAATATCTTCGACTCGTCTGACTACTGGTGAGACCTTCAGCGGTGGAGTAGCGACTGTAACCGTTCGTGGTTAGCGAAGTAGATGGGAGTGGCAGGGTGGACGGAGGACGCGACTGGAGACTGGGCGGCGGTAGACTTGGGGCTCGACTGAAGAGGGGTCTATAAGGCTGGGAACTGATGGTTGGTGAGGCCCGATAATAATCGCTGTGATTTGAAGAAGTCGGGATGATAGGCGAGAAAGCAGAACTTCGTGACATCTAGAGCAAAAAACGAAAACAGAAAGTCGCAATGTTGGAAAACTTTAAAAATTACTAATTGCGATCGAAAGTTTCAAAGTATTTTTATAAAGAGAAGAAAAAGGAAAGCGGCAGTCGCTTAAGCTAAAGCAAGGAAGCAACGGCGAATATGCTGTTCTAGTTCATCCTTGCAGATTATGGCGGGTGACCAATCCTACCATGACCATTGCGTACACCATCACTACAGGTAGAACATCTGTAGTGCACCTTGTTTCAAATTAGTGCAGGGTGAGAATTGCCGAGGGGATTGGGAGGGATAGATCCCCACTCCTCTTAGGACCCCAAAGTCAAGTCTTCTTTGCACATTCCAACTCCACGCGCTTCAAATTCTGACTCCTCGGTTATTTCACAAAGTTCTTAAGCGGAAATAGTGAGTCTATAGTAGGCTAAAATGAACCGAGAAGCTTTTCATCATTATTATACCTAGCTATAATAGGTGTGTGCTGCGGCGTTGCCACGGATGTAGTATAAACCTCACTCTGAAAAATACGACCCACGCAATTTGTTTTATCCGTTGAGTTTTCATTAGAGTATCGTTGAAGGAGTCTAGCAATAGTGACCTATATATATAGACTCCTTGTCAAAAATCGTTTTTCATGAACAGTGAACACTCAAATTTCTCAGGGTTGGCTATAGCCTATACGCCTGGGTGACAGTGTGTGTGTGTGTGTGTGTGTGTGTGTGTGTGTGTGTGTGTGTGTGTGTGTGTGTGTGTGTGTGTGTGTGTGTGTGTGTGTGTGTGTGTGTGTGTGTGTGTGTGTGTGTGTGTGTGTGTGTGTGTGTGTGTGTGTGTGTGTGTGTGTGTGTTCTGACCTTGATCATATTGGAGTCAACGCTGTTACGACGTCTGAAGATAGAGCTGACTGGGAGACTGGAGGAGGATGAGGATGATCCAAGGACGGACGAAGGTCGAGAGTAGCGGTCGCTGTAGTCGGTCCTGGAAGAGGAGGAGTTCAGAGAAGGCGGAGGAAGACCGGATGTGGAGAATGTCTCTGAGGAGGACGGACGCCATTGATTTCTTGAGCTCGGCTGACACGGCACGGTCACGTGCGACGATGCGTAACTTCGAGGAGTCGTAGTATGAAGCGGTGGCTAAACAGAGACACAGGATAAAGATGTTTTAGGTTTCTTTATGTAGCCCCTTTAGAAAATTAAAGTAGGATGGGTTAGAATAGAGCGGCCGTCTATTGACTAATAAAAGTAGCCTAGCTAACGCTAACATCAGGAAGAACAGGTAATCCCATTATTTCCATGCATCTAATTCTTGGCAGTTTTGATGTGCGCAAATGTATATCGGCCTGTTGACCCTATACGCACTATAGCTGCGCCTGTGTAAATTCATTAAATTTATGTTCATAATTATAAGCCTGTGAGAGCCTGCACACAAATATTAGTGATAATGCAGGCATTGGAAGTTTACGAGGCAACAGGAAAAAGCAAAATTCACTAATTCAGTCAATAATTCGTTTAGATCATTTGTAGGCCCACATGGAGGAGTTCTCTTGAAGTGGCGCTATATAAATGTTCAATTACAATTACAATTACAAAATGGAGTGTTTTAAATGGTCTGCGATGCTAAACACTTCATGGCCAATAATACTCTTCCTGCGGTCTAAAGCCTGTTATCTTACGACTGGCTTTGGCTACTTTTGCACTGTCTTAGCATTGTTAATATGACGTAGGCCTACGTGTGGTGCGCCGTACAGGTCTATAAGCTTACCTTTAGAAAGACGGTTAGTTTATTCGTTCCCTGGTATTTTAACGGTGACTCGCGATGATGATTTGATTGGCTGCTGCTCGGTACTGAAGAGCTGAAAGAAGACGACCGGTTCAGATCTTCTGTACTCGCTGAAACAACACAAAACTAAATATTATAATTATATCCAATTTATAGTCATATATATATTTTTATATATAGTTAAACCTATAGCTATATATGTAAATGTGTGTGCGTCTAGTAGGCTATTTATATAGCGCACTTTTATGCTGACAAAATGTTGCAACACGTCTACAACACACGTGATCTGTTGAATAAATAATAGGCCTATCTTAGTTCAGCTGTTTGCTGTGGAACAGTAGGCCTAGGGTCTATCTTTATTGGAGATTATAGTATACATGTAGCTCGGAAAGGTTTATACCGGTACCGTACACGATGAGTTGGCCTATATAGAATATAGCCTACAATAATACAACATAGGTCATATGCGACATAGGCCTGCTCATAATTATAGGCCTATGAGTTTTAGGCAACATCTATCTAGGCCTATAATAGACACAGGCGAACAATGGGCTACACACATATAAGCCTATTCGCACTCAGCGTCTCATCTGCGCCATAGATTGAATATTCGTGACTTTAGGTTTTAATATTCGTAAATATTCGTGAATATTAAGATTTTGTAATATTCGTAAATATTCGCAAATATTCGTTAACGAATTAAGGTGAACGAAAAATACCACAATGTTACTCGGTGTTAAGCATTTTAGGTTTCTGTGTGTCTCTACGATATTCACTCACGCATCCAGGGCAGGGTTGAATTAAATTATGCAATGCGCTTAATTAATATGCTGAGATGGGGATAATTTTTGCTTGTAATCTGGCACTGTTATTTCCTGCGTTGGCATTTATATTTACTCAACCTGCTAAACTGTTATAAAACTACTTTATCAATTTGCAGTTACTATCATAGGCAGTCAAAGTTTATTTCTAATGTATACATGCCAACTGCCATCGGTGTCTCTGCCTCTTTTAAGTTGGGGAGGATGGTCAGAAGTCAGACAAAGTGACTAACATTAGGCCTAAGTATCGAATGTGATCCGAATGCCGCATGGCCACGTTGGCCAGACCCAGCAGAGACCTTGAAGTTTTTAACAATAAATCTATTGAAGTTTTTATCATTACTGATACAGGCCTACGCGTAGGCTAACTCAATTTTGTACAATTCATTAAGTAAAAGTTAAACATTTTCATTTAAAAAAATAAGAATTAAGAATAAAGAATTTCTGAAGACAACATAATTTTTTACGAATAGGCTATAATATTCGTTAGCAGTTTAATATTCGTTAATATTCGTGAATATTTGAAAATCTTAATATTCATAATATTCGAATACTCAATCTATGATCTGCGCAAACTGATGGGATTAATAGTTTCAAGCCGCGTTCAACTCATTAATTTTGTCAATTGTTGTGTAGGTTAACAAGACTGTATGGCTAAGTAGGATTACTGCCGTATTAACTTCTAGTCAATTGCTGTTGTCAGTTCGCTATTCTTTATGATCTAATTCATCTAAATATCTGATTTGAACTAATCGCCCCGTCTAATTTAACGCCTTGACTGCGCTGCTGTGAACTCCTGTCCATAGGCCTACATTATAGGCTTAATTATGCCTACAGACTGCCGTCATTGATAACATTGCCCAATTTAGATCATAATATCATTTTCAAGTTAACGATTAGTAGGCTATGTTAATTGCGGTTATAACGCTGGCAGCCAATCAAGCTACTTATATTGCAGGTCTAATGTAATGTAAATTATGTAGGCCTAATGTAATGTAAATCTTTGAGAATTTCTGAGCGTCCACAAAGGCCATGTCAGGGAGACCGCTTAATAATCGGCGCTACCCGGTATATCAAATCAAGTCCGCAGATATAGCCAGAGTTGCTAAATGCCCATGTTTCTATGTTACAAGTTCTTGCAACCGCACAATATCATTATGCGCATTAGCAGTTCAACTCCATATTGATCTTCCGTCCTACAGGTTGTTTTGTTTATCTTTGTTCCTACCCGGCCACCGTGCCACGCCTGGCTCTCCTCCCTCCGTCTTCTATAGCTGTAGCTTCAGCTTCAGGTCGATGTGATGCAGGCATTGAAAGTTTACGAGGCAACTGTTTATTCAGTAGGCTACAGTTTATGATGCGTGAGTAATCGCTCGAGCAGCCAGCCATCTGGCTATAGCGTTAAATGGAGATTTTGTGAATGCGATAATTACGGAAGCGGCTGAAGCTGTTTAGACTTTAGACTACATCCCGACCAGCATGCCCACAAAATGCCCATATTGAACCATATTCCCATAATTATGAGACCCGCACAGAACCCACGACGTCCCACGTGTTTTTTGTTTGTTCCTAGAGTCTAGACTAGTATGCAGTGCTGGCAGACAGACAGACAGACAGACGTTCAGAAAAACAAACAGAGAGAAATTGGCGCATAACGTCAGGGTATACGAACTAGGCTAGTTGAAATTTGGAAACCAGTAAGAGAATCCTATAATTATTGGAAACGTAAGGTGATTGGGAACCGGTGTAAGACTGGAAATGTAATATTTTGATTTATATAGCGCAGCTATCACAGTAAAAAAGTAAACAAAGCTATTCTCATTTCAAGTGAGACCTTATCATGAAAATTAATCATCGCTTTTAGACATAATTATCGTCGCCTCAGAGTCATCTTCGCGTATGTTCATTTTTTCAAAATCGAGTTTAGACTTGATTTGTAGCAAAAATTTGTTTATCTTTCTTCACTGTTAACCGTTAGGAGATACGACAAGTCGTTTTAAAGATGTTCAACGAAAACTACTTGTCGTATGTCCAATTTCAGTGTTGTTTTGTCGTAGGCTATCTCCAATTTATTTTGCCGTATCTCCACATTCTCCAGTGCCGCATTCACGGTTAAAAGTGTATTGTCGTATGTCCAGTGAAAGCTCGTCGTTGATTGGACGAAGGAGATACGACATCCCACTTCGTTGTATCATAATATAGGCTAGTGTCGTATGTCCAGGGAATAAAAATGTTCTTTTATTAAAAAAGAGTTTTAAATTTGCGAAAATTGAAACGAACACAGTCGCAAATGATTGTGTAGATCTATTGCTTTATTTTATTATTTAGGCCTAATATTTTTTATTTCTCACGTCCGAATGACTTGCAATTGATTTAAATCCATTTTATACAACATTTTCCAGAATTTGACAAAAACCATTCAAAGTTTCAGTTTAATTTTAATGCAACATCCTTTAATTAATGTCGATGCTTTAATATGAAGTTAGGCTATTGCCTGAAGTTTTATTGCACTGAATATCTTTTTTGGCGTCCAAAGTTGCGAAACTTCTACCTCGTTTTTCTCGGAATTCACAAAAGTGGACATACGCGAAGATGACTCTCAGGCAACCATATCTTGTGGTCAAATATGCGACTGACCTGCCATCGCCTTCTGCTGGTCCAGCTTCGTACTGACCATTCTGTCTGTATGGTGATCGCTTTTCTTGTATTTCGCAATCCAATTTATGTCATCTGCGTCACTTCCTCTTCTTCCGGTTGTACCGTTGGTTGTTCCGTTGCTCTGTGGTGTAGTCTCTCGTGTTATCGAGTCTCTAAGACTTGCTAACGAATCTCTCCTGTAGTTTGCGATGGGATCTCGTGCGAGCGAGTCTCTCCTGTAGTTCTGAAATGCAGACTCAGATGCTAAGGACGACCTCTTGTAATCCTGAACGGAATCTCTTGTTATTGAATCCCTTCTGTAGCTTGGGATTGGATCTCTGTTTATCGAATCTCTTCTGTAGCTGCTCTGATATGGTTCTCTGGTTACAGAGCCACTTCTGTAGCTCTGAAATGGCTCCCTGGCTAGTGAGTCTCTCCGGTAGTTGTTCTGCAATGGCGCAGGTTGTGACATTCGTCTTAAATTGCGTGCTTGCTGCAGTTCAGTGGCAACTTTCCACACATCTTCAGCAGCACCTCTGGAGTAAGCCAACCCCGCTGAAGCCATGGCTCTTGTCGAAGATAAATTCTTTTCTCAGTTTTGTAGCGCTATGACGAAGATGGCTGTAGGCTGCAGGTCTATTTCGAGAAGGTACCTGTTTATAATAAACGGAGAATTTGAAAAGCATTGGAATCTATGACATTTCCATCGCCAATCCGGCAATCCTCCATCTGGCTTGGCCGATTGCCAACATCGCATGTTGGCGCCATGAGTTAATAATATTGCTACAGATGTTTCTTCTATATATCAGCCTACATTTTCGTTGTTGATTAATTACTGACGAGAAAATTGAAATTAAAGTGAAACTCACGTACATACATATTATGTATATATGTATGTATGTGTGTGTGTATGTATGTATGTATGTATGTATGTATGTATGTATGTATGTATGTATGTATGTATGTATGTATGTATGTATGTATGTATGTATGTATGTATGTATGTATGTATGTATGTATGTATGTATGTATGTATGTATGTATGTATGTATGTATGTATGTATGTATGTATGTATGTATGTATGTATGTATGTATGTATGTATGTATGTATTTATGTATGTATGTATGTATGTATGTATGTATGTATGTATGTATGTATGTATGTATGTATGTATGTATGTATGTATGTATGTATGTATGTATGTATGTATGTATGTAAGTATGTATGTATGTATGTATGTATGTATGTATGTATGTATGTATGTATGTATGTATGTGCATGTATGTAGGCTATGTATAAATGTATGTATGCATGTATGTATGTATGTATGTATGTATGTATGTATGTATGTATGTATGTATGTATGTATGTATGTATGTATACGTAAGTATGTATGTTTGCATGTATGTATGGTCTAGTAGTAAAAGACTAATATATTATTACCATCTTTTTGCAGTTTAATAGTCAATCGGGCCATTAAATTGGAAGACATGCTAATTTTAATCTGTTATTTGTGTCTCGTTCATTTGCTGTTCTAAAACCATGTTTAACAGTTTTAAAATGACAAACAGACGATGGATTCTTTTATGCCCATCTAAATGGATTAGCCAGACCATTCAAGAGAAGGAAACCGTCTTCTCTTGCATGCCTCATGCTAGGCATTGCTAGCTGCGCATAAAATTAATTATGCTTTGAGGCCTGCTCTATTTAAGCGGGTAGCAGTGCGTCGCTTTTTCTCTCTGACACTATGACTACATAATATAGAAAACAGGTCAGGCCAATAAATAAATACATAAATCAATCAATCTATTAAAAACTTGATATAGCATCTCTTTAAGAGATCTACTCAGAGGCGCTCGTATATACAGCCGCGGCTGAAAAGAAAGCACAATGATATCCCTAACTGAAAGAAGCATTGACGTCTGCTATAGACCTACAATTTTTCTTCGCAACGGTCTGTATAATTATCTTCATATACTCACCGTTTCTTTGACCTGGCTGATCAGTGCTCTACTATCTATCTGTCCACGACCAACTACATCAGAGATAGAGCACGAATTGAACCTGTGCTAAAGTAAGTCGAATATATAATCACCGAGGGCGAAATGGCCGCCGCAAGACTCCTCGAACTCTCGAAACTCCTTCGCGTTGTAAATCTCTCGGACCCACGCATTCAGTACAAACAGAGGTCTGTGTGTGTGTTGCCCTTTCCAGCCAGTAGGTGGCGCGATCGAACATCCAACGCTAAAATTCCTCTGATTAGTCAACTGCGAACTTCGAATGTCTAGCAGTAGCAGAGTATAGTGTGTGTGTGGAAATTATCATGTCTAGCAAATAGAAGGTTGGCAGTGTGGTTGCTGTGGCACACAGTCAGACGGTAGACTGCACAGCGTGGTCTTTGATTGTAAAGATATCTGCACCGTATGGCAAATGTATTTTGTATAAACAGGGTTTAAAATGTGGCTGGACGGACGGTCATGGACAGCGTCCATGCACTTATTTTAAAATCTGAACGCCATCCTGCCACTTATTGGTCAGCACAGCCTGTAAAGGTAAGGGACGTCCAGGCACTTCTTTTGGAACGGTAAAGGGCGTCCGGGCACTTACTTCTTTCACACCTTAAAAGCACTGTGTATAAACTATATAGAATAATTAGGTGCTGCATTGACGCTGCTCAATCACCAGACAATTTACATGTATGTCCGGCCACACTACAGGTTTACTTTTAGGAATGTAAAACCATACGGAATCGTTGAAGTATTTGGCTACATGTATAACTCTTCTGGAAATCCAGAGAGGCAGTAAGACCTATAGCATTTAAAGGTCGAGTATTCCTTACATTGAAATGCATACGAATTCTCATCATGTACATATACATTGTATATATATATTTATATATGTGTGTGTTGTATGGGTATTATGGTATATATATTATACATGTATATATAAAATTTTATATATATATATATATATATATATATATATATGAGTGTGTGCAGTAGAATGTACTACTGAAGTAATAGCAATTCCTGGCATAGGCTGGCCTAGAGACAGATGTCTAAACAGTATTTGTATACAGCTCAATGTTGTTCGAGACGAACGCAGTTGCAACTGCTGGCTAATATTACTCCGGATGTTTGCGGTGGGCTGCAGAGTCTGGCGAGAGATGTACAGCCGACCTCTGCAGCTGCCTACATCGACCACAAGAAGAGGGGGTAGGGATTCCAGGGAGGGGCTTGGATCTGATGTCTACATAGAGACGGCATGAACCGTGTGCCTCGGCGCACAGACGGTTAAACGTTGGGTTAAACAACCGCTGATCATGATGATCCAAATGTTCACAGTAAACATCTGATTCATAAATAGCAAATCCATAGCACACTGGTCCACCTTGGCCCACGCAGGGAAATTAATGTCCTGCAGCTATGCCTTCCTTCATTCCTGTTTCTCCATCTCTTCAATTTGTTCGCTTCTTCCATTTCTTATATCCTCTATTCTCCGACTATTCCATCTGTTCGCTACCTTCATTTCTTAGATCCTCTTAATTCGTCCCAGGCGTACTTTTACAGACGGCTCTGCCTCAAGTTGTCCAACAATCAGTTAGGCCTATTCTCAACTTCCAACTATCAATTGGGGAGCTTTTGCATAACTGATGAATCGAAGCGCTAATCTATCGATCAATTTATACCAAACCAATAATCAATATGTCCGTCCGTCCATCCATCCATTCATTCATCCATTCATTCATCCATCCATCCATCAATTCATCTATCCATACATCCATCTATCCATCCATCCATCCATCTCTCCCTCCGACCACACGTCCTTCATACATCCATAATTATTTCTATTCCGGGAACAAAAGAAACATTGCAAATCCATCTGTATCGTGTTATACAATGGCTGCTCTATCTGCCCAGGTAAAAAAATTCACAGCACCTCAATTAACCTTCTTTGTTCTCTCACCCCTTTAGACCTTTCTTTCATTTCTAAATTAGTCGTCCAGTCTTTCAAAGGATCATTTGTTCAGTTGCTCTTTCTTTCGTTCTGCCACTTCCGAATAGGCTAGATAAAGACAATTTATTATTATTATTATCTCTAGTCCGCGCCCAGCGTAATCAGAAACTCAGATAGCGTTTTGCATTAGCAAATGGAAAGATACAGATGGCAAAACAGGCTTCCCATTGATGAAAATTTTATTCTTTCTATACCCAGTCCATGAAACTTCTCAAGCACTGACGCAGAGCGCGCCTACACAAGTACACATCCCTTCTTCTGGCACTAGGCCTACTCATCTCATGGGCTTCAAGCGGAAAACGGTTCGGTTTGAATTTTTATCTGTTCTGTACTTATATATATATATATATATATATATATATATATATATATATATATATATATATATATATACGACTAAACGCCTTCAATGTGATGAAATGTGATGAAATAGGGCGTCAGTTGGCAGTGAAAGCTTGCCATAGTTGCCAGCAACGATGATGTAGCTCCTGTAGAAATATGGCACCGCTATAGCTACCGGGCTGGATATCGGTATGTGCGTTAGTTGCTGTGTTTGTGTCTGTCTATTGCAAAGAGCAAACAGACATCTACAAGCGTGTAGGTTTATCTGCCTCTCTCTGTCTCTGTCTCAGTCTGACTCTTATTGTGCTTCCAGCTATACAATGTAGCGTTAGATGCCTATCTTCCTGCGTCATTGTCAGCCTGTGAGCCCGTGTTTTGCAGTCTAGGCCTACTTCTCTTATTTCTCTGTCCACATTTTGGGCGTGTATGCTGTACGTAAGCTTATAAACGTCTTATAGCATAAGCTTACCCGCTGAATGTACGTAAGTAGACCGTTTTGCCCATAGGCCTACAGTTTTCTCATCGTACAGGGCCTATTGATTAGAGTCATTAGACTATGTCTAGCCTATCTGTTTAGGTCGTCTAGTTTATCGACTGTAGATGAACAAAACCTAATTTTTATAAATCTATTATGTCGTCGCAATGATGCACAAGGCATCAAAAGATGATTAACTAGTGAATACATTACATAGGTTACATACACGCATGCATGCATGCATGCGTGCATGTATGCATACATACACACATACATACATACGTACATACAATGTCATACATACATACATACATATATACATACATACATACATACATACATACATACATACATACATACATACATACATACATACATACATACATACATACATACATACATACATACATACATACATACATACATACATACATACATACATACATACATACATACATACATACATACATACATACATACATACATGCATAGGCCTACATACATACACCTGTGCATACATCCGTGCATATTATGTAGCGACTGGGCTGGATGTCGAATGGCAGCAGGACGTAGGCCTATGCGGATCGACAGAAAAAGAAAGAAATTGACTTGTCGTCGTCAAGGTTTTTCTGGTTGACAAATGGAGCAGAATGTCCTCCTCAGGCTCTGAAGTCAGTTGTGGGCTCTATGCTGAAACACGCGTTTCAATTCTATTCTGTTCCACACCTGGCAGGAACTCGATCTGTTCATCTCTGTCGGCGCTTTGTAAATCTTCACTGAAATACGCAGAAATGCTTTATCGAATTCCAGGAAATTTTTCGACGCATGGCAAAATTCACGAAATAACTCAATTAATAATAATTATGGTCTACGGTCTAACCCACGCATGCTCCATCCTCCACAAGAAGCTGGCTAAAAGAATCTGTAGGTTTATGCCAACTGTAAATGGTTTGAATACTCGGCATAGGCCTATACATAATTATGCCTATGCAATGCATGCAGAGTGTAGGCCTATACTTCAGGAGGCCTAAGGGAGAGGGGCAATTGAGAGGGGCGCTTTTTTAAAGAGCCCGTGGGATATTTTTTGGCTAGTATGGTGGTGCCACTTAGCCTACCCACAATGCTACTAGGCCTGCTGATCCTATCTCCCCCATTCAGTTCCATTTTGTGTAGCCTACAGCTTCGGGTAGGCTAGGCCTACAGGATGCAGTTTTCTACTAGGCCTACACGTGCGTCCTCGACCCCAGCCAAAGTCGACTGTTATTCTGACTGTAAACGCTCACAGATGAAATGTTTTTCGCTCCTTGTGAACTTTTACAACACTCAACGCGTATTAGGCAACGATATGTAAACAAGTTTTAAAAGGTGATTTGCATGAAGACAAATGAAGAGCATTTGAACTCCGTGTCTAGGCGGATGGCAGAAGTGCCAGATACTGACATGCATACGCGCATAGTGTGAGAACTATAAGTTCCCACTACAGGTTTTTATTGTAGTTTTAAATGGTTTTTTAATTGTCCGTAGTAAGGAGCGCACTTTTTCTGTCGCTCCGATGCGTGTCTTAAGCGACTTCTACAGGGTGGCGCAGAAAAAACCGGACTATTAGTAATTATTGCCTTAAACTATCATTAGACTGCAGAAATGACACAGAAAAATGGCATTGGTTTGGCATTTAATATAGCCTAACATTGAATGAACTGTAAAATTTCAGAGTTTTCTGAATGCGTAAGAAATTTTAAGTCAAAGTGATGTCCTCCGTTTGCTGTGATAACCAATGATAATCGCTTGCGAAACGGTCCAATAGCCCGGTTGATAGTGTGCTCGCTGATTTCGTCCCAGCATGCGGTCAGAACTTCTTTCAAATGTTCAATATCTAGAATTCTCTGCCTGTAGACAAGCTGCTGAAGCATTCCCCAGATCGAATAGTCTACGGGATTCAAGTCCGGACTGTTCGGTGGCCAATTTATTGGTTCAATAAAGTCTGGAACGTGAGCAGTGAGAAAAGCAACTGTTTTTCGTGAACGATGAGCAGGCGCTCCATCCTGTTGGAAAGTGAAATTGTCACCAGAGTGAGCTATAATGTCTGGCAGTAATACGCTGAACAGTTCTACGAGATATACCAGTTTGACGTTCAATTTCTCTCGGAGATTTGCTTGTTCCCGGTTGGTCTTCTTGACTTGAAATCAGTTCCTCGACCTTCGCTACGTTATCAGCCGTACGAACCGATCGCGGTCGACCGCTACCCTGTTTTCTTTTAGTGTCGCCAGTTTCGTCGATCCTTTTAATCAAATCATTCAACGTATTTCGCTTCCATTGTCGTTGTGAGAATTCTCTAATCATTCGAAGCGAACCCCATCCTTTTTCGAGTCTTAACGCACGAATTAACGATTTATCATCAATTGTCAGCAGACGCTTCGCCATGACGGTACAAAGAATAGCTAACACCATAGAATACTTGATGTCAGTTTTATTTTATGTAGCGCTCTCATTTTTCTGTGTCATTTCTGTCTAATGATAGTTTTAAAGTGATAATTACTTTGATTATTCAAGCAATGCAATAGCAAAAACGAATAGTCCGGTTTTTTCTGCGCCACCCTGTATATCAGCGCAGACGACTCAGAATGCCCGCGAAAATCTTTCTGGCATGAGGCGATCTCTTTGGACGCCGTCGGTGATGCCGCAAATACCCACGAAAAGACCACAGTGTAGTTCTGGGCCAAGGAAAAAGATCAACCTCTTGCTTGTTCAGTTTTTCGCACTTTGACAGTGTCTGGATAAAGGAGGAGGGCGACACTTATTGTCTAAATTTGCAACTGTAACTTGTGGGAGTAATTAAACCACTTTGAATTAAGTTTAGAGGAGATTTTTAATGGAAATCGTGTAGGCCTATTGCCAGTCGATTTATCGCAAGTGTTCGATATTCTATCATATTCAGATAGGCGATTGTAGAAGTCTGGAATAGAATTGAGTTGTGGCTTCAATTGACCTTTCGATCCAAAATCAAAAGTGGTATATTGTTGAGAAATAAGTTTAGTGCAATTCCTTTCGTCTAGAACTCTAGATTAACGTTTGCTCTTTTTTCTGACTCAATTAATTTTAAAAAAAACACACATTATAAACAGACTTGATCAAATTGTTACATTCATGCAAACGTACTATTAAGTTTCACAGTTAATTTCTGACACAGTCAATACTCAAAAATCCTTAAATATCAATCACTCAGTAAAACCAAATCTGAAAAACAACGACCACATTAAAACAAATTGCACCAACTGTACAATTTCATCAGGTCGCACTGATCGGAGTCATGCCAGTTATTCAGCAGGTCAAAGAAATTAAATCTAAAGATATTAAGCATTCCAAAGAATTTTTTTGCAGGTCATAAAGAAAGTTAAGAGTGAAATAGGCAGATCAAATGAAATGTCACAACCTATGGTAGTGCCACCACTGTTAAAACACTAACACCACGGCATGCAACACTAACACCACAGCATACTGATCCGATGCATTTCCTTTCAAATGATCATATGAAAAGAGGAGCTACAACTATTCCATTAGATAAGGTGGTTTGTTACAGTCAGATCGCATAACACTCAGGCATGGAAATTACCATGCAGTTGTGAATTTCTTAATTAAAAACCCTAAAAATTATAATCTTCTCACTCACCAAGACAAAAAAACACACAACGAAAGAAATTGCTCCTAACATCATTATCATCTGTTGCCTTGTTCATCATAGCTACCTTCCACTTACAGAAACACGCTTTAAATAAATTTAAACATCAGAGACTTGGCACCATCATCCATGAACTTCATTGGCAGGTTGACGATCGTCGTTAACATAGGCATAGGATACGGGGGTCCCGATGGGGCAAATGCCCCCCCAAATTTCGGACAAGTCTGATTTTCGGTCAAGCAGACCGAGAAAACCCAAAAAAGTTAGACATTTTCGGGCAAAGGTATCGGGAATTTTCTTAAGATTTCGGGTGGATGACCAAAAAATTTCATCAGAATTTTTTCGGGAAAAGTCAAATTTTCGCCTCCCCCCACTGCTGAAATGTCCCCTACGCCTACGGTCGTTAATAAATCTAGACGTTCACTGTCCACAGGAATATTTCCGAGTGACTTATGGAAACGAGGAACCGACCAGACGGCGAGAATTTAACTAAACCAACGCAATCGCTGTGTCCAACAAAGTCCTGGAAACTGTTCTCGTAGTAATCGACGAGCTTCAGTAATCTCTCTGCAACAGTTTACGAAAAAGAACAACACCATCAGAGACCCAGAACAGGTTTTATACAAACAGAACTTCACGTAATTGATGTAACATGAATGAAGACTTTCTGCGCAACTTCACAAAAAAGCTCACCTGATCCAAAAGGAGATCCTTCCTTCAGAATACATTCTTAGGACTTGTCGAACACAGGAGATTTATTTATTTATTTATTGCACACATACAAGTAAAACAGCACAAAGTAACTCAATAAACATAGTGCAATGGGAATCAGGAAAAGCTAACAGCTTATACAACTCTGACCCCTTGCTTCATGACTATTTTTAGTGCAAGTTAATATTAACACTTAATTAGAACATAACTGAAAGAAATAGGATAAACATACAATGCAATAAAAATAATAATAAAAATAGATAGACGGACTTGCTTAGTTTTATGAGGATGATTTTTGTTGGTCAGTGCACAACAGGAAGTAAAACTTCTGCGCCGAGTTATAGAGGAATGAACCCATTAAACAAGAATCCAATTCCCACATCCTGCATTTCTTTCACGAAGTCCTACATGAATCAAAGTCCGCAACAGAAACGCAGTACAATTAAACAATTAGCATTGTGCCCTTCCACTTGTGCAGCGCTATGACAGCAGAGCAATCTATAATTTAGGAGCTATATAAAATCCACTATTAATCACTGAACTGACCATCGTTTCCAACGGCGATGAGAGACGATGATGGTGAAAGGTCTAGCGCCGAAGCCCAATGAGTCAGTGCAGCGGTTCGCAAGACCTGGAAAGCAGAACAATACATTTAGACATCAAAGTTCATCTGCACTTAAGAAATGAATTCATTTATGGTGAATCTAAAAGAGCTGGTAATACTAGAGTGTTACACACTGCATCGATTCATGTTAATGAAGCCAATGAAAAACTGAAACAGAGAGAGATGCTCATTTTTGCATTGTTCCACACTCCAAAGTCATCAATGTTTGGTCCATAACGTGCAAACTACTACAGTATAATATGCACAGTCTTTTACTTTGCAGATGGCTTCTGACTCAAAGGCTAAACAAACAATCATTAATTAATAAAATAAACAAGAATTAATAAATTAAATCAAAGAGCGCTTATGTCAGATGGCAGCCTTTGTTTCCATAAGCATCAAAGGATTAAGAATAGTTAGAACATTATCAGTTATCACACAGTGCTTATTCATCACCAAATGCAAGTTGCCAAGATAATAACGTTTAACCACTGGTGACCTTTCTTTGCGACAGACTGTAGAACTGGATTTGTTTCTGCATTCCATATCCCGTGTAGACAACAACATCCGGTTCTTCCATGGAGAACATCGCTAAACTTGGAGGCAGCTTCTTGTAGGCACTCTGCAAATCCAGCACAGTCAGAAAACTATGCAAAGCCACACTCTAATATTAAAATTTTATAGTTGCTGTTTTGTTATTTTATTTATTTTTATTTATTTTATTTTGTAATTTTTTGGTATTTTTATTTTTGTTAAATATAAATTTAACAAAAAATTTAGTCAGAAAACTATGCAAAGTCACACTCATAATATTAAAATCCTCATCCTATTAAAATAGTTGCTGTCTTGTTATTTCTACTCACAACAATACAAACCTTTGCACAGTTCAAACATCACATGGGTAGCAATAAAATAAAAGTTTTTTTGAATTTGGAGTCAGCACCCTTGCACTCTAAACAGACTATCCAAGAGGGAAATACAAGAAAAGAAGCCAATATTTCACGTGTAATTTGGGGATTTTATTTTGTTAATATAATAATAATAAAAAATTTGGATCATATGCCTAAAGTTCTACATTGTAAGGAATCCCCTCCTTGCAACGTAGTTAGGCACAGCATCCAAATTTATTATCATACTTTAGACAAAACTTCCAGTAATGCTTTAACTAAGCTCCATGCTATGTAACAAAATTAACTTCCACTTACCACGTCTCCTTCTCGGAGTTTGGCTCCGTCCAGGGAGAAGGCAGGCGCTGGAAAGGTCAGCCAATCGACGAGCTCGCAGAAGTCCTTCGTCCAGTCGGCTGACCAAACACTAACGCGACGGTCAACACTTGTTGCTGACCACAGCTGAGGTGCAGCTACGCTCGTGTCATCTGGATCCTGCGTTGAAATAAAATTTACAAATTAAACCAGAATAAGCACCCTCATCTTTTTAAGTTAGTCTAACATAAAGCATAATACGTCATTCATTGTGTTCACTGCCATAATTGTATTATGTTGGTTCAGGAAACAAATTGAATTGAAAGTAATGTAACATAACATAATCTACTGTCTCTAAGAGGCATTTCTGAACCATGCTTCCTACATTGGCTTCTTTTCTTGTATTTCCTTCTTGGAGAGCACGACTGGAATTATCACAAATTCTGCAAGCATCATAGACAGTGCTTAGCAGTATCACAGTGGCGCTTCAGAAGTGATTAGATTAGATTAAGTAGACTGAGTACACCATAATTTACGGTAGGTAGGTCTACCTGGATAAGCGTGACATCAAGGCAGGTGATAGGAGCGCCCTTATGATCGCCAATCACTCGAACCGTCATTCCCGTTGTAGGACTGCTGACAGCCACAAGTCCATCCTCACCTCCAGACAATATCATCCGTCCTAACAAACAACCAATCAGATAAACATCAACACAAACGACTTTACATGTATTATGGTATTAACGTTGTTGGGCTTCTTCATGTGCTTGCATTGGTCCCTGTCCCTGGTGACTCTTAAAGTTCTTCTTTAACAATTATTGCAAACTTATAAAAACTGTACTTAACAACATTTAATAACAGTTAAAGAGGTGTGCACAGACAGTAGTTTTGTGAAGCACTTAGAAGCACCATACTAAGTGTGTGGCTACATACACACATAACTATTTTTTAAAAGATGATTTTACGTAAATAGGTAATTTTTTTATTATAATGGCTACTAAAGCCAAAGAAAACAAGCTCTATTAGCTTGTTTACATTTTTTGAGTGGCTATGCCAATGTTCATATCAGTGACTGTCAAGTTTCAATTTCTAATGTTTTTTAAAATTTGATTTATATTTCACAAAGCTGAATAGTTTATACACTTATTGAAGCAACCTCAAGTACAAGTTCCAGCAATGAATTTTTTACAAAAATAGGATCAACAAACTGCCCCAAAACCAGAATAGAAATTCAGACTTCATTAAACTAAAATTTCAACCTGAAATCCAAAACTGAGAAAGACAGACGGATTGAAAACTAAACTGAAAGCTTTGTCTCAGTTATGACCTCTTCTGGCTTGCGATTGTATATATCGTTGACAACAGATGAATTTCATATTTATGTCAAACCATCATTTACAACAGTAAGACTTATAACAGTAAGAAAGATATTTCTGAAGCTCCATTATAATTCAGTGGTGGCATCGTTGCCTTGGAGCCGGAAGGTTCGAGATTCGAATCCATCTCGCTGCGTAAGGACTTTGGGCAAGTCCTTCACTCACAATTGCTCAGCGCTTCGGTGTGAAACTCCGATGCAGTGTCCGCTCTGCATTCGGGAGCGCCTCTGAGTAGAGAGAGCTTGAAGGGGCGCTATAACAAGTGCACATACAAACAAACAAATTCAGAGCTCACCATCAGACGAGAAAGCAATGGCCGTAACCGCGACCGCATGCGGATGCATCTTAAGAACCATTTTGACGGCATTCAAGTCGAACATTCTGACCGTTCCATCGCCGTATCCAGCCACAAGATTTGGCAGCTGGACGACACTGGTCGCTTTCGAGTGAGCAACCACTGGTGCCCTGTCAAGGTTGCTGACAGTGGCCACAGTTCTTGACGAATGGCCAGGCGCTGGTGCAAGGGCGAGACAACGACACGGCTGAAAACCACACACAAACACAAGTCTTGTTAGGAGCCTGAAACTGAAGTCTGTTGTCTAATATTAGAAAAGAAACTGATTGTGATGCAGAAAGTAGCATCATAATAATATCGACGTTCATTGCAACATAGGAAGTAGCGTTTGAGACTTTGCATTTCGCTGTACAATTCTGTCTACATTGTATAATTATATTATGTTCATTTATTATCAATTGTGATCACAAACCACAACCCATCGCAATGCAGAAAATGCAAGCAGACAGTCAATAGGAGGGTTTGAAGGAATAGTTTAACCCTTTGAACCCGGAGTTACTGTAACTCTATGGATAACGGGCCGCTATAGAGGCCACTAGAGTTCAAAGGGTTAAAAGTAGATCTATGTCAATTCCTACATGGCAAGCTGATTGTATATTGATGTTACTGACTAGATTTATTTCCTTTTAGACAAGCAATTGAGAGTGAAGGACTTGCTCGAGATCCCTACACAGAAGCCGCCTAGGACAAGGATCAAAACCGATCGAACCCATATTCTCCGTGTTACAGGCTCTAACCAATCAGCTACAGATCCTATACTGTCAGAGAAACAAGTCGATCAAACAAAACACAAGTTCAAAGTGTCTGATAAAACCAGACCTGGTTAGGAACGCGAAACTGAAGAGTCTGTTGTCTGTTTGCAATCGACAAAACACGAACGCTTCCGTCTTCACAACACGTCAGAAGATACTCGTCGCCGTGCATCAACACCGCATTCACCTACACGTTCACAAATTTTACGGGTACAATGCTGGTCATATATCGCAATCATTTACACGGTACTGTCACCAAATTGCTCACTAGTACCTTGTAATGCAAATTTGTAGCGGCTTTATTCCTTAAATTACAACATTGGTCAGCATCTTACCAAAAAGACAAACTACGAAAAGAAATACAGAAATTGCTTAAGTGTTGAGAAGTTTCACAAACATATAAAAAAACACAGAGAAGCGCAATGTAATGCATAGATGCAGATCTGTGCCATCCAGCAGGTGTTAATTACCTGAGAGCTGTGTCCAGAGACCAGCTGAATGCTAGCTCTTTCAACCCAGTTGACGTACCACAAAGTCCCTGCGCTTGTACCTACAACACCCTAAACATCACCAGAAACAATCTGTAACACGTTGTCTAACTTGTCTCATTAAAAATCTATGTAATAATAATAACTTCGGATACATATTTACATGGCCCGTCTGCAAATGATGGGTGAATCCTGGTGCTATCGAGTAACTAACTGCTACACTAACTAACTGCTATACTAACTAACTGCAACTCTAACTAACTATCACACTAACTAACTGCTACACTGTACTTATTGCCCAGGGGTCGCTCCTTCTGTTCCTTAAGAATTTACATCTAGTCATAGTTAGGCCGGGAGTGCATCTGAGTAGCCTACCTTAAACAGGTATTATATAAAATATCCAAAATAAAATAATAATAATAACAATAATAATAATAATAATAATAATAATAATAATGATAATAATAATAATAAAGCTTGCAATGTTGAGTTGCAACAATTGTTAATTTATTTTTACCTAACACAGCCAAACATAATTAAAGTTTAAACGACCTAATCTCTTCATAAGTCAAAGATATATCAAGTTCTCAGTGAATAAATAAATAAATAAATAAACGATAGAAATGGCAAGAAGAGAAAGAAGAGCGCATCTCACCACATCCATTGTGTCGTCGAACGAAGCAGACGTCAGATGTCCATCCAAATTCATTTCATCTTCCATCGTCAATCCCTGAGTGCGCATCATGTTCGAGTCACCGGGCAACTTCATCTCACCAACCCCCACCACCGACCACAGACGCACGGAATGACCGACGCTACCAGTCACAAGTCGCCCCCGTCGACTAACGAGAATGTCTACAAGAGAAGTTGATTCCTTTATCAAACAAAGACATCGCAAATGACGACACTGTTGCCATCACTATTGTAAGCATATCGATAATTAGTCTTTGGTGCCATCACCAACCCACAACACCACAGCCACCATGGTTATAACCATCAACAAATGAGTTATGAGTTAACAAAAACAAAAGAGATTGGCTATCATAACCATGATTATAAACTGATAACATCATGGGGTGCGGCGAGGTAAGGGTATGTGCGAGTTCGAATCCACCTCAAGCTGCCGCATAGGGACCCTGATCAAGTCCCGTACTCGCAATTGCTAATGTGCTTCACTGCTCTGCACAAAACTCCGATTCAGTGTCCGTGCTGTAGTCGGGAGGAGCGCCTTTGAGTAGATATCTTGAAGGGGCGTATAACAAGTGCTCATACATACATGCATACATTGCAGTGACAGTTTTACTGACCTATTTCACTTGTATCGGCTTCCCAGTGCATGAAGCATGTGTTTTTCCTCGTGTCCCACGCAGAAACCTTTCCGCTGCTTGTCCCGACAAACAGAATACTATCGCCCGCGTACTCAAGGGAAGTGAAACTAACTGGACCAGAACCCTAAAAAATAATCAGTACAAAAGCAATTAAGCCTACCCTACACGCAGAAGCAACTTTATAAGCACGACTTGTACAAGTTCTTACAAGAATACTACACAAAAATTTACAACTGCAAACACACAATCAAAACTGCCAGGTATGTATTATTTTACATAATTATCGTCAACATATATCTTATAATTATATGTTATCATGTATACAAATATGCATGCTATAAATTAATTGAACAACTAAAATGTAATGTATTTTTACAAAATATTATAATTATTGCAGATAAGTTATCATATAATTTTTTTTTAAATACAAGTTTTTTCTATCATGCAATGAGTTATTATTAAATTCTTTTATCAATGCCCACTTCAAATTTCCACATATTTAGAAACCTGCAAACATCTACTAAAACTAGTGAGATTTCGTCGTACAAATGCATTTAGAAATAAGTATCTTAGTCTTCTGAATTTCACATTGAAAGGAAAAATACACTTAATCATCCACACCTTTGCATATGTGGGTAATTCAATTGGGAAATCTAAACAGTACCTCTTGAGAGGACAGCTCCGAGGTACTCCCAATATGATTCCGAGCTAGTTTTTTTAACATGCCTAAGCGCTACCTACTGACATGTATTGCAAACCAAAGCCTTCCCCATCACTGCAAGTATTCTGAACAAGACGTTCATTTTTGCCCTACATACAACTAATTAGGTTAAATTGTATTTCCTCCTCATTTTAGAAGCACAATATAAACTCAGAACTGTGCTTTTTTCATGTTAGAGTCAGGAGCACTTCTCTGAGTAGTCCTCTTGAAAAGGCGCAACAGAAACATTTGAATGAATGAATGAATACCATATGATGCCGAGCAAGCAGCTCCTCTGGAACTTCGGCCTCGTGAATGCTGAGGCTGGCCTCATCGTTCGTCTCATCCAACAGCCAGAACAAGACCGCTCCACCTTCGCCAACTGACGCAAACTCATTGACGGTATACGGATCCCACTTGAGATCATTCATTGGAACGGATGTCTTCGTAGAGGTTAGGATCGTGAACGTATACGTACTCCAAACGACAACAGAACAATCTCGGTAATCGCCTAAAACAAATGACACAACAACAAATTCTATACTGAAGCATAACTATGGTTGCCCTCTGGTTATACGTTTTCCTGCCATCATTCTTCTGAATGCATGCTTGCACAAAATGCACAACATACAGTATGAAAATGTATCAAGAGTGTCTTCAAAGGAGCCCCTCAGCCATGTTATACACATATCCAGTTTGCTAGCTTATGTAATATCTTCATTCATAATGACACTTAGCAATTCACTCATCAATAGGCCTGATGCAGAACAGGTTTCTTGAATAAGCGCTATATAAATTCTCTCAACCAATCAATGTATCTACATAACAAAAACATAGCCAGGGAACCTTGCTAGATGCTGAAATAAGATTCTAGAGCCAAGAAGTCTGATAAAAAAATTTGATAGCGCATCCAGCCAACAAGAATTTATTCTTCAGATCACAAAGAAACAAGAGATATCAATTAAAGATGAAAATACTACGAATCGACTACTGCCTGTTTGTTTAAACGTGGTTGGACTGGGAGCGCTTCTGAGTGGACTTCTTGAAGGGGTGCTATATAAATTCTTGAAATGAATGAATGTATGGCAGTCAACAATAGCACTAAATGAATGCTAGATTAACGAGTGAACAACATGTGAATAAAACTTGAATGTTGTATCCTTACCGACAGATATTAGAAAGCGATCGTCTCGTGAGTAATCCATGCAGATGACGTCGTTGTCGTGATACGAAAGCGTCGTCTTACAGATCATCTGCTGCAGATCCCAGATGCAGATCTGAGATGTCGACAGACCACCACATCCACTCGCTGATGCCAGGAACTGAAACAGACATGAATACTCCACCATACACCGTGGACTCATTTACATGATCCCTTTTACATGTCATTCTGCTTAATGTGAATTGGTCTTATGTGTTCCTCAAAGACATTAACTTAACAAGTCATACTGGAACTGCAGTTTAATACCAAATACAGCCAATGACTTTTCAGTACTATCAATCCATTCTTACACATGGCCTGTATCACACGCTGTATCATAACGCTTGTCCTTTGACAACTTTGAGTAAGTCCGCACTGTATGTGCAAAGTCAGAACTTTACATAAGTTGCCATCATCAAGAACTGATCAAGGTACGTTCAATTCATTCATCTGCAACACATTTTATATAGCACATCAGATCTAGTTTGGTAAAATGGAAACTTAAACATAGAGCTGAGAAAAGGTGCATGTGGAATTCTATGACTTAATGAAGCACAACTGGAGAAAATCTCGCTAAGGTCCCAATTCAGCAGAAGTCTTTCAATTGAATTAAATTAGACTAGATTGGGTGTGCATCATTAGGTAAAGGATCAGCAAAATATAGGTACAAACCTGGAAGTCATGCTGTAAAGCAAGTGTAGAAATTTCTTCATTATGACCTACACATGACATACAAAATTCAACGCATGTTATCTTATGCCAATTGTAAACTGAAAATAAATACATCACTAAAAGGAAGGACCACCTAATATTTTATTAAAATTTAAATTGTAAACGTCGTTCAATTTTATGCAAGTGACCTTGGAATAAACTAAGTCAATAACTTCAAGTAAAAAGTTTATAAGTAAAGAGACACTTTATATCTATGAACCAGTTTAACATCCAACAGCATACTCTGATATCCAAAGGCAAAATAATACTTCCACAGTGACACGAGACAACACACATTTCTAGGTAGCTTCTGTCTGAGTGGCAGATATGTAGACGTATGCATGTATGTAAGTATCTATGTATGTTCGCACAAATGTACATATATGCATGTGCACTGTAGCATTTATACAGCACCTCTCAAAAGCACTGGAAATTACAATCTAACACATCTCAAATTTGGATGAAAATGTTTCTAGTGTATCAGCCAGACCAGGACGTTTAAAGTAGCCGAAAAGCATTTGAGCAAATGGACAACCATTTTGTGAATAAATCATTAATAATTATTTTAGGACCTGATGAAGAAAATGGCTGCAAGACCTGGAACAACGTATGTGATTATTTTGTTGTTATTATAACTAATAAAAAATTTGCTACAAAAAAAATATGAGAGTGGAAAAACAACTAACCAAGCAGATGACGTTGCGTGCCAGCCCTGACATCTTCCACAACAATTACACAGCCATTGGAGTATGCAAAGAGACCTTAAATTGAAAAAAATATCATTTGTTAACAAAACCACAAACAACAAATTATGCAAATTATGCCAATTGTTAACTGAAAGCTATATATTGGAAAGAAATAAAAATCACAGAAAATGAAATGAAATTGTAACAATACTGAAAGAGAAGATCGCGAAAATCAAAGTATGATCGAAATGTGGATAGAGTTCAAACTTGACTGGTTTGTTTGATGAAGAAGCCGATAGAAAGTATTCATACAACAGAGGGATAATAGTTACCACCATCGGAATGCCAGATCATGTTCCCTCTTCCGTTTCCATTGTAACCAATCACGGAGTCGAGCTTAAGTCCAGCCTGGCTTGGTGGAGCAACGTAGCGTCTCTGTAATGAAAACAAATAAATTGTTTTAACGTCAAGTTTTATAGTCAGCAGAAAAGTTATGGATGCAACTTGTTACTTGTGGTCTGCCAACACATAAGCACGCCTGTAGATAAGACAATGCTGGGCTTCAGGAGCATTTTTGAGTAGTAACTTTGAAGAGGCGCTATATAAATCTTCATAATGAAATGAAATGTTTGCTGCAGTTGATTACAATACTTACAATGCCTCACAAACTTCAAACTGTAAAAGAGCATCATCACTTTCAATTCAAGACTTTAATTTTGTCATTGCGATCAAACATTCATAAATTGACAATCGGCAATTAAGAAGTCATGTCTTTAAAACATCACAAACAGCAAAGTGAATTCAGCAAAGTTAACCTATGGGTATTTCTAACCTATTGGTATTTTAACTAGAGCTAGCTGTTTAACCTATGGCATTTTTGGTTACTTTCAGAGCCTTTACCTGAGCGAGAGAACATTTCTTTGGCCTCTGAACAAAATGCTTCGTGACGTTTGGCTTCGATGGTTTCATGGCATCAGATTTCTTCGGTGTAATAACCATGGAAGCCATTTTCTTAGTCGGTGTTTGATGCGCAGTGGGAAAAGCTTTGTGTCCATCTTCATCACAGCCTCTCTGTCAATAAATAAATCCATGTAAATTTATCTCCAGGAAGCAGCAAAAAATTACGTCATGCCGCTTTCAGAAACAACAGCCACGTCACTGGTGAATGAATTTGACTGAAGCCAAATTTTATGACAACAGCAGCTCAACTATTTCTTGTTAATCTTCCAGCAGTCAATTCTCTATTTCACCAAACATGAAGGAAAGAACAATTAACGCACATCACCAATTGATCAAGTGAAAAAAATTGTAATCATGAATATCTATGAACATGTCTCTTTAAGAGAAACCAGTGAAGTGCACCTAAACAACGTCAAAGTTCTTTACCCAAGAATAATAGACATCATTCTTACAAGCAAGATGCTTTGTACTGGTTTCCAGCCTCGCAACACATCTACAGAATAGCAGCACTTGTCTGGCGGTGAGTAGGCTTCTTGAAATGGCGCTATATAAATTTTCAGAATGAACAAAAGAATAAGTAACATGGCTTTGGATAAATGAACAAAACCTACTGAATGAGGTACGGCATTTCCATTGAGCGCTTTCGATACGATCACTATCTCATCTTCGTCGGATGATTCTTTTGACATCACTTCTTCACCGAGCAGTTCTTAGAAACAAATAACCAAAGCATGTTGCTCATAACATGAACGTCGTAATCGTTAAAACTGTTCTTAACAACCTACTTCCAAATCTCTCAAAGTATTATTATTCAAACTGCAAGAGTCAACCAGAAAACAGACAGCAATAGTAAAATTAGTAAACCCTGCTCACTGGCTCAGACAATTAAAAAAATAAATAACAAATAACACAAAGCTGGCAAAACAACTAAAATAAATAAATAACAAATAAAGTGAGCTAGTAATACAAAGGATAATACAATAAACTCTCTGGTAGTGTATCCTCGTCTTTCTCTCGTCTAAAAACTTGCCTTTTCAATCGGGGTTGAACGCACTGGGAGCGCTTCTGAAAGGCTCTTGCTGCAAGAAGTGCTTTATAAATGGTCAGATAAGATAAGATAAGAAACTAGTAATACAAAACATTAGATCATTGCCATACGTTAAAGAACGTCATAATCTGACAGTATTATAAAATATTATATTACTTTGATAAACCTAAGTTACATGAACAATGAACAATAGTTAACAAACAAAATAAAAACAAAATAAACCTTCTCCAGATTGTTTTTCAATGAAGCTGATGTTTGCTACGTGATCTCCAGGCGGGTAAGACGCAGGAACTGGAACGAGTTTTCGAACGGATTCATTTGCCAATGACGGATTGTCTGCAGACTTGTAGAAGGCCAACTCCTCCTCTACGAAATAATTAACAGATGGTAAGAAAAAGTGAATCACAATTTAATGTGCAGTTTAAGACACTGAAAGTAAAGCAAAAATTGAGAAAAGCAGACAAGGATTGTTATCATGTTATTTCTAATGATCAATATCAAGCAGCACTGCTTCTACAGATATCACCTAATTCCTTGTCTAATAATGATAACAATAATAACAATAGTAATAATAATAATAACAATAATATAAATAATAACAATAATAATAATAGTACTAGTAATAGAGCACCTTGTCTGGATTGCCCGGGGCCGTGGTGCGGCCACCCTAAGAAAACTGAAATCGATCTGTAAAAACTAGATCGAAAACTAAAACTTACATTCTGATAATAATAACGATAATAATAATAATAATAATAATGCTAAATAATAATAATAATAATAATAATAATAGTGCACTGTAGACATCTAAAGTAAATCAAAAATACTCAGACAATCCTTAAGGTTTTGTCTATGGCTATAGAGCTAAAATAAATTAACGGTACCAACAGCAACCTACTAGTATTTGCCCGTGCATTTTTCTATTCATGAGTGGTAAAATAGATAACAGAAAGATTTTATAAATATGAAATAGTCATTACCATTTCCAGTGTAATAGTTCTTTACTGCAGTCCTGCCTCTGCACAAAAAAGGACAGATATCCTCTTAGTAAGCAGTTAATAAATAGAATTTTAACCAACTGTGTTCAAGGAAATCACAATTTCTAATTACTGGTAATCTTTAAAATGCTTAAAGCCAACAGAGTTTCAAGTATAGAACTCTGTCCAAAATCATCAATACATTGAAGACTCAAGCATGCAAGATTCTTACATATAAGCAAACAAGTTAAGGTTTACTTTAAGTAAGCAATTTCAAGTACATAAATTTACAAGTAAACTGAAGTTAGACTTTTTAGCAAAAGTCTTTAGAGAAAAACCATAAAATCTTAATTTTAAAACTTAACATAAAACTTACTCTGCGGGAGGATCAGGTTTTTTGCTGCCTGCCAAGAAATCCCAAATGAAAATTGCATCGCCGACACTGAGCAGCTCAGACGAGTCTGGAGTGAGTACGACACGACTTATCGACTCAGAATGTCCAATGAACACCTACAGAAGATCATACCAACTCACAGCACTCACTTTCAAGAGGCTAAAATTCGACATAATGCAATGTAACGCAATGTAATAAGTAATTTCTATAGTGCCACTTACAGTCAAGGCCATTCAGTAGAGCTCCCAGTTCAAGAACTCCAAGAGAAAAGGAGGTCTTAAGAGAGAGAAACGTCGATAGCAGTACAGAAATAAGAGTCCCACGTAGAGTGAAGGAAAAAGGATTGCATTTGAGCAGTAGTGGCCCTTGGGACAAAGGTATGTAAGACATACTTACAACAGATACTGCTTCAACTCTATAAACTTCATCGATGGATGGATCCGATTTGACCAGGGTTTATGACAACAGAGGCCGTTACCCTGGACAAAAATTTGCTCGGCATATTACAGCACTTATGAGCAAGGTACCAGACCAGTAAACTTCATCCATTTCACAAAAAAACAGATAACTGACTGAATTTCTGGTAAAGAAAGGTATGCAAAGAAAGGTAACTGCTAAATACAATGATTTTATTATTAAAATTAAAATTACTAAGAAAAGCTTTATACATAATTCATGCTAAAATGGACATTTGAATTTGCTTTCTCTTTTCTACAGTTTTATACACATTTACAAAGAATCTTTATTCAATCAACAGCCTAACGAAAAAAATAACCAAACAGATACAAAAGCAACGGAATGGTTTGTCTACAGGATTTTAATAAAGAAATTCAGGAATCTCATAAAATATCAGCTGTTTATTTTCAGCCTTGAACAATCACTCATCACAATGACCAATTTTTCATAGCTCAGTAAGACTAAAGTACCTCTTAAATAAAATCTCAAAGATAAATACCTGGAAGTTCAAATCGAGCCTCATGTGATAGTCCCAGACTTTAATTACTTTGTCTCCAGCGGTCACCAGGTGTCGACTGTCCTGTGAGACGTCCAGCGACGTACAACCACTGCGATGTATGTTATCAATCTGTCACACAACCACATACATACAACCAAACAGACAAGTGAAACATCGAGTCCTTCAAAATTTTAGCAAAAATAAAGTATAAGTATAGTGGGGCGTGGTGGTATAGTTGGCACCTTCGAGCCGAAAGATTCCAGGTTCGAACCAACCCTCAAGCTGCCATGTAGGGACCTTGAGCAAGTCCTTCACTCGCAACTGTTCGTGCGCTTCGGCGTGAAATTCTGATGCAGTGTCCGCACTGCAGTTGGAAGCGCCGCAGAGTAGATAGCTTGAAGAGGCGCTATAGAAATGGAGAAATAAATAACGCCATAGACCCCTGTCACCTATTTCAGCTTCTAGTGCAATATCTAGGAAGCGAAAAGTTTTGAGCAAGTATGGAAAACAGTGGCAGTCAACAGGAATAGTAACCTCTGCAAGTATCTTGCCCGTCCTGGCATCAAATTTCAGAAGTTTATTGCTGGCCGTAGTCACAAGAAGTTGCTTCATGGATGTCGGGGAATATTTCACTTTCACGGCGCTGTCAATCACATTGCGACCACTGTCCACCGTATTCAAACTTGATATGTCAATGCGCATCACCTGAATAAAAAAGCAGACATTAATCAACAACCAAAGCTTTCAAAAAGACTTTAAAAGGTATAAAAATGAGATTCACAAATACACACTGAAAAATCCACAGGTCTAAAAGAGACAGAAACTTCCATAGTGCCACAATAACACTTATAAATGGTTGCTGGCATCTAATCCTGTTGTAAATCTTTGCATTTGTAACGTGCAGCGAAGTTCGAATTCAACTTACTACAAAGAGATTTTGAATGCAAGTAAAATTAACAGCATAAATGTGTTTTACAGTAAGCGCAGAAATCATCCCAGATGATGCACAGATGTTAAAAGGTAATTAATATTGAAAAAGTTGGAACTTCAATAAGCTACAGCAAACGCAGTTAGCATATAAACCTCATCATGTATATTTTAATTAATTATACATGCATCTTGAGATGCATTTATTTACACATTGCACAAAGTTTCTTAATAAAATGTTCCAATCGATCAATCAATCAATCTGTATTGACCACCACGATAGTTATACAAGCACGCAGTTTACAACATTTAAACCGTAGCACAATCAACTACAGCTTACCTCATCCAGAGACTTCGCATTAACCACGCTAACAGCAAAATCTGTCGGGCCAACGAAAGCAACCGACCGACCGTCTGGGCTGATCGCCAATGCCTCAGGGGCATACTTGTCTCCCATGGCAACCGTGTTGCCTAGCAACCGAAGCAGCTGGAACAGGTTGTTGGCAGCATCGTGAAGAGCAACGGAGCCAAGAGCACCGGCGCTGTAGAGGTAGTCGCCATTCGGATTGAACACAAGACCAGTCACAGAACCACGGTGCTGCCTACAATAGAAGATATCAAGGAAATTTATTTTATTTCTTTATTTCTTTCTCCATTTCTATAGCGCCCCTTCAAGCTCTCTTCTACTCAGAGGTGCTCCTGACTACAGCACGGACACTGCATCGAAGTTTCACACTGAGGCGCCCAAGCAATTGCAAGTGAAGTACTTGCTCAAGGTCCCTACATGGCGGCTTGAGGTAGATTCGAACTTGCAACCCTCCGTCTGCAAGGCAACGAACCCACCACTACACCACTGTGCCTCACAAAAATTATACTCATGCCATAGAGATACCAGACAAAATCAGTGATTTCTGATTAATACAAACCACACAACACAAATGAATGTTCCTGAGCAATTAGTATTTTGTTTTGTTTGTTTGTATGTGCACTTGCTATAGCGCCCCTTCAAGCTCACTACTCAGAGGCGCTCCCGAATGCAGAGCGGACACTGCATTGAAGTTTCACGCCGAAGCGCTGAGCAATTGTGAGTGATGAAAAGTGATGTGATCCTTTAATCATGAAAGTAAACAGAATCAATTGGAATCACATGATCTTCTGCCATAAAAGATATTGCTACACAGTTACGATAATCCCACACAACTAACGTCATTGTACCACACTACCACAGAATGACCTGTAAGTCATATTTAATCACGAAAGCAAAATGGTGGAAAACGTCATACTTGTGCTCCGCTATCATGCTCATCGTCCCGATATCAAAGATTCGCACAGTTCCAGAATCGAATCCACACGCAATGATCTGTTGATTCGGGTGATAAGCAATGGCACACGGGTTCTCTCTTGGTGCCGTGAAGTCAGACAGCTACAACAATGAAAAGTCACACTTAAACTGCGCGGAACGTAAATCTTAATCTTAATGGCTGGCAGAGAACACAAGCCACAATATCTATCTATCTATCTATGCGATTTATATAGCGCCTCTTCAAGGGCTCTACTCAGAGGCGCTCCCGACCCAGGCCCGGTCGAAAAGAAAGGTCTTGAGCGAACTATAGAAAGTGCCAGACATGTTCCGAGGTTGGGAACGCAGGTTAGAGGGAAGGTCGTTCCAGACGGAAGGTCCAGTGACCGAAAATGCCCTATGCTGCCTTGTGGCTGTGCGGGCATGAGGAACCATGAAGTCACCTTTAGAGGCCGAGCGCAAAGATCGGCGACCCGCAGCAGTCGAGGTCAAGGTAAAGAACTCACGAAGATAGGAGGGTGCTGTGCCCAAGATGCAGCGCCAAGCAAAAGAAACCACCCTGAAGTGGATTCGCGACTGAACCGGGAGCCAATGCAAGACATCACGAATGTAATGCGAGATATGGCCAAATTTAGGAACGCCACCGACCAAACGTGCAGCCACCCGCAGAACCCCCTCAAGACCACGCAAGCGAACCTGGGGAAGGCCAAAGTAAAGAGAGGAACAGTAATCCAACCGGTTTGCAATGAAGACATGGACCAAGGTGGAAGCAGAAGCAGTTGACAGAGAGCGAGACACGACTCGCAGCTGGCACAATAGAGAAACATGCACAGAATGGGAGCAACATCAACAGTCATTTTAGTTAGTTTTTGAGTTATCTCCTTTACCGTACCTAACATTACCTGAGTTACCTCCTTTACCGTACCTAACATTACCTGAGTTACCTCCTTTACCGTACCTAACATTACCTGAGTTACCTCCTTTACCGTACCTAATATTACCTGAGTTACCTCCTTTACCGTACCTAACATTACCTGAGTTACCTCCTTTACCATACCTAACATTACCTGAGTTACCTCCTTTACCGTACCAAACATTACCTGAGTTACCTCCTTTACCGTACCTAATATTACCTGAGTTACCTCCTTTACCGTACCTAACATTACCTGAGTTACCTCCTTTACCATACCTAACATTACCTGAGTTACCTCCTTTACCGTACCAAACATTACCTGAGTTACCTCCTTTACCGTACCTAACATTACCTGCGTTACCTCCTTTACCGTACCTAACATTACCTGAGTTACCTCCTTTACCGTACCTAATATTACCTGAGTTACCTCCTTTACCGTACCTAACATTACCTGAGTTACCTCCTTTACCATACCTAACATTACCTGAGTTACCTCCTTTACCGTACCTAACATTACCTGAGTTACCTCCTTTACCGTACCTAACATTACTGAGTTACCTCCTTTACCGTACCTAATATTACCTGAGTTACCTCCTTTACCGTACCTAACATTACCTGAGTTACCTCCTTTACCATACCTAACATTACCCGAGTGACCTCCTTTACCGTACCTAACATTACCAAGAGTTACCTCCTTTACCGTACCTAATATTACCTGAGTTACCTCCTTTACCGTACCTAACATTACCCGAGTTACCTCCTTTACCGTACCTAACATTACCTGAGTTACCTCCTTTACCGTACCTAACATTACCTGAGTTACCTCCTTTACCGTACCTAACATTACCTGAGTTACCTCCTTTACCTTTCCTCCCTCACCTACCCTTATTTTACTTAACTTTTTAATGACTGCATCTGTGGCTGCAAAGATATTTACCAGCTGCATTGTATCCAAATCCCAGATGCGAATTGTGTGATCTTCGGATACGGTGGCCATACGTTTGTAGTGAGAATCAAGTGACATTGACAGTATGCGACCCGTATGTGATCGCATAATCGTTGTATACGATCGAGTTGAAATATCAAGGATACCAACATTTCCCTTAAAAAACGAAGAACAGAAGAAAACATCATAAAAATGCAGCAAAGCACTACCAGTAAAACCAAACAAACTAGGAATACATCAACCCAATGCAATCCTATACTACAAATAGATCCATAGGTTTCAAAATTTATGTTATACTGAGATATAGCTTCAGAATCAAAAGGAATAAACAGATTATTCAAATATATAAATGATTAGCAAAGAGTCATATCAACTATTAGACTTACAACTGTCTTACAAACGTATAGCAGCCATTGGCTTTATATTGCACAATTGTCCATAATAACGGACATTATTCAGGAAAAATTTTTTGCAGTAGCTGGCTTATACCACTCTAATTCATTTCCAGTATACTATTTTTCCACATACACTACAACCAGTTCAAGTTTGCCGGGTAGCGATGATAAGCACCTTCGTGAGGTTAATGTATGGTGCTATATAAATATCCATAAACATACATTCATTCATTTCGAGAATTTATGTAGCACATCTTCAAGAAACCTACTCAGAGGCGCTCCCAGTCCAGCTACAGCTAAAAAAACATACATATAAGTTAAGTGGAATTCACATAAAAGTATTACGGTGCAGGTTCCAGCCAACACTCGCAGACCATCAGACGAGATGTCCGATGCTGTGACCGGTCCGTCGTGTTCCATTTCCAGGTAGACATGTTTGAAGTCCAGCGGCCAGAGACGAATGAAACCGTCATCCGAACCAGTGACACAGAACGCTTCATTGACGCAGAGGCAATTCAACGCGATACCAGAACCTTGACATCAACGACAACAACAAATGTTCACAGTTATTCAAAACTAACAAAACCAGTCATATTCTTATCAGAAATTCAAACACTATCTGAAGAATGTTTGTTTGATTTTGCAAATAAGTTTGATTAAACAAAGAGAATGTATTAAAAATAATCGTGCAAACAATGCACCTCACTGTTAAAGGGTCAATAGGTTACCAAATAATTAAATTTCACTTGTCAAACCATTTTATAAAAGCATCAACCATTACATAGAATACCTTTGATGCAGTGTTTCAGTTTAAAAGGCTCTACATAAGTGCACGATAACAATTACCTTACCTCTATCAAACGTAACCATGTAATACCCATGTCATCTTTCAGCTACTAATAGAAATTTAAACTGAAGATATAAGAAACATAAGTCTAACCTGAGGCCGACTTATCTTTGGTGGTCGCTGGTTGAAGTCTACGCACGTGACGAATGGCAACTTTCCTGTAGTCGACTTCAAAAACGTGTCCTGATCGACTGCCTGCATAACTGCACAACAAAACATTCACCAACTGCACAACAAAACATTCACCCCTGTAGCGGTCAAACCCCGTGCTCATCTCTAAGCGACACCCTCCCATGCAAAGGTATTTTAAGGACGTACCTAATACCTATGCCATCCAGATGTCATTTAAACAGAGGCTTTTCAACATGCATTATCGTGAAGATCACATTTACCATTTTCCTAGCTCCACACTTTTTTTTATTTTACTAGTACCGTATTTTCGCGAATATAACACGCACACGGGTATAACACGCACCCGAATATAACCCGCTACTTTTTGCGATTTGAGTAAAAATTGATTTGTATAACACGCACCCGACTATAAGACGCACCCGTTTTCGTTCGTCTAACCACACGGAGGTATCGATTCATGTATAAAACTCGCCATTTACCTGAGTACTTAGTTTCATATGATGACAGTTTCGATGAATCTAGCGATTAATAATTG
The DNA here is from genome assembly GCA_945859605.1 of Lumbricus rubellus. NCBI lineage: Eukaryota > Metazoa > Annelida > Clitellata > Crassiclitellata > Lumbricidae > Lumbricus > Lumbricus rubellus. The sequence goes on along the minus strand of OX243826.1, from coordinate 14,199,235 downwards.
TTTTATATATCAATTGACGAAAATAAAGTGGGTATGGCCAAAGGAAATTCTGACTCTTACACGAGTTTAGATATGGCATTCACCGCATTTGACATTTGCAAAATTGAAAATGACAGACAATTACAATTTATATACTGTAATATTTAACTTTTATATTTAAGGTCGAATCAATTTGTTATACTTTCAATTGTAACTATCTGCGGCCCTGATATTTTTATGACACTGATACTTCTACTGACGTCCGACTTCATATCCTATCGTTTTGTCGACGTCCATGCCTCCGTATTGTAAGTAAAAACACTTTTTTACAGCAGTTCTTGACCATGACCTGAAAATAATTTGGTAAAAAATTTGGCTGTGTAAAAAATAATTTGTATAACACGCCCACGAGTATACCACGCGGGTAGGGTGCGTGGTTTGTAAAATTTTGTATAACCCGCGTGTTATATTCGCGAAAATACGGTAATCACAGTAGTGCTTAATAAAGCTGCGAGAAAGTAAGCAAAGTTTCTTAAATTTCTAAAAGGCAGAGTCTACAGTTGATTAAAGAATTTGTGGCACTAGTATTCCATGCATCTGCAAGTCATGACAGGGTACCACTTCCTAGCAAAGCTCAAATCTCTTGCCAAAAATGAACTGGACATTCCAACCAAATTGATGTTAAAATGCAATTCTCATATAATATAAGCTATATAAACACTGGTTAATTACATATTTACGTTACAACATTTGCATGTCAAGCAGTACATTTACGTAAAGTACAACGCAAAGAAGAACTGACACAACTCGATCGAGTGGGTCTTTCGTTGGTTCATATCCCGCTTCGAAGCAGCAATCGGAAAATTCCATCGCATGATATTCGCCCAAATTAACGGGAGCCGAACGTAGGTTGCCGTCCTTAACTCGCCACAATCGAATGTTGTCTCGTCCACAAGAAACCATCCTGTTGAAAATGCAATTTATCAATCAAATTAATTATAAGCTACAAACAGAGAAACACTAATTAAAAACTTTTTGAACTATTTAAATCAAGTTGAACAATGCATGCTCTCTTTAATAAGGCTATTCTGCTCTTAATATCAAGAAGGATATTAGATCGCTAAAGAAAAAAGTTAGAAGCAAAATTTTTAATCTAGGTATGAAACTTTCACCTTCAACTACCGTAATACTTCAGTACAAATTCTACACAAAATTTACACAGAATGTCTGCAATGAGTGCTAAAATATCAGGCATTCAAATGATTAGACTCGGTTTAACAAGAACTCACTCAGACGGTGATAATCACCAACAATACAAAGTTCAGTCAGAAGTTGCCACCAGTAGCTCTCCTCATGGTCAAGTGGTCAACTGAATGTGGATCAATTGAAGAGTTGATGGACAGAAATATTTCTTTTAATTCTAACTAAATTACATCATTTCTTTAGACAATTATGCCTTTGCATAATCTGTGAAATACAAACAGAAACCTCGATTCATCGAATGCAGCGATTTTCATGTTGACGATGTCAACATCTGTATGAGCTTTGACCATCACAGACACCTGACCACCTTTGCTGACTTGTTCAGTATTCCACACAACCACCAACTGCAACGTCAACACGCATCTACAGTTACCAAAGTGTTCTCCTACTATCACCTTTAGCTTAGTTTGCTTCAGAATTAAAAAGACCACTGAGTACATGGACTCTGAACAATTCTCTAACACGCTATTGCTAAAACTTGTCACTGTGACATAATGCAGCTTCAACATAAGTCAGTAGCAACTACATGTTCACACAGCTATGCCAAAAACATCTGTACTCCAGATCAACAAAATGTCTATACGGAAAGAAACATCCCAAGCTAATTCCCATACCTTTCCTTCTTGATATATCCTTAAGCTCCATACTCCCTCCATTTGCCTTTCCTTATCATTCACTAGTGGACATCCAAGAGATATGTCTCTTTATGTGCCTGCTCCCTGTTCCTAAGGGGCCATCTACACATTACATAAGCAAAAAAGTAACTATTTTACCTTTTCTAATGCTGGGTACTACAATATCTTCAACCAATCTAAAAAATGAATGGCTTATATTCACATTTTTTCCATGCGAGTCTTTTCCAACTCCACAGAGGGAATTTCCACTGTGAGACATGCTGCAAGTAAAAGATAAGTATTCAATCTTAACATTCAAGTAAAAGATAGATGTTTATTAGTCTGAACATTCAAGAAATTTAACAAAAGGTAGAAAAGTACCTGAAAAACACTAATAACATGAAATACTTATGATTTTTTCTGCTCTTCATTCTGATTCTTAAAACCTCCTTCACTTCCTTCTTTGCGATCTACCTTCTATGCCTTAAAATACAGCTAGAATCAATCACAGTACCAAAGATGTAGCCGAGGGGCTACTCGTAGCTTCTTCCCATAGCAATCATATTGCACCTTATGCAAATAACAATTAAACTGAAATTAGAAATTAGAAACAATAATAAAGACTTTTAATATTATTATGCTATTTCTGTAAGAACTCAGGTATAATGTGCATGCTTGCATCAGCTTGCACAGATGCAAGTGAAATCAAGCACAAAAGTAAGTTTGTGTCTGGACACTTCTATGCAACCATTGGCATAGCCTTTTTCATTTTTCCATGACATCAATAATTCTAAACATCACTTTTCCTAGCAAGAATGTTAACAAGAGATTTCTATTACATTATATACACCCAATCTCTCAAAAATCAATTTAAAGCATTGGTTACAATAATAATATTATTATTATTATTCTTTATTCTTCAATCTGACAAAACGCAGAAAGATTACAGGTACAGGTTATACGAAATACGGCCCACTATAGCACGACACGCAGGTCAGCTTTACAGCAGTGGGTTTGGTAACTTAATACTAATGGCCTAAGTGCTGGATCACTCCTGGTTCGGCCAATCCAGAAGTGGGAGGGGTTATCTCATTTTCAGCACAACTCGAGTCAAGCAACACAACAGCAAAGTGCCTATGGCAGCTAACAGAAACTTTAATAAATTAATGCCATGTATGAGGCTCGAACCCAGGTCACGTGGATGACTCTCAGTTTATCGACCAGCGCTCTCTCAACTGAGCTACAGACCTACAGTTAAAGCATTACTCAAAGTAAAAGTTTTTGTTACTTTAAAGCACTCGTTAAATTTGAAGTGAATAAGGTCAACCTTAGACAGGTGAGTGAATGAGCATGAGCCTTGAACATGGCTAAACACTCTCCAGTCTGAAACCTCCAGACACGAATAACACTCTGCGGTCCAGTCTGACCCGAAGCGAGAAGCGTTGATGAACCGTTGAGACTGATACTTGACACCTAAACACACAGCACAATGTTCTACAATGCACAGATCATGTAAACTTCCTCAAAGACTTCAATGAAAAGACAATCCACTCTCATGATCAACTAAACAACAATCCCAATGTAAAGAGGATCAGCTCAAAGAAACAAGGAAGAAATAATATTCCATCATTCAGCATACATCTGTCTAAATTCTCAAATGAGCCAAATTTTTTGGAATTGTGGGGCTCATGCATTGCTTGAAATCACTCAATAGCAACCATAAATTAACCTCATATCGTACTGGCACAAATAGTTAAAAAGTAAAGCAACCACATCCCCCATGTAAAATGTAGGAGAGGCACTTATTTTGGTAAAATGGCCAAATCAAGAAATCCATCAACAAGGCAAAATATGGAGCAATCAACAATAACTAATGGACAATATGTGACAGACAATTTAATAAATGAAAGATGACAATAATTTTCATTCATTCATTCATTCGTTCATTCATTCATATGAAACATTGTGAATGCAAACCTTGTCTGTGTGTCCGATAAAGAATCTCTGTTGACCATTTGAAGCCTGCATCGCTATGACGACCGCATGGCACGGATAAACACAAACAGTCCCTGTGCTATTCCACAGAACCTAAACATGTAAACCGGCTTTATTGAATTAACAGCTTAAAATCATTGTACTCTGTAAATAAAAAGTTAACAAGTGCGATATCAACGAAAATGGTTGTTATCATGTTACAAAAACAATGTTGACAATGGTGCAAAAGTTCTTGAATCTGAACCTGATATCTAATCTGTGCTACGATGCAGTCCAGGATTATAAACTTAATTAAAAACAGCAAAGATTAATTAAAACAGTACATGTCACCAAACTGACTAATCTAATACATAGAAATCTCTAAAACAAAAAGCTGAAATAATAATACTTGTTTAATAATTCAACCTGACAAGTACACAGTATGAATGCAAGACATAGTAGTAACAGAAAACAACAAGTTTAATAGGAGTCGAATTTAACTGCATGGCACCTATAAAAGGCACCCATCTACTGCTCATTTGACATCAACATCCTAGGAAGTGAAAGGCTGAGTCAGCCTCACTGCGCAAGGATGTATCGAACCAAAGTCCCTCTAATCTTCATGACAGCGACTTTCCATTCAACCATTTCCCAGCCCCACTTATATAAGTTGCAGATGGACAACAGAGACACATACAGTGTCATCATACACATGGAGAACTGTACAAACAAGTCTAACAATCACTTTACCAATCAGTTAAGTTGCAACTAAAAAAAGTAGAATAATGACTCACATTTCTTGTGGACGCTCCACCAAATCCAACAATTCTTCGCAGCTTCAGAATTGGATCGGGTTTCAGACACTGAAGTCGAACAGAAAGATCACAAGATAGATCAAAGAACAAGTGGCCTTCCGAGGTCCTCCTCCTCCTCCCCCACCTATCCCTCCCTCCTCCATCACCTTCACTTCTTTAGAGTTGCATTTGGCCATAGAACAGAGTGAAAAAGATGCATCATGTCAAATATATGTGTATGTCATGCAACACAGTCAAGTGCTAAGCTGGTATGCTATATGCCACCAAGAGGTTTGCAATGGACACAGAAAAATGTTTCCAATGTTACATTACATTTGTTATGCTGCACATGTTAAGTATCTGGCCATTTGTAAAGTAAAGTGCAGGCCTTCTAAAAATCTCTCAAGGGCACTCAACATGGCAATTAAAAAACAGATATAAACAGAGAATTCTTAAGAAAATGCTATTATGTAGACTTTGGCAAAAATTGCAAAGGTTGTGAAAGAAATTAAGAAATATGAGATTAGACGAATATGTAATGTATGCTATACCACTGAATAAACAACTCACTTTGTAACTGTCTTTCACAGGTGGAAGGACTGCACTTCCAACTACTTTACTTGAAGTAACCTAAGGCACAGAGACAAGATGAATTAATTTTTATTTTTTATATCTCATACATTAACTTCAAAATCAATCATTTTCATTTATTATTTCTCACATAATAAATGTTGCAGCAAACAACAGTGTTTGTTAAAAAAAATAACTAACGATGTCACTCAAACAAATTTTTACGAAAATTGAAAATCTACTCAGCAAAAAAACAAAATAAAATCAAGAAACGCAAAGACAATTAACCTGTTAACAAGCTGCATTGGTTTCCCAGTGACTCTTAGCACACACTAATTGCTAAAGGGTCAGGCAACAAAAACAATGAATAAATAACAATAACAGATACAGAACTTTGTAATGCAGTCTGCAAGTCAGCAACAGGAGAATTTAACTCAAAACCCAACCGACTTACAAAGGTATTAGATGTAATAAAGATTAGATAATTAGGTTTAAATTGATCGCAAATACTGTACCCTGCCTGTTTTAGCGTTTTCCTGGTGTACAAGCACTTTGTTCATTCCACTTGCGTATACGTGAACATCACCATCATGTCCCTGCTTGACACATATTTCCCCATTTTCGTCAACCCCAACTTGTGGTAACTTTGACGTCACTGGTCGTTTTGAGGCCTAGGAAATAAAAGCAAAGATGGTAAAAGCAGAAAAAAACTTGCTCAATGAAGACAGCTACAGCAAGAAACCTAAGTAATCTAGTGAAAATTTACTACTTCAAGAGGCAGAGGTTGAAAATTAAAACTAAAGCAGCAGAAAGATGAAATCTGACTTTAGATTTGCAGCATTACACCTCTAACGTGACTATAAACTTATAAGAAACAACGTGATATCTTTCTCAAACAATACATATAATAAAAATAATAAAATTTCTTTTATTACATTAATGACGAAGAATTCATTCATTCATTCATTCGGACATTTATATAGCGCTCCTTCAAGTAAAAAAAACTACTCAGAGGCGCTCCCGACTCCAGCGCGCCCAAAAGAACAGTTTTAAGTTTAGAAAGGAACGATCCTGGTACAGTCCCAGGATGTAGGCGCAGCTCAAAAGGAAGGCTATTCCAGACCACCGGAGAATGCATGATATATAAAATGCCAAAAATTAATATAAGACAAAAACTACATTACTGACCGCTAAAAATATGAAACAATATTATATTTAAATAAAAGCATGTTGCATAGAACCGACAACGTACGTTTGGTGGCTTTGTCATGTTGTAAAGCGACGGAGTTGTTTCTGATTTAGTGACATGAACCGTCCTTGAATCGACTCTCTGAGGATTGCCGCTCTCTCTGCCTCCTTCTGGACCATGAAATCAATAAATTCCAATTTAATTCAATTCAAACAACCATCAAATAGCAAATCATTACCGTTTCACACTTATAGTCAACTGAACATAAACTGATATCTTATAAATACAAAAAGAAGAATAACTTAATAGCTTCATAACTGAAGAAATCATACTGGTAACAGATATGATAAATTCTTACATATAATGTGTTTATCAGCAACAGTTCAAGAGGTACACTTCATTGTTGCACGTTATTTTGGAGCATTTCAAGTAAGCACAGATTCGTTCACCCAACGACTTTTATTTCTTTCAAACTGACAACTGAATCCATTAGATGCACCAGGATTCAAACCCTCAAAGCAGCGGCTAAAGTTCAACACACTAAAAACCATCTAACAAAATTTTAAATCATATAATTAAGATGCTGTTTGATATATAGACATATAATTTACATTCTCTTAAACTAGTCAACCGGAACTGTTTAAAAAACCTTAGCAAATTACACCTGGGTTCGCTTAAGCGAATCAAAGAAGCACCAATGAATTTCTTCACCGCAAAAACTTCATTTGGCGCTCAGATTAACACCTTACGAGCAAATCGTATTAGAACAACATTGAATAAAGGATATATTTAACGAGAAGCAAAGAACGGTTTTGCTGATTAACATTACTTACCCAAAATGGATTTCGTTAGTTGTATTGAATCAAAAGGCTTCTGACTTCCATCCGAGGGAAAACTAAAATGCAAATCATCTCCAGTTTACTAAAAAAAGCTTCTACTATCACACTGCATAATTGCACAGCAGGATAAAATCTAAAACAACCCATTTAACTGTGGTGGCAAATTAAGAAATCAAAGAAATGAGATGTTTTATGGAAGTGGATTCATGAAATATGAATGATTAAATCTATTAATTCCATTAAGAAATAATGAAAGAACAATGCGAAATCAACAAAAGTGATTACAAACGGGCCAATGAAGTCTAAAGAAGCACAGCACATATTCACTTAGCAATGTCTGTATTCTACTCATGACTGCAAAAATTTAAAGTTTTAAACAACCCAGAACTACAAAGAAAATACAAAATCCAGCAGAAAACTCAATTTCTAAAGCAGTTTTTATTGGTCACAATTCACAATTCTTCTTTAGTGGAGGGGAAAACCAAGAAAACACCGAGAATGATTTCAATTGTACAATTATAACTTAATGAATAGAAAGATGAAGCAGAAGTACAGCAATCTAAATGAGAAGGCTGGACAATGTTCAAGTAGCATGGCAACGCTGGAAGTATGAACCCGCCTAAGTGGCAGAGAAGTAAAGAAGAATTAGATACACATCTTTATTTGCTTTGGCAGTGAATAACTCTTCAGTTATGTCACCTGAAAGTGCATGCATATAGCGTAAGGTAATGTAATCAGTCAAAATTAACGAAAACATAAGTAACACGTATACCTGATGAAGTCGTACAGATCTTGCCAGTTTTCCGTCTTCCCCAAAGGAAAAGCCATTTCTCTCGGCATTGGAGCAGCACCTTCCAATGTCAGGCCCGACTTAGTAACCTGATCTAACGTTATGCCTACACAAACATAAAATTCTTAAGACTCACAATTTAGCTAAAACTAATCTGAAGGGTCATTATGATAAGCATGAGTTTCATGCATGTTCCAACCATGAGATCAAACTTATTATCCACTAGCGCAATATCAGAGTATATAGTCATAACAAAAGCAAGTGCAGACATCAGCCTCTTGCTTGAGAAACATTCTGGTTAAAATGCGTGTGAAGCCTATCGGTTTACTTAACAACATTAACGCTTTCTCAAATGAATAAAGCTGTTAAAAACAAATAAAAAAACTATAACTTCCAAACAGTGTTGAGCTATACAGGCAATGCCATAAGTCTTCTGGTATAAAAGATGGAACTTTACTGTAAACGATTAAACTTAAAAGTAAACAATTGAACTTAAGAATTAAAGAAATCTTAGCCAAGATAACCACTTCAACATTAATAGCAATAGCTAGCAACATGTGAAACTGATTCAAACCTGGAATGTAGTAAGTATCACTTGTGAATAGGTTCTTTATCATCAGATTTGCACAAAGCCTCATGCTCTTTATGTAGGCATATCGTCGATTCAAGTAGGTGTTGAGGATTTCTTGAAGGTCCAAACAAAGAACGGTCCACTGAGTGCTGATTGGTGCAGGACCAACCACTTCTAAAAAATACGAAACCAGAAATTAATTAAAACTCACGTGAAATGTTGCAGAGATTGGATACCTGGCTATATGACGTAAACATCTGGAAAAATTCAAAACCTAGACAACTTGCTTATCGGTCACATGTCTTGGCAAACGAGTCACCAGTGCTATATACAGTTCTGAGATATGAACCCAAGAGGCAAAGTCCTGAGACAAACATTAGGAGCAAAATGCCACCATGCCAAAGTTACACACCTGGTCACCTGGAGCCGTCAGCTATTGGAGCTCTGGTGGCAGTCACGATGTATGCCAAAGTCACACTGAATTCAAAAAGAGATTTTAAAAAACAAGTTCCTCAGCTTGGATTCAAGTTCCTGTGTAAATTTCTCAAAGGTCAAAAATAGAATGGTTAATAATAGAACAGTTGCCGTCCGCAGTTAAACCGAAACGTTAATAATAGAACAGTTGCTGTCCCCAGTTAAACAGAATTCCTGGCAAACTAATCAATCCACGAAAACCCATGTGCCTGGGAAAATCCCAACATGAAGCCGATAAAACCAATGCCTCACCTCCTCCCTTATTCAGATTGGCCGAGACTCCTGCGACGCTGGACTTTGAAGCGTGACAGACGAAAGGAAACTGCAGCCACGTAGACGTCGACTTGAATTCCTTGAAGAGATTAGAAAAAGAAATTCTGATGACGAGACCGTCTTGAGTGGCGACATCAACGTGAACAACAAAGTACTTTGAAGACATCGGCCGAAAAAGAAGGTACAGGTAGCGACCCGTCAGGCCAAGGGATTGCGTCGACGTCTTAGGGAGCTGGATGTAGTTGCTCGCTGGTATGGCACCCGTTATGCGATACACGGTCGACTTCAGGTTCTTGTCCTGCAACAATGAAAACAATGCTTAGTTTATTATGCTCATTTTTCGGGAGCGCCTCTGAGTAGCGAGCTTGAAGGGGCGCTATAACAAGTGCACATACAAAGTTCTATCATCTTATCCAATTTGAAAACCTCTACAGCTCTATTATTGTAAGGTATGGGACATCGGTCAAAAGTCACTTCACTTCTTAATGTTCAGTGATCAGTACATTTGTACACATATACTCATATAGCACTACTGTATAATTAACATTAATCCCATAAACTCGCATAAAGAATGACTTGGTAGCAACTTAAGCACGTTTGTGAAGTTATTGTACAAAGGTGCTATATAAATGTTCATATACACACACAAACATACATACACACACACATACATACATACATACATGTAATGTCACACATACACTAAGGAATCGTGCAATGGCATGCTCAAAATCCCTACTCAAGAGTCCAACTAAGAGTCAGATTTAAACCAAACACAAGGTTAGCATTCACAGAATTAGAGCACTACTCAGGCCCAAAAAAAATGTTGTGTTTCCGGTAACCCAACCGACCCTCTTTTATTGCCGCGACTCAAATAATTTTGTTTAAAAAATTATTTTAAAAAATTAATTGTTTTTTATATAAAAAAATTCTAAATAGTTTTTTAACATTTGTATTGACATAACAGAAAAGACGTCAACAAAATGAAATTAATAGGACTGTTTTCTAGAGCAGTTTTAGGTGCAGACAGTCGGGAAATAGGCAGTTTATACTTGCTTAGAACACGTACTTTGTTGCAGCGTGCAAAAAAGACTAGTGGGGTATACTTTTTTGGATAGTCACTGCATAAAAATATTTTACCAAAATAAAAACATTTTTCGACCTACCTACCCAATTTATTTAGCTCTGTTACCGGAAACACAACATTTTTTTAAGGCCTCATGTGCTACACTTCCAGGTATAAAAGGACAAGAATAACAGTAAATTAAAGTTCAAAGTGTTCCCAGTGCTGAATAGCAAGACCAATGAATATTATGATTCTAACTGACTTCCTAAGAAAGACGAATTCAGACTGGTTCCATTGTCCTGAAACCCAACTTGCCAATCACCAGTTCATCATCCGAAAAATGCAAATAATATTATCTGTTGCTAACTAAGCTGTAGCACTGACAGGATAAAGTCGCACACTGAAAGTAGAATATCTTGGTTACCATAAGCGCAGTCACTTCGCCCTCCTTGCTGCACTTCTTCCATGATTGGACGTTGAAATGTTTGAAAACATTCACATAAGGCTGCTGCCACACTAAAACATTTTCAGCACATTGAAAAATAAGAAACATGTAGTCAAGCAGTGTCATTAATACAAATATAGTAAACAATTTATTCGTTTTAAAAATGGTCTTCTCTTAACATGCATCGTAATAAGTTAATATATATCTTTGAATAATAAAGCTTGGATTACGGAAATATTTTAAAATTAAATTCACCTACATTAACAGATCTCATTACGGTATACCACAACTTTCCTACGTCTTACGACTTGCTAAGTGATATGGATCAAGTAGGTGAGCTTCAAATGGTTCCAGTTTCATACTTTATAATCAAATTTAACCTTAAGTAAGTTGCCTTACCTAGATTTTATTCAGTGTATAAATTTTTTAATAGCAGTAACTTCCATCGTAAAGTTTTAGGCAAGTTTCGTAGCTTACAGCAGTGGTTTTCAACCTTTTTCTAGTGGTGAAACCTTTCTCAAAGCGTGTACTTTCTCGTGGAATCCTGCGCATTCCACCTGTCCAGTGTCCAGTATTTCATGAAATAAACCTACACAGCCTACCGCAGCAACTTGTAATTTTAAGCATTTCTGCTCTATTTTGCCAACAACTATCCATCCTACATGTATAAATTACATCACAAGAATTCATTCAACAGTTGTCTAGATTTCAGATAAATCATTAAAATCAATGAAAGATAAAAAAAAGGTTTTTACAAGATCTTTAAAAGGAAATATGACTTACAATGGGACATATTTGAAGTCTCAGAGGAACACCGTAGAAATTTTATGTTCCTTCATAAATGAACAAAGATCCCTGACAACCTGAACCTAAAAAACCCAAACATATACGGTAATCAATCACAAAGGTACCTGGTAGTTCGATCAATTTGAATTGCTGCTCCATTAGTTTGATAATTTCCGCACTATTACATCCTGACACTTAACCTTAATATTGTGAATATGTTTCAAGTTTGTCAAAAAAGTTTTTTATAAAGCTTGAAAAAGTTTAACTAAGCAATGAATTTTTTACAAAAATCAGTTGCCAACCTTTAGTTAAATTTATTTATTTTAACTGGGAAATAGTCAAAGTTTAACGAAACAGAATTAGCTTAGTGTCCATAACTGGGTCAACATTATATAACACACTTTATTACAACATGAATTCGAGTCTGATGCGGATTCAAATAGTTCGGCCTTACAAAATAACGTGATTAAAGCATGATCTAGAACCCTTCACTTGTCTGGCAGTGTTTAATCTAGACGTCTCTGGGGGGGGGGAAAGTTCCCCCCCCCCCAGGATTGACATTCCCCCCCCCAGAAAAATTTGACAAAATGATATTGGTTTTTAGTTACTATTTTCATCGTTGTTTTATATGAAGTGTTATAATATACCGTGATGTTATTTACTATTATACGATTATTATTTATTATTTACTATTATTATATTTGATACTATCATGTTGCAATTAGTACAACTTACTCTATATATTTGTATAAACACTATTTTTGCACAACTAAATACAGATATGACATCCCCTCCAGAAAATTTGACAAAATGCTTATAGTTTTAGTTGCTGTTTACATCATCGTATTACGTGAATTGCTATAATATGCTGTAATATTATTTATTATTATATGGTCAATGGTTATAATGTTATTATTTACTATTATAATAACTGAATGGCTTCTCACCAGTGGTATCCTTCAAATTTTAAACTGTAAAATTTCAAAATGTTTGGTCCTATTATTTGAACACATAGGCTATATAGTAAAACCTAAAAACAACATCATTACTACACATGGTTTCTTGAATTTGGCACCGGTAGTTTGTTAGTTCTTGGTTGGTTTGTGTACCATTAAATATGATTTCAGAAAGTATGTCCTGGTCAGCAATTCAGGACCATGCATCTTGCATGGGAAACAGGGTTAAACTGATATAGTGCTGAAAAGTCAACTTATATAGGCTACTAATATATTCATGTCTGCATTTATTCATTAGAATAACTCAGCAACAGGAGAACTGAGCTGCTGAACTTGATACATAAAGATATTTTTTATTGTAATTATAATCATATATTATATTAGGTCCTAAAACACATTTTTATCAGTACTGAATAGTCTAATGGAGTTATTTTGCTAAAATGGCACCTTAAAAGAGGAGGCCTACCATTGCAGTGTGGAAATAACCCCCCAAAATATTTGTTAAGTGTTACTTATATTTATTGAAGTCCACTCTTTTAAGCACTGAAAAGTGTACAGGCAGTTTGTTAGGATGACACCTTAAAATGCTGCCATTGCAATGTGGAAATTCAAAAAGTTTCTGATGGGGCTCTGAAAAAGTACAGGTATTTTGTTAAGATGGTACCTTAAAATGCTACCATTGCAATGTAGAAATTCAAAAAGTTTCTGATGGGGCTCTGAAAAAGTACAGGTATTTTGTTAAGATGGTACCTTAAAATGCTACCATTGCAATGTAGAAATTCAAAAAGTTTCTAATGTGGCTCTGAAAAAGTACAGGTATTTTGTTAAGATGGTACCTTAAAATGCTACCATTGCAATGTGTAAATTCAAAAAGTTTCTAATGGGGCTCTGAAAAAGTACAGGTATTTTGTTAAGATGGTACCTTAAAATGCTGCCATTGTAATGTGGAAATTCAAAAAGTTTCTAATGGGGCTCTGAAAAAGTACAGGTATTTTGTTAAGATGGTACCTTAAAATGCTGCCATTGCAATGTGGAAATTCAAAAAGTTTCTGATGGGGCTCTGAAAAGTAGGCCTACAGGTATTTTGTTAAGATGGTACCTTAAAATGCTGCCATTGTAATGTGGAAATTCAAAAAGTTTCTAATGGAGCTCTGAAAAAGTACAGGTATTTTGTTAAGATGGTACCTTAAAATGCTGCCATTGCAATGTGGAAATTCAAAAAGTTTCTGATGGGGAGGGGCACAACCCCCTCCCCATACCCCTCCACTGAGGGTCTCGGCGCTACGCGCCTCACGAGCGTCCTTCGGACGCTCAATTGTCTCCCCCCCAGAAACCTGAATTCCCCCCCCAGCGGGTGGGGACTAGATTAAACACTGCTTGTCTGGCATAGCTACAAAGAAATAAATGGCTTGCTATTGATCACTCTAAAGTGATCTGCTCAAAATTGAAACGCTGAAGGATGAGGTATGGCGAAGAGAAAGAATTTGTGAAAGAGCAATGTTCTCAGTTTGAGACTTGCGAAGAAACAGCACAAAAATTAAGATTTGGTGAAAGCCATTATGCCAAATCTAAAACAACTTTGGCAGATGAGCAAAACAAGCCCGATCACTACTCTGATAATGTCAATCCATACCGTGCATAGCCTGTCACTGTTTTATCGACCAGCTTCTGAAGCACCATACCACATATTTATCATGCGCTGTAAGCGATTTGTGCAAATTCAAATATAAATTATTTAAACATTGTATCTTCGCCAGGAATATTATACTCACTAAAACATGATATTACAATGGTTTTAGCACCCAGAATATCAACTTTAGCACATTTTCAAGCCGAAACTCGTTTCAAATTTTGACACCAAGTTTCAACTTGTTTTGTTGACAACATTGACTATAATACCACTAGAAAGGACTAGATAAGTCTCAGTAGGCTATTAGTAAGTAAGTACATAATTTGACCATTCGTGGACTTTGAAGTCGAACAGATATATTAGTCTCAGTCAGTTACAGGCCTACGCAATTGTTATACCTCCTCCATCTTTATTGTAGACCTAGGCTTACCTCCTCCATCTTTCCGGTCACCCACCATCACCTTCCTGAGGCTCCTCTATCCATCACTTCTCGGGCTCTCCATACGAGATTAAAGTCTCGCCTAAGCCTATATACTCTATACCCTGACTCATCTTCCTCCTTACACTTATCGACCTAAACGCCACCCATCTTAACAGCTACCGGTAGACCTATTCTGCCACCTCTGATTCTTTGGAAAGCGGACAATGACTTCATTAATTTTCGACTGCTCTTTTGGACAAGCCTTCTGACTAGACACAGCGCTCGTGAATAAGCTCGTGCCCTGCGCTTGGCTTTCCAGCGGCGCTCAACAAATTTAGAGATTGCGATTACGATTACGTCTTTCACCATAATAATTATCTGCTTGGTATCCATGCATAAAGATCGAGGAGTTTGGTCACTTTGGGCCCAGTTTTGGGGCACGAACCAGATTTATGGAATTTTCGGCTAAATAAGTTTTGATATAATAGGCCTATGCATAGGTCTAGGCTATATTCTGCCATATTCATAAGCTTGCCGTTTAGCAACTTCAGTGCAAGAAGCAGCTGGATGAGGCAATTTTTGAGTGTAGCATCGCGACTTATTTTACTCGCAATCGTTAAGAAACTCAATTTGACAAGTCCTGCTGTTGATAAATAATTAGCCTAGTCCCACTTAGGCTAGTTATGTTCTATGAAACAACAAATCTAGTTAGGCCCATGCAATTGCGCAAGCTACGTACAGCAACAACATTATTGTAGGCCCTAATGTTGGAAAGTTTATTTTATAGAAAAAAATCGAATAAGTCCATTTGAATAAACCTCGTTATTGCATCCCATGGCAGTGATAAACGTTAAAGAACGGTTAGCCTATAATAGCCTTACATAATATAGCAAGTAGGCTATTTTATAGAAGATAACAACTGCAATGCCATCTGAATTAGGCCTAAAATCTAAATTAATGCCTATAGCCTACAATTAAAATAGATCTGTGGTCATCTCCAAAAGAAACTTCTGTAGGCCTAATGTCACGTCGAAATGTAGGCCTACATGGAAAGAAAATTAATCGGCAAAATTTTAAAGAGCGAATGTTAAAGTTCAACTTACACGTAGGCCTATAGACAACGCCAACATCGCAGATGGACTAGGTAGCAAGTTTGTATTTACATTGCTATAGTCTAGCCTATAATAGGCCTATGCCAACACTGCTGCATTAGGTCTACGTACGCTCTACAGCTATAGAACACGAATTTCGCGTAGGCCTATCATTATTATTTTATTGTTATTGTAATAATTAACCATGATATTATATGCATCTTGTTTCGCCTAATGCTCGACCGAGTAGAATAATCTAGCCTATTGTGAGTTAGGCTAATATCGGTTACACCGTTACAGATTAGCCTTAATTATAGGCTCAAGTTTTAAATTCGTAATTTCAGATCAGCCGCCTCTGCGTATGAATATTTTGACCTTTGTAGGTTTATTGGGATGCATATGACATGCAATCCATCTACGAAGACTCTTTCAACAACACCCTTTGATGCCTCATAGCATAATAGACTTAATAGTAGCCTTTCGCCTAGCGTCAAGGCGATGAAGAAATTCTGCCGGTGTCACGGAATAGACTCAATAGAGTAGGCTATAGGCCTATCTTAAAAATAATTGTATTCTCCCAGACGAAGAGACGTCGAAAAACGCCACCTCACTAGCTGTGTGTTAATTACATAGGCGTACGGGATATTTCAGCAGTGGGGGGTCAAAATTTTTATTTCTGCCCGAAAAATAAATCTCGTGGTGGAAAATACTATTTTTCCCATACAAAAAAGTTGAAATATGTCGTGAAAAATAATATTTTTTTCGTATTTTTCCGGGTCTGCTTGCCCCCAAAAAACAGACTTGCCCGAAATGTGGGGGGGCATTTGCCCCTCTGGACCCCCGCCTCGTAGCCTACGCCTATGGTTTATTATTACGAATTAGCTTCCACTTGCTTTGTTTTGAACAATAACACTAACATGTAGGCCTAGGCTATGTCTATTCCTACTAGATAATTTTGCATGCTTTGCTTTTAGAGCACTTAGAACACTCTTCTGGGTTTTCTTTTGTTACCAAGTAGACCCGTCACCTTCTGAGTTCCCTTTTGTTACCAAGAGCGTTCATATGTTTATTTTGATGTGATGATATAATAATTTAGCCTATTATAATTATCTTGTGTGCTTCTTGGCTCAATAAAATAAACTGACTTGACTTAACACTTATTAACATTTAAAGTGACTAACAAAATTTCAGTTCATTTGGTTTGAACGTTGCTTAGAACGCTTAAAAACAATCGGAGTCACTTCAAATTTTAATTAAAGCATAGGCCTACATTTATCAATTATACGCAATTTCAATAAAAGGGATATAATGGTTTACGCCCCCCAGATTCTCTACACCCGGTATATTCTATCCCCGGATAGCTTTAAGAGGGTGTATCCCGCGACACCGGCATGGCCACATTAAACCGATCCAGAATCCGTTTTTACATGCGGACTACGTAAAGAACTACTAATACCCATTAGGCTATAGACCTAATGAACGCAAAGAGGATGTGACAGTCTACCTTACCCAGTTATAAGCTTTTACAGACGAACACGACGCGAATGTTGAGTCGCAAAAGTAATTAAGATGTGTGTATGCGTGTGTGTTCTGTGTGTGCGTGTGCGTGTGTGTGTGTGTGTGCGCGTGCGTGTGTGTGGGTGTGTGTGTGTGTCATTGCAGGGTTCCAGATATATGATACTAGGCCAGTCGCCTTCGTAACCGATGGCTATATTGAGCCCTTGGTTGTACTGTTCGTAGTTGGGCAACCGGTTGTAGTTGGGCCTACGGTTGTAGTTTGGGCCGCGGTTGTAGTTTGGGCCGCGGTTGTAGTTTGGGCCGCGGTCGTAGTTTGGGCCGCGTTTGTAGTTGGGGCCACGGTTGTAGATGGGGCCACGGTTGTAGTGGTGGTAGGAGGTACCACTTTGACAGTGACGCAGTTGATCGGGTAGCTGCAGTACTGAGTGAGAGAGCAGTCTCTCACGCCTCGCTTGAATCGAAAGTAGCCGCGTTCTCCCCAACCTGTTCCCCAGCTGCAAACACATGGCACAACACCACCCTAATGAATCAATGAATTAATGAATCAATGAATTAATGAATCAATGAATCAATGAATCA
This sequence comes from Lumbricus rubellus, assembly GCA_945859605.1. Taxonomy (NCBI): domain Eukaryota; kingdom Metazoa; phylum Annelida; class Clitellata; order Crassiclitellata; family Lumbricidae; genus Lumbricus; species Lumbricus rubellus. The sequence goes on along the minus strand of OX243826.1, from coordinate 14,181,413 downwards.
ATTGATGAATCGATCTACCTACCTACCTACCTACCTACCTACCTACCTACCTACCTACCTACCTACCTACCTACCTACCTACCTACCTACCTACCTACCAGCGGCGCCGCCAGGATTTTTTTCTGTACGCACAACTTGCACAAAATAATATGAAGCGAACAGCGATGGATACGAGCTTATATATATATATATATATATATATATATATATATATATATATTATATATATATATATATATATAATATGTATGTATATACCGTATATGCCTACTGGCGATTATGAGGTATTACCATCATAAGCTTTTTGTTCCGTTTTGGGTATACGCATACAGTGGCGGCGCCAGGATTTCAGGTTTGGGGAGGGGGCTGAAGCCCCAAACCCAAGTGGAACATTTTTATGTCGCGCCGAAGGCGCGAAGCTGCGAGTGCCGAAGGCACGAAGCCCATACCGACTAGGGGGTCTGGGGGAGCGTCGTAAGCTCCCCCAGCGGGGTCTGGGGCGGAGCCCCAGCCGCCAAAGCATTTTTAGCTCTGTTGACCTCAACTTGAGCCCTTTTTAGGCTCTTTTTTGCCAGCTATTTATGAACGATGAAATCATGAAAACTTAAATAAGATGTTGTTTGTAGGGGGTTTTACGGGTACAATCAGTGGCGGCGCCCGGATTTCAGGTTTGGGGGCTGAAATCCCAAGCCCTTCCTCCCAGGAACGCACGTAGAATATTTTTCTTAAGGGCAGTAATTTTGCATGCGCTGGAGACGCGAAGCTGCAAGTGCCGAATGCACGAAGGTCATACCGACTGGGGGGTCTGGGGAGCGTTGTAAGCTCCCCCAGCGGGGTCTGGGGCGGAACCCCAGAAACCAGCGCGTTTTTCGCTGTTGACATCGACAGGAGCGCGTTTCAGGCTCATGTTTGCTAACTGTTTATGAACGATAAAGTCATGAAATTTTTTGGGAATTTCCACATAGCAATAATAGCATTTTGGGCTGTCATCTTTTTACTAATTAGCTCATCATTTCATTGCTGAAGGTTGTGGATTATGACTTCAAAAGTGTCCCCTTGTAGGCCATTGTTTAAATTTTGGATATCAGCACTTTAATGGTAACATTTTAAGCTGTCATCTCAACAAATTTCTCATAATTATTTTATTGCTGACAGAAATGGTTTATGAGTTCAATAATGGTCCTCCACGTTGTATAAATTATTGAATGCCACACTGCAAGGGTATACCAGTTTTGCTGTCGTCCTAGCAAAATTGTTCATGATGGATAAACAGTAGATAACACTCTAGAAATTGATACTGACATTTTTTAGATATTTTTGAAATATTGAATTACCACAAACTTCGGGGTCTTGTGGACCGTCCTCTGGCTCCCAAGTCTCCGCCCATGACTGCTGGTGCTAAATTAACACCCATTTCCCAATGAATAGTTGTGTAGGACTACCGGCGTAGCCCCTCAGAAGGCCGGCCGGACATGGTGCACATAACCTCATCACGGTATGCGGCGCATTCTATTCGCATAAGCATCGACGCGCTATTGTAGCGAAATTCAAAATTGCTGTCCTTGTGAATCTCAGTCCCTTCCTCTGCCAACCCGGACTCAACACCCTTCCTCCGCTAGCCAGGACTCACACCGGCCGAACCTCAGCCCCTTCCTCCACCAGCCAGGACTCACACCGGGCCAAACCTCAGCCCCCTTCCTCCGCCAGCCAGGACTCACACCGGGCCGAACCTCAGCCCCCTTCCTCCGCCATCGCGGATCTCTGCTTCTCCCCCCCCCCGCCAGACCGGTTCTCAGACCAGCCCGGACCTCAGCCCTCTGTCCCCTGCAGCTCCATTAGGGTATAAATAAGAGGACTGTGTGCATGCTAAATTGCTAATATTGAGTCGCAGAGAGAATCAATTTCCGGGAGTCGAGCCCAGTCGCAATTGATGTCTCACATGTGAGTCGATGTATGACCGTCCGCTGCAGTTGAGGTCCGAAAACAAGATAATAATAACTTTTAAGCCGATACATGGAGATACATTGCTTTTTGCTTTGGGATGAGGCTGAGTCACATTTAGGGGCTTAGCCCCTAACTCCCTCATCTGGTGCCGCCAATGGCATAAGCATCTACACTACCGGGTATGATAATATAGTTGATTTCGTTGCCGTTGGTCATTGTCTAGTTTCCTTATTACAAAGTAAGCCGTTTTAGACATTTTCAGTTTTTTATTTTGGGGGCTGAGCCACGTTTAGGGGGCTTAGCCCCCCTTAACCCCCTGGCGCCGCCACTGTACGCATACAGGTAATTTTTCACAGTTTAAACAGGCCTAACTACCAACAAAGCGTTTCAAAATTCATCCGCAAGCCAGTTACATTTTACCTATTTATAAAGTATAGAGCCTAACCGGTGTAGGTCTAAACTCTAAAGGCTTCAAATTATAACCCCCTCCTATACACTACCCCCCTGCAAACTAATTTGCATCAATCATCGCATTTATTGGACTAAAAATATAATATTTCACGCTTTAATTCTTTAATTTACAGTTTGTAGAAAAAAATTTTTGGGCTTTCCGCGCTGTACGCACTTGCGTACGTGCGTACGCCTAACGGCGCCCCTGCTACCTACCTACCTACCTACCTACCTACCTACCTACCTACCTACCTACCTACCTACCTACCTACCTACCTACCTACCTACCTACCTACCTACCTACCTACCTACCTACCTACCTACCTACTTGTCTGTCTGTCTGTCTGTCTGTCTGTCTGTCTGTCTGTCTGTCTGTCTGTCTGTCTGTCTGTCTGTCTATCTATCTATCTATCTATCTATCTATCTATCTATCTATCTATCTATCTATCTATCTATCTATCTATCTATCTATCTATCTATCTATCTATCTATCTATCTATCTATCATTTATCTAATCTCCATCGACACGGTGACAACTACTGTAACAGACAATATCTACGAGACAATATCTGGAGTGTCAGATCGGACTACGCTGCTTAGGTCACGTCAAAAGGGCATTTAGCTAGAATCTTTGGTTTCTGCAGACCTACATGTATGATAGAATGCGTTGGCCTATCTGCTATCCTAATTCCTAATCGTAATAATCTCCAAATTTCTAGAGCGCCACTCGAAAGCCAAGCACAGGGGACCAGCTTATTCACGAGAGCTATGTCTAGTCAGAAGGGTTGTCCAAAAATAAAGTAGTCCGAAGGCAGTCGTAGTCCGGTTACCAAAGAATCAGAGGTGGCAGATTAGCTGTTAAGGAGGGGGCGCTTAAAAATCAAGAAGTGGAAGGTGGAAGATCAGGTGAGTCGAGGTATACGAGTGCCTAAAGAGGTGAGACCTTAGTTTCGAATGGAAAACCGGATGAGTGATGGATATAGGAGCCTCAGGAAGGTGATTGTGAGTGACCGGAAATGATGGGGCGCGGTAGCGAAAATCGAGGTATTGTGTGCGCGGTGCTTACCGGATACGGGATACCTAACTATATACATGAGCGCTCAAGATCAGCCGGGCTTTCGACGGTCTTGATTTTGCCACTGGAGACAATGAGAGAAAGACAAGCACAGAAAGACACACAGACAGAAGGTGACAGAATGAGAGGAAGCGAAATGCAGAGGCTGAAAAGAGAGAGTGCACCTGCCAATTAACCATGCAGGGCTTAAAGTGTGACTGGACGGTCATGGACGGCATCCAGGCACTTATATTCAAAGCAGAACGCCTTCCTGCCACTTATTTGACCAGCACAGCCCGGAGAGCTATAGGGGCGTCCATGCAGGCACTTCTTTTTCATACTTCAAACACTGCATTTAACCTGAGTTTAAATATAAGCTTTCATTAAGTCTTTAACCTGTTCTTGATTATCCAGTAGTCCACGCCATCTTCAGTAGTTCCATACCCAACGACAAGCACAGCGTGGTTGACGGCTCCCGTACAGTTCACGTCAGATAGGACACCTGTTTTATAGTAGAAGAACGACGGTCGGCCGGCGAAAAAGGCACACGACAGTGTTCCACCATTGTCTAGGTGTTCCTTCATAGACTTTTCGTCGAATGATGGTACCGTAACGTAGCCCATGCACTTATAAAGCCACTGGTTTCCCACTGCGGTTGAACAATTCTGGTTCTAATATATACAAACACGGAAGATATATAGGCCTATGATGTGTTCACGTATGTATGTATTTATGTATTTATGTATGTATGTATGTATGTATGTATGTATGTATGTATGTATGTATGTATGTATGTATGTATGTATGTATGTATGTATGTATGTATGTATGTATGTATGTATGTATGTATGTATGTATGTATGTATGTATGTATGTATGTATGTATGTATGTATGTATGTATGTATGTATGTATGTATGTATGTATGTATGTATGTATGTATGTATGTATGTATGTATGTATGTATGTATGTATGTATGTATGTATGTTTGTTTGTATGTATGTATGTACACGTATGTACGTATGCACGTGTGTACGGTCCGTTGTTGCATGCCATTATTTATAAGGAAATGTAAATACGACCAGTTTTTGCGGGAAAACGGCGTTTATAAAATTAACACAGTAAAGAAATGTGCATACGCTTAGCCTCGACCAAATGATTTCGACCAAATGATTTCGACCAAATGATAGGATACCGCTAACCGCATGGGCGTCCGCAGGAATTTTTCTAGGGGGGCGCAAACTTTTAAATAATTGTCACCTGGTCTAAATTTCATTGGTCGCAGTTTGAATTTCCATATTAACACGAGAGAATCCTATAGCGGTATAGCCTACCTATACGTTGTGCGCCCAAAGAAAGATAATATAGGTTCAACTTGTACAACGAAAATTGAAAATCACGTTGTAACAATCACAACCAAATAATCTAAAATTTATGTGCAACTATGCGAAAATCCAGGGGGGCGCACTTGCGCCCCCTTGCGCCCCGCTGCGGACGCCCATGGCTAACCGGGCTAGTAACTAATTGCCACTAATTGCCAGTAGTTTACCTTATACTTTAAGGGGTAGAAATCGCTCGAGGCAATTCCTCCTTTTTCTTTTGTACAGGTATAAGAGCCGATCATCCATCCTCCACCACACGAGTAACAACCTGCATTCAAGAACATCGGTCGGAAGATTGGGTTACAATAGTCAATTCTTGTAGGAACGAATGAATAATAATAATAATAGTAATAATTATAATAATAATAATAATAAGCATAATTTTTGTAAATCCCGAGGGATCCTAGGTACCTCGGGTAAAATAATAATAATAATAATAATAAAAATAATTATAATAAAAAAAAAATATAAAAAAAAAATAATAATAATAATAATTATTATTATTATTATTATTATAATAACAATTTTAAAAAAAATTATAATAATAATAATAATAATAACAATTATTATTAACGTATTATTATTATTATTATTATTATTATCATTATTATTATTATTATTATTACTACTACTATTATTACTATTGTTATCATTAGGGCTGTTGATTTAATCGCGTTAACGCGTGCGATTAACGCGTTCAAAAATTTTGCGATTTAAAATTTTAACGCACTAATCGTGGGATGCAGATTCTCTTAAGTTTGTACAAGAACTAGGACGAAAGATTTCAGCATGATGATTATGATCAGGATGATGATTAAGATCATGATGATTATGATCACCAAGAAGGTGGTGGTATTGGGGTTGTGGTAAATGCGGTGGGGGTGGTAGTGTTGGTAGTGGTCACAATGGTGGGGGGCCCGGTAGAGTAATGGTTAACACGCTGGCCAAGAGTGCGAGAGGTAGCAGGTTCGAGCCTCCGTTTGGCGGATTTGATTTGTATATGCTGCTATTAGCGCCATTGTAATTGCAAAGCTGTCTGCTCAGTTGGTACAGTTAAGTTTAATAATAAGATTACCGCATAACTTGTAGGCCTAGGCCTAAATGTAAAACGCAGTGCGTCTTGCAGGCGTTTCAATAAAGAAAAGATATTATTATTATTATATTATTATTATTATATTATTATTATTATTATGATAATGATTATGACCATGGTGATAGTGGTGGTGACGGTGGCGGTGGTGCTCGTTATGGAAATGGTCAGAATGATCATGATTACTATCATTATGATGTTGGTGGTAGGGGTGGTGGCGGCGGCGACGACGGTTTGTGGTGGTGTATACTCATGGGCGGAGATTATCAGAGGCTAGGGGAGCTAAGCCCCCCCCAAGAAGACCCAAATTCAGCTTTTTTACCATGAAAATGATATCTTTTTCTGGGCTTAGCCCCCCGCCTAAGAAGGCATTAGCTCCTCCAAGAGCGGAAACCAAACTCCGCCCATGTGTATACTTTAGCCATATAGGCTAGCGATTGTCTACATTGACTAATTGAACACCAGAAATTAATTATTAATTAATTACCGTATTTTGCGCTGTTGCAACAGTCGCTCAGTTGTTGTACGGACAATTCTACGAGTGGACCGCCAAAGGATTTAAACAGTTGATATTCCATGGCTCCGCACGCCGAATACGCCCAGCAATTACCACAGCTGCCCTGTAAGTGATGCAGCAGTCCATTAGAGACTTGTTTAAACAAGAGTCCATCGACGGATTAATTATCCAAACAATTAACTCTCCACGATGTGGCAGTAATAGCAGTTGCAGTAGTGGTATTAGTGCGGTGGTAGAACTGAAAGCAGGGGTGGCAGCTATTGGCAAAACTGATAATTATAAGTCCAACTTTAGGGTGTACTATACACTGCTAGGGGCCGTCCATAAAGTACGTCACGCTCCAGAGGGGGAGGGGATGTAAGAAAGTGTGACAACGATAACGATTATGTCGATGATGAAGATGATGAAGATGATAACGATTACGATGATGGCGATGATGACGATGATGATAACGATGATGACTACGATAACGATGATGATGATGATGATGATGACGACGATGATGACGATGATGATAACGATAACGATGATGATGACCACGATAACGATGATGACGATGTCGATGATGACGATGACGACGATGATAACGACGAAAAATGACGATTTATAATTAAGATGAACCTGGTCCTTGACGGGGGAAACGCCACCGGTCTCGGCATAATTGAGATACATTGTCGCCGACAGACGTGGGAAAACAGATGATGACTCTCGTTGGTGGCTTGATGACACAATGGGTGGCGACCTATATCCAAATCTATTTGCTTTCTCTTCTTCAGTCTAAATGATGATGACCACAAAGCAAAGTGAGTTGCATTGTATTGCATTGTATTGCATTGTATTGCATTGCATTGTATTGTATTGCATTGCATTGCATTGCGTTGTATTGTATTGCAAAGTGAGTTGCATTGTATTGTATTGTATTGCATTGCATTGTATTGTATTGCAAAGTGAGTTGCATTGTATTGTATTGTATTTTTTGCATTGTATTGTATTGTATTGTATTGTATTGTATTGTATACCTATGCATTCATATAGCGTTTCTCACAGCGTCCACCAGTCAGAGGCGCTCCCAGATCAAAAGACCCAGAAAACGAAAGCGGTTTTGAGACGACGCAAGGGCGCGAGTTGCAAGAAGTTTAATACATAATAATTACATATAATATGCGTAGAATAGATACACACATGCATACTGAAATAAATGAATAAATAAATATATATACACACAATGCACAAGATACATACACGCATACACATACATACACACCTACATGCCTACCTACGTGCACGCATGCACGCAAATTTGAAAATATACATACACACATACACATACATAGTAGGCTATAGTGAAACATGAAACGTAATATGAAATTATACATGTAGACGATGGAATCAAATGTCGCAACGATGGATTGCATTGTATTGTATCTACAAAATTATATAGCGCCTCTCACAGTGTAGCCTACACCAATCAGAGGTGCTCCCAGTGCGTTAGACAACTAGTTTAATATTCAATAATTAATCAATATACGCCCATAACATGTAGTTATGATAAGCAATGGAGCAAAAGCCAATGCGAGTTGATAACAAAAAGAGGACACGAATAAGTCGAGTAAGTAATGACAATTAAGTCTATAGTAGGCAAAAGAAAGGTCGGGTAGGATAAGACAAGAAGAAAGAAGGGAGACAATGGGCAATAAGTTATCTGGCAGTGCGTGGCTTTTTTAAAAGAAATTTGTAGAACTGCACAAACAGGAAGTTTTTTGTGCGGCTTTTTTGGCGAAAATTTCTCGTCGTTTCTGCGTAAGCTGAAACTGAGGTTAGTTAGTCTATAATACGAACCCAATCAGACATTGCATTATGACCCAGTTCGAATTCCCTTCCTCCTGATGATCCATACTCCCTTCTTGAGTTATAGCCGTCGATTATCTTGCAAGTATTTTCCCACATTCGACGCCTGCAGTCATAGAATACACGAGCAGCTTCAAAGTATCGTTCTACTTCTCGTTTTGCCTCATCAATATAGCAAAGTATACGTCAAAATGGATCCCACTTACATCCGATTAAATGCAATATGCTCATGGGTGGAGACTTAGGGGGACATGGGGGAACGGTCCCCTCAATGAATTTTGGTCGCAAAAAGTGGAAAATGTTATCGGCGACTCAGCCATTCGTCAGCCCAAAATCTCGCGTCCTTCCTTCTACGCCATTCGTTCGCCCCTCCCCCAAGTCTCCGCCCATGAACATGCTGCAAAACCGTGAAGATTAAGACCAGTTCCCCCTACACGGTCGGTATTGCGGGGCATGGGACTTTTCAATGTCTAGACAACGGCTCGGATGTTTTATCGGCTGTGACTTGACGACGCGAGAGGGCGACTTGTTACGTATAGGGTCGTTCAATGCCATCTTTAGTCTGTTAGGTAACAACACGTGGACTCGTGGTTTCATGGCTATGCGAAGTTGCATAGTAGATAATAGATTCTTGATCATAATAAAATAATTATAATGAAATGATTTGTATATATTAGGCTATATGTATATTTCTGATTGACCTCAATTTGTATTAATTTGGTCGAGCAGCTATTGACTTGTATGTACACCCGCTATTAGTAGAGTGACAGTGACAGTTTGACAAAATGACAGTGACTCTCGGGGTTTCACGCATTGGGAGCGCTTCTGAAAGACTACTGCTGCAAGAAGCGCTTTATAAGTTGTCAGATACAATACAATACAATCCTGACCAAAATACATATTGATAAAATAATGAATGAGAATCGATCGGTGGCGCTACTGAAATGATTACGGTACTATATAGCCTATCCATGCATCGCTAGTTCGTAACCCCAAATGGTGAGGTTCACATATTCTAGCAAGTCACATTGCACTTTGAACTGCTCTTTGGGCTGAGGGATGATTAAGCTTTGACTGTCGGTGTTGATCATAAGGATAACTGCATGGGTTTTCGTTTCAACCCGTTGATAACAGTTAGTTTATTATTTTATTAATATGTATTTTGGTCAGGATTGTATATTGTATTGTAGCCTATCTGACAACTTATAAAGTGCTTCTTGCAGCAGTAGTCTTTCAGTCTAGGTTTCATTTAATTGTTTTCAACAGCAGGGCCGGATTAAGGCATGTTCAACATGTTCGGCCGAACAGGGGCCTCCACACTTTAGGGGGCCCCACAAATGTGTAAAACAATTGAGCAAATTTCGGCCACACGACTATTTTTCCAAATATTTCGGCAGATGACTAAAAAAAAGGTCATCAACTTTTTGGCGGATGAAATGGTATGATTTTCCCGAAAAATTTGACAAATTTTCCGCAAAAAATATTCCCGAACAGGGCCCCACAAAAATTTCCGAACAGGGCCCCGACATTGCTTAATCCGGCCCTGTTCAATAGAAGTTTATGGATCTTAAATTATATTCACTCGGAATGGGCTCCGATTGCGCTGCGCTTACTAACTCTAAATAATAATTTGCCTGCTTTCTACCTGCTGCTCAAAACCTTTCTCTTTAGCCGTGGCTGCAGGGAGGGGAGCGCCGCTGGAGTAGTCTTCTTGAAGGGCGCTATATAAGTTTTCGGAACGAATGAATGGATCTGCCAGTCAAAATAAGAGTTCTATGAGAAGTCCTATACCTGAAGCAATGTTTACTGCAGGTTGGGTAGGACTTGTTTTGACAGGTTGTGTAATTCTTCCAGTCGCTGTCGTATATCCTATTACAACCTGAACATGGCGGACAATCCTTCAAATCGATCGAATACGTGTAGCAGACGCAGACGACCAAAGCCAAAGCCAGACGTAGAAGATTCATCGTATGACTATAATGATGAAATGAAAATTAATTATTATTCCATATCTGCGTACGCGTTCAAAACTTGTCATTGTGAACATTTCTTCTAACTTTGGTGTACGGGCCATTGCTCATAGGCTGATTGCTCATAGGCTGATTGCTCATAGGCTTATTGCTCATATGGCTCATTGCTCATAGGGTCTATTGCTCATAGGTCTTTTTGCTTATATGGCTCATAGGGTTTTTTGCTCATAGGTCTTTTTGCTCATATGGCTCATTGGTCATAGGGTGTATTGGTCATAATAAAATAGGCTACAAGTTAAATTAGTCGAATGAAGGTACAGAAACGAAAACACTGATTGAAAATATATAGAACCATTTATTTATCTTCACAAGTTTTTTCAGTGCCAGTGATTGTATTAGTCTACCAACGCTAATTGTCCCTAATTGATAAGCACAAACTAAGGCGTGAAGACGGTCACCCATATCGCCAATGGTATATTTGTTTTAAACATAGGCCAAAGTTCATTGATTTTAGGCATATGACCGATGAGCCTATGAGCAATCAGCCTGTGAGCAATAAGCCTATGAGCAATGGTCCTAGAGCCCTAATTTTTACGCCTCTGAATAGGGTTCTTGAAGGGGCGCTAGCAAATGAATGAATGAATGAATGAATGATTGGTTAATTGATTGATTGAATAGATGAATGGATGAATGATTGATTGAATGAATGAATGATTGGTTGGTTGAATGAATGAATGAAACATTGCTCTGTTTAGCCCGTCTCAAATCAATGTTATCATTAACAACAATACGATAATTATGAGGATGATGATGTGCGCTTCTGCCTTTAATCATTATTTAGAAGCTTCTATTATACTTGTATAATGGCGCTTTAGTTGCTTATTGAGTGTTGCTCAAGTTCTTCTCTTCGGCTTTTCCCCGTTCCTCCTCCATCCTTTCCGGTGATTCGCCATCACCTTCCTCAGGCTCCTTTGTCCATCACTTCCATTCGAAATTAAAGTCTTGCCTCTTTAGACACTCTTTCCCTGACTCACCTAATCTTTTTTCATCCAGTTATCGACCTCAATGCTACCCACCTTAACAGCTACCATGCCACCTCTGATTCGGTTTTTCGGATTAGTCCTATATTTTTGGAAACCCTTCTGACTTGGTAGATTAGGCCTACTGATACCTTGTACTTAAAAAACCTGTATGAGAGATTTTTTATGTCCCGAATGAAGCTTAAATGCACGTGAATAGAACATAAACAAGCATTGAAGAACATGTAAAACTGCTTAATAAAAAGCACATTCAGAAAATAGTGTGCCTACTCATAAATTCGACGACTAGATCTATAATCGGAACAGAACCGAATATAATATTATACGCAAACTCTCAGTTACTCACTGTTGAAGTTTATGGTTGTTGTGCTCCATTTAGTCGACTGTGACTGTTTTTATTAGAATCAACGCTTGTAGATTTCGTGCAAGGTTTACGATTGAACAGCTATAATTAATTGATCGTTACGTCCACATGAATTTATTTAAAAAAATATTGTCCTCGTGGCAAATTGTAGCGATGTTTATTACAGATTATTCAACACTGTGCGCGCCTACTCTGGTACAGCTGGTGCGCGTGCTGTCGTCATTACATGCACGATGTTTATGCTTCTTAAAAGTTTCCTGCTTGACTCTGACAATTATAAATGTTTCCTTAAAAATTATACCAACGATAAATATTAGTGAATCGATAATGTTGACGTCGATAATTGCGTGAGAAAGAACGACTGCATGCGTGGGCTTTATAACAATGCAGCGTGTGACATTTGTTGTCGTTGCTGCTGTTGTTATTATTATTATAATTATTTATTATCATTATCATCATTTTTATTATTTGTACTATAAATAGGCCTATTGTTATAACAATTATTATCATTATTATTATTAGTATATGTTTCGCACCCCACTTCCAAGTGGATCATTGTCCAATGTCCAAGCCCCCAGATATTTTCCCACAATTCTCACACTGTTGACACATTCACTGAGTATTGATGAGAGTGGTTGCAGTGTGCGATACCGTAGAAAACATTGGAAGGTCAAGACATGCTGAGAGGTATACCGGTATAATGGGCATATCTTTATCGAAGAAGATGCTGAATAGGGGGGGGGCGGAAGCAGTTTCAGTAGAGCAGCCTTCCTGATGAGCACGGTAGGTTCATTGGTAAGATCGAGTGAAATTTGGAGATGAAATATGATATTTTTATGTGCTTTAAAATGGATCAGAAAGCAAGGTTCCCTTGGAATTGGATGATCATCGTTTTAGAAACAGTAACTAAAAGCTACACACATCCTTAGCTTTTCTGCTTGAATGTAGAGGCCTATATGACCTAAAATCATTGTTTCGTATGATAAATCAAATATCTAAGGAATTATCACAACGCGATAATTTTAGTGTAGCCTAAGCTTCGGATAGAAATACTTTCTATCCGAATTATTGTGCTTATAGTACGATTCACGTCATTCGCATCAAAGTAGCATTATACTTTAATGTGCAGCCCTTAGATCAAAGCCTACTTCAAACATGACACACGTCCACTATAATAATATATTGATTCAATTTAAGTGCTCACTGCAACGATATTGTCACTGATTAACGCTTCACAAAAGGGCAATGAGCAATAAAACAAGGCCATCTGCTGCCGTCTTGTGCAAATGACCTTTTCGCAGCTACAAACATCAATTCAACACACAACACTATGGTCGTTGACCCACAATTTTTTATTGTCACAGTCTACAGGGAAAGCGCTTATATTTATATTCAAATAGTAAAATGTATGAGGGACTACAGCGTCTGTAGTTTCTCTGCCTCTGTCCAATAGGCCTATAAAATTTCAGCCTCTTAAAAAATTGACCCACAAAAAGACAAAATAGATCTATAAGCTAACGAAGCGGTGAGAGTTGGCACAGAATTATCGATTTGCTTCTTTAAAAAATACACAGGTGTATAAGCTTACACGTTTATGAAGATGCTACATGCCTAACTGAGACTAACTATATTATATATTAATACACTAGTTCTATATATAAGCAAACGCGTAGGCCTAATTTGTTTTTCTGTCAATATATAACTAAATAGAAGCCTAGCGAATGGGCTCAGCACGCGTAGCTGAAATACAAGGTGTAGGCTACTGCGCTTGACTTTCAAGTGACGCTTTATAGCCCTAATCTCTCAGTGTAAGCCACGATTACTATTAGGCCTATACAGTGGTGTAGTGGGGGGAACGCGGGGGAACGCCGTTCCCCCACTTTTTTCCAGGGATAATGGAATATTAATAATAATAATACTACTAATAATATTATTATAAAGAGCGTACCACCACTTCATTTTTAGGACTACACTACTGGGCCTATAATTATACGATATCGGTAGCTAGAAAAGCGCATAGCTGAAGTGGCAAGAACTATGTAATATCCTGACGTGATTTCACGTTGTAGCCTACCTAGACAAAATTCACAAATTTCTTCCCTTTTTAGGACTCGAAACCGTGCTACATGTACGTGTTCCATCTGCAATGCATTCATCACTTCATCACTCAAAATTTCGCCAATCGCTCCATTGCCTTAGCTGTCTCGTCTCTTTGTAGCAATCTCACCACACCCCAATTTTAAGACAAATAGCCTATCTGATTCACCGAACTCACTCACCCAAGTCTCACCTCCTTAAATCTCTCCGCAGGTCTTTCACTCAAAACTGAAAACACTGTTTACTCACAAAATCGTATTCTGATTCCTCCTCTTCTCATCACTTCCATCGCCATTTCAACTCCAAACATCACCCACCTAAGCCGTCCGTTTGCTTGTCTGCCTGCCTGACTCTCCGGATCTCGACCATCTGCCTATCGATTTTGTTTTGATTAAGCGCTTGTGAATAAGTTGGTTCCCGCGACTTCGCTTTTGTGGGCGCTGTAGCCTATAAATCTCGAGAATACCAATACGATTACGATGCAGATGTGCTCGATACTATAATAGGCAACAGACTCTCAAGAAAGGTGACCTCGCTACACCGAATTTGACGACATAGTGACTAAAAAAAGTCCCTACCTTTTCTGGACAACTGACCAGGTCTTTTGTATAGGCCTATAGATGGATTGTAACATGCGCACGCCGGAGATTATTTTGTCTGACGTCGATTCACAGCTGAGTTAAATGGTGCTAGTCTAGCATATTTGGTAGACTATTCTTTGTCTAATACGTCGAGTGCAAAAACGTAAATGCACTTCGTTCTAAGACAAAATAATTTACTTGTTCTATGTGATCCGCAGTTTGTTTTTATGTGACAAAAGCGAATGGCTAGCTGGGCTGTATGCCTAGCTATACAGTTTTAAAAGTGTGTTTGCATCATGAAAAGGTCATTCGATCTAAGTATCAGGCCAACGGTTGGCTGGTTTTTATCAATATTGCTTTTTTCGGAAACGCTTAGATCTGTAGATGAGTCTCAAACGTGTCATTATGTTGAAGCAGGCCTGCGTCACTATGAATGTATGAAAAGTGCAAACGGTATCAGGAGAAATATTGCCTTAACAGCATTTTTACTTTATTGCCATGCAAAAACTCGTTTGTCTTAAGAATAGACGTAACGTTTAGGCTATTGTTTGGTCCATTTGCTAGTCCATTTTTGATATATAGAAGTCACACTAAATAGTGGCATAGCGTTACAATAAATAATTCATAAGCTTACACAGTGCACATAGGCATCCACTTAAGCGCATTGATTATGGCCATCGCAAATTTTTTTATTGAAGACATTTAAAATTGACATTGTTGAAGAGAAAAACTGTAAACTAGCATCGACATTGTATAATGGTCTATATAAAATTATGCAACACGTGTAACTGAGGTGCTGAAATTGTATAATCTGCAATTGTAATGTTCAATTTAGCCACAAAAGTCATTCAATTTGTCAATTCATTTCCGAATTGTTCATGCACAAAACCCTAACACACCTATAATTACAAGGCTTCATACTTCATTTGTGGAACGCGGTGGTTTAGTGGGCATTTTCATTTAATTGCAGCCGGAGGGAGGGTTGTAGGTTCGAATCCACCTCAAGTCGCTTTGTAGGAACCTTAAGCAAGCCCTTCGCTCGCAACTGCTTAGCGCTTCTGCGTGAAATTTCGATACAATGAGTACACGAGCTGTAGTCGGGAGCGCTTCCGAGTAGGTATCTTGAAGGGGCGCTGTAACAAGTGCGCATACAAACATACAAACAAGTACAATGGCCAACGAACTAAACTTAGCTAAAGTAGCCTATTCCGCGCTTCACGATGATTAGGCGAGAATCGAATTTCTAAATTATTTTGCTATTTACAATTACAAACTTTTAAAAGAAACGTTAA
>OX243826.1:14128284-14160784 GCA_945859605.1 Lumbricus rubellus | reverse complement strand
GGCCAAAAAGCTGATGACTTTTATGGGACCTTGGGGGCTTAACCCCTAGCCTCTGATAAACTCCGCCCATGCATAATTATGCCTACGTATTTTTGTATTTTGATGATAGGACCAGGACTGTTTAATCCCAGAGGAAAGCGAGCAGCGTTACGTGTGCGATGGCTATAAGAGGATAAAGTCACTCGACGAATCAGCCCTGATGCAAAGCCTGCTGACCGTGGGACCCATTTCCTGCTGCATGTATGCCAGTCCATTGTCCTTTATAATGTACAAAAGCGGGGTCTATTCTGACGTCCTGAGTACTCGCGGAAACAAAATCAACCACGCTGTGCTCATCACCGGATGCGGAACTACGTCAGATGGTCTTGACTACTGGATCGTCAAGAACAGGTTCAGAATTTTAGAGTAGCCTATCACCCACCTTTCATATATACACTGTGTCCCAATAAATCGAGACCCTTTTTATAATGTGAATAAAACAGGCAAATCTTAATCGATTTTCAAAATTTTAAAACTGTTTTTATCCTGAGATAATTATCTTAAACTGATTCAAATTTGAAGTTTTTGGCATAAATATTGACGTCACAATTACGTCATTTGCATCAGAGAATTCATATGTTAAGTACCGAACACAACTTTTTCGGTATACTTGTAAGATACCTGGTAATTATCTCAGGATAAAAACAGTTTTAAAATTTTGAAAATCGATTAAGATTTGCTTGTTTTATTGACATTATAAAAAAGGGGTCTCGATTTATTGGGACACAGCGTACATGTACCGTCTTTTCTTATACACGCTCGCCAATTCTGTTGTGTCCGGCAGGCTGTAATAATAGGCTATAGCCTATAATTGTGTTCGTGTATTTCTCTGTGCCTTTCTGTTTGTCTGTCTCTGTCTCTGTGTGTGTTTGTCTGTGTCTTTCACTATTTCTGTGTATCCAATGAGGAGTTATTTCCCTCGCGGTGGCGCTATAATATTTTACTACTGTAAATGCTGAAGTTCAGACTGTCTGCGACCCTGCGTGCCTTTACTAATAACAGACACGTGTACGTAAATTAAGGTGTTTAAATTTCATCGCATTCAGAAGCAGCCTGATTACTAATAAAAGGTCGTGATTAGTCCATTTCAGAGACGGAAAATAACAGCGCTTCGCATAGGCCTAATAATTAGGCTATAGCCAGGTCCAAAAAGTTACCTACAGCTTCACTTAGCCTAAATTGCAACACAGTGGACCTATAGTGTAGTTCTTTAAAGGAAAACTGTTTTCGGTAGGCCTACTTTAAAGCTAGTTCTTGGTGCAACATTCATAAGCCTAGGCCTACAGCCCTACATAGCAAATAGGTTTTAGAATTTCAGGAACAATTTCCTCGAGTATTTTTGCTCATTTCTACCCCTAAAATGGCGGAATTTTGAAGCTAGGCTATGTGGTGAGTAGCCTATGCCTCTAATATGAAATATGATGCATAGATCTATGACCCATAAACACTACGCCACTACTCTTACTCTGACAATGCCAGTCCCAGGTCAGGAGGAAGGAGGAGGGGCGGCACTAATCATACTTGAAATGGCATTGTGTCGTTAAACAGCCACATGTGAGGCTCGTCGTTGCCTTGGAGCCGGAAAGTTCGAGGTTCGAATCCACTTCGCAAGTCCTTCACTCATAATTGCTCAGCGCTTCGGCGTGAAACTCCGATGCAGTGTCCGCTCTGCATTCGGGAGCGCCTTTGAGTAGTGAGAGCTTGAAGGTGCGGTATAACAAGTGCACATAGGCCTACAAACAAACAAACAAACACAACAAAAACATGGTGTTAGAATTTCTTAAAATTCCTTATTACATGCCCCATGCGTCAATGAGGATCTAGAATTATGTTGTGTATTTTTTGCAGCTGGGGAAATGATTGGGGAGAAAAAGGTTTCTTTCGACTGGTTCGAGACTTCAATCTCTGCGATATCGCTCACTACTGCTACTATCCGACCAACTGCACCATTGCCGTCTAGCGAATGAACCGAGAACTTAACGACAACCAATAATAATAATTATGGAGACAAACTCACGTATTCTTATCGATTACCAATAATAATGACGAGGAACGTACCGTATTCGTAATGAGTTGTTAGGAATGAATATTTTACATCGGGTGAGAAAAGGAATAGCCCAGTTTTCGGTTATGAACTTATGGCCTATTAGCCGTTTCTATAGATCTAAGGTAGGCCTATTATAGGCCATGGACTCTCTATCGGGCTAGAAATTTAGCAATTAAAAACATCACAATCTTAACAAAAATAAGAATATGCAATTTATATAAATTCATATAATTTCGACGGGAAGTCGCATAAAAAAATTCAAACTGTCCCCTCCCGATGCGTTAATGCTTGAATATGTCCTTACACATCGTGTAGCGTAACTCAGTTTATAGCACATGAGTTCGAGCTGCAGAACTGATGTAGAGCCTACTAATTGCTCGTGCGAATCAATATTTGTGTTCTTAAAAACAAAATTTTCGGCTAATTAGTTCGTGAAAAGTGTTCCGTTTCTGCTGGGGTCTTGGTTAATAATGATTAATAATAATATGCAGGTATGAATGTATGTAGCCTACGTATGTAGGCATATGCATGAAGGTATGCAAGTGTGTAGACCTATTTATGCATAGGCTACAAATGCACATGGAAGTAGGTCTATGCAATGAGCGCTGTTCACTAATGAATCAGACTTGCAATCCTACGAAAATCCATTAGACATAATTATAAATTAATGGATTGCAGTTTGAGTAAATATTTGTCTAAGGAATATTAATTAGACCTGCACAAACTTTCGTTATAAATCAAGCATTGCAGCGCAAATGCATCAATTTGACTCCGTCACTGGTTGCACTCTGTCAGTGCCAGTCCCAAGCCTGGATAAAGAAGGAGGGCATCGCTAATGATCTTTGTTATCACACAGTGACGTTAGGCTGAAACTGCCAACCTACAAATGCATCGAAAATATAAACAAATGCTTTGCAGATTCAGCGACTATTGAACAGAGTATCGACCGAATGGATGTCCTACTCAATTACGGTTTGATTTAGTCAACAGCGCTCACTGCATAGAGTCATAGACCTAGCCTATATACTTCCAATGAATGAATGAATGAATGAATGAATGAACGAGAAATTGTTCAAATTTAGAACCCAAATAAGCTACTCGTATGCGTTCAATACACTTATCACGATGCTAGCAATGATTACTCGGGCCCACGATTCAAAAATCCTGCTACTAATAAAAGTATGGGCTGAAGTATTTTACAGCATTGGACGAAAGTGGCCTAGAAATTGTAGTAGAAATGACCAGCCATCTTCAATTTTCTATGACCAGCGGTGAATTAGTAAATTCTGAGAAGAACAAACCTAGGGTTACCATGCGTCCGGGTTTCCCCGGACATGTCCTCTTTTTTGGCCTCTGTCCGGGGCGTCCGGACTGCTTACGAGAAATATGGCTTTTGTCCGGGTTTTTCTCCGCCCGTCCCTGATCGATCGATACTATTCCGTTCCGTGAACTAAAGGCGCGTTCCAGGAATATTTAGGTCAATTATATGGGTACGATATTGGACTTCCGGTTCCTGAGGCGGTTTTTTCAAACGCATAAATATAACGCTAGGTAGGCCTACACTGTACAATGTACATAATGATAATGGTAAATAAAAATATAATAATTAATATATTCAAATTCACGAAAAAATTGGAAAAAACCAAAATGTGAGTATTTACAGACAACTGAAAACCCAAAGCACAGGTTTTCTCAGCAGTCAGCCTAACTTGTTGAAGGCCATCAGTTTTTGGGCTGAGCCCCAAGCTCAGTCTATGGTAAGTAAGTAAGTGCGTAAGTATGAAATTCACTCTGTTGTTTCTGTGTACAGTCAGTGACAGTAATGTAATGTGTACTGAACTGAAGTACTGAACACTGACTCAATAAATCATGTACAATAAGAACAATATTTTGTGTAGTTTAATGTTACCTTTGTTGTACAACACTTGACATTGGTTTAGCATTATATATGAAGCTAGGAGCGCGCTACGAGATGGTAACCGGATGAACATTTTGTGTGTCCTCTTTTTCATCTGAACACTTATGGTAACCCTAAACAAACCCGCGATCTTAATCTAAACTAGAGGATGCAGTCTTATAGGTAGCTCCTATTAAGTGCTACATCTACATTCTACAGTGGTCACCACTTCCTTTCCACAGCATTCTGTCGATAGGCTCAAGTGCTCAAACGTCTGATCTTTTTCATCAAAGTTTACGGCCAATAACTTTTTTTATAACCATGACGTTAGTGGGTAGGCCTATACGTTGAGACCGTGATACGTTCAATTCCTTTGCCCTGGGGTGTTGGCCTAATAACTGCAGGTCAGCAGTTCCTAGAATTACTGTTGCAGGCATAGTCCACTTGTACATTTTCCAGAACTCAGTCCTCTTGGTTACATTGAATCTATCTCGGTAGAGATCAATATCCGCCCCTGCACGTTTGAATAGTTGAATGCCCACAACGCTATAACTGTAAAAGAACCCAACCCCGTGTCTTGACCGTCTCATCTCGAGATTTTTGCAACATCTCTGAAGGCGTGGATTAGGTCAATTTCGTCCGAAGAAAGAAGACCTTAATTCTTCGCCAGCGGGTGTTTACTGTTTACGTCTATAATATCTTATGCTGCATATATATAAACCCTATCTAAAGCGGCACTGCTTTGAATGCTGTGTAAATAGACGTGGGACACTTCAAACGCAGCGGCCGTCTGTTGCGTCCTATCTCTAATGGAGCAGTTAAATGTCGCCACTCTGACTTTTACGACTCTGAACAACGTACATGTATATATATAGCAAGTGGCTTTATGGCAGATGTTGTAGAGTTGTAGGTCATGTTTGCCATGCGTACGTTCCTCTTGTCCCTAAAAACCCCGCTCGGTGCAGCTCGACTGGGGGTGATCGGTGTCAAGCGCCGTCCAAGTAGACCCACCACGCAACTCGATGCATCTTATGTCTGCGATGATATGATAGAGCAGACAGCGTCCAAACACCGCCACCTTTCTAATCTTAACTGCAAACACGTATACACTGGCTTTTAACTCTTCACGTGCTATAAATAAAAGAGCGCGAATACAAGCCATACATATAATATATATATATATTAAACTCAGCCACTGTTCGCACTCTGCCGGTGCCAGTCCCAAGTGTTATAAAGAAGGAGGGTGACACTAATCATCTTCGATATGAAACAGTGTCGTTAAACAGCTGCAAGCCAAAGTTATACATTTACATGTCGGCCTAAGCATTTGTACATTGTATGCAAGTCATATATATATAATTATATAAATAGGTCAGTGCCTCCCGTACATAAATTAAATGCTATTTAGACGACGCATAAAAGTCCGAAGAGAGACTTCAAAGTAGCAACCGCTTCGAATGGTAACTGGCGCTTGTCGTGCTTGGCACTGCTGTGACAGCGTTGCTCACGCCTCTTGATGGATTTGTTCTTATCGAGGTTTTTATATATATATATATATATATATATATATATGTAAATTATTTATATATATAGATTATGTAAGTAAGTAAGTAAGTAAGTAAGTAAGTATAAGTATTGCCTAAGTAAGGCCTATATATTATATAATATATATAAATTATATATACAGTTATACACAGCCTCCGCCGCTGCTCTATTAAATTTCAGATGAAAGAAGAGAATTTGCTTACTGACTGCATAAGTGGGACTCTGCAGCGTAGGCTACTACTATAAAGACAAGTTAGACAACTCATTCTGGAGCTAATTCTTTCGACAAGAGCGTTTCAATTATGCAAGGGCATAGACCTATTCATGTTTGTAACCATCTAGTTTTGTACTACATAAATATTGTATAAGTTTTATATTATATATATTACATATAATTTTATATAATAACACAACAGACCATAATATTATATTCAACGCTTTAGTCTTAGTCAAAATCATGAACACATTAAAATGAGGTTAGAAGAAAATACAAATATCTCCATCTACGCATTCTGCAGGTCCATAATTATACGCAGTCAACTTCAAAGAAAAGTAGTGATGAAAAAACAATAGATCTAGCCCCCCGTAATCGTGCGATCGTCTATTGTTTTGAATTGGCCTAATCCATTGTGCAACTGCTATACAGTTTAAACAATGGATTAGATTAGGCCTAGATTTTAACACACAACACCGATTCACTACATCTCTTACACAACAATATAGAAAAACAAATTGTCCTGGAGAAGTTCCTTGAAGAGCGCTATAAAAAATTTGCAGATCTACACAATGCATAGAACATAGACAATAATATTATACTATACTCAGCTGCAATAAAAGTTGACGAACTCCTCTCACCTTAACTTAGCAATTACATACTTAAATACGTAAAATTCATAGCAGTAGAATCATGCCGTACAGAAACTTCAACGCTTATTTATAACAACAATAAAAGAGAATGCAAAATAACTTAATTATATGACGCTGTCCGTGGACCAATTCATATAGCGCCAGTTTAAAAGCTAATGAACAGGCGTGCACGATGCGAAACTCTCTGTCATGGCGGCGTACGTCACGTGATCGCTGTCCTCGTTCGGATCCAATCCGCTGTCGATGCACGAATCAGAGCAATCGCTGTAGTCGTAGAGATCACCAGCCACATGTGCTGCGTCGGAATTCAATGCCATTTCTCGCATCTGCAAACAAAACGGTTCCATCTGGTATTGAATGATTAATACAATACAATACAATACAATACAATACAATACAATGCAATACAATACAATACAATACACCACGATACAGCACTATACAATACAATGCGATACATTACAAAACCATGCCACTGTTAATGATATTTATTTCCGGAGCCCATCCATAATTTTATGGCCTATTTTATTATTATTTTTATTTCGCATTTGCTATAGCGCCTTTTCAAGCTCACTACTCAGAGGCGCTCCCGTCTAAAACGCGGACACTGCATCGGAGTTTAACGTGAGCAAATGCGATTTAAGGACTTGCTCAAGTTCCCTGCGCGGCGGTCTTGAGGTGGATTTGAGCCTTGAACCCTCCGGATCCAAGGCATCAAACCCAACTCACCACTACACCACTGCGCCCCGCATAAGCCCATAGACTTACAATCACCATGCATGTTCGACTTATTCCTGATCAGTATACGGTCGGGTTTCAGAGTCAAAATTCAGAAAATTTGATGATTAAATATTCAGATATTGGCTTAAACATACGTAGAAACAAAAAAATGTAATCATGTATCAACCGAGTGTGTTGGCTTTATTCTTAACAATCATGGCAATCTGCTAGACTATTAGGCTATAGCCTACATCGAGTCCACTCGCCTAAAACTTCTAATTCTGAATAAACGTTGGGTATATTGGAAAGTTGTAAAGCAGTCTTATCGCGTTCCGCTTCATTGCAATCAATGGACTAATGTCAATAATATGGAATGGTACGGTTTTAACTTCATGTTTAACATGAAATATAGCCACTGACAATAATCTGAGTGGCCTTATGAAAACATTACTGCAGTTTTATGTATACGCTTATCTGTGTATTTTATGTATGTCTGCATGTCTGTCCTTTCTATATGGAAACGACAAACAAATTGAATTGAAAAAATGTAGGCCTATGTATGTATGTATGTATGTATGTATGTATGTATGTATGTATGTATGTATGTATGTATGTATGTATGTATGTATGTATGTATGTATGTATGTATGTATGTATGTATGTATGTATGTATGTATGTATGTATGTATGTATGTATGTATGTATGTATGTATGTATGTATGTATGTATGTATGTATGTATGTATGTATGTATGTATGTATGTATGTATGTATGTATGTATGTATGTATGTATGTATGTATGTATGTATTGTATGTATGTATGTATGTATGTATTGTATGTATGTATGTATGTATGCATGTATGTATGTATGTATGTATGTATGCATGTCTGTACGACGTATGTATAAAATTGTATATATGTTTGCATGCATGTATATATGAATGAATGAATGCATGTGCGCAGCTTCGTAAGTATTTCTATCTGCATCAATGCATGCATGTATCCGTGCGTTTGTATGTATCTATTCGTGTATGTATATGTATTCGTGTATTTTTTGTATGTGTACGTAATCTAGTGCATTCTAGTTCACTCTTCACAACACCGTTGCAATGATGACTATCTAACTATATCAAACAGATCTGAGAACAATAATAATAATTCAGTTCAGCCGTTCTGTTCAATAACAGCTGATTGATTTATAGTAGCGCATCATAAGTCAAGTGCAGCACTATAAACAATTAAACATGCGTAATAAAACACGACGTTTTATGTCTATGTTGTATGAACTGGTATATAATGCAATGCCGCTTAGGACTAGAAAACGGATAGAGAGAGTTTCTGAACACTCTGTATAAGTAAATGATATTGAAATGTTCATTTCCGACGCGTATAGGACAAGAGAAAAAGGTGTTCAGAATGCAGAAAGTTTCAAGTCCTTTTCGCTGTTCGCGTCAGAAAACAACTGAGGAAGAAATACACATCTTATAAAGATATGTAATTGTGCGCATATAGACCTATCTATGTATATATTTATTCATATATATTATATGTATGTATGACATACATTGTATGTGTGTATATATTTATATAATTATATATATATATATTATCGTTGTTGTTTAGCAATGCCGTGTAGTCACATGTGGTCGACACCTGAACCATGTCTGGTTTCCTCTCTGCAGGTCATCACTGTTTAGTGTTTACTGTGCAATGTGTGCATGTGTTTAGAGATGGGCGAAGAAGCACCGACGATTAACACAACCATGCAGTCTCTATCGCACGATGGTGTGATGTAATTATTATTACACGAAGATTTTTAGTGCGCTAGTTTTATAACAAAAAGAAACAGAGCAAGATTCGATACGACACAGTAACGAAAGAAACTCCGCGCTGAGCAAGGGAAGGGAAGGGAAAGGAAGGAAAGGGAAGGGAGATAATGTTTATATTCGGTTGTATTTCACCAACTCTTCCTGTGTTACGTTTATGATATTCCTGCAGTACCATACATACTGCAAGATATACATACTTGAAGCACGCCCTCTGCCTGTTCAAGTATACGGCTGCAGTACTTTGTATATAAGCTTACCGTATACGTAGGCTATGTTTATATGTTTATACATGTATGTTGTACGTGCAGCTGAAGTTCGTGAGAGGGCGCATGCGCATGATCGAACGTACATGTACCTAGGGAACCTTATAAATACAAGCTTAGATGAGAATGCCTGTATGTGTGTGTATGTGTGTGTATGTGTGCGTGTGTACGTGTAGGTGTGCGTGACTGCGTGTGCGTGTGTGTGCGTGTGTGTGTGTGTAGGTGTGTGTGGATGTGTGTCTGTGTGTGTCTGTGTGTGCGCCAATCACAGGACCTACGCTACGTATCGAGTTTGAAAGAGGATATATGAGTTGTTTTCATAACCTACGTGCTACGATGCAGGGAAAGAAAACTTTGAATAAATATAGGAAACGGGTCACGCCTTTGTACCTGCTCTTCGGTTATTGCTTTGGATAAAAAGATGGCAGCAATGAGGCTGGTGGTCGAAAACGATTACAGCGATGATAATCATTATTATTTTGATGAAGACAAAGAAGAACATGATGATGCTGCTGTTGATGGTGCATGATGATGATAATGATATTGCTGATGATCATGTTGGTGGTGATAATGGCGATGGTGCTAATTGATGATGATGATGACTATTGACAATGAAGATGATGATGAGATGATGACGACGACAACGATGACGATGATTATGATGATGATGATGATGATGATGATGATGATGATGATGATGATGATGATGATGATGATGATGATGATGATGATGATTTATGATGATGATGATGATGATGACGATGATGATGATGATGATGATGGTGATGATGATGATGATGATGATGATGATGATGATGACGATGATGATGATGATGATGATGATGACGATGATGATGATGATGATGCTGCTGACCTCGATCTCCTGCTGCATTTGGTTGAGTCGAGCGGCGGTTGGCTGCAGGAAGTCACACGACCTTGACACTGGAACGTGTCTGACGTCATGACTGGGTCTGACGAGTCGTCTGCCACCGACTGCAGCACGTGACCTCATCATCTCGTCACATGACAGTCGGCCTATTGACCCGTCCAACAGTTTCTGCCAACAGAGACAATGTTATGAAGATCGCAGTTGCAATATACATTGAACCATTAAGTATTGCTTCTGAATCCTGTTGACCTACGCTCGTGAATAAGCTGGCGCCCTGAATTTGGCTTTCGAGTTGCTCTTCAGAAATTTGGAGATTACGATTACTTTGTGAAAGCTTTCTTCCGGCAATACAATAGCTACATATGAGTTTATTTAATTCGTGCCATGTAAACATACGATTGCAAATACAATAAAGTATCAAAGCTACATAAATGCGTTGGTAAGAATAATATTTAATTGCAAGTTAAAAGAGCAATTCAATTTAGCTAAAATAGGGTATATTAGAAGCGTAGTAAATCATAGTTGTAGGTGCTGTGTAAGAAGGAATAATAAATATCTTCGTTTAATAGCTCAATCCGACACACCGCAGAATGATTACAAGTACAAGTTATACGAAATACGACCCACTATAATAGCACGACACGCATGTCGGCTTTATAGAGTGGGTTCGGCTTAACACTAATAGCCTAAGTGCTGGATCACTTCTGATTCGGCCAAGCGAGAAGTGGGAGGGGCTATCTTATTTTCAGTAGAACCCGAGTCAAGCAACGCAACAGCAAAGTGCCACTGGCAGCTAACAGAAAATTCAAATAAATTTTTGCCCTGAGCGAGGCTTGAACCCGGGTCGCGTGCATGACTCTCAGTTTATCGACCAGCGCCTCTCTCAACTGAGCTACGGACCCACCGAAAATCATAATAAAGATTGATGTTTTTCTAGGTGAAATACCTTGGTTGGTTGTCTGCTATGTTCAAGAGATTTCCTCGCTGTGCTGTTGTTTCCTCTCTCACTTCCGCTAACAATCAAGTTATTATGTTCGAGATCGACTTTCGAGGCAAACGGACAATCTCGATTGCTGCACATCTCGTGAGAACCGACGACAACAATTCGACTACTTCCGGCCGATTGTCTGCCGTCTTCCGCTTCCGGTTCTGTCCGTTCCGCACTGCTGGTTCCGGCTGCTGCAGCTGCTGCCAGTTCCGCTTCACTTGCTGCCTGCTTCTTTCTGCGTTTGGCACGACGCTGGCGTAGTAGAGACAAGAAAACAAAGAGACCGAGGAGCAGCATGATGAAGAAGAAAGCGACGAGCATTCCAACGACGATCATCATACGATCGTTGCTTCTCTTATCGTCCAGTTCCTGCTGAGCAAACGTCGACTGACCACCGCCTCCTTCCTGGCCGCTAGAGGCGCTGGTGTTAACACGGACGATGAGGTCACGCACGGAGAACAGTGAAGGTATCCCGCGATCTCGAACGACGACGACGAGATTGAAGAAACCGTGACCATGGTGACCGCGCCGCACGTCTCCGTTTGTTACTATGGCACCCGTTTCCTCGTCAACGCTGAACATGGCGTCGTCGTTGCCATGGGTGATGGCGTAGCTCACCTGTCCGTTGCGGCCGTCGTCAGGGTCCCAGGCGTCTACCCGGACGACGAGGCTTCCGTTGCGGGCGTTGCTCGCGATGTGAACGACGTTGTTTGTCTTGGATGGAAAGCGGATGACGGGCGGATTGTCGTTTTCGTCGTCAACATAAACACTGATGTTGACGCTGGAGCGGATGTGCGCGAACGGCTCAGAGTTCTGACCAACGATGAAGAAGCGAAAGGTTCTTGTCTCTTCGCGGTCCAGCTTCCGGGTTGTCGTCAAGGTCCCTGTGTCCGGATCGACGTGGAACGGCAGGCGGGGATCCGTGACACGGTAGAGGATCTGGTTGAAACGTTGAGTCCGGTCGTCGTCCGTGGCTCGAACGCTGCCGACTGGGGTTCCAGGTGGAAGGTTTTCGACGACGATGAAGTAGTAGGCTGGTTTGTCGAATCGCGGCGCCTCGTCGTTCGTGTCTCGAACGCGAAGGACCAGAGATGTTGTGGTTGATTTCGGAGGATCTCCGTGGTCTACCACTTGCAGCTGGTACATGTAGTCCGACCGCTTTTCGAAGTCCAGCGATGCGTTGGCGAACAGCTGACCGGTGGTTGGATCAACGCTGAGGACTTTCTTCGAGTCAGGGTCATCGGGAATGAGAATGTAGCGCAGTTCGGCGTTTGGTCCAATGTCCTGGTCCGTGGCCTTGACCTTACCCACTTCCGTTCCAGGTTCGGTGTTCTCGTCGACCTCGATGACGACTGGATCGCCCATATCCGGCGAGAGGACAGGAGCGTTGTCATTCTCGTCCAGAACCTCAACCTCGATGACCTTGGAAACTGTCCAAGGTGGTTGACCTCTGTCCCTGCAGGTCACCGTCACGACGTACTCCGATTCCTCTTCGCGGTCCAACGGCAGCTGAGTCGTCAACCGGAACTCGGTTCCGCGAGAGTGTTCCAGACGGAACAGCTCTGACTCATCCACTACGGAGCAGTCGACGTTGGCGTTCTCTCCGCTGTCGGCGTCCTCCACCGTCAAGAGCGCAACGAGGGTCCCAGGAACGGAATTCTCAGCGACGGCAACGAGACCCAACTCGGTGAGCGAGCTGAGAGAGATCCGTGGTTGATTGTCATTCTCATCAACGATGAGAACGTTGACCTTGACGAACGATGATAGCGATCCAGTCCCAAGGTCACTCGCAACGACCGCCAGCACGTACGCCATCTGTCGTTCGTAGTCGAGGGTTCCTCTGAGGAGGATGTCCCCGTCGACCAAATCGATGCTAAACACCCGGCCATAGTCCGCCTCCGTGTAATCTGCAAAGCTGTAGCGCACCTCTCCGTTCTTCCCAAGGTCTGGATCAGTGGCGTGAACCGTCACAATAGGGTCCCTGCTCGGCGCCCTCAATTCAGACACCCTCACTTCGTAGCTGGTTGAGTCGAAGACTGGACTGTTGTCGTTGGCGTCGCTAATAGCAACGCTGACGACCATGGAGGCTGATCTCGGCGGGGAACCAGCGTCGAAGGCGATGACCGTGATGACGTAGAGGTCACGTGACTCGCGGTCCAGACGATCACGAAGCAACAGCATCAGCGGCTTAGTTCCGTCTTCTTGTTCCGTCACGCTCAGCTGGAACTTCGCCTCCGAATCCTCAGGTCTGGAATGGATGGCTGTGTAGGATTGGACCCCGAAGAATCTGCTGTCGTCATCGACTGCAGACGGAAGTGGAAATCGAGTCCCGACTGGAACGTTCTCGTTGATGTCCAAGGTGAAGGTCGATTGTGGGAAGACGGGAGAATTATCATTGATATCATCGATTTGGACGACGACTCGAAGGATTCGGAAGAACTGAGTCGGTCGAACGATGACATCGAGGGAGAGCGAGCAGTTGTCGAGACCCGGACAGAGTAAGTCGCGGTCGATCCTCTTGCTTGTCTTGATGACACCCGTTGATTGTTCGATGAAGAAGAGAGGGAAGGCAGGCCCGGAATGACGGAAGCTGAACTGGAGCTGGAGAAGGACGCTCTGACGGTAGGACGCGACAAGGTCGTGGTTCTCACGCATGTTCCCGACGAAGGTTCCCGAAGGGAGTTCCTCCACGATGCGGAATATCGAAGGAGGGCTGTTGAGCTGGGATGGGGGAGCTGGAGGAGGATGGGGAGGGCGGAGGGAAGGGGTGGGGAGTGATGGAGGGGGTTGCGCGAGGCAGCGTGGAATGACAAGAGCTGTTATGACTAGAAGAACAGTCTGCCGCAGAAACCAGTCTGCTGCTGCTGCTGGTGCTGTGGTTGATGAGGATGGAGGCCGCATCTTCAGCATCGCTGGTGCCAGATGAGCATCTATGGAAGACAGACACTTGGACGCCTGCCTCCTCCTCCTCATCCTCCTCTTTTTCACCAGCTATTCCGATTCCTCATGCAGCCGTGGAAAGAGCTTCCGGTCTGGCATCTGGAGACTATAATAAGAAAACAACATCGTTGTCTTGTGATTTCTTATTGTCTGTGTTTCTTGGACAATAATAACTTCTCGCATAAATAGTCATAAAATGCAATGATGACATTCGGTGGATAATATTATAATAATCTTGTATACAACTATTTACAGCTATGCATAGCATTGCATTACTGGTATAGTTTAGATAATATTCCCACAGCCGGTTTAATACCAACAGATTGTCTGGTTTGCAGTCTTCCCCATCTTGCCAGGAAGCCAAACATCTCCATATTTCCAAAAGTCAATTGAAAGTCTATTGATCCTTAACCCATATAGAGTATAGCCTATATACTTGCGCTATCGACTGGCATTCTGTGACTGGACAGTCATGGACGGCGTCCACGCTCTTGTTTTCATATCTGAACGCCGTCCTGCCGCTAAGTATAGGCCGGCACAGCCTGGAAACGTATTACACCAGGCACATCTTCTTTTTAAACACTTTAAGCACTGGATGCGAAGGTCGATTACATTAAGTACAACTCATGCAAACAATTACAAGCAATACCTCTCCATGCAACGAGGGTATAGGCTACATACACTCGAAATGTCAACATGTGGCATACGCTGGGGAGTGAGTGGGCGCGTTACACTAGACCGCTTCTGGGTATATACATGTACACGCAATGCAGGCCTGGACCGCGTGTGCTAGATTCCATTCGCCTATAGTTTGGCTCTGTTTATATAAACACTGGCCATATGGAATCGACGAAAGAATCCGCGAAAATAGGAACGAAAGACGCAACAAGCCATAAAAAGTTCAGCCCACGTGTATACATGTACGACGACTCCTTGGGATTCAAGCTGCAGGCTATATTTATAAAGAAAGATAAATCGATTTAAATCGGAAAATGGTCGCATCATTAATCAGGCAAAATGTAAACTGCAAGTGTATACACTTGCGTCAAACGTTTAAGTACGATTCTAGACTATGCTGCAAGCAGGCCTATGTATAAGTATTTATTCGCCTCTGTAGGGCGCGGTGGTGTAGTGGGTATATATGTTCTTTGCCTTGCAGCCGGAGGGTTACAGATTCGAATCCACCTCAAGCCGCCGCGTAGGGACCCTGGGCAAGTCCTTCATTCGCAATTGCTCAGCGCTTCGACGTGGTACTCCGATTCAGTGTCCGCTCTGTAGTCGGGAGCGCTTCTGTGTAGTTTCTTGAAGGGGCGCTATAGCAAGTGCACATATACATACAGTAGCAGCGCTATATGAATTCTCTGAATGGATTCAGTGAATGGATGTGCGTATTTAAGTACGCACGCTTTCATATATAATCATATGCTTGCAGAATAATTGAATATGCATACATGTACACACGGTTTTGTGTCTATGCATGCATGCATGCATGCGTGTACTACATGAATTATGAAAACAGTGCACGCACGTCAGTATACAAGAGCTGTGCATTCCATGTAGGTACATGTAGGTGCGTACCAGTGAATGTACGCATACACATAAAAATGCAATGAAGTGTGTTTGCTCCTTCGAGTCTTAGAAGTCAAAGCGCTGCTTCCAAGCGAAGATACAAAATATATAAGCGCTCTACCCCCTCTTTATCCAGGCGTGAGACTGGCACCACTCGGAAACAACAGTGACGCAGTTTACTCTTTGTCTTTTACACACATCTATTTCTGCAATGACTGGTGAAGACCATCCCTTATAACGGATAAACAACAGTTTCTATAAACATAGGCAATTTATTTAACTTTGTAAGAATCAATTGCATTGTGTACTCTAGCCCATTGATATGTATTATAAAGTTACTGGATAGGAACTGGCCTATGAAAGTACGGATTATCGCTCACTCATGGATATCCCATGATTCTTTGAGGCAAAGCCAATAGCAACTCCCAGGATTCTCTGGGGCAAGTCCCAGGATTCGCTGGGGCAAGTCCCAGAATTCCTAGAGGCAAACCATAGTAAAGGATAGGCGGCACACTCTTCGGTTAAAACGCAAATTTCTCAGTAATGATGCAGAATTGTTTAAAACCAGAAGAGGGTTTTTGAGTTGAGTGACATACAAAACAATCAACCTAATTGTATTTAGCGGCCACTGACCAGATTTCCTGAAAATAGCCTTTAAAGTTGACAAATTTGACATGGGTTTACATAGGACCAAGCACGCGTCTCCCTTACAGGAAGTCACGTGTGATTCGCCGTCGGCCATGGACCAGTAGTCGAAGCTGTTCCAATCCAGCCAATATAATACATATCAATGCTCTAGCCTATATATATATATATATATATATATATATATATATATATATATGATATTATAGCCGAAGACTGTTGAGGGGATCTGTAGGTTGGTTCTACGCTCATGCGTGAGCCCACCAGTGGTGACTCTTTCAGCCTAGCATTATTCTGTCAACTGGCGCATAGCCTATTTATCTGTAGAAATGACATTCATAACATAAGCCTGCGTAGAGTAGATATCTTTCAGAGGCGCTATATAAATTCACAGAAATAATTGCGTTGGTTATTTAGTCTACAAAGAGCAGGCATAAAATGTCTAGTTTATTAGGCAACTTCTGATCCTATAGATGTAAATCTTGTTCGGCGCAAAACATTGCGAACATTGCCGATGAATGTTGGCAAACACATTTCAGTTGCGGACTAATTATTGGTGATTCATTTTGCTGATGAAGGCCATGCGAATGGTTGAGACCATATCGAATCGGCTACGGTAGTACCGTAGTAGAGGGATGAGACAAAGTAAAGGTTATACAATGTGATACGGTTGCACTCCATTAGAAATAGCACTTCCCGTTCTTGGTTTGCGCTCCTGAGATTCTGCAACTTGGAGGCTGGGCACACGTTTCAGACATTGCGTCTAGAATTGTTGTTTGAAAGTAGGTCTATTTACACAGACATAATGTCGACTTATCTGCATTGAAACCAGGCATCGCTAGCGACATACCCTGCGGCATTTAAGTCCTCCGGAGAAAGAAGTTTTGTAGTCCCACGAACACTGAACTGTGCAAAATGTAGGTCACATTTATATCGGAAATGCATGATTAGCCTATGCTTAGAACATGATTATAGTGTTATATCTTCGTTATTTATCTGAAGTCGTATCTTCTGGAATATCCTTGCTACCGAACAACGCTTGTGTCGACCTGTATCAGAGCGTGGAGCACCGTGTGCGCGTCTTAAGACGGTCTGTTACTATCTGCAGTATACGCTTGCTGCTAATAGGGGTCATATAATGCAACAAGTGGAACTGCCTGAGGCACTTTTCTGAAGGATCTTATAAGCACAGTCTGACGAAAGCGGCTGAGAGAAGCGACTAGCCGCAGCGGCTGACTATGCAGCAGTAGCCATTTAAGGTGATGATGATGATGGTTGAGATGATGATGATGATGATGATGATGATTATGATGATGTTGATGGTGATGGTGATGATGAATCTGATGATGAATCTGATGATGAATCTGATGATGATGGTGGTGGTGGGGGTGGTGGGGGTGGTGGTGATGATGACGATGAAACGTTTAAGTGAAACTTTCAGTGATTTTTGGAAATTCATTCCCCCGCAATTGGATAAATGTTTGGAGAAAAATTGCAATCGGTTGCGACGCTATTGCATTTTATCCGGTGGTACTTTTTTGGACCACCCTGTATATAGCCTGAATGGAGGGAAGGAGGGAGGTTAGCGAACCGGAAGTCGTTTAAATGATAATATGCATGACGCCAATAACAAAAGCTGCTTTGTGAGGTAACAGACAATTGAACAATTCAACTGCCATGGACGCCACAAGAGACAATAGTTGTTTGGTGTAATCGACTTAATCATCTGACGACGCTATAATTGTTCAAGCTTATATTTATCTGGTTTTCGGGGGTCTCTGGGTCTCAACACATTCATGAGAATACAGTCATTTCGCAACATAATATTGGTCTCTATATATAATCATGCAATCAACAAGGAGATTTTTTAGAGAATTATATCTTCGATGCCTATGTTTGATGTAATTAATAGGGAGATGTAGCCTACATGTACATACGAAGCGGTGCGATTTACAACAGATGCAAACAGACGCACGTGTAGCACATTGTAGGCTATAATTATTATACGTGTTTTGTGAGTATGAGATTCCAAGAAGATTATTATGATCAGGCTATTTAGTTTTAACCTACTAGGCCTAGGTCTATAGCTTTACTTCTAACGCTGTTACTTGGTCGCATTTGATTTTGGTTTCTATTGTATCGTTTGATTATTTTGATCATTTAGAATTTACCAACTGAACCCTGGACTATACAATTAGAACGCGGCCCCGGGTTATACTTCAAAACTGCTTCTGCAGCCTGTGTGGACAACATTTACCAGAACGCCACCAGGGTTTCAAGCGATCTTTCCACATTAAGTTTAATTCAGTATTTTATGTACGGCGGTGCTTAAGTGAACTATGGTATCACTTCGGCTTTGAGTAGAAGCGCCGACAGAATTTGATATAATAGTATAATATGGATGTCAGAAGTGACTTAATTGGATGGCATCTACGCTTCATCGTCTCCGAAATTTGAACCTTCAGTTCAACACCTCCATGCATAAATCACCCAGGGATATGTACACAAAGGTAGCCTATGCACAGTGCATATGTTGTGTTTATAGTCATCTGCCGTAGGAGGCTGTAAGAGCGGTTATTGTGCGACACATAGGCTAGATGTAATATTATTAAGTGCCTGCATAAAAGACTAAACAACAGAAATTGAGCTTGTTTATATATGCTACGCAACGCAACTTGGGACTATACCTATATACGTTTCAGAATTGCGTGCATGAATTCATGAGTTAACCCTCGGAGGCTAACCTGGGGTGTTTTTTTCACCCCACTGTCAGTATTTGCCCTGAAATTTTTTACTGCTTTGAAATTATGCCATGCGCTTTTGTGTATCTGTTCACAGATGATTTTGGCTTAATTCCACATTTTTTCAAATTTTTTGATCAAATGCACGGTCACGTGACTGAGGTCATACAATGGTCATTGTTACTAATAATGTATTTGTGTTGAAGGGGTTTCGACGGTTATCAGCAGCCAATGCCGATAAACTGATAGCATAATTGATATCAATGGATTGAAAATGATGATAGTGATGCGGATAATGTAGAGTTTGTTGATTGTAACGATGTCTCGGAGCCAGATAATGTTGAAATCGATGATGTCATAGACCTAACCTACGTGATGCAACTTTGTATGTGGAAAGCATGCAACAAAGCATTACTTGTGTGTAGGTGACCGTAGACTCGACAATTGTGCTGATATTTTACCTTAGTTAGGTTTCATAGATTGTAAATCCCATGCTGAACTTGAATTAAGTGCCGTTGTTGATCAAACATGGTTTAATATTACATCATAGGCCTCAAATGGTGTGGGGTGAAAAATATACCCCAGGTTGTCCAATATGTGATTTTTTTACAGGTTAGCCTCCGAGGGTTAAATTTAAACGATCGTCCTGTCACTTTCTATTCGTCTTCTTTCCGTGATCGTCCTGTCACTTCCTATCCGTCTTCTTTCCGTGATCGTCCTGTCACTTCCTATCCGTCTTCTTTCCGTGATCGTCCTGTCACTTCCTATCCGTCTTCTTTCCGTGATCGTCCTGTCACTTCCTATCCGTCTTCTTTCCGTGATCGTCCTGTCACTTCCTATCCGTCTTCTTTCCGTGATCGTCCTGTCACTTCCTATCCGTCTTCTTTCCGTGATCGTCCTGTCACTTCCTATCCGTCTTCTTTCCGTGATCGTCCTGTCACTTCCTATCCGTCTTCTTTCCGTGATCGTCCTGTCACTTCCTATCCGTCTTCTTTCCGTGATCGTCCGTTCACTTTCTATCCATCTTCTTTCAGTGATCGTCCTGTCACTTTCTATTCGTCATCTTTCCGTGATCGTCCTGTCACTTTCTATTCATCTTTTTTCCATGATCTTCCTGTCACTTTTCTTCTGTCCGTCTTCTTTCCGTTTCATCTTTGCCTTCAATAATCTTATATTTTGAAAACGGGTGACAGCCATGAAATGCCTGTAAAACTGTGATCGATTGTAGTCTGATAATTGTCCTCAACATCAAGGGACATGGATTTGTTTCGACGCAGCAGACAAAAAGTCTTGTGTCGCATAATGCAGTATGGCGTTACACGCGTCATGAACCGAATCCATGTCATATCACATAACTTCATCCGAAAATGACGAGTAAAATGTATGAATTGCTTGATGACTTTCCGCCAAATCTCTGTTGATGGGCATGCCATGCATGCTCGTTTTATTTCCGATAAATGTCCTTTCTTATCTTCCTTCTTTTCAGCTGTCTGTTAGTTTGCAGAATGCATAATTTATTCCAGAGCAATTTCATATATGAGTAGCCTAATAATTTGTCGTTCTATTTGTCTAGCTTTTAAAGTCTGTTCTCTCTGTTTCCGTTTGTCGTATATACACACAAACCCTCCACTGTTACACTGTTACATAGGCCTACATACAGTTATACACGGTTGCACGCTTTTAAAAGAAACACTGCAGAACGTTTGACTTAGACGCGTCGGACTTCCAGGAAGCAAACAAGAAAGTCGCCCTTACGAAATTGAACGACACAAATTCAGTTTTGTTTTATTAAGCCCCAATCTTGAGAGACTTGCGCTTATAAAAGGAAACTTTATTAGTCGCAGAGCAGATTGCTAACGTTGGAGAGCAATTCTTTTAGTAAAATTGTTTCTGCATTTTCTGGGATAAAATGAATTGCCATGTGATCTTTAGTGATTGTACTTGGGCGCTTGTGGTTATTTATCAGAGTGGCATCTGCAAAGGCTACGACCTATATTGCAGCTCGCCGTTTCTGTATATTTGAGCTACATGCAAATAATCAACTGCGACTCTGATATTACATGGGATTTGCAAGCAGATATAAACAATTGATTTTCTTATTTATTATTATTTATTCATTCATTCAAAGAATTTATATTGCTTCCCTTCAAGAAAAACCTACTCAGAAGCCAATAATTACTAAAATAGGCCTATATTACTATATTCATTATTATTGATGATGACGGTAATAGTAAACCTGGTAGAAGTAATTAAAATAATTAATTTATTGGTCCCTAATACTAATAATAAATACAATTGCAAGTGCTAAGAAGCCACGTGGCTTAACAACCTGCCATTCAGTATCTTGGTCTATACAGATATACTAATATTATCACGGCAATAAACCACATTAGAGGCCTGCTGCTACATGGATAGAAGTTTTGGCATTAATATACATTAATATAATCATTAACCTTGTGACTTGTGAGCCTGCTTTCCAACATGCTTGGCATCATAATTACTGAGTCAGGAAACCACGTGGCCCCACAACCGCGTTTCTACTATCCTTGGCACCACTATAAATCATTCCTCCCTCAGTCCATCAAACTGATCAACGCGTCGCCATCTCTGACCTGATGGATGCAGAGGAGACAGAAGAAGAAGAATTAGGATAAGAAGAGGGCAAGTATATATCTGCCCTCCAACCTCCCCAACCAAGACCCCCAATCCTTTGTCGGTCCCCTTGATCTGCCATGGCCCAGTATATATGCAAAGACGACATGCCCCCAGGGTGCGTTTCGACTCAACATGTGGATGCAGCGCTGTCTCCATTCCAATCCATCTTACGATCATCTCACGGAATCAACGAATATAACGTCAGAAGAGATAATCGTTCCGATAAGCAACTCTCCACTTTCTCCTCTTCTCCACTTCTCGTCTTCTCCACTTCTCCTTTCTCCAGTTCTCCAGTTCTCCACTTCTCCACTTCTCCAGTTCTCCAGTTCTCCACTTCTCCACTTCTCCACTTCTCCACTTCTCCTCTTCTCCACTTCTCCACTTCTCCACTTCTTCACCTCTCCACTTCTCCATTCTTCTCCAGTATCCCTCTGCTTCTTCTCGTCCAGCAGATGCCACACGCTTCTCTTATCTGGTTATCACGAACCAGATCGAGGACTACGCGCTTATACCGGGGTCCTCGACCAGATGCACGCGGGACCCATGGCAGCAGCAGCAGCAGCAGCAGCATCGGTAGCAGCAGCAACGGTAGCAGTAGACCGGTTGTCTGCTGTCATCAAACGCGATCTATGGCCCCCGATGATACAGAACTGACCCCTCGATGATTACAACAGAACATGTGCTCATATATCATAAGTATATATAATGCATATACTATATATATGTATATAATGTATATATTGCTTATTTTGTCATAATAATGTGCTTATATATTACATATATATACATATATAATATTTATATATATATTTAATCAGAAGTTCATCAACCAAAGTATAGACGCTATCTCTGATTCTGGCATACATAGCGTCCGTCGGCGTGTGCATCAATCGTGTCTTTTGACGACATTACAATCATACATACACACACACACACACACAAACACACACACACACAAACACACACACACACACACACACACACACACACATATATATATATATATATACAATCATACAGTTGGACGGTGAACGTCACGCTGATGAATGTGCCGGACATTTATCAATATTGTTATCACTGGCCGCCATTGGTCAATCATCGTGTCAAGTCTCTGGCCACAGATATACATGTATGCATTGCGAGGCAGCACTGATAACAATCAGACACTTCTGTGCGTATCGTCGTATGATGCAGCTGGAGTTTACCCCGATTAATTGAATGTTTGGGATAACAATATAGATAGCAAGTCAATTGTCTGAACTCTACAAATGGTATACAAGATTTTCTTTACTTTCTTTGTTTCATAATATATATTATACATAGATCTATGTATGTATGTGTGTATAATTTATACATGTATATATATAGACTATGCTGAGTGGGCCACTAACGCTGATCTGACCTTGAACTGACCTGACCTCTATCTTACACATAAGTTGACCTTTAATCAAAACATTTCTAGGCCAATATATCTACTTCTATTTCAATAAAAAAATTCATTAAACCCCTCATTGCAGAATAAATATCCGACATGAAGCACATCACGTCTCATAGGCTTACTGTAATTGTAAAATTTAACTCGCATTTTCGTTCACAATTGACAAATTAAAATCTGCCAATATAATAATAATATTATTACTCAGACCATGCATCGATTAATTATTAATTTTTCGTAAACATAATAGTTTTATGCAGCATCACTCATGACTTCGAGTTTTCCTATATTCACTTGGGACGGGATAAGCGTGAAACAAGAGTAAAATTTGTAATAGTCCCACGCACTATAAAAACATTAAAGTCAATAATGTGTGCACCGATGGACTTTCAGAGACTGGAGTGTGATCTCCAATGACTTTTAGACGAATACATGATTATGGAAGGCAGGGCGTTTTTAACGTGCAGTTGTACACAAAATGTGCAGTTCTAAATGGATTTGTGCAGTTGCAGAATCACTTCTGTATCCACAGTTAAAACTAGGGGGAAAATGGTCATTGTCCTACAATTGGAAGGAATTTACAATGGATGATGCATGGTAAGGAAAAGAAGGAGTTGTACAGTTCTAAAAATTTCTTTAAAACAGCCCTTATGGAAGGCACGCTAACGACTTTCTCGGCTGAAGGAATTTGAAACGCGAAACCATTTCGTTTAGGGAATAAAAACATCCAGTCATTCAGATCAAAACTTTGTTGTATAGGCATATATACGAACTGCATGCAGGGAGGGAGCCTGGATTGGCATTAAGGGAGGACCTGGTAGCTGAGTCGATTAAAAGGGCGAGTTTGGCACGG
Source organism: Lumbricus rubellus (assembly GCA_945859605.1). Classification (NCBI taxonomy): domain Eukaryota; kingdom Metazoa; phylum Annelida; class Clitellata; order Crassiclitellata; family Lumbricidae; genus Lumbricus; species Lumbricus rubellus. Next base: position 14,136,861 of record OX243826.1, on the reverse strand, counting down.
AACCCTTACTCGAGTTCCAAAACACGGACCCTTCTCAATTAACCGGAACCCCGAAAATAATTGGAACAGGATTAGGAATGGCTCACGTGTCGACCGATCTCTCTTACTCGATGGAAATGCTTTCCAGTAGCACGGCTGTATGAAACGCAACACCAATTCAGTCGATGGAAGTAACCTATATGGAGGATCTGCGATTAATGTTGCAATTTTTCTGTAATATAAATGCTGATCGCTTTTGCTGAATTGTAATGACGCGCGCAGATAATTTATATATATATATATGGTCTATGTAGGGGAGAGCGGGGCAAGAGGGGCTCTTGCCTCGGTATATCCCTACAGCCGACGAAACAGTTTTGTTGATTATTGTATAAATGATCTGGTGTTTTGAAAATGTTCGTCAACAACGGGTTATGTTATGTCAAGTATAGATTTCTAAATGACTTTTGGTTGATATATATATATATATATGTATTATATATTATATATTATATATGTAGCAGTTCTTGAGTGGATGAATGAAGAGCTTATAGGCCAACTTTAACATCCCTACGACGAGCTACGCTGGTTTCCCACTTTCCATTCACTTTTTAAGTCACTCTTGTCATTACAGCGCTAAGCTGGGGTTTGAACTGTCAACGGGATTACATGCGGAACCCCATCTTATACGGCAGGTAAAAAGCAAGTATAATCTATTGAGTCGCTAAATCACGATGGCAAAGTCACCGTTCGAAGGGATGGAATTTAGAACCCTCACAATCTATATAAGGCATACTGGTGTGCAAATTGTGCGGCCACAGCTCTGAAGACTTCTACTGCCACTTCCAAGTTCCAACAAACACACACACACTCACCCATTCACTCACTCACTCACTCACTCACACACACACACACACACACACGCACGCACACACTGTGTAATGAGGTTTCCGGGTGTTCAGTCCAACGTTGTTTGGAAGTGTGATAAGTTATCTGTGATCAGAGAAATGCGACATAACCTGCCTTCATAAATTTTAATCCCCTGCTTGTTGCTATGCACGATTTCACACCACCGAGATACTATTTCGCAACATGACATATGCGTTACAACACCGGATGAATGCTGTAGACCTGCTGTCATCGAATTATAAGCTCAGATTCTTAAAAAAACTTGTTTGATATCTTAATCTAAATAACACGTCACATGGTTCAATTGCTATGAAGTGTGTGTATACACTGATAAAAATTCCTTCTACGGCGTCCAATCATATCTATAACGATTGTATAATTTTTGTGCATGCAAGAATGTGATGCGTGTAATGGTGTGCATCTCAGCGTGTAAGAGAAATTTGTTTCCTATTAGCCAGTTATGTTATGCGTCTATATCACTGAGCTACGTGTCCTATATAACCTCAAAGAGCCGACCGAACATTGGTGCCAAAAAGTATATGCGAGCTGTTTCGAATAATTGCAGAATGGAATGCTTGACTTTTTAATCCTTCACGATAATATGATAATGAAAGCCTTCTGTTGGCTGTGATCGTGTTCAACTTTTTACACGGATCAACTGGTGCTTGTTCTTAGTTTTTTTAAAGGACGTCTGCACGCTGGAATGCCATCAATGCTGATGCTGGTTCGCTCTGCCATCCTCTCTGGTAGTGTATAGGCCTATACTCGTCTTTCTCTCGTCTAAAAACTTGCCTTTTTTTCTCGGGGTTGAACGCACTGGGAGCGCTTCTGAAAGGCTCTTGCTGCAAGAAACGTTTTATAAATGGTCGGATAAGATAAGATAAGATGCTAATGTATTTACTGGAATGACGACCAGGCTTGGTTGCTTGCGTACTCACTTGTTCGTTGCTATAGCCTACACAGGCTTATACTCATAATACAGAAGTTTTTTAAGTGTCATGTCATATAAACCAAAGTGTAGTATAAATAGTTGGTCTTTGCAAGAACATATTTATTTTGGACTTAGGATCATAATGTGCTAGCTTAAAACAAATGACTTATGATTGATGTTCGATAGACGATGTAGGCCTACGTATAATTTCTTTAGCCTACACCAAAATTCGGATAGCAATTATTTGCTAATTAAAGAAACTTCTTATCGTACCGCTTGTTTGTTGCTTACATTCATACTCATATCAAAAGCTGCTGAATACGTAGGCCTACTTATTTTCTTACGTTTACCTACACGTATATCGTAGGCCTAATCAGGGTGAGAATTTACGGGGGCTTAGGGGGTTTCAATCTTCCAGTCTTTCTTAGAGCCCATGCATGTTAAAGTATGTTTTTCATACCAGGATTCCAAGTGGATCATAGTCCAGCCCCCCCCGTTATTTTTCTACAATTCTCACACTGGGCCTAATTATTATTCACATTCTTATATGTAGGCTATTACCCATGCATACGCCTATAGTGACGTACGGTTATAAGCAATCTTATCAGCGATTGCCGTGCTATTATAATTATAGGATAAGACAATATGAAATTTTAGTCACGCGCTGCAATTTCTAACATAGGCCCAATTTGTAAAGGGGCTTTCGAGTTTCGAAGGCGACTTAGCTGAGAGTCTAGGACTCTAGGCCTACGGCTTACGAAAACGAGCTGTAGAATCCAAACATCATCTCATACGCCATTCACCATTGCAATAGTAAAGCCTTAAGACGTATGTACCGGAACACGGCGAAGAGCAAGAGGACTATCACATTTCCAAACAAACGTTTGAAAAGGACTTCTCTGAAAAATCACGAACTATATTGGGTCGGAAGATCTGAGAAAAAGAAGATTGCTGTAAGCGAGAACGCCTACTTTAAAGGCTGCAGAAGTAGTCGAGTGTTCATATTCGATTACTGATGCAGAAATGACGACTTAAAAGACTTTTATACACGATGCCCTTGATGTGTTCTCTGTTGGACGGAGCAAGTGTCAACATCCTTTTGCCAGGACAGGACTTAACCGAGACAGCGGGGCTGTGACTTCTGTCTTAGAGGTTCACGAGGTGCACGGGTCGTCGAACACCCACTGTAAAAAAACTATGTGGATCCGATACAAGGAAAACACGAAAAAATTTATCCAGGATTAGGACGCTTAGAAATAGGAACGTCCGTATAAATTAAAAGCTATAAGTAAAGTGCTCTTCAAGTTTAAGTTTTCAAAGTATAGATGCGTCGTCTTTAAAACCAGTTTCGACTGTCAATAGGTTCAATGACAGCAGAAGATTTATTTATTTATTTATCGCATTTGCCATAGCGCCCCTTCAAACTTTCTACTCAGAAGCGTTCCCGACTAAAGCGCGAACACTGCATGCGGAATCGCACGAGCAAATGCGAGTGAAGGACTTGCTCAAGGTCTCTATAGTATAACTTACTCGGCGGCTTTGAGGTGGATTCGAGCAAATAGATGATAGCACTATTTCAGCATCAGTTGCCTTTTGACCTTCTGCTCTTTGACGCATGCAAGACCAAACCTACATTTTACCTTAATTTGACACCTCACACATAGACTGAAACTATCTTAACCAGACTTAACCGATCGAGCTTACCTGGATCTAACGGATCTTAGCTAGACTCAACCTATCCTTTATAAAATACCTGAAGCCAGCATCAATCTTACGTAGATTTAACTTATCTTTTACCTAGACTTAAACTGTATCTTACCTAGGCTATATGGCTAACACGCATTATGTTTTTGACAGAGCTCATAATAATTATTATTATGACATCCTTTTTTGAGAACTGGAAAGTCTTCTATTGCAATTGTAGACAAATACCATAACGTATCCACGCTGTGGTATGCTACGGCATGTTATGCTGTTGTGCTCCGTTGTGTCATGTTCGAGTAGGGCTATAGGCCTATATACGCCAGTATTACGCCTATGGCGTACTATACAAAGAAAGATGTGAGCTTGATCTGTATACAGATAATGTGGGATTCCAAAAAGTAACAGAATAAAAATAACGTTGTTGTTATGGCTGACAGCAGGTAGCCAGCCTTCTTATCTTTCCATGCATCAATGGACCACTGCAGGCACCAGAAAGCCCCTCAAGACATCCGTTCACTATTAGTCATGTACACCTGCATGATTGACGCCAACGCCAAATGACTGACAACTGAATTCCACATCAAAGAACCGCACAGGTGAGATGGAAAGGTGAAAAGTAACACCCACATCCAGCCATACATATGACTGCATTTAACAACGTAGCCTACGTGTAGCGTTTGCCATAGATAAGGCATTCCTTTGGTATAATGGTTCATCCTGAGGCAGTTGAATGATATATCCTCAGGCTGATCCTTATATATTATAAATGTTATATACATATATACCTTATATACCTTATATATATATATATCTTATATATATATATCTTGTATATATATCTTTATATCTTATATATATATATTATATACATATATAGTATTATATACCTTATATATTATATATCTCATATAATCTTATATATATATATATATATATATATATAATAGCACGACAGTAGCGAGAGCTGTATGGCCAAGAGGGCATTGAAAGAATGGAGAGATGAGTCTCAAATTGATGGTCAATTTTATGGCTCATATAAATTACGAGCAAGATTGCAACCTGCCATGCTATTTTGCACCTACGTGTATATTATAGGCTATGCATGCAGTGTCTGGTTCAAGACATTTTAGTGTCTGTTCGCTATCTTTATCACCGCTATTGGTCAGAGTTCACAGGCTACATGGCTGTTATGAGAATATCAAATGAAAGTCGAATGTTTATATATATATATATATATATATATATATATATATGTACGTACATGTATTTCTTCGTCTATATTCACTGCGGCTGTTCTATTACTAGTACACTCTTCGTCTATAAGCTTAAGCTTACTATAATAGTTTACCTTAGAATATGTGTTACTGTGTGTCTCTGTGCATCTCACAATCTCCTGCTTCACACTTTTTTCTCTCTTTTTGTCTCTGTCTGTCTTTCGCATATTTCCTTTATTCTCTCGGACTTCATTGGGTTCATGAAGCGCATATACAGGGTGGGCCAAAAAAGACCCCTAGGTTGTTTTGACAATATCTTATAGGCTAATTGTCTTTAAGCGTGTAAAATTTCATTTCGATATTCTTACTTTTTGTTGCGTCAGGTTTTCGAATCGTCAAAAAACGGTGGATGGTTTCACTAAAAGTGGTATAACTTTTGTTCTGTTTGAAACATTTTAATGAAACACGGCCATCTGGTGTAAATATGAATTGTCTTTACGACTGTAAAATTTCATTTCGAAATTCTTGCTTTTGGTCAAGATATTTGCGAAATCTTAGGGGGTCCTTTTTTGGTCCACCCTGTATATTGGGCGTTGGGCGCCGTAAGTGCATCGTAGCACAGACCAAGCAGACTGCATGCATGCTCGACCATGGAACATCTGTCTTGATCGCTGAATTCGAGAACACCGAGCATTCTCGAATGGCAGAAGAAGGCGTAGTCCGCATTCTCCGCTCAAAACACACCGTCTCGTGCATGATTAGCAGGTGTGTTGGTGGAAATGTGCAACCTGTGCAGTGTGCTATATTATTATATCGATGCAGGTATGCACAAAGAGTGGGAGAGGGAACGGGTGTAGGAGGAAGGATTATTATATATACTGTAGTGTCGAGAGTTAAAGTATATCACAATGCATGGGATATCAATTTGTGCATCGCGTGGGAATGTTTTTGTTGATTGAATATCCTATTGTTGGCGTTCTTTGTATAGATTCTTAGCATATCAGAAGCAGAATTCATTTGCGCTGGTGTCAGTGGTGTGCCGTATTTCGGATGACTAATGAATTCTTGTAATAAGCGTCAAAATGAAGCATTGAATATACAATTTTGAAAAAACGTGAAGGAAAATAAGAACAGAAATTTTTAAGTGACAGAATGGTTTTTTTTAGCAGTTTGGACATCTCTGTGGACACCAACAGCTTTTGAGAAGATAATAGGAACGATGACCATTCAGCATTCCGGTTAACTCATGATGACTTGAGTCTAAAACTCTTGCAACACATCTTACATGTAAATGTAACAATGTCAATGAGCTCCTGGTTCTATGGGTAAGGACTGCCATGCATGACTCATAACTGTGCCTTTGCCCTTGTGGGTCCTTCTATGTTGAATGGCCACACCCTCCTTCACTCGTGGTAAGACCTTAGCCGTGGTGGCATTCTATTCTCTTTGCTGCTTGAAAACTTTATTATTTCCTTGCTGTAACATGCCATGCACGCAAAGAGCGCCTCTGAATAGCTAGCACTGAAAGAAACGGATTAATAAATTCTAAAATACGATACGATACGATAATGTAACAGTTCAATGAACTGACTCTAATGCATAAAAATTATAGTTCGATACGACTAAGCGCTAACAATATCAAAGTTTAGACTAAAATAGAATATGTCAATTATCCCATATACATAGGCTACTTGCCTATTATAGGCTAAGCAAAACTTCAGGCTGACCACTCTGCACGATGCGCAGGTGACCAAAAGTAATTTAACGACCTAGTGTTAATTATAGGCTAATCAGCAATAAATTAATTAACAACTAATAAGCATTCGTGTGCCTGTTTGCAAATGCTGAGGAGGACTATACGCACTCATGTCAGTGCATAGAACTTGTCTAAAGATTTGTGATTGGTATCCAATAATTTTTATATAGCCATGCATGGTTCGCTATCGTTATAAGCATCGCATCTGATACAACGATCGATATCAAGTCGATATTTTTAGAATTCAGATGGAGCTACAGAGACAAAAAATTGTCTCTTCTTTATATCAGACTTCTTTGCTCCAGATGTTCAGAAAATTAATTTATGTCTACGTCTAGTCGTCAACGACTTATGTCGCAAAGTATGTACATGTATAATGCGGCCTATGAGTAGGCCTACTTGTTATAGCGCCCATTCAAGATTACTACTCAGAAGTGCTACCAACTATTATAATAGGCCTATATAGCGTGGACACTGAGTGAATCGGAGTTTCATACCGAAGCGCATGAGGCCACGAGCAACTGCGAGTGAATGGCTTTATCAGGGTCTCTACGTAGCGACTTGAGGTGGATTCGAACCCGCAACTTTCCTGTTCCAAGGCACCGAATATACCTCATATACACCACCGCGTCCCTAAACTTGTGATCTATTCATTCATTCACATGGATCACGAGTTTAAGGACGCGGTGGTGTATATGAGGCATATTCGGTTCCTTTGAACCGGAAAGTTGCGGATTCGAACCCATCCATAAGTTGGCCCGATATTTCAGATTGCGAAGCAAAAGCGACTTAATTTAATTAACCCCGTCAACATATTATGAACATATATAATATATCTTCAGCAATATAGATGCGTATAATTTTATTTGCTCATGGTCAACCGTATAAATAGGCTCCCATGACAGTTAAAAGCTATTTATAGTCACACGGTACTTCTATATAGTTTTCATGAAATCAAAACATACGCCGCCGTCAATCCACATCCTCCGGACGGATATGCATCTAGATCCAATCGCTGCTTACAGGATCGATGCTGACACAAATCTATCAGTCGATGAGATCGAATTCTCTTTAATGAATTAGTCGAGAAGCAGTCTTGTCTGTCTGTCTCTGCCTGTCTCTGCCTGTCTATCTCTCTGCTGTCTATGTCTGTCTGTCTGTCTGTCTGTATGTCTCTGTCTCTGCCTGTCTGTCTCTCTGCTGTCTATGTCTGCCTGTCTGTCTGTCTCTGTTTCTGTATCTGTCTCTGACTGTATCTCGGTCTCTGACTGCATCTCTGTCTGTATGTCGTCTCTGTCTTTGTCTGTATGTCTGCCTGTATCTGTATGTCTGTCTCTGTCTCTGTCTTTTTCTGTCTGCCTGCCTGTTTGTCTCTCTGTCTCTCTGTTTCTCTCTCTCCCTCTGCATGTTCCTCTGTCTATCTATCCGTCTGTCTGTCTGTCTGTCTCTCTTTCCTCTGCGTTCTCAGATGGCAATCAGTCGTTGATTGACAGATCGATCATTCAATCCAACATAAGTCAACAAATGATCCATCTTCTAGCCAACCAGATGAACCTGCGTCGTAAGTCCTCAGTGAGACTCTGGGTCAACAAGACAGCGAGCGGAACCAAAATTACGGCGAACAACGACTACATGTAGCTGCAATGCATGAAATATGCATAGGATGACCTCACAACCTATAAATATATACTATAATATACACCCCCAATACACACAGGGCACGGTGGTGTAGTGGGTATGTTCGTTGCCTTGCAGCCGAAGGGTTGCAGGTTCGAATCCACCTCAAGCCGCCGCGTAGGGACCCTGGGCAAGTCCTTCACTCGCAATTGGTCAGCACTTCTGCGTGAAACTCCGATTCAGTGTCCGCGCTGTAGTCGGAAACGCTTCTGAGTAGCGATATTGAAGGGGCGCTAGTAAAAACTGCACATCATAAAACACTTGTGAACAATCTCTGAACACGCATGTCGTTCAGTTTTATCAACTGAGCTTTTACTTTAGGTTGGTCAGATTTTTTTACCAGATTGAATAAGGTGTCTGTTTTTCGAAACAGACCAACTTACTGCAATAATAGAGAATTTCCAATCGTG
>OX243826.1:14118284-14123284 GCA_945859605.1 Lumbricus rubellus | reverse complement strand
ACATAGTCGGAAGTTATGCACGTTCAAATTTGGGCAACGAAAATTTCAAGTTTCCAACATGTAAAAGATAGGAAATTAGTGTTAGCGCTGTTCTTCAAAGCTGAAGTTCAAAATGTCCTTCGGTAGCTCGAATGCATGCTCCAAGGCGCTTTCGCCATTCATTGATTGCATTGTCAACAATCCCTTGATCAAAACGATTCCAATCTTCCACATTTTCGTTGTTTGAAGTGGTCACTGGTCAACGTCACGTATGCGAGTTTCATAAGGCATAAGTTTCTGTTAGGAAATTCCTTTAAAAACCTTTTGCACCGTAGGCTAATGTTTTTCTTCTATTAACTTTTTTTATTAAACTCAAATCATCTTTGTTGATAATCATTTTTAGCCTATTATATTCCTCTAATATGGAAATGACGGAAATATGGCGTCATATTTATTAATTTAGAAAGTAAGGCGTGCAGTTGCAAACACTAATTTTCTATCTTTTACATGTTGGAAACTTCAAATTTTGTTTGTCCAAATTTGAATGTGCATAACTTCGGTCTATGTTGATAGAATTTGATAAAATTTTCAGGAAACATTTATAATTTATTCCTCTTTCACGCTGCAAAATGTTATAGAGTTTCATTTAGAATTAACAGATATATCGCCAAAACAAAAAGGGGCTCACTTCAATTGGGACACCGTGTATAAATTGCGATTGGTTAATTAATTAATTGATTCATCTAAGCTTACATGTATTTACTGACGCTATAGAGATGATAGACACGAGAAAGAAGAAGCTCGAGAGATTGCCCGTGCATCATGCTCCAAATGAGGGGGGGGAACACATAGATGCAAATTAGGCAAGATGTCTATCGTAATCGTAATCTGGAGATTTCTATAGCGCCCACAAAAGCGAAGTCAGGATAACCAACTTATTCACAGGCACTATGCGTGTGATTCCGCAACGGCTTCTGTGTAGTTGAGTGATTCGAAGAGGAGGCAATGCATCTCAAAATGGCTTTGCACTCCATCCCATATAGGCTATAGTGCGTATGAATACATTCGTCTGTATTATAATAGAAGCAGCTTTGGCAGACAGCGAGTGGAGCCGATCAGTCGCAGACAATAAAAGCATTTATACTGCGCAATGTTTCACACGCTCATCGAAGGTTAATTGCTGGTCATATGTCACACCTATTAAATAGCTCTGTTTTGCTTATCTTATCTCAGCGGTTTCGTATCATGCGGCATCATGCTATTTGTTCAATCAATCAAACAGAATTTATATAGCGCCCCTCAAGGTACCTACTCAGAGTCGCTCCCGGCCGAGCGAAAAAACAGTCTTCAACAGTTTGGCACTACTACTGGCAACGCAGTTGCAGAGGTAGGCCTACCTTGTCGGGGATGGGATCAGGCGGCGAGGAAGAGGGCTGAACACCATATCTCGTGCAAAACGTATAGACCTATATGACGATGTCAAGTATAATAAAGTCGCTGAACTCCATATACATGTACATGTAGCATAGCTGTCTCTGGCTGCGTAAAACTTGATCTGAAGCGAGTTGCTGCCATGTTCTTCTGTGGGGCACGCATGGGAATATCGCACCCGTCGTAAATAATACACGTATTAAACGGTCATAATTCATCTTGCGCTTAACTCGACCCAGTATAAGCGACAGAACTTAAGGAGACAGGTTGATGCTCTATTAAGTCGATAATATGGTTAAAATGTAGGTTGAATTATGAGATGAAAACTATGAAGTTAATTATGTTTATCTTGAAGGGCATATCGTCGGCTGTGCAGTGTGTATCTGAAGATATATTGTGTGCATTTATGTAAACATGGTTTCAAGGTTCAGACTGCTTAGTTAGTTGAGAGACAGAGAGACAGACAAAGACATAGACAGAGACAGACAGAGACAGACAGAGACAGAGAGACAGAAGAGAGACAGAGAGAGACAAACAGAGAGACAGACACACAGAGAGACACAGAGACAGAGAGAGTGAAGAGAGACAAGAGAGACAGCCAGACAGACAGCCAGACAGACAGACAGACAGATAGAGATAGACAGAGAGAGAGACACACAGAGAGAGACAGAGAAACACACAGAGAGACAGTTAGAAGGATACAAATACAGACAATCAGCCATACAAAGACGATGAGAACTTCAGACGCCGACAGATAGACTACAATCACTACATAAACACTGAAGTGGAAATACACATTAGACAAGGTGCACAGCCAGTAAAAGATAGAGACAGACAGACAGACAGACAGACAAACAGACAGACAGACAGACAGACAGACAGACAAAGAGTACAGAGAGAAAGAGAGAAAGAGAGAGACAGACAGACAGATAGACAGACAGAGAAGTGTGTGTGTGTGTGTGTGTGTGTGTGTGAGAGAGAGAGAGAGAGAAGAGAGAGAGAGAGAGAGAGAGAGAGAGAGAGAGAGAGAGAGAGAGAGAGAGAGAGAGAGAGAGAGAGAGAGAGAGCGTGTGCAGAGACTGCAATATAAAGCGATACAGACTACAGAGACAGACAGAGACAGACAAAGACAGACAGAGACAGACAGAGACAGACATAGACAGACAGAAAGAATGAGAAATACAGAAACAGAGTATATAGAAGTAAACAAATTATAAAGAACAACGAAATGTCAGAGAAGAAACGAGAAGCAAAACGACGAAGAATCTGAAGAGAGACGCAACTTAATAGACACTGAGAAAGTCACGTAAGCTTATAAAGAAGAGACGTACACCGACAGAGATTCGGAGAGAGAGAGAGGCAAAGACCAACACATAGAGACAGACAGACAGACATCGATATGGAGGCAAAACGTTTAACCCCACGCTGCAGCGCTGACGGGCTGCAATCGTCACTGCAGGGAGTCAATGATCCGAGTATATCGCTCGTGAATAAGCTGGTGCCCTGCGCTTGACTTTCGAGTGGCGGTCTAGAAATTTGTAGAGTACGATTAAGATACTACTATATTGTAAATGAGGTCATTCATGCAGTCAATTGACTGAACCTTCTTCTTCCACTTCCTCCTCTGACTCTTTCTCTCCATTTGCCACCTTTGGACTACTCTTATACGGACAACTCTTTTGACACAACTCAGCTTTCGAGTGGCGCTTTAGAAATTTGGAGATTACGATTACGATTACGATTTTAGTCCCTCGGTTACCACACCATAAAAGGAAAAGCATGCCATAACAGGAGAAGGCGGATGAATGTAACATTTTGTATGTGTATACATGCATGTAGGTATGTACGTAGGCCTATGTTTGCAATGAGCATGTATTTGTGTGCATACACAATGTATGTATGTTGAAGCAGATCTTTATCTACTGCCCGCGGAAAAACGAATCTAACACCCGACCAATTATTTAGCAGAATGGTGGATTATGTGTGCGTTTGTTTTAGATAGTTTGCATGTGTATAATTATGTTATGCAGGTTTATTTTTATACATGTGTGTTTACAATGCGTGTATGTAGGCTCTAGAGTCTAGATATCTCTATTCACTTGTGTACGTATGTATGTAGAATGTGCTGTGTGTATTTTCAAATGTGTCAAATGTGCTGACGTATTATATCTTCATGTACAATGTACATATATGTATGATGTTCAATGTATAAGCTTACACAGTTACACAGTGGAAATCTGACACGTGACTTTCTTAGTATAGTATTTACTGTTGTTTTGAAACGGGAGATGTTGTAGAACGTACAAGTATAGACCAAGCCTGTTGCGTGGGGTCTGGCGACGTCCCCTTAGGAATTTGATAGCTAAGAACTAGTTAAGAACACAGAGAACAAACATTATGTCCCATCACACTGCCGCAGACTTTTAATTGGCTGCTCTAAATTTCCGTCTACAGACAGACGCTGAAAGGTCATCACATTTATGTGCAGTTCAGTCAGAGCTATAGAGAGTTCAGATTCGTATCGTTAACAACTAGAGTATACATTATGCAACTAAATCGTTATTTGCAGCATATACTTTAATATTTGACCCTTTAGTGGTATGTGTAGGCTACAGTTGCCCGAAATGCTCTTAGATCTCGAGCTGTAACAGAAGAAGGGAATAGAGGAGAAAATAGGAATTATTCGCGTCGTAAAGTTTCATTTCGAAAGAAACTGGATTAGTATCTGCTCGTGTTTCTTAAACAAAAACTAGTAATTAGAATCTCGCCGTAAAAACTTAAATTCTGTTCGTAAATTACCGTAGCTTTGCCAGCACTCGATGTGGAATCCATACACCATAATTTAGGATCCCATAGAGTACACGAGGCTCTTCTCAAATGTCCATATAGACAAATCGGATTTCAACCTCCATGCTTTTATAATTATCTGGGTCAAAATTTCTGACTGTTATTCCACTCGGAGCAGGCACCATCGTTGCATACCTGGGAAATTATCACAAAGGTGCTATACAAATAATTAGATTAAATTGTATAATCTAATCAAATTGACACTTCTTTAGCACTTATGCATGCTCATGCAAATCAACTGTGACCGATGTAGGCCTAATTGAGACGAACGTGTAGACATAATTGCAGAAGATGACGCATAACAGAGTATTTAAAAGTAATACAGTAATATGTTTGTATGTGCACTTGTTATAGCGCCCCTTCAAGCTCTGCTACTCAGAGGCGCTCCCGAATGCAGAGCGGACACTGCAATGTAGTTTCACGCCGAAGCGCTGAGCAAATATGAGTGAAGGACTTAATATGGTATATATTGGGCTATATTATAGCGCAAACTAATTCTACATGTAAATACAATTTAGCCCAATCTCGTATTATAATATAATACGAGATTGGGCTAAATTGTCAATGTCGAAAATCTTATCATATTATGATAAGATTTTCGACATTGACTGAGAAACCCTCAGTGAGAAAGCATTCAACAGCGACTTGTTTGTTCCGTTTATTGATTGATTGTCATAAAAAATTAGGAGGACAGATTGTGAGTTCCACCCGAGGTGAATACATGAAACGCTTTCGAAAGTGTT
>OX243826.1:13840784-14115784 GCA_945859605.1 Lumbricus rubellus | reverse complement strand
GCATTCGAATCAATTACAGCAAACTCGGTCAACGCAGTGCAGTTGAGTGTTTGTTTGCATTGTTTGTTTGTATTGTTTGTTTGTATGTGCACTTTTTATAGCGCCCCTTCAAGCTGAGTGCATCATATGCACACAAGTGCATTGTAAGCTAATTTAATCAGTGCACGACGATTGTCGTACAGCGACGCAGGTAGGACAGCTGCAAATTGGCGCGCGGCGTCTGGACAGGTGATTGTCTGGACAGTGCGGGATGTCTAGACGAGCGTACGTTGAGTGTACAAGGAGGGAGTGGAAGTGAAGAAGGAGTGTTGTGTGTTGAGAGCCGTTGAGATAGGCTGTAATAGTTGTTGTTGAGTTGTGATAGAGTAGACTGATGAAGGTAGTAGTCGTGTAGTTGTTATGATAACGCAAGTGTAGTCATTGTTGTGTTGTTGCTGATCGTTTTACTTTACATCGGATTTTGGAGTATAATAAGAAGACTTAAACACGTCGTCGTTGTTGGTTACAAAACAGTGAAAGTCTGTAGATTCTTTACCTAGCCATTTAGCTAATGAAACAGTTATTTAGGGATAGGCCTATGCTACCACGAACTTATACGAAGAAGCTTCCGAAGAGACTGATAGGAGGAGGTGATCACAAGGAGGATATCACATTTGGTGGCAGCGGTGGGATAACGATCCAAGTTGCAGGAGAACGATCCTAGTTACGAACGGCGGGTCTACGTGCCAAGTTACGAACGGAGGGATTCTATCCAATCAACAGACGTTGCGGAGGAACGGACGCTGTGAATTTATCAAGGAGCCGAGCACACGGGAGAAGCAACGATACATCGAGCATCCGTACGTCAGTGAGAAACGACAACACAACGACTACAAGGTAGAAAAACTTGCTTGTCTATTGAAGTGTGCATAAAGAATTGAAGTCAGTCAATTGCGAACATTTGAAGAGTAGCCTACTATTTTATCAAGCATCTGTAAAGTAAAGAAGTAAGATGGAGAAACTTACGGAGCAAAAGCAAGCAGCTATTAAAAAGATGTCTTCGGATAGACTAGTAAAATTATTAATTGAAGCAGGCGTAGACGCAGAAGAAGTTGAACAGATGTCGAGGGAACATTTGATGAGAACTTTGGCTGAGATTTGGGCAAAGGAAGAAGTTGAAGAAGAAGGTGCTGTTGGAGGCGCTAAAGAAAAGCCGGTTGAGAAACCTCAGGCACCGATGTCCATGGAGGCTTTGCTACAATTCATGATGATGAGTAGACAAGAAGAAAAGGAGAAAGAGGAGCAACGAGCTGAAAGAGCAGAAAAAGCAGAAAGGATTAGACTAGAGAAAGAAGAGCAGCGTAGACGAGAAGAGAGAGAATTACGACAACAAGAGATAGATATGCAGAGGCAGCAGTTCCAGATACAATTAGAACAAATGAGAATAGATCGTGACGAATCAGAACGAAGAAGGATGGAGTTAATGATAGAATATGAAAAAGCAAGGAGAAGCGATGAAGAAATACGGAGACAGCAGATCGAAGACAAAAAAGCTCGTGAGGAAGAAAAGGAAAAGATGCGTTTACAAGAACTGCAAAGAGCCGAAGAGATTCGACAGGAAGAATTCCAAGCAGAAAAAGACAATTTGGAAAAAGCAGAAAGAGAAAGAGAAGAACAGATGCAATTGGAACAAAAGAAACTTGCTATTAAGGAAGCTCAACTCCATGAGATGGCTATTGAAAAGGAGGAACGCAGAAAGCAGTTAGACTTGTTGCAGCAAAAGATAGAACAGGAGGAACTGCGCAGGGTAGAAGATCAAACTCGACTGACGAAGAAAGACGAAGACGATAGAAAATGTCGTGAAGAGTCAGAACGAAATAGGCTCAGAGAAAGTGAGACAATGGTGTCAAAGATTAAGAAGATAGGTGATGCAATGAAACATGTGTTACCGAAGATGCCGAATGATATGATGGAAGTGCCATTATATTTTGAAACAGTTGAAAATGCATTCAATAGCTTCACTGTGGAAAAGCAGTACTGGGTGAAATTGTTGTTGCCATTGATGACCCCGAGAGCGCGAACGGTATTGAACCGATTGTCATTTGAGAATTTAGATAAATACGATGCAGTGAAAGAGCATTTGTTGAAGGAATTCAAGTTAACAGCTCGTGAGTACAGGTCAAGGTTTGCAGAGGCCAAGAAGACAGCCGAAGAAACCTATACGATGTTCACGGCTAGGCTGAAGAACCTGTTGAATTATTATGTCCGAAGTAGACGAGTGGACAAAGACTACGAGAAGCTGTTTGATTTGTTAGTGGCGGACAAGCTGAAAGAATGTTTACCACCAGGTCCACTACAGTTTGTCTTAGCAAAAGAGGGCACAGAATGCTTGGAAGCCAGTGACGTGGCAGACCTCGCAGACATACATGTAAACAATCGGATTGGTGTGATGTTTCAAGAAAAGCCGAAATATGAGTCATGGGACAATAATCCAAAGCAAACCAAGTGGGACAGCAATAACAAAGAAACTGGAAGCCAAGCCAAAAGTAATGATGTAAGGAAAGATAATTTCTCGGGAAAGCAGTGGTCGCAAGATAAACAGCAGTCAACGTGGGACAGACAAGCCTACAATCGAACTCCGCCGCTGGGACGCCCAACAGAAAGTAATGCATCATACACGCCGTACAACAAGTGGGAGAACAATGAGCAAAGAAGTTTTATAAAGAAACGTTGCCACAACTGTCAGTCCGACAAACACCTAATAAAACCCTGCCAAGCACCAGGAGCGGCAAATCTGAGAAAGAGCTTTAGTAGGAGTGCAGAGAATTTGAGAGTAAACCAGATCCAAGTGATAAATGCACCTCCTGGTTGGGAAGAACAATACAACCGAGAAACGGAAGTGAAGTCGGTGATGAAATGTACACCACGGTTTATAATACAAAGTAAAGATGATTTTTCACTTATAAAGAAGATTGCCTTGCAGCATGTGACGGTAGAAATACGTGGAAATGATGGTCAGCCTATACGAGTCAAAGCATTGAGTGACTCTGGAACCGAGATACCAGTAATCAACGAGGAACTACTGAAAGGAACGACAGTAGAAGAAATCGGCAGAGTTCATCTGCAATGTGTAGCTGGAGAGCCGATTCCAGCTAAGTTGGTGAAAATCGAAGTGCGGATGAGCAGTCGTAACGAAGGAGCAGCTACAGAGGATAGGACAATAAATATCGCGCCATATTTAACTTTAGTGTGTGCCAGCATTCCAGCGGATCTGTGCAAAGAAAACAGGGAAAAGTTCTTGCTACATCCGGAGATAATTGCAGAATTGAAAGAGATTCCACCAGTGAGTGTATTGCAAGGGGAACTACAAGCGAATGTGACTACAAGAGCACAAAGTCGGAGAGCAGAAGTCGAAGGCGGAGAAGATGAAATGATAAACGAAAGTTCGCAAGAAGATGACACGGACAGCGAAGATGAACTCAGCATTCAAGATGACGAAGGAATAACACCCGAGAACAATGAAAATGAAGAAGTGATGGCTGCATGTGAACGAAATGATAGTGAAGATTCGGGGAGCGATGTGGAAATTGGTACGAGCATGAGAGAAATGTTTACGGAGAATACGAATGATGAAAAACAGGTGGAAAATGCAAAGAAATTGGAGAAACAAAAACAGTATGCCGGCCAATATAACAAGAAAGCAAAATATAAAGAATTCAAACCAGGAGAAAACGTCAACGTACTATATCCAACGTCAACCAACAAATTGATCTCACGATGGCATGGTCCATGTACAGTGCTACAAAGAAGATCCAAGTATTCGTATCTGGTGGACATGAATGAAAACGGCCGACGAATCGTCCATGCCAACAAAATGAGGAAGTTCATCGCAAGAACATTATCGTGTGGTCTCATCGTGGCAGGGGACGACGAATTCGGATCAGTGGTAGAACTACCATTGAAAGAAGACCAGGCAGAGACGACACAGAAATCGCTGCAATTGGACTATGAACAGATCGGACATCTTACCAGCGAGCAACAGAAATCACTTCAAGTGGGTGAGGAACAAATGAGCGCTTTAGCGATCAAGATGTCTAAACAAGTGCTGTATGCAATGAGCCGTATGTAGATGACATTGAAGTACATTTTGATAATTGTCCTAATCATTTGAATGGACATTCTTTTAAGACAATTAGAATTGTTTCTGAAACAGATCAGATTGCATAATGTGATTTTATATATGTTTGAGGTTGGCAAACCATTTAATTTGTATTGTGATAGCAGTGACTTTGCTGTGGGAACTGTGCTGTCACAAGTGGACGATGAGGGGATAGAACGTCCCGTTTCATTTATCAGTCAGAAGCTGACAGATACCCAGAGGAGATGGGCGACGATTGAGAAGGAAGCCTATGCAATCATATGGGCTTTAAACAAATTGAAAGAAATTATTATTGGTTCCAAGATTAATGTGTTCACTGACCATAATCCTTTAGCTTATTTGACTGAGTCAATGTCGAAGTCTGCTAAGTTAGTCCGATGGTCTTTATCATTGCAAAATGTTGACATTCTGTTGAACTATAAGAAGGGAAAGCTGAATGTAGTAGCGGACTGCTTATCGAGATTGTAGTATAAGATATTTTGTGATTGCATTTAGTATAGAAATTGTTTGTATTTAGTTTAAGCATTATACGTTCGCTAATTTTTAAGATTAATTAGCTCTCTTCAAAAGAAAGGAAGGAGGTAATGTAAGCTAATTTAATCAGTGCACGACGATTGTCGTACAGCGACGCAGGTAGGACAGCTGCAAATTGGCGCGCGGCGTCTGGACAGGTGATTGTCTGGACAGTGCGGGATGTCTAGACGAGCGTACGTTGAGTGTACAAGGAGGGAGTGGAAGTGAAGAAGGAGTGTTGTGTGTTGAGAGCCGTTGAGATAGGCTGTAATAGTTGTTGTTGAGTTGTGATAGAGTAGACTGATGAAGGTATAGTAGTCGTGTAGTTGTTATGATAACGCAAGTGTAGTCATTGTTGTGTTGTTGCTGATCGTTTTACTTTACATCGGATTTTGGAGTATAATAAGAAGACTTAAACACGTCGTCGTTGTTGGTTACAAAACAGTGAAAGTCTGTAGATTCTTTACCTAGCCATTTAGCTAATGAAACAGTTATTTAGGGATAGGCCTATGCTACCACAAACTTATACGAAGAAGCTTCCGAAGAGACTGATAGGAGGAGGTGATCACAAGGAGGATATCACATGCATCATATGGAAATGAGTGAATAATATGAGAAGAAGTGCATCATAACAAAAAATAAGTGCACCTTATGCAGATAAGTGGACGATATACAAATAAGTGCTTCATAATACAGATGAGTGAACCATATGCAAAGACGTGCACTATGTGTGAATAAGTTATCCATGCGTAAATAAGTGACCACGCGCAAATAAGTGCACCATGCGCAAATAAGTGCACCATGCGCAAATAAGTGCACCATGCGCAAATAAGTGCGCCATGTGCAAATAAGTGCACTATGCGTAAATAAGTGCACCATGTGCAAATAAGTGCACCATGTGCAAATGAGTGACCCATATTCAAATAAATGTACCATTTACAAATAGATGCACTATGTGCAAAAAGTGCACCATAGGCAAATAAGTGCACCGTATACAAATAAGTCCACCACATACATGTAGGTCTATGCAAAGTAATCATTATATGCAAATAATTATGTCATATTCACACGTGTTTTAGGATCATGCGGCTATAAAATGCCTTTGTGCAATTAGCCTATTGAATACTGATGGCCACCTTTGTGGTTCGTAGACATGGAAGCCATAAAGAAGGTGAGTCCCACTCGAACCAGCAGCCACTGGGCAGAGTCGCCACCTTACGGACGCTAGAATAATTATAAACATGATAATACATCATTTTATGAATAAACTTGATTTAATAGCGGCACTGTGTTTGTCCCGACCGTTACTTGCACAAACACGCTAGCACACCGCACAAACGCACACCGCACGCACGCACGCGCACACGCACGCACGCGCACACACACGCACGCACACACGCACGCACACACACACGCACACACAACCAGTGGCCTGCCGAGCAACGCGACTAATGATTGTATAATGCGATTAAGTCCTTATGACTGGCATCAATGCTACAAGGCCAGCATGATTAGCGCTACTCCAACATGAAAATAATGTCCTCATAATAATAATTAGAGGTCTATAGTTAGTATGATGTTCAGCTTATTTAGCGCAATTTTTGTGTTCTGCTCAAATGTTCATCCACAGAGCACCCTAATGAATAGAACACTTGTAAGTCTAATAGGGCCTACACTAGAAACCCGATATGTAACGATGTCTCTATAACGAGATCCCGTTTTACTGAGGTTATGAGCCACAGATGAACTGAATATTTGGTTGATATCTAGACCGTGTGATATCAGAATTCGTCTTATAACAAAAGTTACAAAACGTGTCATAATATATATATATATATAATATATATATAAATATATATATATGTTGAGTCTCCAGTGTGACCTCTGGTGATCAGTGGCGTCCAGTTTCCACGTGGAATGGGTGAACAACCCCCACTCTGGCCGAATTATATGCAGGAGACTCGGAAGTTACCCAGAACTGTAAATTAATAATACGCTAAACACCCTACTTCTGGAAACCGTGAGAAATCGCTCTCCCAACCCCAGCCCCCTAACCCTTCCTCAGCCCAACCCTTCATGGGTAATCGCCATTAAACAGGATAGCAAGCAATGGATCAATGGTTTTCATCGGTCAAGTTCACCCTTTGGACCGCTCTACACGAGGGTCTGGATGTATATTAGTTCAACATCAGTCATATACGGTACAGACAGAGAGGCTTCAGAGAACAGAAGAGAGTTAATTGGTCAATTTCGGTCAAAACTGCTGTCAAGTCGGTTTGATTGAACAACTATTTATAATTCCTATGTCAACAGAATATTAGAGCAAATTTTCAACTTATGTGTAGTCCCAACATGAGAGCATAGGTCATGCATTATTGTATAGACCAGCGGTTCCCAACCCGTGGCCCGCGGGCCAAAAGTGGCCCGCCTGGTCTATAAAAATGGCCCGCAGCTCCTCAATAAACAAAAAAAATATGCAAAAATTGACAATTTGGACATGTTAGAATAGCCTATATAATTCTTTTCTATTACAAATTATTTTATTTGGACATTATTAAATCTCACCAAACATTCTATTTTAATTCAATTAGGCCCTACAACAAATTTATATGCCTTTAGTTAATTAAATTTTAGCCTTGTGGCCCATAGATGTCCTTCAACTAATAAAAGTGGCCCTCGTGTCCTTCAACTTAGAAAAAGTGGCCCAACAGTCAAAAAAGGTTGGGAACCACTGGTATAGACTATACACATGCGCGTTGAGAGCTTATTTGGTGGAGCAAGGCAGCTTATTGCCTGCCCTGGGTGCCATACTTGCAAGAGAGTTTCGTTCATTAAACAATAGCGAGCCTGACTAGGCCATAATAGTAATAATGGTTTTCACTTTTCAGTCATAGACAATTGTAAAATCTGAACGAATTCGCCACCCATTCTAAGTCCGCGACTGACTCTAATCGCTCTTATGGTTGTGAGCAAATAAAGGCTCTTTTGAGGCTATAGGAGAAATAGACTGCTATCTTAAAATTTAAGAATCAAGTTCTATATGCTTTTGTGCTTTCGGTCTATTAATTTAAAAATCTATCCGAGAAGCTCGCGCACAATTCTTAGTCATTCCGAATAAATAAATCAATATCACTAATTAATTCCGTTAGAGCTTCTGAAAATATTTGAACTGGATTGTCATTAAAGCATTCGAGAGAGAATCCTCCTCCTCATCCTGTTTAAAATCCGTCAAAACTGTTTATCCATGCACAATGCCATAAAACCCACAATTATTATGCCTCTAATAAAATCTGCATCGTCTGTAACCTAAATATTTTGCATAATAATTCAACGTATGCAAATTGCACATGACTTACCTCTCTTGAGAATCGGTTCCATCGCTTTCCATACGCAATCGATAGCCAACAATAAAATTCTGAGGTCGGATAGAGACGCAGAAGCTGTTGTTTTTGTTTTTTACTCGCATCATCATCATCATCATCTCGACCTCCTCATCTCTATTCTCAACGCGTCTATTATCGACGGCGAAGTTGAATTCTGTTTCGAGAGTCGAGATAAGAACATCGGCATCAGCTGGTTCTCCGCTCTAGCAAACAGAAAAACAGAACAGCTTCGTCTAACTGCTGATGCTATACACGAATGCATGGATGAGGAGGATTCTCTCTCTAAAGGCGTCGCTGATCGAAGGATGGTCGCTTAACTGTTCGGAGCAGATGTCGGGTGCGCTCGTGCGTGCGTACGTTACGGGTCATGGACGCCGCTATAGCTACGTCACGCTCCTCTGCTGCGCTGCGTCAAATAGGCGCTATATAACATCACTTCCTGCAGCCGCATTCTAAGGCAACTAAGCTGAGGAGCTTAGTCTCTGTGGCTGGTGCAATGGCCTGATTTCTGCTTGTAGATGCATGCTTAACGATATAATTATCTGGAATGGCCTCCCACTAAACTTGCGGCTTATGCCTAGACTAAATTCACCTGCTTTTTAAAGTCGCTCAAAACTTATTATTTTAGCTGTGGCTGGACTGGGAGCGCCTCTGAGTAGGTTTCTTGAAGAAGCGCTATATAAATTCACGAAATGAATGAATGAATGAATACTGTGTCTTAATAACAAAGATGACTAGTGTCGCCCTCCTCCTTCGTCCAGGCATGAGACTGGCACTGTCAGAAGGTAAGCAGTGGCGGATTTCTGTCTTTCTGAGAGGTTTATATACTGGCCCCACCTGGTGTCAATTTTTGCCACTCTGGTTTGAATTTAGGTAAAAGAGACAACGAGGTCGGTCAACTCAAAATGTCATCGAGGTCAGCGATTTTAATTGAATTAAGTGTGACAATAGTTATTATTCATTAACTCTGTTAATAGTGAGTATATTTTGAGTTTATATTTTACCAAATATAATGAGTATATTTTTTAGTTTATATTTTACCAAATATAATGAGTATATTTTGAGTTTATATTTTACCAATTATAGTGAGTATATTCTGAGTTTATATTTTTCCAAATATAGTGAGTAGCCTATATTTTGAGTTTATATCTTACCAAATATAGTCAAACACCGATCTTATTGCAACAGACGCAATGAGTAGTTGCAGAAACCCGACGGTAGGTGGTGCGTCCAGCATGTAAATAATTCAAGTAAAAGTCAACATTTGTGCCACCATATAAAAAACTCGCCACGTTCTTAAACACTGAGATATCGATATCTTTATTGTAACAGGCTCACTTAAATGCCATTAATTTTGCAGCGGAGCGTAGTTCCATTGAATAGGGCTTACTAAGAAGCAAAAGTGCACAACTCTCTTAGCATTGTAGTCAGTTAGGCCATGTGCTATGATGTGCACCTTTGCTTGTCAGCCCTCGAGGGATTATAACTTGTACAGAATTTTTTTCAGTGCTCCGACAAGTGGAAATTTGCTTTAATGAAACACCATTGACGCTACGGGTGAGAACCATAGATATAATAATCCTATGGTAAGAACTTCCGTTGACTGCCTTAATATAACGACACTGTTTCGTAACAAACATAATTAGCGTCGCGCCCTCCTCGTTTCTCCAGCATTAGGACTGGTGCTACCAAAGTACAAGCAAGTGGTGGCGTCGTTGCCTTGGAGCCGGAAGGTTCGAGGTTCGAATCCACCTCGCCGTGTAAGGACCTTGGGCAAGTCCTTCACTCACAATTGCTCAGCGCTTTGGCGTGAAACTCCGATGCAGTGTCCGCTCTGCATTCGGGAGCGCCTCCGAGTAGCGAAAGCTTGAAGGGGCGCTATAACAAGTGCACATACAAACAAACAAAAACAAAAACAAAACAAATGGATGGAGCTTGAAAATTTTGAATCTGTGGCTCGATCGAAATCCCTGCAACTATAGAACGAAAATTGGGAATCCTGCTCCGTTTTAGCCCTCTGGCGAATTCAGTTTTAATAAGTAGAGAAATTAGAGAATTTGAAAATGAGACATAAAACGTTGAGCACGTATGTCTAGTTACTCCAGGGTGAGAATTGCCGGGGGGGTTGGGGGGGTTCAACCCCCCAGTCTTTATTAGAGCCCCATGTTAAAGTATGTTTTTCATACCACAATTTCAAGTTTATCATAGGCCAACCCCCCCAGTTATTTTTCCACAAATCTCATACTGAGTTACTCTAGTATATAGGCAATACACAACATAGGCGTTTTGGTGCATGTGCTCGTTAGTTGAAGGACAGAGAAAGAGAGACAGACAGACAGAAAAAATTCTGCACAATTTATATAAGCTTAGCCTATAATATGAAATGGAACTATGCTCCGCTGCAAATGACATTTAAGTGAGCCTGTTGCAATAAAGATAGCGACAGAGAAAGAGACAGACAGACAGAAAGATATATATATATATATAGAGAGAGAGAGAGAGAGAGAGAGAGAGAGAGAGAGAGAGAGAGAGAGAGAAACAGAGACAGACACAGACACAGAGACATTCAGACAGGCATTCAGACAGATAAAGAGACATACAGACAGACAGACAGACAGACAGACAGACAGACAGACAGACAGACAGATAAACAGACATACAGGGACACAGGGATACGCAGAGAGACACAGTATAGAAGAGGGATGGAGAGAGAACGAGGGAGAGTGACAGACAGACGGAGATGAGAAGACAGGGTGTGGTGTAACATAGCTAGGCTCACAGAGCCAGATAAATAGCCAGAAGAAAGGCAGAGACACGACAGAATTTGACGAAACATAGCCCCATAAACACGTGTATACATGAATATATATATATATACGAATACCAACAGGCCAACAAGTGCCAGGGAGTTTTGGAGGGAGAGAGAGAAAATTATAGAGACAACTCGATTAGTTTTGCTGTTTTCAATCGTCGCGCAAGAAAGCTGCAATTAATAATCGGCCTTGCACTGTATACGCGGATGAAAACTATCGAAAACTATTTTGACCGACATCGTAGTTCGCAAC
Source organism: Lumbricus rubellus (assembly GCA_945859605.1). Lineage (NCBI taxonomy): Eukaryota > Metazoa > Annelida > Clitellata > Crassiclitellata > Lumbricidae > Lumbricus > Lumbricus rubellus. Next base: position 14,104,685 of record OX243826.1, on the reverse strand, counting down.
GGAAATGAGTTCGTCTATCCTGCAGTGAATATTTCAATGCAGCGAAACATTATCAACTGCTTCAGACTTAGCTGAGGTCTACGAAGTGATTAAACAATGGCTAAAATTCACTTAGAGTTCACTTGATAAAGTTGATGGATCGAAAAAGATGGGCGCTTTACAATGTACAATGTACATCCTCCGACCTCTCACGCAGATCTTACGTGGTGAAGAGCTCCAAAGCGCTAATAATTATAGCCCATAAGCCTACGCAGTCAGAGAGATATATTAGCCTCCAGAATTCCATAGGATTAAAATCCCATTCATGGCGTCAACATAAATGCTTGATTATTTTGGTCGAAAGCATGAAGTTTAATTTAAGTGGCCAAGAACGTGTTATATATCAGAAACACTCCTGGTAGGCTTATATAGGCCTAGCCCCGACATACCACAACATATCATACCATAATATTATGGCATGCTTATTCGCCGATGATGATAATGAGTTCTCTGCCCAAAAGCAGGTTTATTGGCTTTTACGGCGCTGGGATGAAATGAGTGAGGTTGTTTCCCGTTGCCTTCCTCATAATAGACAGACAATTTCGGATGAGCACAACTTGTCCAAAAATATCCAAGTTCGCTATATAGCCTACGCACTGTACGCAGTAGCTTGAGGTAGGTTCGAACCTGCGACCATTCGGTCACAAGGCGCCGAACTTACCGCTTTATGCACCACCACGTCCCATCGTTTATTCGGTACCCAACATAATTAGATCTATTTGGGTCGATTAAGGACGTGTGACCTGTTCTTTCTCTTTGATCCTTGTACAGGACGGTACGACCACTGAACTCGTTATAGCTGGTTGGCAATAGAGGTCACATAATGGGGCATAAAAATTAATGTCGCAACGGTTTCTGCAATTGTTCAGACTTGTAGTTATGACCTCTTGGTCGACAAAAGAACATGCAATCACTATTATAGATAGTTGCGCACGCTCTTGTCTGTGGTCTAAGGCTCTAAGCTTACGTGTAGACTGTAGACTGTAGATGCACACATTGCACACATAATAGACGATACACACATGGATATGGGATAATAATATGGGAAATAATGGGATACGAGCCATAAGCTCCGAAGCTGTATTATATTGGAGTTTTGTGTATAAACAAGACTTACAAGAGGAGGTCTGTATAAATTGCTGTTATGCAAGTATACATTAGTCTGGCGAACGGGTGTTAACTATATAACTGTGGATACAACTCATCTGGAAAGGGGCCATGATTGACATGATTGCCACCACACCCGCCTGACTAATTGCAGACGGTTAAAACTATTCGAATGTAAAACTATTCGGCTGTTGATAACTGACTCCATTTAGACATAGGCCTACTATTGCCAATTTATTCGATTTTATGGCATATATACCTATAATGCTCTATAGTTTAGCAGCAAACATTAGCCTATAATTATATATAGGCCTTCTACACACGCATGCACACAAGCATTCTCTATCTATCCCTTTGTCTCTGTCTCAGTCTCTGTCTCTGTCTCTGTCTCTGTCTCTGTCTCTGTCTCTGTTTCTGTCTCTGTCTCTGTCTGTCTGTCTGTCTCTCTCTCTCTCTCTCTCACTCACTCTCACACGCGTTAATAAACACGCACACGTACACAAACACGCACACACACACCCACACAGAACATTGAAGACGTTGAGCAATTGCACATTAAGGAATTGCTCAAAGCCCGTATACACAGTGACTGGTCTTCGGTCGTCGCGATCACCTTCTTCCAACACACATACCCACCCCACACATACGCACACACACACATACTCTCATCCACACCCACACGCATACATACACTAACACTAACACACACACACGCACGCGCACATCAATAATTATTTGGTCGTGCGGAAGTTATTTCTGCTGCAATATAACATAAGACGTTTGTCTGGTTGTAATCGTTGAGTGTGTAGTTTGTGTTGACATGATGCTAGACCCGTTGAACGGCCCTCACACACTCCCCCCATATACATTTGTACATGTAGAAAGTAAATTAGAGATCTGCGAATCACAAATTTTCAGTGGATTGCAGCTTGATAATCAAGTAATTAGTACTTCATTGCACAAGTGCAAACCGATCACAGTTACCAGCAATGTTGATGCGCCACTCATTCTTCAGTCATTCAATCACCATTCATCATCCCTTCATTCATTCATTCATTCATTCACTTTCATTCATTCATTCCTTCATTCATTCGTTCATTCATTCATTCATTCATTCATTCATTCATTCATTCAGCCATTTGTTCATTCATTCCTTCATTCATTCGAAGAGTTATGCTAGAGAACCACCCAGAACTGCTCCCGGTTCCAGCATGGCGGAGAAGAACAGTTTTAGCCTATAATTGATATTGATAGGCCTACATGCGTAGAAAGTGTAAGAGAGACTTCTTTTGAGCAGACGAAATACTTCCAGATGGTCGTACTTCTGAGAGAGCACGGTTTTGCAGGAATAACTATGCGAGCGATCGGGGCTAATTAATCCCTCCCGGAGATGCGGGGGAACAAGTATACCCTTTAAAACCCCGACGCGTGCTGACAGAGGTCTGGCAGATGGGTTGAAGCAAGGCCCAGATGGCAGCCTCATGTCAAAGAATCAATCCTACATGCCTACGCACACAGGTTGTCCTGGTATCTTTTCTGCAGTTTAAAATCAATTCAGTATAATAAAGGCCTATAAGTTAATTAACAAACTTGAAAACAATGCAAATAATTGTTTAATTAAGAAATCAATTCTGCTGTTCTGTCCCACCTCCGTGCTCGTTAAATTCAGTCACGTAGGCTACTTTAATTAGTTCACAGTATAATTAATAGCGGGCAATTATAAGCTAGGCACTTTGCGAATCACGGCGTTATTTTCTAATTGAATCGAATCCGATTCTACTTCGCAGGTTTCAACCGTCGATGCTTGGTAACTGTAAGCTTGGTAACTGTTTATAATAGACCTATTATTACAAATATTAAACGCTTTTTAGGCCTACTTAGCCTACTTTGTAGACATTGGTATGATTGGTATGAGGTAATTAATATTTCACAGTTGCCGTATTTCTATAAATTATTAGCTCCGATCTGATGAAGAAACTTCAATCGAAACTGTGAGTGAGCAGACCTTATACTTGCCTAAGGTGCATACTGCATAGCCTACTTTTTGTATCACCGTGGTTGGACTGGGAGCGCCTCTGAGTGGACTTCTTGAAGTGGCGCTATATAAATTTTTGAAATGAATGAACGAATGGATGGATGAATGAATGAACGAATGAATGAGTTAATAAATGAATGAATGAATGAATGAATGGATGGATGGATGAATGAATGAATGAATAAATGAATACACAGTTGACGTTCTGGAGTGGGGGTGGGCTTGAATTTGCTTTAGAGGGCGAACGTTCAACCACTCGGCTACCGTGACCACGGCGACCCACGTGAGTTGGTGTTGCATCAGATTACAGTGTTGATCGAATACCTGACCTAGCGAATGTAATACGAACTAGCAGTTTGTCAGCGTGTTTGTCTAAAACAGGCTCCCTGACTGATCATACGAACAATGACAGTTGTTGAATTGTTGATTCAGGAAAGGAGACTATATGGAAACACGTAGGCATCCTCGCTCCATGATTTTTACTTCGAAATAAACATCGATTTCAACCTCAGAAAGAAGAATGTTCGCCTACGTTGGAGTAGCATCACAAATGCAGGGGCCACAGTGTCTTCGAACCAGACGTGGCATATCTGCTTAGTACGCTGCGAAGTGTGGACAAATTGCGTGTAGTAGGCCTATTATAATTTATAGAAGTCAGCTTTTCAAACTTTCGCCTCTAATACACAAGTGGAATCTTTTTCCGATCGTGGATGCTCATATAGGAAGTCAACGACGGTTCTCTATTCGTTGGAGCACGCACAATATTATTGCAGACGGCATAATCTACTACCAGCTGATCAAAAAACAGGTAGGCTACATGACGGTACATGTACACTAGTGGCCAATTGAATGGAAACTTCCGTGTTTGACTGTTAGGGTTAGGGTTAGGGTTAGAAATTTGTGGTAGCCTACTGTTTTGTATGCTATACTATCTTACTTTAGTTTTATAATGAATTTGTGGTACTGTTTTGTATGCTAACTATCTTACTTAAGTTTTATAATGAATTTGTGGTACTGTTTTGTATGCTAACTATCTTACTTTAGTTTTATAATGAATTTGTGGTACTGTTTTGTATGCTAACTATCTTACTTTAGTTTTATAATGAATTTGTGGTACTGTTTTGTATGCTAACTATCTTACTTTAGTTTTATAATGAATTTGTGGTACTGTTTTGTATGCTAACTATCTTACTTTAGTTTTATAATGAATTTGTGGTACTGTTTTGTATGCTAACTATCTTACTTTAGTTTTATAATAAAGTACAAGCTCAATTTGCTCAGTTAAGATAATTTTACCACAGGAAAAGTCTTATCTTGTAGAAGTTTCCAATGAATTGGCCACAACTGTAGACCCTATGTCATAGTATGTCTATCAAAATGTCAGACATTAATAATCAGTAGAATAAGTTAATCATACATGTAGACAAAAACAAAACATTGAAACAGAAGAATATATCAGATTAAACGGGGACAATAGACTTCCCGCTTCTGGGACAAGACCAGCTAAACAGGGCACTATTGATATTGAGTCCTAAGGTGATTGATGAATAACATGAAAAAATATTGCAATGATAAAATGTTGGATTGTATAATCATTGTACCGGAATTAGAATGAATGATTATTAGTCAATTCATTTGTTAATTCATAATGTTAAGTAATAAATCAGTTGTTATCTTGCCCAAGCTGCCCATCAGTCTTGAATGTAAGCTTATGTCTGCAAGGTTGCAAACGAAGCCTATAGGTTTAGGAATCGTATGTAGTCTGGCCATATTTTGAAATACTGATCTGACTTATAACACGCTTCACTCTAAACCTGGTACACATGCTTCCGATCGAAGTAGGCCTACTTTTGAAGCGATCGATCAATAATATCTTGTCATACCAACACCTTCTCTTCTCATGTCAACATCCCATCATATCCTATCACGAGACCTAACTGAATGTTATTCTTTTTGAAAATTAAAAGCTAGCCTTGAAAGTGTCTGAGTAGAGTAGGGTTGGTAAGAGCTGTTAGAGTTGACCTTTGCAACATGCCTATATCATCGGAAATTACTCTCACCGAGTCACCTGTCATAGGCTGTCAACTGTATTCCGCTAAAGAAACACAAACATCCTAAATTTCCGAGTAAAGGTCATTTACTTGAACAGCCATTAAAGTCACCGTGAATTGAAAAGCAATTTATTTAGCCAAGATGTCTAAAGACATATTGTATGCCCACAGGTGTTTCAACCTTTCAGATGACCTTTAAGAATTGTGATCTTAAACAGAGGATAATAGCCTACTTTAGCTTCAGTGCTTTTAAACAAACCGTGTTGTTTAACAATCATCGACTTCTTATAGCAACCTATTGTATATTGTGTGTAGCCTACTATAGCTTATAGACTCTATAGGCCTATATACTTAAGTCATAAGTCCATGCATATTCCACAGTAGACCTACACTTTCCTCTGAAAGGTACCAAACACTAAGAATATTAGGGAGAACTCATTAAACTGAAGCGTAGGTATTCAGAGTCAAGTTGGACATAATATGTATAATATGTAATATTATGAGGTTGCAATGCTTTGGAACCAAACACTGAGTCTACAGAAGACATGGAAGATAGATGCCACGAAGCATGCATAAACAAAGCGCACAATGTTCCAAAAAGTTATTAAGATCCAAGCAAATAAACACATCACCTGTTATCTTCAATGTGAGTCGTCATTTGCACGCGTCACCTACATTGATAGGCCTAATCAGTTAATTTCTTCCCACAAAATGTAAAATGTCAAAGCACTTCATCGTGGAAGAGTCGGTAAATCAATAACAAGAAATTGATTTTAGGTCTACGTCACTTCAACGTAGTTCATTAATATTCCGTGTTTAAAAGGTCATTTATAATTATATAAGCTATATAACACATTGTTCGGCAGCTATTGTGCCTATATAAAGGCTTTTAAAAACCTGCAGGCTCATTATTTTACGGCGGGGTCATTTCGATTAGTTACAGACCAATTCTGGAAAAAGAGACTTAAGGTATGACTTCTGCAGTTTATTGTAAATATTTGGTAATTTAAAGGTTTCTATATCAGGTTTCTAGAACACCCCTCGTGGATAAGCTGGTGCCCTGCGTTTAACTTTGTAGTGGCGCTTGAGAAATCTTCAGTTTGCAATAATGCGATTACGATATTGACATTGCTTATCGCCTAAGTTAGAGGAAACTCGTTTAGCGATGACCTACTGAAACAAATGAGTTGGCATTCACTCTTTGGCAATTATAAGCTGTGAAATAGGGTAGGCCTAGTTATTAAAATAGGCTAATTCTTGATTTATTGCATGACAATAATATTTTGTAACTGAACTTTAATATTCATTACAAAGATCATCAGAGGGTCAATAAGAAGAATCTAGACTACTGGGTGACGTAATCCACTGGTTGGTATAGAAACGTCTCAGTCTCACTCTAAAGCATTATTCAAGTTCTTTTGAGATTCCTCTTTGACTTAGAGTTGCAATAAACACTAAAACCAACACGGTGAGCAAAAGTGACCGCACATTCCGTCATAATAAATTTGTTAAATAAATTGAATTTCAATTTTGTTCTGCATAGCCTATAGCCTACGTTTTCCGACTGACTTTTAAGTCAACAATGATTTAATTGTTGACTTATATAGGAAGCCCTGTGGAACATAATGGAGACTCTCCGTGTTCTCCTCTTCCTGCTTCTCCTCGTTGAGTCAATAGACGGGAAAAGGTTGAAATGTGACGGCTGCAACCGAGAATTTGACGGAGTCTGGGCGAGAAGGCAACTGCGCTACAAAAATGTGTACAAAGACGTTGATGATGAATGCGAGCAGTAAGTTGGATGTGACGTTGAGCCATGGGCGGAGTTTGGTTTCCGTTCTTGGGGGGACTAACCCCGAGTCTGGGCTTCTTAGGGGGGCAAACTCCGAAAAAAGATACCATTTTCATGGTTAAAAAGTTGAATATGGGCCTTATTTGGGGGCTTAGCCACTCCTAACCTCTGATAAACTCCGCCCATGCGTTGAGCAGTGTTTGATCTAGTCTCACCCTGCTTGGAGGGAGGGTTCCGGCTTTGGGGGGGGGGAACGACAGCCGACCGCTTAGCCGAGACACCGTAAACACCTTTTGCCCCCACAAAATTCTGACGATCTTTTTTTTACTCATTCGCAAAAAATTCCAAACAAACGTATTGACTTCTCTACTTTAAAATCTGATGACCTTTTTTACCTTATTTTGGTCTGTATCAATAAATTCGGTAAATTATTTACCGATTTTATAACTGCTGAATTTTTAGCACCTGCTTCTTCTGGGGAGAATGTGCCATGTACACTATAGCTTTTTCTGGGCGGCGGTGGTGGTTCTTATACCCATAGGCGCAACCACCCTATGGGACCCACGGGACGCGTCCCCCCAACTTTTGAGTGGTCCCCTAACTTTAATATTATGGTCCCCCAACTTTTAGGATGTGATTCATTATGGTCCCCCCAACTTTTAGGACGTGATTGCACCTATGCTTATATCCGTGTGAACAAGAGTTCAAGATTTTTTCGGGGATAATGTCATTCCTGGCCTCCTGGGGGTAACTTCCCTCCCAGAGACGTCTAGATTAAACACTTGACGTTGAACTCGAAGGGGCGCTATACAAATGGAGAAATAAATAAATAATTTTTTTTTGTTTATCCAATTAATTATTTAACCGTAGCTATGTAATAGGCTACACTACAATGCAGCAAACGGCGATGTAAATCATGTATAGCCTAATCGTACACATTTTGGATGAAGTAGCCTAACTATACTGCCATAAAGAACGGTAATTTCAAGGACAACATTGAACTGAAACTTTTAAGTCGCTTATTCTTTCTGTATGCAGTCGCAAAGCTTTTGAAGGGAACCTTGAATATATAGTGAACTACAGAGAAAAAGCGAAAAGAAACCCACGCGTCTTCACCTGGCAAGTCGGTCAAAATGGATTGGCAGCCACGGTGCGTCAAACTCTCGCTTCTTTCAAGTTTTCAATTATTACCTATGCAGTCGTAATCTAAGCATTTGATTCGGTTGGGTCATAGAGATAATAATGATTTTTAGTAGCTTCGTGTCTTTCTGAAATCATCATACCGTTCATACGCCTAACTCATGTCATCCAATAGCATAAATCTACGTTGAGTTATAGCTACAACTAGGCCTACAGGCTATTCCAATAGATCAATTGCTTTTTTTATCTGGCAAGTGACGCATGCATGTGCAATTGTCATACTTGCATTTGTGAATACATGCGCTGTATATCATCATAATCATTATATTATGAATATTATTAACCTATAGGTTATTTCCATAACGCTTTTTCACATAGGCCCTACATTATAGTGCCTACATTTTTCACTTATGCGTTTGAGTATACAGACAAGACCTGAGTACCAGGGAATGCTTGGACCTCAGTCGTAATCTAGGCATTTGATTCAACCTTTTTTCAACCTTTTTGCACATACATAGGCCTACTGCGTATCCTACATTTTTCACTTATGCGTTTGAGTGTACAGACAAGGCCTGAGTTCCAGGGAATGCTTGGATTAAAGTCAAACACGAGATCCAGCGGCGATCGACCAACTCGTCCGCCATCGACTTTCTTTCTCGTCTCGAATAATAATTCATCGAACCCTTCGAGAGAACAGATTATCGTAGACTACAGCGCAGACGGAATGGTAACGCCAGTCGAAAACCAGGTAACGTTAGCCCAGCACTTCCCAACCCGTGACCCGCGTGGCCTCAAAAAATGGCCCGCCAGGCCTAGCAAAATGGCTCTCATCTCTCAAAGAATTAACAAAAATATATGAAAAAATTGACAATTTGGACAGGATGGAACATATAATTATTTTGCATTACAAATTATTTTATTTCGACGTTCATAAATATCATAAAACATTCTATTTTGAGTCAATTCTAACATGCTTTAAGTTAATTAAATTGTAGCATTGTGGCTCCCCAATGGCCTTTAACTAAGAAAAAGTGACCATCTAGAAAAAGCGACACAGTCAAAAAAGGTTGGGAACCACTGCATTAGTCAGATGGACATACTTTACGAATGCGTATATACATACGCTGTATGTGTGCGTGTGTGTGCATGTGCGTGTGGGCGTGTGCGTGTGTGTGCGTGTGTGATTATGAGGTCACAGATTTTCAAAGTTTTTAATAAATTTATATAAAGCTTACACGTGCAAAAGGATTCGTTCTATGGCGAAGGAATGAGCACTGGCGTGATGACCCACGTAAACATAATAGGCGTACGATAACCAGGGTGAGAATTGCCGAGTGATTGGGGGGTTCAGCCCCCAGTCTTTCTTAGAGCCCCATGTTAAAGTATGTTTTTCACAGACCCCGATTCCAAGTGGATAATTGTCCAACCCCTCCAGTTATTTTTCCGCATTTCTTACACTTACGATAACCAGTAGGCCTAATTCTTTAGAGTTTATAAGATACTAGCTGTACCCGGCCACGCGTTGCTGTGGCAGAAAAGACTGTCATCTGCCTCTTTCCCTCTCCCGTCTCTCTCCCCTCCCCCTCCCCGTCCCCCTCCCCCTTCCCGTCCCCCTCCCCTCCCCCGTCCCCCTCCCCCCGTCCCCCTCCCCTCCGCCGCCCCTTCCCCTTCCCTCCCTCCTCCCCTCCCCCGTCCCCCTTTCCGTCCCCCTCCCTTTCCCCTCCCTCTCCAACGTCTCCCTCCCTCTCCTTCCCCTCCGCCTCTCCTTCCACTCCCCCTCCACTCCCCCTCCTCCCCCTCCCCTCCTTCTACGCCTCCCCTTCCTCCCTTCTCCATCCCTCCCCTCCGGTCCCTTCACTCCCTCTTTGTCCCGCTCCCTCTTCCTTCTTTCCTCCCTCACACGTTCCTTCCCGACAGCGACATATGCCCTATCGCGACTTTTGGGCGACTTTTGGGCAACCCAGATCGAAGTTGGTCATCTCGCGACTTTTGGGCGACTTTTCAGCGTGATGTCGCGACAAAAACGTTTCCGAAATCTGGCAACCCTCATGGACGTTGGGACATGTATAATTTGCAAATGGCGGTCGAACGGATTTCAAAGTTCTCTTTTTGTGGAAAAGATTGGGTTTTTTCGGGAAAAAAGCATAATACAACACGGTTCTATTGGAATGGAAGGTTTTGTAAAAATTTCAAAACAATCGGTTCGTCAGTTTTCGAAAACACTCATAACGCACGGTTGGAAAGTTTCATTTTTATATATACACGGTGTTCGGAAAAAAACCGAACCTCTACCAGAAATAAAGAAACTAACACCAAACATGTAAAAATATTATTGACAATAAAACTATTTTATTCCCAACTATAAACTTAACTAGTCTTTATAATTATATCCTATTCCAGTTAAAACTTGAAGTCATTTAAAATGTTTCATACAGCGTATAGAGCGACTGAGCTAACGGCGGTCAACAAGCAGGCTCGGCTTGAGCGATCAAGACAGTTGTTAATGCACTATAGCCTGAAAACTTGGTAGGCCACATTTCAAATAGCCTAGACCTTAATCTCGTGTACTGTAAAATCTGGTCTGTGATTCAAGAAAAAGTTTGTAAGAAGAGGGAAGAACTACGTCAGCGCATAATACTGGAATGGGACGAATTTGAACAAGCTGTATCGATTCAGCAATTAATCAGTGGCGAGCGCGTCTCTATATGTGCGTGTGATGAGACCGAAGGAGGAAATATTGAACATACAATACATTATAACTAACAAATAATAGTTATCTGATTCTTGTCCTTGAAACTAAAGTTTCTCCATATTTTATTACAATGTACAAATTATTACACAAATTATCGTATCAATAAGAGAGGTTCGGTTTTTTTCCGAACACCGTGTATATATAGATTGCTATAATATTATTATTGAGCGTTGTTGCTGTTTTGTTCTTGCCTTATAGGGTCAATGTGGTTCGTGCTGGACATTCGCCGCCACCGGTGCAATCGAAAGCCAGCTACTGTTGCGTAGATCCAGTCTTGTTCAACTCTCTAAGCAGGAGCTACTCGAATGCGCTAAAGAAAAATATAGTGGGTAACACGCGAATATGCCATGGCAGCCATGCCTAGGCCTATGTACATGTACATGTATATACGCTTTTATGCAGTATGAGAATTGTGGAAAAATAACTGGGGGGTTGGCCTATGATAAACTTGAAATTGGGGTATGAAAAACATACTTTAACATGGAGCTCTAAGAAAGACTGGGGGTTGAACCCCCCAACCCCCCCGGCAATTCTCACCCTGCTTTTATGCATGTCTAAATCGACCAATGGCTCGACCATTCGGCTCTATGGGTCCTTCTCTTTGGAATGAGTTTTCTCCTTCTGCTCCCTCTATAGGCCTAGCCCATGTCTGGCAATTCCTTTTTCTGCATCCTCTCTTCTCAAAACCTGCTTCTTCTTCTTCTCGAGGGACCTTGTGCACTGGGAGCGCCTTTGAACGGTTCATTCATTCATTCAGAGCATTTATATAGCGCCCCTTCAAGAAACTACTCAGGGTTCATGACCCTACTAGATGCGCTTTATAAATGTTCAATAGAATACAGTAGCCTATAATACTGTATACGTGTCGCTATTAATTAACATTTAAATAGACCAATAGCGTTAACTTTGATTGCGTTAATTTTAATGTTAGGGCCTAACTGTGGTATTTAATTTGACAGATAACAGCGGGTGCGCAGGAGGTTATATGAGGACCGCTTACCAGTTTGTCATCGACAATCAAGGACTCGTAACCAGTGACGTCTACCCATACACAGGAATTGTAAGCCAATTATTATATTAAGGCCTACTTAAATGCAAAAGACAGACCTCATAGATATAAGTCATTTTAAACTTTAAAGAGACCCGTATGCCTATAGAACCAATGCGACTATGCGAGACCCAGGGCTTAAAGTGTGGCAGGACGGTCATGGACGGCGTCCATGCACTTATTTTAAAATCTGAACGCCGCCCTGCCACTTATTGGCCAGCACAGCCTCAAAAGATACCGGTAAGGGGCGTCCTGGCACTAAATAAGTAGGCTAGGCTACTGAAATTGGCATCATCAGTTTGTAAGCTCATTCATACTTAGACATTATGGAGGGGCCTGTAAAGATCGCGTTCGGTTGCATTTTTAAACATTTACTGCTGCTTTATAGGCCTAATAGCATCGTTTAAGCAGGGCGAAAATTGCCGGTTGGGCTCCGGGGTTGAACCCCCCAGTCTTTCTAAGAACGCCATAGTAAAGTCCTAATTGCACACCCCAAATTGACAAACATCAACGTCTGACCGCCCCCGCCGCCACCCCCCACCCAAGTAATTTTTCTACAATTCTCTTACAGCTTTTAAGTGGTGTTATAATTGTAAGTTTTGCATACAATTATTCTGTAACATATAATCATTGCACTTCATGCATTCGCAGGAGGGAGAATGTTCGACGCCGAACGGCACGAAACACTACACTTGCAGAAATTACCAAGTCGTCGAGCCAAACGAGAATGCTCTGATGAGGGCACTGATCCGCTACGGACCGATATCATGTGGCATGGACGGGAGCCTTGAAAGCTTCCAGCTGTACACGGAAGGCGTCTTTTCCGATTCTCAATGCTCAAACGAACTCAACCACGCCGTTGTCATCATTGGAGCAGGCACCACTGCAGAAGGCACAGACTACTGGCTGGTCAAAAACAGGTAGGGAAATTGAAAGGGGGCGGTAGCGCAATGGATAACACGCTGGCGTAGGCCTATAGAGAGTAAGAGTAAGCGCAATCGTAAACTCGAAATTTCTAAAGCGCTACTTGAAAGCCAAGCGCAGGGCACCAGCTTATTTACGAGCGCTGCGTTGAGTCAACAGGGTTGTTCGTAAGAGTAATCCGAGGTGGTCCGGGTCGAGTTACCATAGGATCAGAGGTAGACCCCTAACGAGTTTGAGCCCCGTACACAGTGCGGACGTGCTTTGTAGGCTGCTAATAGTGCCGATAATTAGGCTACTGCAGGCTAGCTGTTCTCAATGGCGGCGCCAGGATTTCAGGTTTGAATGAATGAATGTACGTTTATGTCATGTACTGGGCATGTGCACTAATTATGTATGAATGTCACTCAAATATTTATGCAAATCACATATGTGTGCAATTTTTATTAGATGGACAATATTGTAGACAAAATATATAAACCGACTATACTCCTCTTGGAAGTCATAATCTTTCTTCTTTGGTTCTCTGCCGTCAGGCAGGTTCATATGTCCAATGACGCCACGCATATCTGTTCTGTGCATCCATCTTTAGCCCTCTGTAACCGTCCTTTGTCATCATCCAGTCCAGTAGCATTGTTCTTGGTCTTCCTCTTGTCTTTTCCCCTCCATTCTTACTTCGATGATATCTCGTACTATAGTGTCGCTCCTCATGATGTGGCCAATCCAGTTCCTCTGTCGCCTCCGTATTGTCTCCAGCATTGATCTTTCCTCTTCCACCATTTGCAGTATTTCTTCGTTCGTCTTGTGCTCCTTCCAGCTGACACGCTTCATTCTTCGCCAAATCCACATTTCGAAAGCCTCCAGTCTTCTTATGTCATCCTTTCTCATTGTCCATGTTTCCGACCCATACAGTACCACACTCCACACCAGCGTCTTGACCATTCTCTTCTTTAGATTCATATTTAGTTTTCCTCTGAGGAGTTCCCCTCTTTTGTTGAATGCATCTTTTCCCATGGCTATTCGTCTTTTTATTTCTACATGACATCTTGCATCATCTGTGATCATACTTCCTAGGTAACAGAATTTCTCCACGTGCTCTATTTCCTCTCCGTTTAATGTGATCTTAAGAATTGCTTTCTTTCCTCCTTTGCTTATCCTCATAGCCTTTGTCTTTTTGATGTTTATTTTCATTTCGTATTCTGATGATATCATGTTCAATCGATCCATCATTCTTTGTAATCCTTCTGGAGTGCCTGCCAACATTGCCTGATCATCCGCAAACCTCAGAGCTTTTATCAGTCTCCCTCCTACCTTTATCCCCTCATTCACTTCTTCCAGTGTTTCTCTTACAATTTCTTCTATATAGATATTAAACAGTATTGGGGATAGTGAGTCATATATAATTATACAATGTTCAAAAACAGGCTTTAAGCAAATAAATTTCTAAAGGAAGAGGTCCACACCACATAACATCTTGAGTCTACTAAAACTTGCTGTTAAGTCAATAAACAGCTTATTGTGCAAAAGGATAAGTTTACAAGGAGTTAATGTAAAACAGGTAAAAGTATTAATGTAAAAGAATAACTGTAAAAGTATTAATGTAAAAAATAATTGTAAAAAAAGTGTAAAAGGATCAATGTAAAAATATTAATGTAAAAGAATGTGTAAAAGTATTAATGTAAAAAAGTGTAAAAGTATTAATGTAAAAAACAAGAGTAGCCTATATGAATAAATGTAAAAAATAAGTGTAAATGTATTAATGTAAAAAAATAAGTGTAAAAGTATTCATTTAAAAATAAGTGTGAAAGTATTAATGTAAAAAACAAGTGTAAATGAATAAATGTAAGAAATAAGTGTAAAAATATTAATGTAAGAAAATAGGTGTAAAAGGATCAATGTAAAAGTATTAATGTAAAAGAATGTGTAAAAATATTAATGTAAAAAATAAGTGTAAAAGTATAAATGTAAAAACTAAGTGTAAAAGTATTAATGTAAAAAACAAGTGTAAATGAATAAGTGTAAAAAATTGTAAAAGTATAAAATGTAAAAAGTAAGTGTAAAAGTATTCATGTAAAAAAATAAGTGTAAAAGTATTCATGTAAAAAAAAAGTGTAAAAGGATCAATGTAAAAGTATTAATGTAAAAGAATGTGTAAAAGTATTAATGTAAAAAAGTGTAAAAGTATTCATGTAAAAAACAAGAGTATATAAATAAATGTAAAAAATAATTGTAAATGTATTAATGTAAAAAATAAGTGTAAAATTATTAATGTAAAATAAGTGTAAAAATAATAACGTAAAAAATAAGTGTAAAAGTACTAATGTAAAAAACAAGTGTAAAAGTAATAATGTAAAAAAAGTGTAAAAGGATCAATGTAAAAGTACTAATGTAAAAGAATGTGTAAACTATTAATGTAAAAATAAGTGTAAAAGTGTTAATGTAAAAAAACAAGTGTAAATGAATAAATGTAAAAAATAAGTGTAAAAAATATTAATGTAAAAAAAAAGTGTAAAAGGAACAATGTAAAAGTATTAAGGTAAAAGAATGTGTAAAAATATTAATGTAAAAAATAAGTGTAAAAGTATAAATGTAAAAAAACAGTATAAAAGTATAAATGTAAAAATTAAGTGTAAAAGTATTAATGTAAAAACAAGTGTAAATGAATAAGTGTAGAAAATAAGTGTAAAAGTATTAATGTAAAAAAGTGTAAAAGTATTCATGTAAAAAAACAAGTGTAAATGAATAAATGTAAAAAAAGTATAAAAGTATTCATGTAAAAAATAAGTATAGAAGTACTATTTAAAAGAATAGGTGTAAAGGGATCAATGTAAAAGTATTAATGTAAAAGAATGTGTAAAAATATTAATGTAAAAAATAGGTGTAAAAGTATTAATGTAAAAAAACAAGTGTAAATGAATAAATGTAAAAAAGTGTAAAAGTATTAATGTAAAAAAGTGTGAAAGTATCAATGTAAAAGAATAAGTGTAAAAGAATAAATGTAAGAAATAAGTGTAAAAGTATTAATGTAAAAAAATAAGTCTAAAAGTATCAATATAAAAAATAAGTGTAAAAGGATTAATAAAAAAAGTGTAAAAGTATTAATGTAAAAAAGTGTAAAAGTATTAATGTTAAAAAAGTGTAAAAGTATTAATGTAAAAAAATGTAAAAGTATTAATGTAAAAATGTGTAAAAGTATTAATGTAAAAGAATAAGTGTAAAAGGATCAATGTAATAAATGTAAAATGAGGGTAATGATTATTGTTCTTTTATATCAGATAGAAGGGCTTCCTTTTTTAGCAGTGTTCAGATTTTCTGTGTTTCGTTCTTTTTTTCCTGCAGGTTCTTTGCATTCTCAATTGTTCTTTTTCATCAGACACCATAGTTCTTTGTGCAGTCTTTCGTTCTTCTGTTGTCGAATCAGGGGCGGAAACCTAGGGGGGGACAGGGGGGGACGGTCCCCCCCAATGAAGACGTTGGGGGGGACGGCCCATGCATTTGTCCCCCCCAATGTTCAAGCGTTAGGACATGTACACAATCTTCAGTAGTGAACTAGAGAGAAAAAAATGTTTAGCAGATGAAGTAAATATTTATAATGATATGAATTCCAGAGCAATCCAGGCACTAACCAAAAGTTATTAAGTCCAACGTTGGGTAGTTTGCGAACATTATACTGTATAAATAAGACACCTCTTTTAACATGTTACTAATTATTACAAAGGCCTTGCTAACACCCAACGTCACAAATTTACAATGTCATCGGGTTTCTGCTACATTCAATTCAGCTTCTCTTCAAGCTCAAATCAGCGTCATGTTCAACATTAGAAGTAATATGGAAAGTAAATACGTAAGTAAGTAAGTATTTTGTTTATTCTTCTTCTTGAAAACGAACAATGGGATACAGAACATCGGTGTGTCCATGGGCGGAGTTTATTACGGGCTAAGGGGGCTCAAGCCCCTCAAGAAGGCCCAGATTCGGACTGTCACAAGGAAAATGGTATAGTCTCCGGGGTTAGCCCCCAAGAAACTTTCACGAATGAAACTTGAATCCGATGATTAACACTTTTTTCCGGAAAAATAGCATGGTTGTTGTGAGACTTCAATTAAAGTCGTTGACTAAAACGGGTGTGTCCGGAAAGTTAGTCTGGTTTCATGAGATTTCTACTAAACTCGACGTGTGTAAGGAAAAAGAATGGATTTTATGAGATTTCAACCCGATGACTAAGAAAAAGGTCAACACAATTTTTTGCCCGAAAAATAATATGGTTTTTGTGAGATTTAAACTAAACTCGATGTGCAAAAATACGTTTAAGCACAATAGTATGGTTTCTATGAAAATATAAAAAATTTCTATGACTAAAAAAGGTGTTTACGGAAACATTATGGTTTAATGAGATTTCAATTAAAATCAATGACTAAAAAAGGTGTTTACGCGAAACAGTATGGTTTTATGAAATTTTAATTAAACTCGATGAGTTGATGACTAAGAAAAGGGGTCTACGGAAAATAGTATGGATCTAAGATATTTCAATTAAACTATATGACTAAAAAAGGTGCTTACGGAATAAATTGTTTTTTTATTATATTTCGATTAAACTCGGTCACTAAAAAAGGTGTTTACGCAAAATAGGCTGGTTTTATGAGATTTTGATTAAACTCGATGAGTTGATGTTTAAAAAAGGTGTCTACGAAAAATAGTATAGATCTATGTTATTTCAATTAAACTATATGACTAAAAAAGGCGTTTACTGAATAAATTATGTTTTTATTATATTTCGATTAAGCTCGATCACTAAAAAGGTGTTTACGCAAAATAGTATGGTTTTTATGAAATTTCAATTAAACTCAATGACTAAAAAAAGTGTTTACGGAAAATAGTATGGATCTATGATATTTTAATTAAACTAGATGATTAAAAAAGATTATTACGAAAAACAGTAAGGTTTTATGACATTTCAAATAAACTAGATGACTAAAAAAGGTGTTTACGCAAGATAGTATGGTTTTTGTTAGATTTCAATTAAACTTGATGACTAAAAAGCTCATTAACTTTTGAATCGAGAAAAAAATTCCGGCGCTGCTCAATCTGGACCAAGTCATCTGTTTTTAGCCCCCAAGAATGGAAACCAAACTCCGCCGACGATTTGTTCTCTTGAACGGATTTAGGCTGTACATTGTGAAAGTTGGCAGGGCTTTTAAACGTGCAAGTTCACATAGATGTGTTGATTTTAAAAAAGCAGTTATACTGGTCTTAGAGAGCTGTAAATTAACATCCTGGCAGCTAACAATAGTTTCAAAAATCCATTGTCATCTTATTGGCAGTTATTTACTAGGGAAGATCGAATGGCTGAGAAAGAGTCATACAGTTCTGAAACTTCCGTTGAAATGCTCTGATAGCAGATATAATTTTATAGACATGAGTATGTTTTCATTTCTATCAGTGTTTCCTTTCCAGTCTTTCTATTAAACATAAATTGCATATAAAAAATTAACACAAAGATATTAGTCATTAATTTGAGTAAAAATCAGTACATTGCATGTTTTTTATGTACAGTATATACCGTTTATTTAATGCATTACAGAGGTGTCTATGTTAAATTCTTCGAATGTTTTCGAAAAGCAATTGTGCGAAATTTGGCACATTCCATCATTATATAAATTCATAATATAAACTTTTAAAAGGTGTCTAATGCAAGCTGCATTCCGATCGTGTTCAATAACAAATTACAGTTTGAACTACTTCTATCGGGACTGAGAAAATGGATCTTTTTTTATGACAGCTAGAATGCTACAATTAGATGTGAATATTAAAAAACAGCCTTCCTACACCCCTCCCAACTCGGAGCTTCGCGCTTCAGCGATCGTCCTTCAGCCGCTCGTTCGTCCCCCCCAAAGTTCGGACCAGGTTTCCGCCCCTGTGTCGAATGGCTGGCTCTTTTGAGCAGACGATCATTCGCTTTGACAAACGCAAATTGCGATGATGTCGTCTGCAAAAAAAGAATTCGAACAGACTGAATTTCTCTCGCGCGTAGCTGACATAATCTGAAATTGAGTTTAACTGATAGTATTATAGGGTATCAAAATAGGGTATGACAAATATCATTATCCAGGCTCAAGTAGGCCTATTAGATTAGAAGCAGGTTAAGCTGGTGATATAATTAATAAGAGCTTATCTGCAGCTAGCGGACTTAAAAACTTGAACGATTTCGTCGATTTAATTGGACGATACACATGGTTTGGTTTACGGAAGAGGCTGATGAACTGGCTGGGGCACAATGTTGAGGGAAGACTCGATCTTGAGGGCGGTACTCGAGGGAAGAATGGAGGGAAATAAACCACCAGGAAGACCAAGAAAGATGATGATGGACTGGTTGATGGACAGAGAAAATGGACGAGGATATAAAGAAATCAAGGAAAAAAGCACAGAGTAGACAAGAATGGTGACATTGGTGTCGTTGGAATCCTTGGCCTGCCTAAGGGCAGAACACTAACAAAGAAGGTTTGTTACAGAACCTCGAATTTCACAAGGACTGACCGTTAAGTGAAAGAAACTTGAGTAATGGTCAACATAAAATGTTTTCTCACCAATCGTCTGTAGACCCACGCTCCAAACACGGTTCAATGTCAATGTCGTTCCCGATCCATCCACCAGCTGCTCTTTCTCGGCGCTTCCGATTCCCTCCGCAGACGATACTTCGACTTGACGCAGGTGTCTCGGTGGCTACGAAGGAGATGGACATCGGCCACGGACCTCCTGATGAAACCAACTGAATTAACCGCCTCGTCGATCATGACCCCCATCCGAGTCATCGTACGTAGTCGTCAACCGTCAGCAGGAGTAATTATTGCACGAACCGAACGGCGCGCTCTCAAGGATGAAGGGTGCCGAAAGCACCGGCCGGCGTATGACATGTAGCTATAGCCTCGTCATCGTCGCCTGTCCCAGTGTCAAAGCACGTCGCGGGGAGGAATTAAAAGGCTGCAGAAGCGGGAATTGCGTTGGTGAGGAAGAAGGTGTCGTCATCGTGGACAGGAATCTCTTCCGACTGTCGCTCATGACCCTCCTCCTCCTCCTCGATCGTCAATTCCGGCATCCACCACCATCGGCAACTCGGCTTCTCCAACATCTACCACGGCGGCAGATTCAGCTCCAGCAGATCAATCGGTGACGAAGGTCTCGGTCATCACCATGCAGCTCTGCTTAATTGTCCGTCTCTGCAGCTTAATTGTCCGTCTCTGCAGCTTCCCGTCCGTACGCTCCATCACGGTCGGCCCGGTCTTGCTCTGCCTGGTGAGAGGCAGCGCCCGACGCAATTACTCGAAGCAATTAGGTCTATAATACTCTTCTCACATCGCAATACTAGCACATTAAGAGAATCTCTTTGAAAATTTGCTCTCAGAAATAATTATTGCAAGCAAGTAGAGCAACTCCATCTCTCGATCTCTCTCTTTCACAAAATGACGTAATTAACAGCGCAAGCAAGACAGTTAAGGACGATGACGTCACTCGCGATATAGAAAATTAATATTTATTTGATTATGACGTTGCCGTGTTAATTTATTCATTCATTCATTCTCTGAATTTATATAGCGCCCCTTAAAGACATGTACTCAGAAGCGCTCCCAGCTTAGCCACGGCGAAAAAAGACTGAGACTTTAGATACGGTATGTAAGAAGAAAAGTTTTACTGATAGGATTAATAAATGCAGATTGAAGGGAGGTCATTTCAGATGGACGGCCCTATAGACAACCGAGAAAGTTCGGCGTTGCCTGGCAGTTAATTAAGCGAACCCGCGCGGAACTCTACGAGTTGCCCCTTTGTAGGCTAGCAGAGCGAAGAGACCGACGTCGGATACTGGGCGGCTGAGGTCGGCTACACCATAAGATGGAGCGCAACCAAGGATGGAGGAGCCTGTTCTGTTAGTTGTTAAGATTTAATATGTAATCTGAGTTCCTGTAGGCCTAAGCTGTTTCAACTGCACAATTGTAGGCCTACAGCCCTACACTGTAACTGATTACAGTCTGTCAACCGGATTGTTGAATAAACGAAATTATTATTATAGCTGTTAGCTACTATTAGTCTACGCCTTTGCCTAACCTTCCATAGTTTTGCTAGTTGTGTATTTATTTCACAGCCCGGGCTCTTGGCCTCGCCACTCAGCGAACTAATCGATTGTGTTGTGTTGATTAGTAGGCCTAGCCCCATGCGTAGATCTAAATATGAGACAAGCTTATATAGTTTCAATTTTAATTAGATAATTTTTATTATAATAATTCACGATCTCTCCTCAGAGGCGCTTCAGACTACAGCGCGGACACTGCATCGGATCGAGTTTCACGCTTTAGCGCACGAGCAATTGCAAGCTACGGACTTGCTCAAGGTCCCTACGCGTCGGCCTGAGGTATACATTTAAACCTGGAACTCTCCGGCCCTAAGGCACCAAACCCACCTCTATACCACCGCGCCTCGAACAATAGCTGTGCATTTGTATCTAGGCTACTGTTGGTGTTACTTGATTTTGCATTACGTTTTAAACTGTAGGCGTAAATGCAATATCTTTTTATACACACGGTAGCACCTCAGTTAGAGCTCTTCAGGAGATAAGCCCATTTTATGTCCAGGAATTATTTGGCCGAGTCACCTATAGGCCTAAGCCATAGGCCTACCGTATTTCCACTAGCAGATTAGGCCTATAGGCTATTGTGTGTTATAAGAACTAGCACTGAAGTAGCACATTCTTATGCCTATAGGCTATAGGCGTAGCCTACACTAACTAAGCATTATCCGCAAAGCATTCACAGAAGAGGATGACGAGGAGGAGAGGAGGAGGAGGAGGAGGAGGAAGAGAAGGAGGAGAAGGGAAAATGCTAATTTTCATTGCTATATGACACAACTTCAGAACACCAATTCACCAAAGGGAGGAAATACAAGAGCCGAAAATTAAAATTAAATAAATAAATGATAAGAAAGAACCTTCAAACAATTTCTTACAACCTTACCCTGTGTTTACTTAATCTTTTTGTTGTTTTTGTTTCTCCAAATAGCTGGGGCACCAATTGGGGAGAGGACGGATTCTTCAGGCTGTTAAGAGGAACTAACCTCTGCAACATCGTCGGAGACTGTTCATTCCCGTGCTTCTGTAAGGCTAAATAGCATATCCGTTTAAACAGGCCTATACAGATAGGCCTATAATAGCTATGTGGTTGACAACAATTAAGTCCAATCCTGAACAACAATACAGTTCCTGGCAAACAGAAAGTATAGTCTTCAAGGCTCCCATAATTTTAAACCTAGTCCTCGACCAGTTAGAAGAAATAATTATTGGTAGTCTTATCTTTACCGTAATAGCGGTCTGTCTCTGTCAGTATTTCCAAAGAGCATCAATGGGAGGGAGGTGAACTAATGCGGGTCCAATATGAAAATATGCTTATGGACTGTGAGCATGATGGGGAAGAGACATTAATATAAGCCACCACAGGTTTACTTGGGCTACCTAATAGTGATAAGCAATATAAATGCTGCCAAGGTTGAATTAATTAATTAATTAATTATTATTAACTGCTTGGCTAATGGTTAGCCGATATCTGCATTCTCGGAATATCTCGTGTACCGGTAATTATGACTCAAGCATTTTTGCTTAAGCCTAACTATTCAGTGACAAATAAAATTTAGTGCATCATTTTAACATGAATAAATATAATCGATTATGTGGCTATTTTTTTCTTCAAAGAGCTTTATTTTCCATATCTCAATAGTCAATGGGTGAGCAATTCTGCTGCATGTGGAGATATGCAGGGGTGTCAGACTTTCACGCATCTGTCCGAACCTGTCACTTCTTTTCATTAACTTTTCTCTTGGAAGTTTCTTGCTGTCAATGCAAAGCGCTATTCAGCAGCAAACAATTTCAAACTGTCATAAAAGGAGGCCCTCATATAAAACTTAGCATGTGCCCTTGTGAAGATTTGCAAAAATGCTCTATATTAAGTGTCTTATGCCTACACACATAGGCTACAGATACACACAATCCATCTCCTCCATCTGACCAGTCAATCTCTATTTCTCAAGTCTCTTAAATCTTTTTTCTTTGGTCGTGGCTGGGCTGGGAGCGCCTCTGAGTAGTTTCTTGAAGAGGCGTTATATAAATTCTAATAATGAATGAATGAATGAATGACAATAGTTGTGAACAAATGTTTATTAAAACCAGCCTGTAAACCAATAACTCTACATTTAGAAACAGTTCAAAAGTCCTGCAATCTTGAACACAGCAACTGTTAATGCATAACATCTGTACAAATTCAAAACATAACAGAATAACTTATTAACAACATATGATTGCATAGAAAATATTACTAATAATTAGTCCACAATAAATTACAACGTATTAAAAAATTCTATATTAGATCTATTTATTCCTATAAAAGTCACTTAGCTAATTCTTTACCTACAATCTTAAATACTATCCACAGTACACACATCATTCTCAATGAAATTGCAATCTAATACTATTGACAAAATGCTTCTGAAACAAAAGGTTAAATTGTTTTATTCAGAAATGTATTATTAAATTGCTTAATATAATTTTGTAAAAAATAAAGCATCTTTACTTTGTGTTTATTATGATAATCAGCTCTTAAAACAAGATCAGGAATTGTCATTATATAATTGTCTAGCTCTGACAAAATGAAGCTGAATCTTTTAAATTCACCATCCTCTTATTCAATTTTTGAAATGCCTTCTGATCTGCCACAATTCAGTGCCCCATAATGTTTTTTATGCAAAGAGAACAGTGGTACTTTTAGCCTCATAACCCATAATTCTGACTATAAACCAGTTAAATCAACTAATTTTACCAACATGACAAATTTAATTATGTTTTCTAAATACAGTTAAATGATGTGACGTACCTTCTTGGCAGTTATTGGATATGCCATGGTAACACCTCACATGGCATAGCAAGCAGTGATTCATACAACCTAAGCACCAATCAAAGCTGTGATAAAGAACTGTGGTGTAGAAATTCAATCCCGGCAGCCAGGGTCAACTTCGACGTGAAACTCCGAATCAGTGTCGCGCAGTAGTCGGGAGCGCTTCTGAGTAGTTTCAATTGACGCTGAGTAAAGCATTAATAATCTGGCCGATTATTATTAGAAGGTATAATAAATAGCCTACCCTAAGAAACATCGCTCAGTGGAGGGAGCTTTTGCTCAGCGCTTTGACGCGAAACTCCGATTCATTGTCCGCGCAGTAGTCGGGAGCGCTTCTGAGTAGTTTCAATTGACGCTGAGTAGAGCATTAATCTAGACGATTATATTATTCGATGGTAATAAATACCCAAAAAATCGCTCAGTGTAGGGAGCTTTTGCTCAGCGCTTCGACGTGAAACTCCGATTCAGTGTCCGCGCAGTAGTCGGGAGCGCTTCTGAGTAGTTATTATGATGGGCGCTATAACAAGTACACATCAAACAAGCAATAAACTGCCATAACTTGAACTATAGCAACATAAAATGAAGTTTCAACAAGCGAATAAAGCACTGAACGTGTTATCGACTATTGGGGTCCCGCGGGACCCCTGTTGGTCATATTAAGGAGTAAAACATGTTGGTCGCATGAGGGTTAATGATTTAAATTTGATGGCATAATGACCAATCTGCCAAGCCTGCCAAAGCCTTGAGAGTCTTTCCGCACCTTCCCATCGACCATAATCAGCTAGAGTATAATTGCTTTGGATTGTATAACAACCATTTATAAAGCGCTTCTCTTAGCAAAAGCCTTTTCTTGGTTAGTTATAATGCTGTTTAATAACGATTGTCATAGCAACAAAGGCCTATTATAGTGCATGTCGCCCTCCTCCTTTCTTAAGAATTGGGACTGACACTACTACAGGCAGCAGAACAGTTGCAGTGATAGGATCAGACGGTAAGGAAGACGACTGACGACTCGGTCTCGTGTTTACGTGTATATGCCGAGGTCAAGGAGAATAAAGTCGCTGAACTCCATAGCATGGCTGTCTTTGGCTGCGTATAACTTGATCTGTAGCGAGTTGCTGCCATGTTCTTCTGTGGGGCAAGTATGGGAATATCGTACCCGTCATAAATAATACACGTATTAAACGGTCATAATTCATCTTGCGCTTAACTCGACCCATAATAAGCGACAGAACTTAAAGAGACAGGTTGATGCTCTATTAAGTCGATAATATAGTTAAAATGTAGGTTGAATTATGAGATGAAAACTATGAAGTTCTTAATTATGTTTATCTTGAAGGGCATATCGTCGGCTGTGCAGTGTGTATCTGAAGATATATTGTGTGCATTTATGTAAACAAGGTTTCAAGGTTCAGACTGTTAGTTAGTTGAGAGACAGAGAGACAGACAGACAGACAGACAGACAGACAGACAGACAGACAGAGACAGACAGCGAGACATAAGAAAGACAGAGAGAGACACAGAGAGAGACACACAGAGAGACAGAGAGAGAGAGTGAAGAGAGACAAGATAGGCAGACACACAGAGACAGACAGACAAAGAGACAGAGAGACAGAGAGAGACAGAGAGAAGGATGCAAATACAGACAATCAGCCATACAAAGACGATGAGAACTTCAGACGCCGACAGATAGACTACATAAACACTGATGTGGAAATACACATTAGACAACCAGTAAAAGATAGAGACAGACTGACAGACAGACAGAGAAGAGAGAGAGAGAAAAAAGAGCGCATGCAGAGACTGCAATATAAAGTGATACAGAGACAGACAGAGACAGACAAAGACAGACAGACAGAGACAGAGACAGACAGAGACAGACAAAGACAGATAGAGACAGACAGAGACAGACAGAGACAGACAGAGACAGACAGAGACAGACAGAGACAGACAGAAAGAATGAGGAATGCGGTGACAAAGTATACAGAAGTAAACAAATTATAAAGAACAACGAAATGTCAGAGAAGAAAATTAATAAGAAGCAAACGACGAAGAATCCGAAGAGAGATGCAAATTAATAGACACTGAGAAAGTCATGTAAGCTTATAAAGAGACGCACACCGACAGAGATTCGGAGAGAAAGAGAGACCGACACATAGAGACAGACAGAAAGAATGAGGAATGCGGTGACAAAGTATACAGAAGTAAACAAATTATAAAGAACAACGAAATGTCAGAGAAGAAAATTAATAAGAAGCAAACGACGAAGAATCCGAAGAGAGATGCAAATTAATAGACACTGAGAAAGTCATGTAAGCTTATAAAGAGACGCACACCGACAGAGATTCGGAGAGAAAGAGAGACCGACACATAGAGACAGACAGACAGACACCGATATGGAGGCAAAACGTTTAACCCCTGCAGCGCTGACGGGCAGTCGTCACTGGGAGTCGATGATCCGAGTATAGCGCTCGTGAATAAGCTGGTGCCCTGCGCTTGACTTTCGAGTGGCGGCCTAGAAATTTGGAGATTACGATTAAGATCTGTTTTAGGTACGCATGCGTACATACACATTTAAGCATGTTTTCATATTTATGTGTTTTTCCACTATGTATAGGTTCTAGATGTATTCGCTTTCAAGTAGGCTACATGCATGTAGATCTATGTATGTAGATAATATGCGGCATGTATTTACGAATGTATCAAATATGCCAATGTATTATATCGGTATGTATGCGTTCAATAACACAGTAACACAGCGTAAACCTGACACTTGGCTTTCTTAGTATATATGTATAGATCTATAAAACTATATATATATATATATATATATATATATATATATATATATATATAGGACCTATGCTCTTTCTCTTGTTTAGAAACGAGAGACGCTGTAGAGTGTATAGACTATGTATACGACCATGCCTGTTGCGTGGGGTCTGGCGACGTCCCCTTAGAAATTTGATAGCTAAGAACTAGTTAAGAACACAGAGGACAAACACATGTGCCATCACACTGCCGCCGACTTTAATTGGCTGCTCTAAATTTTCGTCTGCAAACAGACGCTGAAAGGTCATCACATTTATGTGCAGTTCAGTCAGAACTAGAGAGTTCAGATTCGTATCGCTAACAACCAGAGTATACATTATGCAACTAAATCGTTATTTGCTGCAAATACTTTAATACTTGACCCTTTAGTGGTATGTGTACAGTTGCCCGAATTGCTCTTAAATCTCGAGCGGTAACAGAAGAAGGGAATAGAAGAGAAAATAAGAATTATTCGAGTCGTAAAGTTTTCATTTTCGAAAGAAACTGGATTAGTATTTACTCGTGTTTCTTAAACAAAAACTAGTAATTAGAATCTCGCCGTAAAAACTTAAATTCTGCTCGTAAATTACCATAGCTTTGCCAGCATTCTACATGGAATCCATGCACCATAATTAGGCCTATAATTATAGGATCTTACAGTGTAGAGTACACGAGGCTCTAGTCTACCCAAATGCCCATATACAGGGTGCGGCAAAAAAAGACCCCCCCCCTAGGTTTTTTGCCAATATTTTTGCCAAAAGTAAGAATTTCGAAATTAAATTTTACAAGCTTTCATATTGACACACGATGGCCAGATCTCATCAAAATATTTCAAACGGAACAAAAGTTATGCCACTTTTAGGAAGGTCACCCCCCCCCGTTTTTTGACGTTTCAAAAACGAAACGCAATTTTTTAATGGTTGTTTGCCAATATCTTGGCCACAAATAAAGATATCAAAATGACATTTTACAGTCGTATAGACAATTCATATCTACACATGGTGGCCAGATGTCATCACAATATTTCAAACCGAACAAAAGTTATGCCACTTTTAGTGAGACCACCCACCGTTTTTTGACGATTCAGAAACGAAACGCAACAAAAAGTTACAAAAACACGATTTTTAAAGTCTCATCTCAAATAACTGTTGTAAAATGAACTTGGTAGTGCTTCACAACTCGTGTTCAATGTGCCCACCACCCGTGCCAAAACTTATTTTGAGTCTCTATGCAGAGTTCTTGATGGACCT
The DNA here is from genome assembly GCA_945859605.1 of Lumbricus rubellus. Lineage (NCBI taxonomy): Eukaryota > Metazoa > Annelida > Clitellata > Crassiclitellata > Lumbricidae > Lumbricus > Lumbricus rubellus. Next base: position 14,076,819 of record OX243826.1, on the reverse strand, counting down.
GTTGATTATCTGACAGCTTCCTTATTATTTCTTATTTTAAGAATTTGATTGTCATCTTGCTAAGTGACTTCTCAGTGACGTGCAGCTACGCTGGTACCCTGTTTCTTTTTTAAATAGTAATAATAATGATCATCTGTCAATATCAAGACTATTTGTTAATAATTATTTGAGATAAGACTTAATAAAATCGTGTTTTTGCTGTATTACGTCTTTGAATCGTCACAAATTCGGGGGTGGCCTCCCTAAAAGTGGTATAACTTTTATTCTCTTTGAAACATTTTGATGAAATCTGACCATCATGTGCAGATATGAATTGTCTTTAAGCCTGTAAAATTTCATTTCGATATTCTTACTTTTGGCCAAGATATTGGCCAAAATAATTAGATTGTTTTATTTTTACTTTTTGCTGCGTCGCGTTTTTGAATCGTCAAAAAACGGTGGGTGACCTTACTAAAAGTAGTGTAACTTTTGTTGTGCTCGAAATATTTTAATGAAATCTGGCCATCTGGTGTAAATATGAATTGTCTTTAAGACTGTAAAATTTCATTTCAAAATTCTCACTTTTGGTCAAGATATTGGCAAAAATCTTAGGGTTTTTTTTTTTTTTGCCGCACCCTGTAGGCCTACACAAATCGGATTTCAACCTACATGCTTTTATATCTGGGTCACAATTTCTGATCGTGACTCCACCATCGATGCATACCTGGGGAATTGTCGTAAAGGCGCTATACAAATCATTAGATTGTATAATCTAATCAAATTGACACTTCTTTAGCACTTATGCAATATGCATTAGGCTATGCATGCTCATGCAAATCAACTGTGACCGATATAATAAAGGCCAACGGGTAGACATAATTGCAGAAGATGACGCGTAACGGGGTATTTAAAAGTAATACAGTAGGCCTAATATGGTATATATTTGGCAATATTATAGCGTAACATAATTCTACAAGTAAATACAATTCAGCCTAATCGCGTATTATGATAAGATTTTCTACATTGACTGAGAAACCCTCAGACAGAAAGCATTTAACAGCGACTTGTTTGTTCCACTTATTGATTGATTGTTATAAAAAAATTAAGGAAGAAGACAGATTGTGAGTTCCACCCGAGGTGAATACATGAAACGCTTTCGCAAGTGTTATGTATGTGTGTGCCACTGTTTTGCATGATGCAAGAACTACTTTAGGAACACTTAACGGCTTTGACATGAACACTTAGCCGACTGCAAGATAAACGCTACGTCTGTGGACACGTATGCATACATACTCATATACATACATGCAAAGACACATACAGGGTGGCTCAATAAAAAATGTCCCACCGGATAAAATGCAATATTTTGGCAACCGATTGAAATTTTTTTGCGAAAAGTTCCCAATTTGCAGGGGAATGAATTTCCAACAATCCCTGAAAGTTTCACTTGAAACTTTTTATGTTTGCAAAAGTTACAGCTGTTTAAACTTTCAATTCCGTTTTTTCAAATATCCGCGGAAAAATGAACGTCATTTTTAGATTTCCATACCAAATAATATCACTTTCACAACGACCTCAGGATTCTGTTTTACAGTTTATCTTGGAGTATGATGGGAGTGTCCAATTCCTGCTTTATTACGACCTAGAATACACTTTGTAAAGTTCAGTATGGGCTTGTGTATCGAGTCCTGCGGCGACTGACCCCACATTAGCAGCAAGACTTCCTTCAGCTAGCCAATGTTCTCCAACTTGGGATGAAATGTGTTGCAGCATTCCAGCAGAGCTCTCCAGACGTGATAATCAAGATGGTTAAGGTCTGGCGAGTTTGTTGGTCATTCATCTTTGCCAATAAATTTACTGCAGTTGAAGGCAATATGGTAGCGCATCATAATCAACCTCGCGGTGCGAGCAAGCAGGCGCACCGTCCTGTTGGAAAATAAAACCAGATGTTTGAACATACCTTCAGTGTACAATGAGTCTGGGTAACAGAGTTCAACGATAAGTTTGACATTTAGCTTACTGAATGGGATGAAGTGCAGTCTTTTCTTGCAGCCATAACACATGCCAGCAGATTTGACGCCGAAACCATGATGTGCTTTGCAAACTTGATGCCTTCGACTACCAAGCGAACTTCGTGAATATCGCGCTTTTTCCTTCAGACCAAACGACCACTTCCTGCCTCTCTTCCGACACATGACCTTTGTTACATAAACACGTTTGCAGATAGCCTTCATTGTGTTCAGTCTCCCCTTTTCATTGGGGATTTTGCCATGATCGCACGATGTCCCAGTCTCGGCTCACGCAACGTTTGAATTCCCATTTTATCTTCCGCAGAAACTTTTCCCATGACGTTCAGTATGGGATTCACAAATTGAGACCTTAATATATAAAATATCACCAAATACTAATAGCTTGCTTCATAAACAGCTTCTTTATAGCTCGTAGTGAGGTCATATAACATCATCATCACTTTGTTTGCTGCAATTTGCAAACAAATCTTAAAGAAATCGCATGTATTGGAACGTGATTCTGCGGAAATTCAAAAAAATAAAAAACTATTTTTGCACAGCTGTAACTTCTGAAGTAATACAGATTCATTATTGAGATTTTCAGGGATTGTTGCAAATTCTTTCCTCTATAAATCCTGCTATTTTCATAGAATAATCTCAATTGGCTGCGGAGAAATTGCATTTTTCCTGGTGGGACATTTTTTATTGAGCCACCCTGTACATGCATGCGTGTGTACATTTTTTGTACATGTATATACGCATATGTGCATACATGCATTCAGTGCCAATACTGTGTCATGCATACAGTGTCATACATACATACATACATAGTATTACATACGTATTACATACGTACAATACATACATAAAATGTCATACATACATGCATACATACATTATATGCATGCATAGTTTTTACATACATACATACATACATACATACATACATACATAAATACATACATACATACATACATACATACATACATACATACATACATACATACATACATACATACATACATACATACATACATACATACATACATACATACATACATACATACATACATACATACATACATACATACATACATACATACATACATACATACATACATACATACATACATACATACATACATACATACATACATACATACATACATACATACATACATACATACATACATACATACATACATACATACATACATACATACATACATACACACAAACATATACTTGTATGCATGTACTATCACGTAATGCTCTTAAATTCCGTCTATTTAGATCTAAGTTCTACCTGGTTCTGCAGCTTTCAGTGTATACGATTCTTCAAGCTGATTTCGTTGTTACAGATAAAAGAGGTCCATTCTTTTGAGCGAACCTCGAATGGCTGAGTCCTGGATAAATGGTGGTAACTTATTTTTTAACGTCGGTGAATACAAAGTCGCCACCGTCCATCACGCATCTTCAGTGTCTACGGAGGCTAACTGTAGCAAAACCAGTAATTGGCGAAGCGAGGGAGTGACAGACAGACAGACAGAGACAGAGGCAGACAGAGGCAGACAGATACAGAGACAGAGACAGAGACAGAAAGAGAAAGAGAAAGAGAACGAGAAAGAGAAAGAGACAGAGACAGAGACAGAGACAGCGACAGAGAGAGATAGATAGAGAGTGGAATGGCAACCGAGTCGAACCGACCCGAATCTTCTTTGGACTACTCTTATACGGACACCCCTTTTGACTCAACGCAGCGCTCGTGAATAAGCTGGTGCCCCGCGCTTGGTTTTCATGTGGTGCCTTTGAAGTTTGGAGATTATACGAATTACGATTGCGATTACGAATACCTTTAAACCCGCAGATCAACCAACATTACGTCCACCGAATGCTTATGTATAGACACATTATTATTTACCTCTGTTACAGTCACGCTATGATGACCAGAGATACCAACAATCATACATACAGACGAACACATACAAGTTTAAATAGACTATATCTTTTATATCACGCAGGATATAAATTAAATGATGTGCATGATATAAAGCTATGGACAAATGGCCGCGGTGTCAAGTTTTGGGAGTATAGCCTATATTCTGAAACTCCGTTATCAAGTCCAGCTGGACTGAATCAGTTTCACCTGCAGGTGCAATGGTCTGTTGGTCTGTTGGTCTGTCATTGATATAATAACATCCCTAGAGAGTAGAGACTGCATCTCGGAGGAAATTTATGAACGTCGAATTGATACAATTAGTTTAGACTGAGCGAAATGTGATACGGAAACTGTACAGTTTAAATGCCTCTCATAGGGTTCGAAAGAGGTCAGAAAAAGAAGACCAATAGAGAAGATCATCTGACAGTTGAAGAATCAATTACAGCGAAGTCGGTCAACGCAGTGCAGTTGAGTGTTTGTTTGTATTGTTTGTTTGTATTGTTTGTTTGTTTGTATGTGCACTTGTTATAGCGCCCCTTCAAGTTGAGTGCATCATATGCAAACAAGTGTATCATATGGAAATAAGTAAAAAATATTAGAATAAGTGAATGATGACAAAATAAGTGTACCTTATGCAGATAAGTGGACCATATAATATATTATACAAATAAGTGCTTCATATACAGATGAGTGAACCATATGCAAAGACGTGCACCATGTGTGAATAAGTGCACCGTGTGCAAATAAGTGCACCATGCGTAAATAAGTGACCATGTGCAAAAAGTGCTTCATGAAGCACCCATGCAAATAAGTGCACCACTTACAAATAGGTGCACTATGTGCAAAAAGTGCACCGTATTCAAATCATTATATGCAAATAAGTATGTCATATCCACACGTGTTTTAGGATCATGCGGCTATAAAATGCCTCTGTGCAAATAGCCTACTGAATACTAATGGACACCTTTTTAGCCTACAGATGGACACCTTTGTGGTTCGTGGACATGGAAGCCATAAAGAAGGTGAGTCCAACTCGAACCAGCAGCAACTGGGCAGAGTCGCCACCTTGCGGACGCTAGAATAATTATAAACATGATAATACATCATTTTATGAATCCCCCCTTAAACACCGTCGGTGTAGTAAAAGGTAGTTGATTTTGCCTAGGGCCTGACGCCGAGAGTGCAGTAAAGTGTACAACGGCACTCCATACATAATGACGTATTTTGACCAATGAAATGTATTATATTTTCATGACTTTACGTTATGTTGGCCTAGATACTATATTTAGGCATATAAATTAGTGGAGGATCCCCTTAAAATTTGCATTTTATTACGTAAATCGACGAATCAAATCGGACATTTATCTCGGATATTTACTTGGGGAAAAATGGCGACGAAGCGAGCGCGTGGTCTGTTCGACGCTGAAATAAGGCGAATTCTCGATGAATTAGATTCGAATCCTGGCAGTATTTTGAGGAATATGAGACTGAAAACTTGTCACACTGTTCAAGTGACGACTGTAAAGTGGCCTTGGCTGAGGAAAATTCCGACATTGACACCGACTTTACCAATATAAATCGATACACACGCTGTGAGGGTGAAAGTGGGTCGCTTTTATCGGATGATTATGACTTTGGGGCAATAGACCGGACTGAACAGGTATCGGAATTACATGTTTCTTCCCTAACTATACCATTTACCGGTGTCTGTGGTGGTCTAACCTATGATGCACCATTTTCGGATTTTTTCCTTCTATTTTCTTAGATGATCAATTTTACGACTTGGGTCTAAATACTAACAAAAATTATAACTCCATCATTTATAAAGGTATATTCAAAAATTGTTTTTGTATTTTGACCGGCATTAATTTCTGCACATCCTGCATGCTCAAACTAAATATATTGTCAATGAGAATATTTTCATATTTGTGCTTGAACATAAAAAAGTGAAAAAATTGTGGAAGGGTCTAATTTTGGGCAACTTAGGGTACCCCAATTTTTTTCTGATAAAACTGGACGGATAGAAAGGAAGAAGAGATAAAATGCTAAAGAACAGTGGTTACATTATGTCTATAGGCCAAGAAATACCTGAGATATCACAAATTCACAATTTTTCAATTTCCTTATTATTTTCCTCACTAAATTACGACTTGGGTCTAAATACTAAAAAAATTATAACTTCCTCATTTATAAAGATAATTTATATTCAAAATTGTTTGTGTGTTTTCACTGGCATTCATTTCTGCACATCTTTCATGCTCAAACTAAATATGTTGTCACTGAAAATTTTTTAATATAGGTGCTTGAACATGAAAAAGTTTTAAAAAATGAGGAGGGGTCTAATTTTGGGCAACTTAGGGTACCCCCAAAAATTTTTGGGCTAAAACTGGACGGATAGATGGGAAGAGGAAATAAAATGCTAAAGAACAGTGGTTACATTAAGTCTCTATTCCAAGAAATAACTGAGATAGCACAAGTTTTAAAAAAATTGTTTATAGGCTGTTTTATGGTAAAATAGCTAGGCGTCAGGGGGTAGGTGACAAGACTATGCTACTCGGCTGTTGATTTAATAGCGGCACTGTGTTTGTCCCGACCGTTACTTGCACAAACACGCTAGCACACCGCACAAACGCACACCGCACGCACGCACGCGCACACGCACGCACGCGCACGCGCACACACACGCACGCACACACACGCCCACGCGCACACACACACGCACACACGCACGCACACGCACGCACGCACGCACACACACGCGCGCGCGCACACAACCAGTGGCTTGCCGAGCAATGCGACTGTCGCTAAGTTGATTCTTAGACAATTATAATATTATAAATGATATTTCAACATTTATTATTGTACACAACAGATGAATAAAGCGGTTACACAATACAGAGGTTAAGGGAACTAGGTTAAACTCCACACGGTGAACACTCGATTCAATATTAAATTATACGAATAATAATAATAATGTTAGTCTGTTAATTTAAAGTAATAATAATACTAAAGCAACAGTTACTTATCTTATTTTCCTATGCAGTCTGTTCAGTTTCTTTGTTCTCCTTTTCTCGCCGATGTTACTGGCCTTCTGTCCTCTCCTTCTGACTGCCTTCCCTCGACTGCCTTCTCCGACTGCTTTTGTTCCCCGAATTCCTAATTTATATCTGCTCCTCTTGCTCCCAGCCCAGTCCGGCCAGCGGGCGCTTCCTCGATCCTCGTCTGCCCGACCACTGGTACTGTCCGGCTTCCTCTTCCTCCAAATCCTCAATCTCCACTCCAAATATGGTCATCCCATCTTACTGCTCAAATCTGCCTGTCGGCTGGTCAGATCCCTCGCTGACTCACCCGCAACTATTTCCTTTGTGTGCTTGCTTCATCAGCCATTTCCTCCTTATCCTCTATCTACTCTACTACCATCACTGCCATCTTCCCAGCTCAATATGCTTCACTCTTAATTCGGCCATTACATTTATATAGCCCCCACAATCAACTCTGTTATACCCCCCCACTCTCTATATAAGAACGTCCCGTTCTTAAAAAGTCTTGACGCTATATAAATTATGCATGAACATTTCAAATTAAAAACATACATGTCTAAGCCTAATGTCAATAATGATAAGTTTTAAAATGTCCATAATATAAAATGTTCAAACTCAATGTCATTAATTCTGTAGTACGAGAAAAAAAATAACTTCAATTTTTAGAACTGCCATGATTTGCGACAACACATAAGATAATGTGGAAAATAAGTCCTAAAAATTTTCAAGGGACAAAATAAAGAACCAAAAACAAAAATGAAGGGTGTAAGTTCTGGAAAAATGACTTTGGGAAACGCTGTTCCTTTGGAATGGTTTGGAGTGATTCATCGTTCATGTATCGTGGATGACATGTACTCCAAAGTTAGACGACGCATGGAATCGAGATCAGAATTTGATTGCGACGAGTTGACGCTGTTTTGTGTTTGACACAGCGGCTTGAATTTTTGCTCGTCCAGTTGACTCGATTTCCTTCTCGTCTCGAGGATCAGCGCTGTTGTTGAGAAGTCATTTCTCCATTCACATGTAACCAGAAACACAAACATAACATTAGTAAATTTATAACCATAATAAAATTGCACCTGATGAGTAAGATGAACGTGGATGCACCATCTACAAAAATGTGCTTGGACTGCGACCTTCTAAAAAATCCAATAATCATAAAATCAAGCTACCATAGAATGTATGCACTCCCTTGCATGGATCCGAACTCTGCATGACCCGAGAAAAATCTCCCATCAATGTGGTCTAAAAAAAATTCAACCGTTAGTATTGTTAGTAAACGTGACATAAAATAACATAACGTAACCGTAAACACACTGTAAACTTCTGTAAACAAACACAAGTAAGAAGTAACTTTCCACTGCAGAAAACACAATTAGACTCTGCATTCAAATTAATGTAAACACACTCTGTCATAAAACACACTCTGCTAAAAATACATTGTAAACGATAATGTAAGCCAATGCTATGTCTATAATACACACAAGTAAACAAATAATTTTTCACTTCAAAATCAAACTGACTTTCATAAATCTAAAGTGAATTGATGATAACACTCATTTAAATTTGACACACGATAATATATACACAATAAACTTAAGTAGGTCACACTCAAAAATGTAAACAATGAAAATTTCTGATGACCATAGTCTGTTTGAAAACGGAGTAAATATAGAAACTCTTGAAACACATGTAATAAATTTAAATAAGTCATTCTGATGAATGTAAACAAAACAAAATTCCTGTGCCAACTTTTGTGTGGTCACTCTTGAAAAACTATATTGCATAAACCTTCATTTACTGATTAGTAATTAACATCTCTTACTGCAGTTGGCTTGGTAGTAAACCTTAGCTCACCTTATTGTCATATCTACACATTAACTTATAAACAATAATTAATGAATCATACAATGGACAATTGATAATCCTAATATTTTTACAATTAATAGCCTGCACTCTTTTACCTGGTTGTAAACCGTTCAACTCGTAATGTAAACGGCAATAAAACATCTTCTATAACTTTACCTTTCATAACTAAGTCACATAAACAACTATACAGATATGTTCTGTAACAGTTACTGTAATCATCATGCTTGTCAAAATTAGGTCAACTCTGTGTAACTGTATGGATATGGTAATCCTGACTCGTAACCTCTTTTCTCTCCTTATTTCATTGCCATGGACACTTGGTAGTCCTTAACATTGATTTCTCTCTATCTTGACTTCATTAGGCTGGGCTTTGGTAGTCCTCATCACTTACTCTCTTACTCTGTATGTGAATCAACATTTGCTAATCTCCTGTAAACAATAATCAGTGCCTGTAATATAATAACATTCCTTCAGTAATCACGCAAAACATTTTCATAGACAAATGGACATGAGTGGTCCTTGTTTCTTCTTACTCACTTACTTCCTGTATCTGCTTAAAACATATCATCTTCTGTATATAATTCTTCATATCATATTTGTTATATAATTGATGCAATTAGAATGCAGACTTGTAAAACATTTTCATGGACAACTTTGAACGTAGGTAGTTCTAGTCTCTTCTCATTCTTACTGTCTTACTCACTGTCTTCTCTTAATATATGTCATCTACTGCACTTCTCCAAATAATCTCTGTACACAACAAAACTGTAATAAAATGAAGTTAATTAAAATACGTAACGTGTAAAACATTAAAATGCTGTAAAATCATGCTCACATAGATTTGACCAGATCTAGGTTATTCAACCCTTGTCCTTTCTAAGAATATGATCCGTACAGTCCAGCTGCACTTAGAAAATTTCTTCAGAATGAAAGAATAATATCATATAAATTTTTAAGGACAAAAACACACAAAGAGAATAGATGACAATGTTCAAGAACAATTTTGGGCGTCCCCTCAGTCCTAGTTTTCTCTAAATGCATATCTCTGCTCCCAAAAAATTTAATTGGAGTGATCATTTCCCTTTGATAAAATTCTTTGTTTTGACAATCTGGGACTCAATAACATTTCAATCTGCGGCAAAGGTGTGCCTTTAATTTTGCATAATTAATCTTCTCATCTGAATTACTGTTTTACGATCTATATTTACGTTTCTTACCGGCCCGTGTATGGGTTATAAAAAACTCTTGCTTTAACGCATCAGACACGTTTTCTTCAGGTTCCCAAGTTGGCTTGGCATGCATGTCAGCCCATTTTACCTTAAAGAACCTTTTGCCTTTTATAACCTTTGAAGCTAACAGACCTGTTACTTCATACCATTCATCATCTGCATCTGGCGACTGAGAACTAGTGCCAGCTTGACCTTGATTATCATGCATTGTCATGGGAATTGTGTCATCCCCTTGCATCGAATTGTCATCTTGTGCATTGTCGGTCTGATCTGTTTGTGCATCTGGAGTTGAAGAACTCGTGTGTGCCTGACCTTGACTTCCATCATTCACTGTATCTGGATTATGGTTATCCACTGAATGGTCATCTGTGTCGTCATTGAATGGCAACTCTTGTAGATCTGTAGTGTGCGCTGTAGGATCAGTCTCGGGCTCTGCTGTGTTGAGTCCCAAATCTTCATACCTGGCAAATAAAATGTCTCGATCGTTGACGTGCAGTCGTAATCTGTTTACATGTACAGGACTCGGGTGCTTCTTATTGGTTTTGGCATCTCTGAGTATATACGTATCAAGACCTATTGTCTGGACAATATAATATGGCCCTTCAAATTTTCGCCGTAGTTTCGGAGACTCTCCTGTTCGATTATGCGGGTTGTGCAGCCACACATAAGTACCTGGCTCATATGTTGTAGGTCTCTGGTTTTTGTCGTACTGCTTTTTGTACCTTTGTTGAGCTGCTTCGACGTTCGATTTGGCGATCTCTCTGGTGATTTCTAGCTTCGGCAGTAATTCTCTTATGTAAGCATCTGCTGACACTTTACCAGTTTTTGCAGGTTCTAGTGCTTTCTCTATCGGAATTGACATTTTCCTGCCGTATAATAGTAGGGCAGGGCTGAAATGAGTGTTTGAAGCAGACGGTGTAGCTCTATGTGCGTACAGAATTGAAGGCAGATACTTTTCCCATTCGATTTGACTCGTGCAGTAGGCTCGTAACGATTGCCACAGAGTTGAAAAGTAACGTTCTGCTTGGCTATTGGTCTGCGAATGATAACTGGAAGTAAAAGTACGTTTGACGTTGAATCTCTTGCAGACTTCAGATACGAGAGTTGACATGAAGTTCTGGCCGCGGTCCGAAAGCAACGAGACCGGCGCGCCAAAACGAGAGAAAATGTGATTATATAGTACATCAGCGACTGTCTCTGCTTTCTGATTTGGTAGTGCAAAAAGCTCCGGCCATTTTGTAGTCGTCTCGACCAAAAGAAGGATGTGCCGATTCCCTGCTGACGTTACAGGCAAGTCACAAGCAAAATCCATGCTCCAGCGTCCAAAGATCTCTTCAATGGGCAGAGGGTGAAGAGGTGCCTTCGTGGGGTGAATAGGTCGTTTTGATCTTTGACAAACCGTGCACGAAGCAATATAAGTTAAAGAATCGTTGTACATGTTTTTCCAAAAGAACCTTTGTCTCATAAATAAATAACATCTCTCATGGCCTGGGTGCGCGAAGTCCTCATGACATGATTTTAGTACCTGTTGACGCAAAGAACTAGGTATTACCAGCTGACTAATGAGCGGTTTCACTTTAGCCATGTTTTTACATCTGGGCTGATAATGATGGTACAGTAGACCTCCAGTTAGGCTGAATTGTTCTGCCTGAAGAATGATCTTTCGAGCTTCGACATTGTCGACAGGTAATGTTTCTGATTCTAGATACTCGATCATAGGTTTTGATTCAAGGCACAGTCTCTGAGCTTCACCGATGTTTATCCCTTCAAAAATGGAAAAGTCTGTTACCATTGAATTAATTGTGACAGTGTCAACGTTGCCCTCCCCCTGTACGATAGGACTAATTGTCTGACTAGGCTCAAAATATTCAAATGCCACCTCGATTGTTCCAGATTTGTCGTCGTCATGTATTGAAGCTATGAAGATATCATCGTTGAGAAACTCGTCGTTAGGATCGAGTGGCTGAGGGTCAGGATGTTGCATCCTGGAAAGAGCGTCCGCGGCTTGGTTGACTTTGCCTGGTTTGTAGTGTACAGTGAACGAATAATTTTGCAACAGGATCGACCATCTTGCTAATCTATTAACAGGGCTAGATTTTATTTTCTCCAGCCATTGTAAACTCAGATGGTCGGTGTAGATGTCAAATCGTCTAGAAATCAAGTACGTGTGCCACAAGCGAATGGCGTCCACCACGGCCAACGCTTCGATCTCACAGACTGTGTAGTTTCTTTCTGCTGGTCGTAAGGCCCTCCCACTGAATTCTAATGGAATTTCTTTCCCTTCTGAATTCAATTGACTTAAAATAAAACCTATTGCTGATTTCGAAGCGTCAGTAGTCAAGATGAATGGTCGATTCATATCTGGAAATGCCAAAATAGGTGTTTTGATCAGCGCGGCTTTGAGCGACTCGAACGCAGTCTCACAAGAATCGGTGAACAGATACTTGACGTCTTTTCTCAACAATTCATTCAGAGGCGCTGCTATTTTAGAAAACCCCTTTACGAAACGCCTATAATAATTGGATAATCCTAAAAATTGTTTTAATTGCGTGACATTCTGCGGCTTAGGGAAATTTTGTATCTTCGCCACCTTAGATTCATCGACTGATAAACCTTGAGCTGACAGTTTGTGGCCGAGGAAGGTTACGTGACTTTTACAGAAATAACTTTTGCCTGGATGAAGTCTCAGCTTTGCTTCTAAGAGTCTGTCAAACACAATCTGTAAGTGCTCGATGTGCTCGTCAAAGGAGTTTGAAAATACCAGTATATCGTCAATGTAAACCAGACAAAATTTGTACAGTTCACCCTTAAAAACTGACTGCATCAAGTGTTGATAAGTCTGACTTGCGTTGCGACAGCCGAAAGGTAGACGATTAAAGCAGTAGGTCCCCTCATGCGTGATGAAAGTAGTGCATTCTTTGGTCGCAGGATCCAGTTTGATCTGATAGTACCCACATTTCATATCGAGGGCTGAGAACCAAGCCGGATGAAGATCTGCCATAGTATCTAGCACGTGGTTTAACGTAGGCAACGGAAAATTTAGAGGAATCGTCTGAGCATTAAGAAGGCGATAAACGATAACGAATCTCGGACTTTGGCCTCCTTTCTTGGACACAAGTAAGACTGGCGACGCCCACAAGGAAAAACTGTCCTCTATGATCCCATCTTTCAGCATCTCTTTCACTTGGCGTGAGATCTCGGCTCTTGCTTCGGGACTGTGTCTGAAAGCACGTTGTCGTTTTGGGATTCCAAACGTAGGAATAGTATGCGATATTAAATCAGTACCTGGTAGCTCAGATAGATCTTTTGCAAACACTGTTCTGTTACGGCAGATGAGGATGGATAGTTGTTCAACCTGTTCCTTCGTAAGATGTTGTTCCTCGATCTGTATGCCCAAGTCCTTCAACATTGCCTCTCGTGCTGCAGGATCCATAGGTGGTGTGCTGACCTTCTGCTCAGATGATGTAGTTGTCGGAATTGAAGAAGACTCAGCCTCGGCAATGGACGCAATCGGAGTGTTTCCCGGAATCTCTATCTCAGAAAAAGTAGGATTCAGAATATGCACAACTGACGACTTTGTATTTGGGTGAATCAGAATGCTTGCGATTAGATATTCTTGCTTTGGACTAGGTATCAATGGCTGAATAATTGCATCCTTGTTGACATACCTATGTGGTATCGTAATGGGACTCAACAAAACAGAACGTGCAGGTAATGTGACACGGGCTGGTAATCGTAAAACAGAGTCCTGGATCTGGTCGCCTCGAGATAAAAAGTTTAAAGTAACCAACTCATCATAAAAAGATACCGTATGATTTGCATAATTCACCACAGCATTAGTAAACGTCAGAAAGTCATTTGCCAACACTATGTTGTTTTTCAAGTTAGAGATGACCAAAAATTTAAAATTCACTTTGAGACCATTTAAATTAATTGGGATATTGACTTGTCCTAACACGTTCATTCGTTCTCCATCTGCATTAACCAAACTCTGTTGCACACTCATATCCAATCTCGTGTGACTAGGTAAATCGTTCAAAAACCTTGCCGAGATGGCAGAAAACTCTTCTGTGCTGGCTATGTCGGCATAAGAATGCTTATTAAACACAAAAACAGAAATAGCACCAACACTATTCATAACTAGTTTTGTGCCAGGTGGATTTGTACCTGTATGTTGATTTAACATTTGCCTATCCCTGCGAGTAAACTTGCCATCGCTTCTTTGAGACGCCATGTCTCGTTCCTTCTGAATGTGGTGACCTCGCCTCTTATCACGGATGACCTGTGAAGTAAACTTAGGTCCCTCCTGGTTTATAATTTTGCAAGTTCTACACGCGCGTTCAAAGTGATTTCTTTTCTTGCATCTCGTGCAAGTAGCACCAATTGCTGGACAGAAATCGTGTGCGTCGTGAAAACGAGCGCATCTGTTGCATCGAGAAGGAATATTCATTTTACAATTTGGCCCCTTTGAATATTTTGCGAAATTATATTGATTTGGTTGGTCAAATTTGTGAGCAAACGACTTCGAGTTGACTTTTGAAACTGGAAAATACTCGTGCTTTTTAAATTTATGCCTGCGTTTTGCCCGCACTTTTGGTCCTGACCACTGGTCCTGCCGTAATACATTGGCATTGAATGTGCCTTGACGTGGTTCACAAACATTAAACTCATAATTGCTGTAATCATTTTGCTCTTCATTTATAAACGTATTTGGTTCCGATCCAATTTCGATTGCAAATCCCTGCATGGATTGAGATAGTTCAACATCATCATGGGCGACTGCATTGTCAATACCAGATGTTAAGTTTCGCAATTGATTTTGACAGTCTTCAAGCAATTTCCGACATAGTTCAGAGTTTTTAACTTCATCTGGGTCACGAGCTCTTTCAAAGCATAAAGCATGTTCGCTTAATTCTGTTAAATTTTTAGCTTCTGCCTGAATAACATGACTGCGTATTTCGGGAAGCAAACCATTCATTACAATGTCAAAAATAGTTTTGTCGTTCAGACGCAAAGGTTTAGCTTTCACTAAGATTTCAGAAATAAATTCCTGTGCATTTTGCGATCGATTTTGTTTGCGTTTAAATAGATCTGCTGATAATTCCCAGATGCGTTCATGACTAGTATAGCGTTGTAAAAACAGCTCAATCAACTGATTGATATTATCAATATTATTTGACTCTAATGCTTGCAGCCAAATTTTTGCATGTCCCTGCATTAATAATTCAAATGCTGATTTTGCCTTTTCATTTGACAACCCCTGAAACTTACGCCACAATTCAAATAAATGGATAAAGTCTCTTGCATTATCTGTTGGAAGACCTGAAAAAGAAGGTGGTAAAAACAGAGCATTGTGGCCTACTGTCAACAATTCCTGTGTACTGCACATACTCAATCGAGTCCCACTGGACGCTCACCGATCAAATTTACAAATCAAATTGCTGAACACTTCACACTAATAACAATTCGTTCTGTTTCGAATTAATGCAGTCATGAATCAATCTGTGTAATATATATGCATTAAAATTTATTAACTAATGCTTTAAAACTCTGTGATCTGTCTGTAATATGGCAGTCAACAATGCCTTCGCTGTATACTCTGCTGCTAAAAACACATATACTGCTGCTAAGAATCTGGGTTGATTCCTTCTCTCAAATTTATGAAATAAGGTCTATGCCTACTCTGCATTTATATTAACAACATCCCCTATCAGTTCGTTATATCTGTACAATTCTAAAAACAAGTTCCTGTTCGTAATTTAGTCAGAAGCGCTCTAGGCTTAAACGCGGTCCATCGATTGATACTTATCATTCATTTCTGCCGTTAAAAGTAGGCCTAGAATAAAGAATATTAATCTGAATATCTTACACGAAGTTGATGCAACACTGACACTGAGTCTTGGTGGACCCTTGTGTTGGTCGTTCTCGTGGGTTCCTGTTATACAGCGACCCACGCCGTTGCCGTCTTTTCCTCTGTCGTTTCGTCGACTTGCCGTCTTCTCACCCGTCTCTGGTGGAGCGGTTGACGGATGAACTCTGCGCTTAGGGTGGATCTAAATTAGACTTATAAACACTTCAAATTAATATACAATCTACACAAATGTGGTCGTTTTGATTCGTTGCAAATGGCGATGCTTACATGTCCGACGAAAATAATGCCAGGAGTTATTATTTCTCAAAAGAGTCCTCTCATACGTCATAAGCATCAATTGCACAGTAAACTCCCTCTAGCGATCAAAACGTTACTGGTACACGCTTTATCGCAGGGCGCATCACTTTGCAAATTCTCACACTCTACGCGTGGTGGCGCTGTAATTCGAGCATATTATTAGATGCCTCCTTGTTTAATCGTTGAATGCGTTTGTGCATAATATCTCTAGCCAATGGCTGCTTTGCTCGTATTCACTGCGTGAACGTTTATAAGGTCACGCAATACTCTCGAAGACTCTAACAACAACTGCTTAGAAATAAGAACGTAGATAATCTTCGAACCACTTAAGGAAACTGTAGAATATCTGTTCCGTGACAGAATTATTAAAATACTGGCTGCGTGAAATTATTGCATGATCGCGTGAAATAATATTGATTCGTTAGCACAGTAAAACAACAAATTATAATTATATGCGGATTGTAGCCTATCGATATGAACTTGAAAAATCAATGGTGAAAATATATAGCGCTGAATGAAAGTTACTGCTCTGCCTGATAATACTAATATTGAAAATTGTGGCGCTTAAGAAATATACACGATAAGTGATTATTGATTTGAGAAAACAGATGCAGGCGTTTAGTATTAATTCATGCAAGTCCTATATCAACGTAGCTAACGTGCAGACATGAACAAAATGTTATATAAAGCAAGGCCTATGTGTTGTTAGTATCGTTAAATTCTTGGTTAAATTCGAAGATAGGTGCAAAACTTGGTACAAGTAACACCCTGGAATAAATATAACATGCGGCAGTCAGACTATGACCGATGAGTCAGCGTCTACGCGGCGAAATCAATACTGATGCTGGGCGCTGAGACACACTACGGCAGCTGCGTGAAGTTAGACAGATAGATTCTATAGGCAGGGTTGTAAGGCTGTCACACTAAATGTAAGTTCTTATGTTAATTAACAAAGTAAATTAATTACTGCAAGGCTAGCGAAAGATACGTTATAGGAATCCCCGGTTCGCCACCATGTCGCTAAGTTGATTCTTAGACAATTATAATATTATAAATGATATTTCAACATTTATTATTGTACACAACAGATGAATAAAGCGGTTACACAATACAGAGGTTAAGGGAACTAGGTTAAACACGGTGAACACTCGATTCAATATTAAATTATACGAATAATAATAATAATGTTAGTCTGTTAATTTAAAGTAATAATAATACTAAAGCAACAGTTACTTATCTTATTTTCCTATGCAGTCTGTTCAGTTTCTTTGTTCTCCTTTTCTCGCCGATGTTACTGGCCTTCTGTCCTCTCCTTCTGACTGCCTTCCCTCGACTGCCTTCTCCGACTGCCTTCTCCGACTGCTTTTGTTCCCCGAATTCCTAATTTATATCTGCTCCTCTTGCTCCCAGCCCAGTCCGGCCAGCGGGCGCTTCCTCGATCCTCGTCTGCCCGACCACTGGTACTGTCCGGCTTCCTCTTCCTCCAAATCCTCAATCTCCACTCCAAATATGGTCATCCCATCTTACTGCTCAAATCTGCCTGTCGGCTGGTCAGATCCCTCGCTGACTCACCCGCAACTATTTCCTTTGTGTGCTTGCTTCATCAGCCATTTCCTCCTTATCCTCTATCTACTCTACTACCATCACTGCCATCTTCCCAGCTCAATATGCTTCACTCTTAATTCGGCCATTACATTTATATAGCCCCACAATCAACTCTGTTATACGACTAATGATTGTAGGCTATAATGCGATTAAGTCCTTATGATTGGCATCAATGCTACAAGGCCATGGCATGATTAGCGTTACTCCAACATGGAATGTCCTCATAATAATTACAGGTCTATAGTTAGTATGATGCTCAACATATTTAGCGCAGTTTTTTGTGTTGTGCTCAAATGTTCGTCCACAGAGCACCCTATTGAGTAGAATTATAGGCTACTAGTAAGTCTAATACACTAGAAACCCGATATATGACGATGTCTCTGTAACGAGATCGCGTTTTAATGAGGTTATGAGCCACAGATGAACTAAATTTTTGGCTGATATCTGGACCGTGTGAAATCAGAATTCGTCTTATAACAAAAGTTACAAAACGTGTCATAATATATATATATATATATAATATATATATATATATATATATGTTGAGTCTCCGTTGTGACCTCTAGTGATCAGTGGCCTCCAGTTCTCACGTGGAATGTGTGAACAACGCCCCCCCCACTCTAGCCGAATTACAACGTACAGGCAGGAGACTCGGAAGTTATACCCAGAACTGTAAATTAATAATACGCTAAACACCCTATACCTTTGGAAACCGTGAGAAATCTCTCTCCCAACCCCAGCCCCCAACCCCCAGCCCCTAGCCCCCAGCCCCCAGCCCCCAACCCATCCCACCCCAACCCTCCATTGGTAATCGCCATTCAACAGGATTGCAAGCAATCAAAAGTTTTTTTGATTGGTCAAGTCCACCCTTTGGACCGCTCTACACGAGGGTCTGGATGTATAAGCTTATTCGTCTAACATCAGACAAATACGGTACAGACAGAGAGAGGCTTCAGAGAACAGAAGAGTTAATTGGTCAATTTCGGTCAAAACTGCTGTCATGTCGGTTTGATTGAACAACTATTTATAATTCCTATGTCAACAGAATATTAGAGCAAATTTTCAACTTAATGTGTAGTCCCAACATGTGAGCCTCTATTTGTTGTATAGACAAGGCTATACTCAAGTGCATTGAGAGCTTATTTGGAGCAGCATGGCGACTTAATACCCTGGGTGCCATATTACTTGTAAAAGAGTTTAGTTTATTAAGCAATAACGAGCTTGTATAGTTTTAAAATGGGTTTTTCAGTCATGTATAACTGGAAAACCAGGGCCGTTTTAAGGAATTTTGGGGCCCTAGGCACAAACACTAATTTCTAAACGTAACTATGAGTCGCATCTAGTTCCCCTCCCTTGGGGGAATGAAGGTTTCTTGGGGACGGAGAACGAGTATATAAGGTCGATCGTTGAGACGCGTAGCGCCGAGTGGGAAGGGAATGTGTCCCTCCCCACCGGAAAATTTTGAATTTTTACATTGCAATGGCAGCATTTTAAGCTGCCATCTTAGCAAAATTTCTCAACTATTGCAGTGCTGACCCGAATCGTCTAAGACTTCAATAAATGTTCTTGCATTATAATAATTTCTTTATCGGTTTCCACAATGTAATGGTAGCATTGTAAGCTGCGATCCTAACAAAATTACTATATTATTTCAGTGCTGACAGAGAGAGTGATTGAAAATTTCAATTAGTATAGGCTAATTATTTTTACAATAATAATTTCTTTGCGTATCAAGTTTTGTAACTCAGTTCTGCTGCTTCTGGACCATTACAGTATACTGTATAACTGCAGACAAGTGTATTGCTCGACTTTCTTGCATTGGAGTTAGCTTATTCCCGTTGCTCAAAAAGGTTCTACATTGCTGACCAGGACTCAGTTATCAGAATAGTTACAGATGTTACACAAACCAAGGAAGAACTACCAAATCGGGAAGCCATGCATGTAGTAGACTAATGAATCGTAATGATGCTATACCACTAGGCTAAGTGTTAGTTATACAAAAATAGTCTTTGTACAAAATTAATATTAACAGTAGACTTTACTCATTGTAATACACTCATATGTTAAATTAGTGGATTTATCATTATAATCACATATAATCTAATATCGCGGTAGGCCTATTAGAGTTCGGGTATAACACTAATGTAAACGGCAACTAAAAACTATTATTTGATCAAATGTCTGGGTAGTCACTTCAAGGTGGAGCTCCCATGAAGATGCCTATAGATTAAACACTGAACGTAATCCGATTTCCGCCTCAATATCTCAGTCTCAGGTATAGAGTATTGCATTCATGCCTTCTATATGCCATTTTGTTACATTTGTTAATAATATAGTATACTGCTGACACAGCTAGCATAGGAATATTTGTATTAAAAGTGTAAAATAAATGTTAGTTTAACATACATCAAAGTTCGTATAACATGCTGCTCATTTGTTATGTGATGTAGTCTATTATTTTGGGTCGCCGCGGGGCCCCCCAGCTGAGCGGGGCCCTAGGCACGTGCCTCGCGTGCCTAGGCGTTAAAACGGCTCTGTGGAAAACGTGACCAATTCAGTTCGCCACCCCCTCGAAGCCAGAGTCTCCGCTCTCATGAATGTGAGGCAAAGAAAGACTCTTTTGCACGAGGCCTATAGGAGAAATACTTTAAAGACTAATCAAGTTCTAAGTGCTTTTATGTTTTCTGCCTACCCATTTAAAATTCTGTTTGGGAAGTTAAAGCATATTAATCATTCCGAATAAATAATCCAATATCACAAATTGATTCTGATAGAGCTTCTGAAAATATTTGAACTGGATCGTCATTAAAAAAGCTCGAGAGATAGCCTGCCTGTTTAAAGCCGTCAAAACTGTTTATCCATACATAATGCCATAAAGCACAATGTCACGTTATCATGCCTCTAGTAAACTCTGCATCGTCTGTAGCCTAAATATTGTGCATAATAATTCAATGTATGCATATTGCACATGACTTACCTCTCTTGAGAATCGGTTCCATCGCCTTCCATACGCAATCGATAGCCAACAATAAAATTCTGAGGTCGGATAGAGACGCAGAAGCTGTTGTTTTTGTTTTTTACTCGCATCATCATCATCATCATCATCTCGACCTCCTCATCTCTATTCTCAACGCGTCTATTATCGACGGCGGTGAAGTTGAGTTCTGTTTCGAGAGTCGAGATAAGAACATCGGCATCAGCTGGTCCTACGCACTGGCAAACAGAAAAACAGAACAGCTTCGTCTAACTGCTGATGCTATACACGACGAATGCATGGATGAGGAGGATTCTCTCTCTAAAGGCGTCGCTGGTCGAAGGATGGTCGCTTAACTGTTCGGAGCAGATGTCGGGATGCGCTCGTGCGTGCGTGCGTTACGGGTCGTGGACGCCGCTATAGCTACGTCACGCTCCTCTGCTGCTGCGCTGCGTCAAATAGGCGCTATATAACATCACTTCCTGCAACCGCATTCTAAGGCAACTAAGCTGAGGAGCTTAGTCTCTGTGACTGGCGCAATGGCCTGATTTCTGCTTGTAGATGCATGCTTAACGATATAATTATCTGGAATGGCCTCCCACTAAACTTGCGGCTTATGCCTAGACTAAATTCACCTGCTTTTTAAAGTCGCTCAAAACTTATTATTTTAGCTGTGGCTGGACTGGGAGCGCCTCTGAGTAGGTTTCTTGAAGAAGCGCTATATAAATTCACGAAATGAATGAATGAATGAATACTGTGTCTTAATAACAAAGATGACTAGTGTCGCCCTCCTCCTTCGTCCAGGCATGAGACTGGCACTGTCAGAAGGTAAGCAGTGGCGGATTTCTGTCTTTCTGAGAGGTTTATATACTGGCCCCACCTGGTGTCAATTTTTGCCACTCTGGTTTGAATTTAGGTAAAAGAGACAACGAGGTCGGTCAACTCAAAATGTCATCGAGGTCAGCGATTTTAATTGAATTAAGTGTGACAATAGTTATTATTCATTAACTCTGTTAATAGTGAGTATATTTTGAGTTTATATTTTACCAAATATAATGAGTATATTTTTTAGTTTATATTTTACCAAATATAATGAGTATATTTTGAGTTTATATTTTACCAATTATAGTGAGTATATTCTGAGTTTATATTTTTCCAAATATAGTGAGTAGCCTATATTTTGAGTTTATATCTTACCAAATATAGTCAAACACCGATCTTATTGCAACAGACGCAATGAGTAGTTGCAGAAACCCGACGGTAGGTGGTGCGTCCAGCATGTAAATAATTCAAGTAAAAGTCAACATTTGTGCCACCATATAAAAAACTCGCCACGTTCTTAAACACTGAGATATCGATATCTTTATTGTAACAGGCTCACTTAAATGCCATTAATTTTGCAGCGGAGCGTAGTTCCATTGAATAGGGCTTACTAAGAAGCAAAAGTGCACAACTCTCTTAGCATTGTAGTCAGTTAGGCCATGTGCTATGATGTGCACCTTTGCTTGTCAGCCCTCGAGGGATTATAACTTGTACAGAATTTTTTTCAGTGCTCCGACAAGTGGAAATTTGCTTTAATGAAACACCATTGACGCTACGGGTGAGAACCATAGATATAATAATCCTATGGTAAGAACTTCCGTTGACTGCCTTAATATAACGACACTGTTTCGTAACAAACATAATTAGCGTCGCGCCCTCCTCGTTTCTCCAGCATTAGGACTGGTGCTACCAAAGTACAAGCAAGTGGTGGCGTCGTTGCCTTGGAGCCGGAAGGTTCGAGGTTCGAATCCACCTCGCCGTGTAAGGACCTTGGGCAAGTCCTTCACTCACAATTGCTCAGCGCTTTGGCGTGAAACTCCGATGCAGTGTCCGCTCTGCATTCGGGAGCGCCTCCGAGTAGCGAAAGCTTGAAGGGGCGCTATAACAAGTGCACATACAAACAAACAAAAACAAAAACAAAACAAATGGATGGAGCTTGAAAATTTTGAATCTGTGGCTCGATCGAAATCCCTGCAACTATAGAACGAAAATTGGGAATCCTGCTCCGTTTTAGCCCTCTGGCGAATTCAGTTTTAATAAGTAGAGAAATTAGAGAATTTGAAAATGAGACATAAAACGTTGAGCACGTATGTCTAGTTACTCCAGGGTGAGAATTGCCGGGGGGGTTGGGGGGGTTCAACCCCCCAGTCTTTATTAGAGCCCCATGTTAAAGTATGTTTTTCATACCACAATTTCAAGTTTATCATAGGCCAACCCCCCCAGTTATTTTTCCACAAATCTCATACTGAGTTACTCTAGTATATAGGCAATACACAACATAGGCGTTTTGGTGCATGTGCTCGTTAGTTGAAGGACAGAGAAAGAGAGACAGACAGACAGAAAAAATTCTGCACAATTTATATAAGCTTAGCCTATAATATGAAATGGAACTATGCTCCGCTGCAAATGACATTTAAGTGAGCCTGTTGCAATAAAGATAGCGACAGAGAAAGAGACAGACAGACAGAGAGAGAGAGAGAGAGAGAGAGATATATATATATATATATATATATATAGAGAGAGAGAGAGAGAGAGAGAGAGAGAGAGAGAGAGAGAGAGAGAGAGAGAGAGAGAGAGAGAGAGAAACAGAGACAGACACAGACACAGAGACATTCAGACAGGCATTCAGACAGATAAAGAGACATACAGACAGACAGACAGACAGACAGACAGACAGACAGACAGACAGACAGATAAACAGACATACAGGGACACAGGGATACGCAGAGAGACACAGTATAGAAGAGGGATGGAGAGAGAACGAGGGAGAGTGACAGACAGACGGAGATGAGAAGACAGGGTGTGGTGTAACATAGCTAGGCTTACAGAGTCAGACAAATAGACAGAGATAGAGAAAGAAGAAGGGCAGAGATACGACAGAATTTGATGAAACATATCCCCATAAATACGTATGCATGAATATACGAATACCAACTGTAGGCCAACAAGTGCCAGGGAGTTTTGGAGGGAGAGAGAAAATTATAGAGACAACTCGATTAGTTTTGCTGTTTTCAATCGTCGCACAAGAAAGCAGCAATTAATAATCGGCCTGCACTGTATACGCGGATGAAGGGCGTGTCACATCGAAAACTATTTTGACCGACATCGTAGTCCGCAACGGAAATGAGTTCGTCTGTCCTGCAGTGAATATTTCAATGCAGCGAAACATTATAAAGTGCTTCAGACTTAGTGATTATATAAACAAAGGCTAAAATTCACTTAGAGTTCACTTGATAAAACTGATGGATCGCAAAACATGGGCGCTTTACAATGTACATCCTCCTACCTCTCACGCAGACCTTACGTGAAGAGCTCCAAAGCGCTAATAATTATTATCCCATAAGCCTACGCAGTCAGAGAGATGTATTAGCCTTCAGAATTCCATAGGATTAAAATCCCATTCATGGCGTCAACATAAATGCTTAATTATTTTGGTCGCAAGCATAAAGTTTAAATGGCCAAGAACGTGTTATATATCAGAAACACTCCTGGTAGGCTTATAATTATAGGCCTAGCCCCGACATACCACAACATATCATACCATAATATTATGGCATGCTTATTCGGCGATGATGATAATGAGTTCTCTGCCCAAAAGCAGGTTTATTGGCTTTTACCGTTTTACGGCGCTGGGATGAGATGAGTGAGGTTGTTTCCCGTTGCCTTCCTCATAATAGACAGACAATTTCGGGTGAGCACAACTTGTCCAAAAATATCCAAGTTCGCTATATAGCCTACGCACTGTACGCAGTATAGCTTGAGGTAGGTTCGAACCTGCGACCCTTCGGTCACAAGGCGCCGAACTTACCGCTACATGCACCACCACGTCCCATCGCTTATTCGGTACCCAACATAATTATTTGGGTCGATTAAGGACGTGTGACCTGTTCTTTCTCTTTGATCTTCGTACAGGACGGTACGACCACTGAACTCGCTATAGCTGGTTGGCAATAGAGGTCACATAATGGGGCATAAAAATTAATGTCGCAACGGTTTCTGCAATTGTTCAGACTTGTAGCTATGACCTCTTATACTTGGTCGACAAAAGAACATGCTAATCACTATAGATAGTTGCGCATCCTCTTGTCTGTGGCCTAAGCTTACGTGTAGAATGCACACACATTGGACGATACACACATGGATATTGGATAATAATTATGGGAAATAATGGGGTAAGAGCCATAAGCTCTGAAGCTGTATTACATTGGATTTTTGTGTATAAACAAGACTTCCACGAGAAGGTCTGTATAAATTGCTTTCATGCAAGTAGATTAGTCTCGCGAACGGGTGTTCACTACAGTTAGAACTGTGGATACAACTCATCTGGAAAGGGACCATGATTGACATGATTGCCACCACACCCGCCTGACTAATTGCAGACGGTTAAAACTATTTGAATGTAGAACTATTCGGTTGTTGATAACAGTACTGACTCCATTAAGACATATTGGATTTTATGGCATATACAATTTATACATGTACATGTAGGCTAGACCAATAGCCTAATGCTCTATAGGTTAGCAGCAAACATTAGTCTATTATAGGTCTTCTACACACGCATGCACACAAGCATTCTCTATCTTAGACTATCTATCCCTTTGTCTATGTCTATGTCTCTGCATCTCTCTCTCACTCACTCACTCACTCACTCTCACAAGCGTTAATAAACACGCACACACACACACACGCACACACACACACACGCACGCACACACACGCACAAACACACACAAACACGCAAACACACACACACGACAGAACATTGAAGACGTTGAGCAATATCACATTAAGGAATTGCTCAAAGCAATAGATCTATACACAGTGACTGCCCGACAGTCATCGCGATCCCTCTCTTCCAACATACATACCCACCCCACACACACGAACACATACTCTCACACACACACACACACGCACACACCCACACGCACACACCCACATACGTCAATAATTATTTGGTCGCGTGGAAGCTACTTTCTGCTGCAATATAACATAAGTCTGGTTGCATACGCTGAGTATGCGAGTTTGTGTTGTTGCTGGCCCGTTGAAAGGCCCTCGTAGGCCTACACTCGCGCCCTATTATACATGTAGAAAGTAAATTAGAGATCTGCGAATCACAAATTTTCAGTGGGTTGCAGCTTGATAATCAGGTAGTTAGTACTTCATTGCACACCCAATTAATGTATGCCGATCACAGTTACCAGTTGTATTAATACGCCATTCATTCTTCGTTCATTCATTCATTCATTCATTCATTATCCCTTCATTCATTCGTTCATTCATTCATTCATTCACTTTCACTTATTCGTTCTTTCTTTTGTTCGTTCATTCATTCATTCGAATAGCCTATTTATGTTAAAGAACCACCCAGAACTGCTCCCGGTTCCAGCATGGCGGAGAAGAACAGTTTTAGCCTATAATTGATATTGATAGGCCTACATGACTTTGTGTAGAACGTGTCAGAGAGACTTCTTTTGAGCAGAGGAAATACTTCCAGTTCCAGATCGTCGGGCTTCTGAGAGAGCACGGTTTTGCAAAAATTTGCACGAATAACTGTGCGAGCCATCAGGACTAATTACTCCCTCTGAGAGATGCGGAGGGGACAACCACCCCCAGGCCCATGACGCGGGTCGACAGAGGTCTGGCCGATAGGTTGAGGCAAGGCCCAGATGGCAGCCACATATCAAAGAATCAATCCTACAGGCCTACGCACACAGGTTGTTCTAATATCTTTTCCGCAGTTTAAAATCAATTCAATGTAATAAAGGCCTATAAGTTAATTAGCAGAATTGAAAACAATGCAAATAATTGTTTAATTAAAAAATCAATTCTGCTGTTCTGTCCCACCTCCGTGCTCGTTAAATTCAGTCACGCATGCTACTTTAATTAGTTCACAGTATAATTAATAGCGGGCAATGGGCTAGGCACTTTGCGAATCACGACGTAATTTTCTAATTGAATCGAATATCGAATGCTACCATCCGATTCTACTTCGCAGGTTTCAACAATCGTTGCCTGGTAACTGTAAGTAAATAGATCTATTATTACAAATATTAAACGCTTTGTAATTAGTCTAATTTGTAAGCATTATTTTGAGGTCATTAATATTGCGCAGTTGCTGAATTTCCTAGTTGCTCCAATCTAATGAAGAAACTTAAATCGATCCCCGTGAGAAACTGTGAGTGAGGCTGAGCAGACCTTATATACTTGCTTAATATGTAGGCCTAGGCCTATACCTTTTGTATCACCGTTGTTGGACTGGGAGCGCCTCTGAGTGGACTTCTTGAAGCGGCGATATATAAATTATTGAAATGAATGAATGAACGAATGAATACACAGTTGACGTTCTGGAGTGGGAGTGGGCTTGAATCCGCTTTAGAGGGCGAACGTTCAACCACTCGGCTACCGTGACCACGGTGACCCACGTGAGTTGGTGTTGCATCAGATTACAGTGGTGATCGAATAAGCTTACCTAACCTAGCGAATGTAATATGAACTAGCAGTTTGTCAGCGTGTTTGTCTAAAACAGTCTCCGTGACTGATTATATATTATATGGACAATGACATTAATTTTATTGAATTGTTGATTCTGGAAAGGAGACTATATGGAAACACGGAGGCATCCTCCTCGCACCATGATTTTTACTTTGAAATAAACATCGATTTCAACCTCAGAAAGTAGAATGTTCGCCTACGTTGGAGTAGCATTACAAATGCAGGGGCCACAGCATCTTCGAACCAGACGTGGCATATCTGCTTAGTAGGCTACGCTGCGTAGGCCTAAGTGTGGACAAATTGCGTGTGGTATTATTATTATTAGGCCTATTATAGAAGTCAACTTTTCAAGCTTTCACCTCTAATAGCCTACACAATTATACTTAGTGGCATTTTTTCCGATCGTGGATGCTCATAGGAATTCAACGACGGTTCTTTGTTCGTTGGAGCACGCACGATATTGCAGACGACATTATAATCTACTACCGACTGATCAAAAAACAGGTAGGTTACATGTATGCCTATCAGAATATTTGTTGCCATAGGCGTACGAGGTGGGGAAACCGGGGGGAAAATGACCCCCCAACTTCGGGCAAGTCTGGGTTTTTGGGCAAGCAGACCCGGGAAAATAGTTTAAAAAATTAAAAAGAGTATTTTGACGACGATTTTTTTAAACCGGATGACTTAAAATTAAGGTCTATTGGACTGTACCGGCATTGGAATGAATGATTATAAGTTAATTCGTTTGTTAATTCATAATGTTAAGCAAAAAATCAGTTGTTATTTTGCCCAAGTTGCCCGTCACTTTTGAATGTGTTGTCTGCAAGGTTGCAAATGAGGCCTATAGGCCAGTGTTATTTCAGTTATGGTTTTTCAGTTACAGTTTCAGTTACAGTTATCTATTTTTTATTTTTCCAGTTACAGTTTCAGTTACAGTTAGCTACAATGAGATTTTTCAGTTTCAGATACAGTTATTTCTTATTTTCCAGTTACAGTTTCAGTTACAGTTATTACGTGTATTTTCAAACCTCACAACTACTAAAACACTGATCACAGCCACACATATAAATCTGTTTCGCTTTCTTGCACACAAGTCCCCACAAACTGAGAAGACGCGCTCAACGTAGGCCCTATGCTTGTGAAGCAGGCGCGGATACGAAGTCTTCTGCAATCAGGGCCAGATAAGGATAGGAGCGCTGTCGATCCACCCAGAAGGACAGTCCATTATCTAGGTCACCGTTGAAGATGGTTGCTTCCGCCAAGTATCGATCAAGCTCCCCATCGATACCGGACGTCCTTAATTCTGAACTCAATGAGCTTCTGGTCCGTTATCCTGCGATATGAAACCATGAGCAGGAAAGGAATAGGAAAGGGACAGGAACCGGAAGTGAAATGAACATAGAGAACTTAACGTGTAATAGAGTAGAATTTCCGTTCAATAAGTAAGTAAGAAAAAAGCACTTGTTTTATTTTCAAGTTAACTCCTTTTGATTCTTCAGTTATACAGTTATTGTTTTTCAGTTTCTATTACAGTTTCAGTTATTCAACATTTTTCAGTTTCAGTTTCAGTTATAGTTAACTGACCAAGATTTTTAAGTTATTTTGCTATTTCAGTTACAGTTTCAGTTAATATAAATAACACTGCTATAAGCTTAGGAATCGCATAGGCCTATAATAGTCTGGCCATGTTTTGAAGTGCTGATCTGACAATTCTGACATATAACGCGCTTCACTCTAAACCTGGTGCACATGCTTCCGATCGAAGTAGGCCTACTTTTGAAGCGATCGATCAATAATAAATTATCTTGTCATACCAACACCTTCTCTGCTCATGCCATAATCCCATCATGTCCTATCACGAGACCTAACTGAATGTTATTCTTTTTTAAAAATTAAAAGGCTTTGAAAGTGTCTGAGTACCGGTAGGGTATAGGGTTGGTATACATATATAATAAGAGCTGTTAGAGTTGACCTCTTCAACAGGCCTATATCATCGGAAATTGCTGTCACCTGTCAGCTGTAGGCTATATTATACGCTGCAGAAACATGCTAAATTTCCAAGTTAAGGTCAATTACTTGAACAGCCATTAAAGTCACCGTGAATTGACAAGCAATTTTTTTAGCCAAGATGTCTAAAGACATATTGTATGCATACAGGTGTTTCAACCTTTCAGATGACCTTTAAGAATGTTGTCGAAAACAGAGGATGTAGACCTACTTTAGCTTCAGCGCTTTTAAACAAACCGTATTGCTTAACAATCAACGACTTCTTATAGCAACCTATTGTATATTGTGTGTAGCCTACTATAGCTTATAGACTCTATAGGCCTATATACTTAAGTCATAAGACCATGCAGTAGACCTACACTTTCCTCTGAAAGGTACCAAACACTAAGAAGGGAGAACTCATTAAACCGAAGCTTAGGTTTTCAGAGTCAAGTTGGACGTATACGAGGTTGCAACGCTTTTGAACCAAATACTGAGCTTACAGAAGACATGGACGGTAGATAGGCTACCATGAAGCTTACAAACAAAGCGCACAATGTTACAAAAGTTATTAAGATCCAAGCAAATAAACATATCACCTGTTATCTTCAATGTGAGTCGTCATTTGCACGCGTCACCTACATTGATAATCAGTTAATTTCTTCCCACAAAAATAGACAAAATGTCAAAGCACTTCATCGTGGAAGAGTCGGTAAATCCATAGCAAGAAATTGATTTTAGGTCTACGTCACTTAACGTAGTTCATTAATATTCCGTGTTTAAAAGGTCATTTATAATTATTATAAGCTATATAACACATTGTTCGGACGTTATTGTGCCTATATATAGGCCTTTAAAAACCTGCAGGCTCATTATTTTACGGCGGGGTCATTTCGATTAGGTATAGACCAATTCTGGAAAAAAGAGACTTAAGTAATTATGACTTTCTCCAGTTCATTGTAAATATTTGGTAATTTAAAGGTTTCGATATAAGGTTTCTAGAACACCCCTCGTGGATAAGCTGGTGCCCTGCGTTTAACTTTGTAGTGGCGCTTGAGAAATCTTGAGTTTGCAATAATGCGATTACGATATTGACATTGCTTATCGCCTAACTTTAAAGAGGAAACTCGTTTTGGGATAACCTACTGAAACAAATGATTTGGCATTTCACTCTTTAGCAATAAGCTGTGAAATAGGGTAGGCCTAGTTATTACAATAATTTTTTATTTATTGCATGACAATAATGTTTTGTAACTGAACTTTAATATTCATTACAAAGATCATCAGAGGGTCAATAAGAAGAATCTAGACTACTGGGTGACGTAATCCACTGGTTGGTATAGAAACGTCTTAGTCTCACTCTAAAGCATTATTCAAGTTCTTTTGAGATTCCTCTTTGACTTAGAGTTGCAATAAACACTAAAAACCAAAACGGTGAGCAAAAGTGATCGCACATTCCGTCATAATAAATTTGCTAAATAAATTGAATTTCAATTTTGTTATGCATAGCCTATAGCCTACGTTCTCAGACTGACTTTTAAGTCAACAATGATTTAATTGTTGACTTATATAGGAAGCCCTGTGGAACATAATGGAGACTCTCCGTGTTCTCCTCTTCCTGCTTCTGCTCGTTGAGTCGATAGACGGGAAAAGGTTGAAATGTGACGGCTGCAACCGAGAATTTGACGGAGTCTGGGCGAGAAGGCAACTGCGCTACAACAATGTATACAAAGATGTCGATGATGAATGCGAGCAGTAAGTTGGACGTGACGTTGAGCCATGGGCGGAGTTTGGTTTCCGTTCTTGGGGGGACTAACCCCGAGTCTGGGCTTCTTAGGGGGCTAACCCCGAAAAAGGATACCATTTTCATGGTAAAAAGTTGAGTCTGCAGGCCTTCTTTGGGGGCTTAGCCCCCCTAACCCCTGATAAACTCCGCCCATGCGTTGAGCAGTGTTTGATCTAGTCTCACCCTGCTGGGGGGGGGGAATTCCGGCTTTTTTGGGGGTGGGGGACGGCAGCCGACCGCTTAGCCGAGACACTGCAAACACCTTTTACCCCACAAATTTCTGACGATCTATTTTCTTTACTCATTCGCAAAAATTTCCAAAAAACCATATTGACTTCCCTACTTTAAAATCTTGTGACCTTTTTTACCTTCTTTTAGTCTTTATCCCTAAATTGGGTAAACTATGTCTTGATTTTATAACTGCTGAATTTTTAACACCTGCTTCTTCGGGGGGGGGGGGGGTGAAATGTTCCATGTAGGCCTAGCTTTTTCTGGGGAGTGGTGGTGATTCTTATACCCGTGTGAACAAGAGTTCAAGATTTTTCGGGAGTATTGTCATTCCTGGGGGTAACTTCCCTCCCGGAGACGTCTAGATTAAACACTTGACGTTGAACTCGAAGGGGCGCTATACAAATGGAGAAATAAATCAAATAAATAGTGTTATCCAATTATTTAACCGTGGCTTTGTAATAGGCTACACTACAATGCAACAAAAAGGCGATGTAACTCATGTAGTCCTATACATGTATAATTATAGGCCTAATAGTACACATTTTGGATGAAGTAACCTACTGCCATAAAAAGCCGGCAGTTTCAAGGACAACACTGAACTGAAACTTGTAAGTCGCTTATTCAGTATGAGAATTGTGGAAAAATAACTGGGGGGTTGGCCTATGATAAACTTGAAATTGGGGTATGAAAAACATACTTTAACATGGGGCTCTAAGAAAGACTTGGGGGGTTGAACCCAGGGCCGGCCCTAGCTATAGGCAAAGTAGGCAGTTGCCTAGGGCGCCGCAGCCTTTGGGGGGGGGGGGGCGCCGCGGCACCGGCGAATTAATTTTTTTACACTATATTGTTTTAAACTCAAGACTTTCTGTCGCTAATGGAAAGAATTTAAAACAATGTCTTCAAGAAAGGGGCAGTAACTGAGGCAGGGCCGACCTTAGGCATAGGCAAAGCAGGCAGTTGCATGAGGCGCCAAGTTCTAAGGGCGCCATTTCCATCAAAGAGGGCGCCATTTCAAAATAGTTCATTTTAATATTTTTGTAAACTTATACCATTCTCCACAAAATTGAATATTATCCAGCCTTCAGTGTAGGCCTACTAATAAAGAAATTAGAATGAATTACTCAGTTGAGCGTACAAGGCCGTAGTTAGGTG
Organism: Lumbricus rubellus; assembly: GCA_945859605.1. Lineage (NCBI taxonomy): Eukaryota > Metazoa > Annelida > Clitellata > Crassiclitellata > Lumbricidae > Lumbricus > Lumbricus rubellus. The sequence continues at coordinate 14,044,313 of OX243826.1, read as the reverse complement.
ATGTTTTGGGTGTTTGAACACCCCCGAAATGAAAATTAATGTAAAAATGAAATAATTATGTATTTGCTAGCACTCGACAGTGTGTAATGTAGGCCTAATTTTGAGCAGAAAATAGTCGAAAATCGCGGAAAATAATGTTTTTGGACGTCATAAATTCGACGACTAGAAAAGTCATCAGAAAATGTCGCACAAAAATGTCTACCGCAGCGTGTACGCACCTCAAAATTCACGGTCAAGAAAACATCCCCCGAAATAAAAGCCTGGCTACGGCCTTGTGAGCGTAAACCGGCTCTGGCTTATTCATCTTTAGATTCTGACGTGGGCTGAACAATAATTATTGGGTGGGAATCTAAGGGCGCCAAAAGCAGGCCTATGCCTGGGGCGCCAAATGTATGCCTTGCCTAGGGCGCCATATGGGCTAAGGCCGGCCCTGTTTGAACCCCCCCCAACCCCCCGGAAATTCTCACCCTGCGCTTATTCTTTCTGTATGCAGTCGCAAAGCTTTTGAAGAGAACCTTGAATATATAGTGGACTTCAGAGAAAAGGCGAAAAGAAACCCACGTGTCTTCACCTGGCAAGTCGGTAAAAATGGATTGGAAGCCACGGTGCGTCAAAGTACTCTCGCTTCTTTCAAGTTTTCAATTATTACCTATGCAGTCGTAATCTAAGCATTTGATTCAGTTTGGTCACAGAGATAATTAATAATGATCTTTAGTTTCGTGTCTTTCTGAAATCATCATACCGTTCATACGCTAACTCATGTCATCCAATAGCATAAATCTACGTTTAGTTATAGCAGTGGTTCCCAACCTTTTTTGACTGTCGGGCCACTTTTTCTAAGTTGGAGGACGCGACGTCACGCGAGGGCCACTTTTTATTAGTTAAAGGACATTAGGGCATTTAGGGGGCCACAATGCTCAAAATTTAATCAAAAGCATATAAAAATTGTTATAATTATTTCAAAGTAGAATGCTTGATGCTTATAGACTTCAAAATAAATAGAAAATGATTATATTATGTTCTATCCTGTCCAAATTGTCAATTTTTTCATATATTTTTGTTAATTCTTTGAGAGATGAGTGCCTTTGTTGAGGCCTGGCGGGCCATTTTTTGAGGCCTCGCGGGCCACTTTTGGCCCGCGGGCCACGGGTTGGGAACCGCTGAGTTATAGCTACAACTAGGCCTACAGGCTATTCCAATAGATCAATTGCTTTTTTTATCTGGCAGTGACGCATGCATGTGCAATTGTCATACTTGCATTTGTGAATACATGCGCTGTATATCATCATAATTATTTTAGGCCTTTATAATAATTATTATTATTAACCTATTGGATAACAGCAGACTGGTGAAGCAAACTATGTTGAGGGTAATTGACGGCACGGGGGTCAGAGGGAGGCCATGGAAGCAGGGAATGGCTGGACGATGTCAAAGACTGCAGGTGTGGAATGGACATACAAGAACGCGACAAATGGAACATGATGGTGAAACATGCGATCGACACCAACGGGCGTTGAGCCCACCGTGCCCACGGATGGAGATGATAGGTTATAGGTTATTTCCATGACGCTTTTTTCACATACATGTAGGCCTACATACTGCGTATACATTTTTCACTTATGCGTTTGAGTGTACAGACAAGACCTGAGTAGGCCTACCAGGGAATGATTGGACCTCAGTCGTAATCTAGGCATTTGATTCAACCTTTTTTCAACCTTTTTGCACATACATAGGCCTACTGCGTATCCTACATTTTTCACTTATGCGTTTGAGTGTACAGACAAGGCCTGAGTTCCAGGGAATGCTTGGATTAAAGTCAAACACGAGATCCAGCGGCGATCGACCAACTCGTCCGCCGTCGACTTTCTTTCTCGTCTCGAATAATAATTCATCGAACCCTTCGAGAAAACAGATTATCGTAGACTACAGCAAAGACAGAATGGTAACACCAGTCGAAAACCAGGTAACGTTAGCCCTGCATTTCCCAACCCCGGCAACCCGTGACCCGCGTGGCCTCAAAAAATGGCCCGCCAGGCCTAACAAAATGGCTCTCATCTCTCAAAGAATTAACAAAAATATATGAAAAAATTGACAATTTGGACAGGATGGAACATATATAATTATTTTGCATTACAAATTATTTTATTTCGACGTTCATAAATATCATAAAACATTCTATTTTGAGTCAATTCTAACATGCTTTAAGTTAATTAAATTGTAGCATTGTGGCTCCCCAATGTCCTTTAACTAAGAAAAAGTGACCATCGTGTCCTCCAACTAGAAAAAGCGACACAGTCAAAAAAGGTTGGGAACCACTGCATTAGTCAGATGGACATACTTTACGAATGCGTATATACATACGCTGTATGTGTGCGTGTGTGTGCATGTGCGTGTGGGAGTGTGCGTGTGTGTGCGTGTGTGATTATGAGGTCACAGATTTTCAAAGTTTTTAATAAATTTATATAAAGCTTACACGTGCAAAAGGATTCGTTCTATGGCGAAGGAATGAGCACTGGCGTGATGACCCACGTAAACATAATATGCGTACGATAACCAGGGTGAGAATTGCCGAGTGATTGGGGGGGTTCAGCCCCCAGTATTTCTTAGAGCCCCATGTTAAAGTATGTTTTTCACAGACCTCGATTCCAAGTGGATAATTGTCCAACCCCTCCAGTTATTTTTCCGCATTTCTTACACTTACGATAACCAGTAGGCCTAATTCTTTAGAGTTTATATGATACTAGCTGTACCCGGCCACGCGTTGCTGTGGCAGAAAAGACTGTCATCTGCCTCCTTCCCTCCCCCGTTTCTCTCCCCTCCCCCTCCCCGTCTCCCCTCCCCCTCCCCGTCCCCCTCCCCTCCCCCGTCCCCCTCCCCCCGTCCCCCTCCCCTCCGCCGCCCCTTCCCCTTCCCCTCCCTCCTCCCCTCCCCCGTCCCCCTCTCCGTCCCCCTCCCTTTCCCCTCCCCCTCCAACGTCTCCCTCCCTCCCCCTTCCCCTCCGTCTCTCCTTCCACTCCCCTCCACTCCCCCTCCTCCCCCTCTCCCTCCTTCTACGCCTCCCCTCCCTCCCTTCTCCATCCCTCCCCTCCGGTCCCTTCACTCCCTCTTTGTCCCGCTCCCTCTTCCTTCTTTCCTCCCTCACACGTTCCTTCCCGACAGCGACATATGCCCTATCGCGACTTTTGGGCGACTTTTGGGCAACCCAGATTGAAGTTGGTCATCTCGCGACTTTTGGGCGACTTTTCAACGTGATGTCGCGACAAAAACGTTTCCGAAATCTGGCAACCCTCATGGACGTTGGGACATGTATAATTTGCAAATGGCGGTCGAACGGATTTCAAAGTTCTCTTTTTGTGGAAAAGATTGGGTTTTTTCGGGAAAAAAGCATAATACAACACGGTTCTATTGGAATGGAAGGTTTTGTAAAAATTTCAAAACAATCGGTTCGTCAGTTTTCGAAAACACTCATAACGCACGGTTGGAAAGTTTCATTTTTATATATATACTATATAGATTGCTATAATAATATTATTATTGAGCGTTGTTGCTGTTTTGTTCTTGCCTTCTATATATAGGGTCAATGTGGTTCGTGCTGGACATTCGCCGCCACCGGTGCAATCGAAAGCCAGCTACTGTTGCGTAGATCCAGTCTTGTTCAACTCTCTAAGCAGGAGCTAGTCGAATGCGCTAAAGAAAAATATAGTGGGTAACACGCGAATATGCCATGGCAGCCATGCCTAGGCCTATGTTCATGTACATGTATAGCCTATACGCTTTTATGCAGTATGAGAATTGTGGAAAAATAACTGGGGGGTTGGCCTATGATAAACTTGAAATTGGGGTATGAAAAACATACTTTAACATGGAGCTCTAAGAAAGACTGGGGGTTGAACCCCCCAACCCCCCGGCAATTCTCACCCTGCTTTTATGCATGTCTAAATCGACCAATGGCTCGACCATTCGGCTCTATGGGTCCTTCTCTTTGGAATGAGTTTTCTCCTTCTGCTCCCTCTATAGGCCTAGCCCATGTCTGGCAATTCCTTTTTCTGCATCCTCTCTTCTCAAAACCTGCTTCTTCTTCTTCTTCTCGAGGGACCTTGCGCAAGTTGCGCACTGGGAGCGCCTTTGAACGATTCATGATTCTACTAGAGGCGATTTATAAATGTTCAATAGAATACAGTACACTGTATACGTGTCGCTATTATAATAATTATTATAATAATAGGAGACCATGTAATTATTAATACCGGTAGGCCTATACTGCGTCGGTTTTCTTCCAATTAGGCCTACATTATCATCGTCTGCTGGTTGCAACCTTAACATAGGCCTATTGCACATAATGCATTGTGTTCCTACATCTTACTGTCGTTTCTATGATGTTCTTGTAAACTTATTACCGAAGCTGAATCATTAACTACTAGACCCTATAATATTATAGGTTCTTGCGGGCATAATTTTATATGTACATGTATATAGGCATAGGCTATCATAGCGCTGTTATATAGCCTAGTATAGGCTCAGGCCTAGTCTGATCCACCCCTCTGATCCTATGGTAAATCGACCCGAGCCACCTTTTAACTACTCTTACGGACAACCCTTTTGACGCAACGCAGCGCTCGTGAATAAGCTAGCGCCCCGGCAGGCCGCGCATGACTTTCGAGTGACGCTTTAGACGTTTGGAGATTACGATTACGATTAGGCCTAGGCCCTACTGCAGTTACGATTACGATTACGATCCCTGACGCAGCGTTGTGCAACTCTGGAAACTATAAATATTAAAATTTGGATTTCTGAAGGGCATTATTTTGTTACCCCGTAGGCCTATAGGCCCTAAGTCTATTTTTAAAATTTCCAGTCGGTCAAATTCCAGTTTAATTTGCAATTGCTATAACACAAAATGGTGGCCTACAAGTCTTATGTTCCAAAACATCCTTGTTAGGCCTATCTTATGCCTTGACTCTAGTTAGATTAAGTAGCTTATTGATTGGTGTGCTTTAGAATTTAGATCAGCGGTTCTCAACCTTTTCAGACTCGCGGACCCCTTTTTAATTTTTGGTCCCGGTCACGGACCCCCACTGAAATTCGGCGCCTTTGGCGCATTATCGCGATTCTATTAATCTATAATATATGCCTAAATGTACGTTATAATATAGCCTATATGCCCCTGCACTCCTGTAGGCCTGGTACAAATTTATACAACCATTAAGATTACATAAAATTTATTAGAAAAAACTTGTATTTTGTTTTAATGCAAGCTTTAGGCACGTATATTCGAGCATAGTTTATCTGCTCGAAACACTCAATCTCAGCCCATATTAAACCTCAAGCCGTGATCGATAATTGTTAATTGTATAACTAAAAGCGAATAGATTTGTCTGCATCACTTGCATAAAGGAATTCAGTTTATTTAGCTGGTCAGAAATGCATGCCAGTCAGGTAAGAAAGAGTTGACACCCATGAGTTGTTGTTCAAATACATTGCAGGCTATTGTCTTTTTCTCTAAGAGACTCTCTCAAAAGCATCCCGAAATCTAGATCGACAAACTGTTCCCCGATGATAACCAGGGAAATTCGGCTGGCCTATAAGCTTGCATCATTAACTGTTCAGGATTTCCACATCCGAACCTAATGCAACAAAAAGACGAAATTAGCCTAACCAATTTTATGCCCTGATCGAAAATAGATTTCAGTCTGCACTCTAGCGATTGAAACAAACCCACCCATCTAAAACAGATGAATTTGTAATTATTAGTTTCATATTGCCATTAAAAAGGAAAAAAATTGAAAAATTGACAAGAAAATTATCTCCTCCAGGGGTCCGCGGACCCCCGGTTGAGAACCGCTGATTTAGATAACATTCAAATAGGCATATAGGCCTAGCGTTAATTTTGATTGCGTTAATTTTAATGTGGCTGTGGTATTTAATTCGACAGATAACAGCGGGTGCATAGCAGGTTATATAAAGACCGCTTACCAGTTTGTCATCGACAATCAAGGACTCGTAACCAGTGACGTCTACCCATACACAGGAATTGTAAGCCAATTATATATTAAGGCCTAATTAAATGCAAAAGACAGACCTCATAGATATAAGTCATTTTAAACTTTAAAGAGACCCGTATGCCTATAGAACCAATGCGACTATGCGAGACCCAGGGCTTAAAGTGTGGCAGGACGGTCATGGACGGCGTCCATGCACTTATTTTAAAATCTGAACGCCGCCCTGCCACTTATTGGCCAGCACAGCCTCAAAAGATACCGATAAGGAGCGTCCTGGCACTAAATAAGTAGGCTAGGCTACTGAAATTGGCATCATCAGTTTGTAAGCTCATTCATACTTAGACATTATGGAGGGGCCTGTAAAGATCGCGTTCGGTTGCATTTTTAAACATTTACTGCTGCTTTATAGGCCTAATAGCATCGTTTAAGCAGGGCGAAAATTGCCGGTTGGGCTCCGGGGTTCAACCCCCCAGTCTTTCTAAGAACGCCATAGTAAAGTCCTAATTGCACACCCCAAATCGACAAACATCAACGTCTGACCGCCCGCCCGCGCCCCCACCCGCAACCCAAGTTATTTTTCTACAATTCTCTTATTGCTTTTAAGTGGTGTTATAATTGTAAGTTTTGCATACAATTATTCTGTAACATATAATCATTGCACTTCATGCATTCGCAGGAGAAAGAATGTTCGACGCCGAACGGCACGAAACACTACACTTGCAGAAATTACCAAGTCGTCGAGCCAAACGAGAATGCTCTGATGAGGGCACTGATCCGCTACGGACCGATATCATGTGGCATGGACGGGAACCTTGCAAGCTTCCAGCTGTACACGGAAGGCGTCTTTTCCGATTCTCAATGCTCAAACGAAATCAACCACGCCGTTGTCATCATTGGAGCAGGCACCACTGCAGAAGGCACAGACTACTGGCTTGTCAAAAACAGGTAGGGCAATTGAAAAGGGGCGGTAGCGCAATGGATAGCCTAGCACGCTGGCGTAGGCCTATAGAGAGTAAGAGTAAGCGCAATCGTAAACTCGAAATTTCTAAAGCGCTACTTGAAAGCCAAGCGCGGGGCACCAGCTTATTTACGAGCGCTGCGTTGAGTCAAAAGGGTTGTTCGTAAGAGTAATCCGAGGTGGTCCGGGTCGAGATACCATAGGATCAGAGGTAGGCCCCTAACGAGTTTGAGCCCCGTACAGTGCGGACGTGCTTTGTAGGCTGCTAATAGTGCCGATAATTAGGTACTGCAGGCTGCTGTGCCGCCAACGCATTTTTAGCTCTGTTGACCTCAACTTGAGCCCTTTAAGGCTCTTTTTTGCCAGCTATTTATGAACGATAAAATCATGAAAACTTAAATAAGAAGCCGTTTTGCACAGTCGCAGACTAGCTACCAGTATAATAATGTCAAAATTTTATTGTAAAAGAAATGGACTTAGTCTTTACTATAGTCACAAAAGTTAAACGTTTAGGCCTATATAGCCTAACAAGTTTTTAAGTATACTGTCATATGGGTAGGCCCACTATATATAAAATTTTAGGGGCATGTCATATGTAGGAGTTTTACGGGTATAACCAGTGGCGGCGCCAGGATTTCAGGTTTGGGAGGCTGAAACCCCAAGCCCTTCCTCCCAGGAACGCAAGTAGAATATTTTCCTTAAGGGCGGTAATTTTGCATACGCTGGAGACCCGAAGCTACGAATGCCGAATGTACGGTGCTCATACCGACTAGGGGGAGCGTCGTAAGCTCCTCCAGCGGGGTCTGGGGCAGAGCCCCAGAAACCAGCGCGTTTTTCCCTGTTGACATCGACAGGAGCACGTTTCAGGCTCATGTTTGATAACATTTTATGAAGGATAAAGTCTCGAAAACTTTTGAATTTCCACATTGCAATAATAGCATTTTGGGCTGTCATTTTTTAAAACTAAATAGCTCATCATTTCGATGCTGAAAGTTGTGGATTATGGCTTCAAAAGTGTCCCCTTGTAGGCCATTGTTTAAAATTTTGTATATCAGCACTTAAATGGTAACATTTGAAGCTGTCATCTCAACAAATTTCTCATAATTATTTAATTGCTGAAAGAAATGATTTATGAGTTCTATAATGTTCCTCCACGTTGTATAAATTTTTGAAAATTCAAACCTGCAAGGGTATACCAGTTTTGCTGTCGTCCTAGCAAAATTGTTCATGATGGATAAACAGTAACTGTTACTGTAGATAACACTCAAAAAATTTATACTGACATTTTTGAGATAGCCTATTTCTGAAATATTGAAATAGCACAAACTTCGGGGTCTCGTGGATCATCCTCCGGCCCCCAATGTATAGTTGTGTAGGACTACCGGCGTAGCCCCTCAAAAGGCCGGCCGGACATGGTGCACATAACCTCATCATAGTCTGAGGCGCATTCTATTAGCATAAGCATCGACGCGCTATTGTAGCGAAATTCAAAATTGCTGTCCTTGTGAATCTCAGCTTCTTCCTCCGTCAACCCGTACTCAACACCCTACTCCCGCCAGCCCGGACTCACACGGGGCCAAACCTCAGCCCCCTTCATCCGCCAGCCCGGACTCACACCGGGCGAAACCTCAGCCCCCTTCCTCCTCCAGCCAGGACTCACACCGGGCGAAACCTCAACCCCCTTCCTCCGCAAGCCCGGACTCACACCGGGCGAAACCTCAGCCCCCTTCCTCCTCCAGCCAGGACTGACACCGGGCGAAACCTCAGCCCACCCTTTTCTCCGCCAGCCCGGACTCACACCGGCCAAACCTCAGCCCCCTTCCTCCGCCAACCCGGACACACCGGTCAGGACCTCAGTCTCCTTGCCCCCGCGCAGACCTCAGCCTTCTTTCCCCCGCCGCCTCGAACCTCCAGCCCCTTCCCCCGCTAGCCCGGGTTCAGACTGGTCAGGATCTCAGCCCCTTTCCCCGCCAGTTCAAACCCTCCAGTCCTCTTCCCTCTTCCAGACCCGTCCGGAACTCGGCCCGGTCGGTACCTCAACCCCCCTGCTCCGCCATCGTGGATCTCTGCCCCTTTCCTCCGCCGGCCAGACCGGTTCTCAGACCGGCCCGGACTCAGCCCTCTGTCGCCTGCAGCTAAATTAGGGTATAAATAAGTATGCATGCTAGTGTTGAGTCGCAGAGAGAGTCGATGTCCGGAAGTCGAGCCCAGTCGCAATTGATGTCTCACATGTGAGTCGATGTATGACCGTCCACCGCAGTTGAGGTCCGAAAATAAGATAATAATAATAACTTTTAAGCCGATACATGGACATTCATTGGTTTTTACTTTGGGATAAGGCTGAGTCACATTTAGGGGCTTAGCCCCCCCCCTAACCCCTCCTCTGGCGCCGCCAATGGCATAAGCATCTACACTATGATAATATAGTTAATTTTGTTGCCGTTGGTCATTCTCTAGTTTCCTTATTACGAAGTAAGCCGTTTTAGACATTTTCAGCCTTTTGCTTTGGGGGGGGGGGGCTGAGCCACGTTTAGGGGGGGCCTTAGCCCCCCTTAGCCCCTCCTGGCGCTGCCACTGATAACTCCATTAGACTATTCAGTACTGATGAAAAAGTGTTTTATGATTCAATATATATATAGGCCTATATATGATTATAATTACCAAAAAAAATCTTTATGTATCGAGTTCAGCAGCTCAGTTCTCCTGTTGCTGAGTTATTCTAATGAATAAATGCAGACATGAATATAATAGTAGCCTATGTAAGCTGACTTTTCAGCACCATAAGCAATTTTCCAAGATGGTCCTGAATTGCTGACCAGGACATACTTTCTGAAATCATATTTAATGGTACACAAATCTACCGGTACCAAGAACTAATAAACTAGTCTACATGTACCCGTACCTTACCAAATTCAGGAAGCCATGTGTAGTAATGATGTTTTTAGGTTTTACTATAATTAATAATTATATGTTCAAATAATAGGACCAAACATTTTGAAATTTTACAGTTTAAAATTTGAAGGATACCACTGGTGAGAAGTCATTCAGTTGTACAAAAGTAGTATTTGTTCAAATATTAGCAGTAGCCTAAGTTATTCTCATTTTAGCAGGATTGTGTTATTTATTATAACACTAAATAATAACATTATAACCATTAACCATATAATAATTAATAATATTACAGTATATTATAACAGTTCATGTAATACGATGATGTAAACAGCAACTAAAACCATTATCATTTTGTCAATTTTTCTGGAGGGGATGTCATATCTGTTTTTATTTGTGAAAAATAGTGTTTATACAAATATAGCCTATACAGTAAGTTATACTCATTGCAACATTTGAAAACTGGTCTGTTGGTCTGGAGCACGTCTGAGTAGTTTCCTTGAAGAGGTGTTATATAATACTTGAATGAATGAATGAATGTACGTTTATGCCATGTACTGGGCATGTGCACTAATTATGTATGCATGTCACTCAAATATTTATGCAAATCACATATGTGTGCAATTTTTATTAGATGGACAATATTGTAGACAAAATATATAAACCGACTATACTCCTCTTGGAAGTCATATATAATTATACAATGTTCAAAAACAGGCTTTAAGCAAATAAATTTCTAAAGAAGAGGTCCACACCACATAACATCTTGAGTCTACTAAAACTTGCTGTTAAGTCAATAAACAGCTTATTGTGCAAAAGGATAAGTTTACAAGGAGTTAATGTAAAACAGGTGTAAAAGTATTAATGTAAAAGAATAACTGTAAAAGTCTTAATGTAAAAAAATAAGTGTAAAAAATAAGTGTAAAAGGATCAATGTAAAAATATTAATGTAAAAGAATGTGTAAAAGTATTAATGTAAAAAAGTGTAAAAGTATTAATGTAAAAAACAAGAGTATATGAAATATTATGAATAAATGTAAAAAACAAGTGTAAATGAATAAATGTAAAAAATAAGTGTAAAAATATTAATGTAAGAAAATAAGTGTAAAAGGATCAATGTAAAAGTATTAATGTAAAAGAATGTGTAAAAATATTAATGTAAAAAAAGTGTAAAAGTATAAATGTAAAAACTAAGTGTAAAAGTATTAATGTAAAAAACAAGTGTAAATGAATAAGTGTAAAGAAAGTGTAAAAGTATAAATGTAAAAAGTAAGTGTAAAAGTATTCATGTTAAAAAAAGTGTAAAAGGAACAATGTAAAAGTATTAATGTAAAAGAATGTGTAAAAGTATTAATGTAAAAGAGTGTAAAAGTATTCATGTAAAAAACAAGAGTATATAAATAAATTTAAAAAATAAGTGTAAATGTATTAATGTAAAAAAATAAGTGTAAAATTATTAACGTAAAATAAGTGTAAAAATATTAACGTAAAAAACAAGTGTAAAAGTATTCATGTAAAAACAAGTGTAAAAGTATTCATGTAAAAAAGTGTAAAAGGATCAATGTAAAAGTATTAATGTAAAAGAATGTGTAAACTATTAATGTAAAAATAAGTGTACAAGTGTTAATGTAAAAAACAAGTGTAAATGAATCAATGTAAAAAATAAGTGTAAAAATATTAATTTAAAAAAAATAAGTGTAAAAGGATCAGTGTAAAAGTATCAAGGTAAAAGAATGTGTAAAAATATTAATGTAAAAAATAAGTGTAAAAGTATAAATGTAAAAAACAGTATAAAAGTATAAATGTAAAAATTAAGTGTAAAAGTATAAATGTAAAAACAAGTGTAAATGACTAAATGTAAAAAATAAGTATAAAAGTATTCATGTAAAAAATAAGTATAGAAGTACTATTGCAAAAGAATAGGTGTAAAGGGATCAATGTAAAAGTTTTAATGTAAAAGAATGCGTAAAAATATTAATGTAAAAAATAGGTGTAAAAGTATTAATGTAAAAAAACAAGTGTAAAAGTATTAATGTAAAAGAATAAGTGTAAAAGAATAAATGTAAGAAATAAGTGTAAAAGTATTAATGTAAAAAAATAAGTCTAAAAGTATCAATATAAAAAATAAATGTAAAAGGATTAATAAAAAAGTGTAAAAGTATTAATGTGAAAAAGTGTAAAAGTATTAATGTAAAAGAAGTGTAAAAGTATTAATGTAAAAATAAGTGTAAAAGGATAAATTTAAAAAAATGTAAAAGTATTAATGTAAAAAGTGTAAAAGTATTAATGTAAAAGAATAAGTGTAAAAGGATCAATGTAAAAAATGTAAAATGAGGGTAATGATTATTGTTCTTTTATATCAGATAGAAGGGCTTCCTTTTTTAGCAGTGTTCAGATTTTCTGTGTTTCGTTCTTTTTTTCCTGCAGGTTCTTTGCATTCTCAATTGTTCTTTTTCATCAGACACCATAGTTCTTTGTGCAGTCTTTCGTTCTTCTGTTAGCGAATGGCTGGTTCTTTTGAGCAGACGATCATTCGCTTTGACAAACGCAAATTGCGATGATGTCGTCTGCAAAAAAAGAATTCGAACAGACTGAATTTCTCTCGCGCGTAGCTGACATAATCTGAAATTGAGTTTAACTGATAGTATTATAGGGTATCAAAATAGGGTATGACAAATATCATTATCCAGGCTCAAGTAGGCCTATTAGATTAGAAGCAGGTTAAGCTGGTGATATAATTAATAAGAGCTTATCTGCAGCTAGCGGACTTAAAAACTTGAACGATTTCGTCGATTTAATTGGACGATACACATGGTTTGGTTTACGGAAGAGGCTGATGAACTGGCTGGGGCACAATGTTGAGGGAAGACTCGATCTTGAGGACGGTACTCGAGAGAAGAATGGAGGGAAATAAACCACCAGGAAGACCAAGAAAGATGATGATGGACTGGTTGATGGACAGAGAAAATGGACGAGGATATAAAGAAATCAAGGAAAAAAAGCACAGAGTAGACAAGAATGGTGACATTGGTGTCGTTGGAATCCTGGACCTGCCTAAGGGCAGAACACTAACAAAGAAGGTTTGTTACAGAACCTAGAATTTCACAAGGACCGACCCTTAAGTTAAGTGAAAGAAACTTGAGTAATGGTCAACATGAAATGTTTTCTCACCAATCGTCTGTAGACCCACGCTCTTAAAACGGTTCAATGTCAATGTCCTTCCCGATCCATCCACCAGCTGCTCTTTCTCGGCGCTTCCGATTCCCTCCGCAGACGATACTTCGACTTGACGCAGGACCAGGTGCCTCGGTGGCTACGAAGGAGATGGACATCGGCCACGGACCTCCTCAGGATGAAGCCAACTGAAACCGCCTCGTCGATCATGACCCCCATCCGAGTCATCGTACGTAGTCGTCAACCGTCAGCAGGAGTAATTATTGCACGAACCGAACGGTACGCTCTCAAGGATGAAGGATGCCGAAAGCACCGGCCGGCGTATGACATGTAGCTATAGCCTCGTCATCGTCGCCTGCCCCAGTGTCGAAGCACGTCGCGGGGAGGAATTAAAAGGCTGCAGAAGCGGGAATTGCGTTGGTGAGGAAGAAGGTGTCGTCATCTTTGACAGGAATTTCTTCCGACTGTCGCTCATGACCCTCATCCTCCTCCTCGATCGTCAATTCCGGCATCCACCACCATCGGCAACTCGGCTTCTCCAACATCTACCACGGCGGTAAATTCAGCTCCAGCAGATCAATCGGTGACGAAGGTCTCGGACCTCTCGGTCATTACCATGCAGCTGCTTAATTGTCCGTGTAGCGAATTATTGCGCTATTATCGATTAAACTAATTTGTTATCAACATTAATTCTTAATTATAGGTAAGAGTTAAGATAGAGTAATTACTGGCGTTGTTTAGTTATTTAATCATTTGGCGAAAATGAGCAATATAACTTGAAATTATAAGTCACGTGACGTGGTAACTTAGCAACGCAACGTGACGTCATGACGTTGTCATGGCAATTACCTTGACATTGACGGTTCAAAGTAAATAGACGAATCAGGGACGTGGAAATCGATTTAAAACCGAAAGGTTACACGTCAGAGGATTTTGAAACAGGAATAAGTGATTCCTGTGCATGAACGTCAAAAGAGAGAGTTGGATTGTAGAAACAATCTTCTCTAAAAGTTATATTTGGCGGCCAGGAAGAGAGTTGTTGGACGTGGTCAATAGAATATTGAAGCGTCGTGTGAGGACAATAGGTTGCGAGACAGAATTCTGCTGAATAGATTCTGGTGGCTCGTTTTGGAACCTTTTGGTCAAGACGTGTGTGGTTGTGGAACGATTGACGGTTGGTTGGAAGAATATTCAGACGTTGTCGAGTATCACTTTGGGTGATCGGTGACTTGTGTGTGTTCGCCTGCATTGCGACGCATCACATTTATTTGAATTCAACGGCTGATGGTGGTGTTGTGAATCTACATAAACATTGGAGATGACTCGGTTCGTCATAGACCGAATTCTTCTACAGTGAAATTATTCTCACACATCATATTCGAAGCACATGGTTGCATATTCATCGAACTTCGAGCAAGACAGTTTACACAAGAAGCTGAACTATATTCCGAAGAAACTTTCATCTGTCAAGATCAGATAAGAATAATTAGAATATAATAATAATTAATAATCAACGCCAAATAAGTAATTAGGTTACGGCATTGATGTATGTTGACTTTCTATTTTAAATATATATTTCATTATTAATATTGGTTCTCTTGTGCTATGATATTAGGAGTCCAGTAATTTTCTAACTCGAATTCACGGCCTAGTTAGATAAAACGCTACATGTGGAAGGCCCGTCTCGGGGATGATTAGCAGTTTAAATTGTTGATATATTGAACATTACTGACAATTAATTTCAAGAGACTTTACCGATATAATGGAAATTTATTTAAACATTGCAGCGCTTGTACCAAAGATATTAGAGTCGTAGACTAAGATGCGACACCTCCTATCTCCGCTGTATATTTGGTCTGGGTGGTGGTCAAAGCACACAAACCGTGGCGCCACGTTGTGACGGGGTTGATGGCTCCTAGCAACCGCCCTAGTAACCATAGACGCCATGGGCAAAATGGATAAATATATACGTAAACGATTGGAGAATTGCAGCCTCCGTAAACTAACATAACTATTTAAACTGCACATTAAATATGATGAGTAATAATAACTGTTATATACTAATGTATTTTATTAGAAGGTTTATGTTTAAAACGAGCGACTCTTACAAGCATCTGGACAATGCTATTTCGTTCTATTTATAGCGCTAGAAACCCATCACAAGGTAGGTGAGGCGACCATTAAGGTACATTATGATACATTATGTGGCGCATCTTAGTCTACGACTCTAATATCTTTGCTTGTACGGCGTGGGTTAGCCTATGCGTAGGAAGGCGTTACGTTAGGTGCGTTAAATTCTGATACCGCAGACTATATATATTAGTTGTGGCTAAGAGGCCACACTAGCGTTGATAATTATTGTGGAATAATTTTTGGATTGTAAATCTTAGGATTTGAAGATTTAATAGCGTATAGCTATTTGTGAATATTACCACTTAGCAAAAAGTAAGTGAGTAAGGAGAAAGATGTCCACTGGCGCAGATTTAAAGACGTGGCTTGACATGGGAAAACTGTTGCAGTACGAGGGAGAACAGTTGAAAGAGTTTGTCAAAGAAAGACAAGACGAACAGCGACGACAGAGGATTGAGGAGAGAGAGGAGAAGAAAGAAAGTGACGCAAGAGCAGATGCAAAAGCTCTTAGAGAAAAAGAAGAGGCACAAGCAGCCAGAGCACAAGAAGAGGCAAAAGCTCTTAGAGCACAAGAATTAGAATTGGCGAGGATAGCGGATGCCAGACTTGAAAGAGAGGCGAATGACGCCAGACTTGAACGGGAGAGTCGAGCAAAGGAGGCAAAAGAAGTTATGGACAGAGACCTGGAGATCAAAAGACTTGAATATGAATTGAGGATTAAGGAGGTGGATTCTAGGAATTATCAGAATCGAGGTGAAGCTACGTTCACGATGGTTGGCGATGGTTCGTACCAAGGAAACCATAACCATAATAAAGGGATGAAGGACATCAAGTTTCCTATAATTTAACGAAAATAAAGATTGCCTGGATGCGTATCTCTTAAAATTTGAAAGGACGTGCGCAGCATGCGAAGTGGCAGCAGAGAATTGGTCTCTGATGTTGGCTAAGCATCTTGAAGGAAAAGCGCTAGAGGTATATCAAAGATTATCGACAGAGGAAACGCAGAGTTACGAGTGTTTGAAGAAACACCTATTAAAGAGATTTCAATTGACAGAGGGTGGATACCGCACCAAATTTAAGACGAGTAAAATAGAATCAGGTGAGACACCTTCGAACTTTGTGCATAGGTTGAGGAGATATATGCAGCAGTGGTTACTCCAGGCCGGATTCGAGAAAACTTATGAAGGAATGGAGGGTCTGTTATTGAAGGATCAATTTTTTCTGACATGCAGCAATGAACTCAAGATGTTTATCAAGGAAAAAGGTAAGATGAGTTTAGAGGACACCTTGAATTGTGCGGAGTCGTATATCGAAGCACACGGATATAAATACGCTGAGAGTAATCTGAGACCTCCAGGAAAATTCAGTAACGAAAGACCGAATGTGAAACAGTTCGATGATAAATCTAGAGAGAGATTTAACGGAAACATGAATAGAGGGCGAGGAGAAATAAGACATAACAAAGAGATGAACAATAATGGGAATATGAACAGAGGGTTCAGTCGTGAAAGAGAACAGGCGGCTGAGCATAAAATAACTTGCTTCGCGTGTGGTAGAAACGGGCACAAAGCGTACGATTGCGTGCACAAACAAAAGGGAGTTGTTAAACATACAGCAGCAGCTGTGCAAATCTACGAGAATAGAGCATACAAGATAGCGCAAGCAAATGAAATGTTGAAATTAGGCGAAGTTGCAAGAGACGTGGAAGATAAAGTCGAAGAAGGAAAGAATGAATTACCAATACAGATGGCAGCAAGTACTATGGTTACAGAAAGGAGAGATGACTGCAGTGACCTAGAGAATAGAAATGAAGGTCAGATAAAGGTGAATGGAGTGAGTACCAGTTGTTTGTATGACTCGGGATCGAGTACATGCATTATAAAGAGATCACTAGTCGATGATAGCGATTTCACGGGAAGAGAAACGCAATGCATACTAGTCGATGGAACATTGAGAAATTTTCCGACAGCAAAGATTAATATTGAAAGCGAATATTTTACCGGGAACGTTGAAGCGATGGTGATGAAGGAACCGGTGAAACCAGTAATTATCGGTCGGATCAAAGGTTTAAAATATCTAGTAGTAAATGATACTACAGATGACATGATTAAATGTGATCAGAATGATAAAGAAGGTACCGAGAATAAAGATGAGAGATCGGAAAGGATTGAGAATAAAAGAATAATTGAGAAATCCTTGAGTGTGGAATCACAAGGACAAAGAGTTAAAAAGAAAGTTCGTTTTGTGTGTGACGTCACGAACGAATTAAGTGATGATGTAATGGATGACGTCGTAGAGAGTGATGACGTACGGCAAATGACAGCAGCAGTGGAAACCAGAGCGGAGTCTAAGAAAGTAACTAGATACAAACCGCTGAAAGTCACTGAGATGCCAAATTTGAATATAACGACGAAGGAAGTCCAAGAATTACAAAGGAAAGATGAAACTTTGAAGAAAATTTGGAACAAAGCAATAGACTGGAGTGATGATGACAATATAACACAAGAGGTTCTTTATGTGAAGAAGAACGGACTGTTGTATAGAAGATTCAAGGAGAAATCGAAAGATGATGCAAAGTGGCAGTTAATGGTCCCGAAAGAACTTAGAGATAAAGTATTAGCAGTGGCCCATAACTCGCTATTGTCAGCACATCTGGGTATGAGGAAAACCCATGATAAGATTGTGAATGAATTTCATTGGCCATCGATAGGACCAGATATTAGAAGGTATGTCCTAAGTTGTGATATATGCCAAAAGTCGGTGGACAAAAAGGTGAATTACAGAGCACCGATGGGACATCTTCCGGTACTAGATGTACCATTCAAACATGTCTGTGTAGACATTATCGGAGTGATAGAGCCGATGTCATCAAGGGGCTATCGTTATATATTAACGATAATTGATTTGAGTACCAGATACCCAGAAGCAATTCCGCTTAAAGGTATAACTACAGAGGAGGTGGCTGAAGCCTTGTTCAATTTTTATTGTCGTATGGGGGTACCTCAGAAAATCCATACTGACAGGGGAAGCCAATTCACTTCAGAACTGATGGCTGAGGTTAACAAGATGTTGTTAATCAAGCATACTTTTACTAGCCCGTACCATGCTATGGGAAATGGATGTGTGGAGAGACTTAATGGGACAATCAAAGCAACGTTGAGAAAGTTGATAGGTGAACAGGTCAAGGAATGGGATAGATACCTGGCACCTTTGTTGTTCGCGTTACGTGATACTGTACATGAAAGTCACGGGTTCACACCCTTTGAATTAATCTTTGGAAGGTCATGTAGGGGACCGATACAGATATTAAAGGAACTTTGGACAAATGAGAAAGTGGAAGATGAAGTAAAAGATGTCTATTCATACATGACCGATTTGAGAGAAAGAATAGAAGAAACATGTGACATGGCACAGAAGGCCATACATAAAGCCAATGACAAGAACAAGAAGTATTATGATAAGAAGGCACGTTACAGAAAGTTGGATGTAGGAGATAAGGTTTTATTGCTGTTACCCAGTTGTAACAAAAAATGCTTGTTAAATGGCAGGGACCATATGTGGTGAGAGGTAAAATAGGAGATTATGATTACAAAGTGGAAATTGAGGGTGGAAAACTCAAAACGTACCACATCAATATACTGAAGAAGTATTATGAGAGAAATGAAGGAGAGGACGATGTAGAAACGTCAGCGTACATATCGGCGATAGTACATGATGGTAAAGATGGTGAAGATGAAGAGGAAGAAATAATGAGTTTATATGTAAGCAAACAAACAGAAACTTACAAAGATGTAGATATCAATCCTAAATTGGAAGAAAAACAGAAAAGAGAATTAGAGGGGTTATTGAGAGAGTATGAAGATATATTCAGTGATAAACCAGGAAGGACAGATATGGTTAAGCACGAGATTCATCTGACGAGTGATGAACCGATTCGGTTGCGCGCTTATCCAACGCCATATCATCTTCAAGCGGAGATAAACAAGGAATTAGAGACAATGCTGGAGAATGGAATTATAGAAAGATCGGAAGCAGCGTATGCAGCACCGCTGGTAGTTGTTAAGAAGGCAGATGGAAGTAATAGACTTTGCTGCAATTATAAACAACTCAACAAAGTGACAGTATTCGATCCAGAACCGATGATGTCGAATGAGGATATTTTCAACAAACTCAGTGGAAGCAAGTTGTATAGTAAATTTGATTTCTGCAAAGGGTATTGGCAGATACCAATGAGTGAAGAATCGAAAGACTTGACGACATTTATCTGTGCGAGTGGGTTGTATAGATTTAATGTACTTCCATTTGGACTGGTCAATAGTGCGTCCAGTTACAATCGATTGATACGAAAAATACTATATGGAACAGAGAACTTGGAGAGGTATGTGGATGATATACTTGCTCATACAAAAGGTTGGGATGACCATATGAAGACGTTAAGAGAGTTTTTCATGAGAGTGAGGAAGGCTCATTTGACATTGAAGCCTAAGAAATGTTCATTGGGATATGGCAGAATAGATTTACTAGGCCATACATTGGACAACGACGATATAAGCCCTAAGGGAGAATCTGTTGATAAGATTGTGGACATGCCACAACCAAAGACAAAGAGACAAGTGAGAAGTTTCATAGGAGCAATAAATTATTATCGAAAATTTATTCCACATTGCGCAGAATTAATGGCTCCGTTGAGCGACTTAACCAAGAAGTCAGCTCCTAATAATGTTGAATGGAACCAGGAATTAGGTGAAAGTTTTAAGCAGTTGAAAGAAGCACTAGCCAAGACACCAATCCTTAGGTTGCCAGATCTCGAGAAGGAATTCATTATACAGACAGATGCATCAGGAAAAGGAATAGGTTGTGTTCTTATTCAGCAGTATGAAGGAACAAACCATCCAATTGCATATGCTAGTAGGAAACTATTGGAAAGAGAGATGCGATACTCAGTAGAAAAGAGGGAATGTTTAGCCATAATGTGGGGAATCAGTAGATTTGATCGATACTTGTGTGGAAGAAAGTTTGTGATCGAGACTGACCACTGTGGACTACAATACATGAAAGAAGGGAGAATGAAGAATGCAAGAGTGATGAGGTGGAGTCTTGCCCTTCAAAATTATTGCTTTACAATTCGATACATTAAGGGAAGCAGTAATGTAGTTTCTGATTATTTGAGTAGAGGTTTGACCTAGTACTTGAGTAAGTCAATAGTAAGTACTGATTAGATGTAGATAAGATATAATTCGGTTATGTTGTGTTGTTTTGTGAGGTAGAGTAAGGAAGTTGATGAAAAATTAGTGAATAGATAATTAGGTAAGTTGTTAAAGCCTGATTACAGACTTTCGAAGGAGGGGTATTTGTAGCGAATTATTGCGCTATTATCGATTAAACTAATTTGTTATCAACATTAATTCTTAATTATAGGTAAGAGTTAAGATAGAGTAATTACTGGCGTTGTTTAGTTATTTAATCATTTGGCGAAAATGAGCAATATAACTTGAAATTATAAGTCACGTAACGTGGTAACTTAGCAACGCAACGTGACGTCATGACGTTGTCATGGCAATTACCTTGACATTGACGGTTCAAAGTAAATAGACGAATCAGGGACGTGGAAATCGATTTAAAACCGAAAGGTTACACGTCAGAGGATTTTGAAACAGGAATAAGTGATTCCTGTGCATGAACGTCAAAAGAGAGAGTTGGATTGTAGAAACAATCTTCTCTAAAAGTTATATTTGGCGGCCAGGAAGAGAGTTGTTGGACGTGGTCAATAGAATATTGAAGCGTCGTGTGAGGACAATAGGTTGCGAGACAGAATTCTGCTGAATAGATTCTGGTGGCTCGTTTTGGAACCTTTTGGTCAAGACGTTTGTGGTTGTGGAACGATTGACGGTTGGTTGGAAGAATATTCAGACGTTGTCGAGTATCACTTTGGGTGATCGGTGACTTGTGTGTGTTCGCCTGCATTGCGACGCATCGCATTTATTTGAATTCAACGGCTGATGGTGGTGTTGTGAATCTACATAAACATTGGAGATGACTCGGTTCGTCATAGACCGAATTCTTCTACAGTGAAATTATTCTCACACATCATATTCGAAGCACATGGTTGCATATTCATCGAACTTCGAGCAAGACAGTTTACACAAGAAGCTGAACTATATTCCGAAGAAACTTTCATCTGTCAAGATCAGATAAGAATAATTAGAATATAATAATAATTAATAATCAACGCCAAATAAGTAATTAGGTTACGGCATTGATGTATGTTGACTTTCTATTTTAAATATATATTTCATTATTAATATTGGTTCTCTTGTGCTATGATATTAGGAGTCCAGTAATTTTCTAACTCGAATTCACGGCCTAGTTAGATAAACGCTACAGTCCGTCTCTGCAGCTTCCCGTCCGTACGCTCCACCACGGTCGGCCCGGTCTTGCTCTGCCTGGTGAGAGGCAGCGCCCGACCAGTGTTTAATCTAGTCCCCCTCCGCTGGGGGGGAATTCAGGTTTCTGGGGGGGAGACAATCGAGCGTCCGAAGGACGCTCGTGAGGCGCGTAGAGCCGAGACCCGTAATGGGGAGGAGTATGGGGAGGGATGCGCCCCTCCCCATCAGAAACTTTTTGAATTTTCACATTGCAATGGTAGCATTTTATGGTGTCATCTTAACAAAATACCTGTACTTTTTCAGAGCCTCATCAGAAACTTTTTGAATTTCCACATTGCAATGGTGGCATTTTAGGGTGTCATCTTAACAAAGTACCTGTACTTTTTCAGAGCCCCGTCAGAAATTTTTTGAGTTTCCACATTGCAATGGTAGCATTTTATGGTGTCATCTTAACAAAATACCTGTACTTGTTCAGAGCCTCATCAGAAATTTTTTGAATTTCCACATTGCAATGGCAGTATTTTAACGTGTCATCTTAACAAAATACCTGTATTTGTTCAGAGCCTTATCAGAAACTTTTTGAATTTTCACATTGCAATGGTAGCATTTTATGGTGTCATCTTAACAAAATACCTGTACTTTTTCAGAGCCTCATCAGAAACTTTTTGAATTTCCACATTGCAATGGTGCCATTTTAAGGTGTCATCTTAACAAAATACCTGTACTTTTTCAGAGCCTCATCAGAAATTGTTTTGAATTTCCACATTGCAATGGTGCCATTTTAAGGTGTCATCTTAACAAAATACCTGTACTTTTTCAGAGCCTCATCAGAAATTGTTTTGAATTTCCACATTACAATGGTGCCATTTTAACGTGTCATCTTAACAAAATACCTGTACTTGTTCAGAGCCTCATCAGAAATTTTTTGAATTTCCACATTGCAATGGCAGTATTTTAAGGTGTCATCTTAACAAAATACCTGTATTTGTTCAGAGCCTTATCAGAAACTTTTTGAATTTCCACATTGCAATGGCAGCATTTTAAGGTGTCATCTTAACAAAATACCTTTATTTGTTCAGAACTTTATCAGAAACTTTTTGAATTTCCACATTGCAATGGCAGCATATTAAGGTGTCATCTTAACATCTTAACACTCATTTTAGCAGGATTGTGTCATACATTATAATAGTAAATAATTACTATAGCCATATAATAGTAAATAATATTACGTATATTGTATTGTAACAGTTAATGTAATGCGATGATGTAAGCAGCAGCTAAAAACTATTATCATTTTGCCAAATTTTTCTGGAGGGATGTCATCTCTGTTTTTAGTTAGGCAAAAATAGTGTTTATACTAATATATATGTACAGTAAGTTATAGCCTACTCATTGCAACATGATAGTATCATATATTATATTAGTAAATAATGTCGTTATAATCATATAATAGTAAATAATATCACGATATATTATAACACTTCGTGAAAACAGTAAAAAAATAATATCATTTTGTTAAATTTTTCTGGGGGGGGGGAATGTCAATCCTGGGGGGGGGGGAACTTCCCCCCCAGAGACGTCTAGATTAAACACTGGCGCCCGACGCAATTACTCGAAGCAATTAGGTCTATAATACTCTTCTCACATCGCAATACTAGCACATTAAGAGAATCTCTTTGAAAATTTGCTCTCAGAAATATTGCAAGCAAGTAGAGCAACTCCATCTCTCGATCTCTCTCTTTCACAAAATGACGTAATTAACAGCGCAGGCAAGACAGTTAAGGACGATGACGTCACTCGCGATATAAAAAATTAATATTTATTTGATTATGACGTTGCCGTGTTAATTTATTCATTCAGTCATTCTCTGAATTTATATAGCGCCCCTTCAAGACATGTACTCAGAAGCGCTCCCAGCTTAGCCACGGCGAGAAAAAGACTGAGACTTTAGATACGGTATGTAAGAAGAATAGTTTTACTGATAGGATTAATAAATGCAGATTGAAGGGAGGTCATTTCAGATGGACGGCCCTATAGACAACCGAGAAAGTTCGGCGTTGCCTGGCAGTTAATTAAGCGAGCCCGAGCGGAACTCTAGGAGTTGCCCCTTTGTAGGCTAGCAGAGCGAAGAGACCGACGTCGGATACTGAGCGGCTGAGGTCGGCTACACCATAAGATGGAGCGCCACCAAGGATGGAGGCGGCAGTGGCGGCGCCAGGATTTCAGGTTTGGGGGGGCTGAAGCCCCAAGCCCAACTGGAACATTTGTTATGTCGCGCCGAAGGCGCAGAGCTGTGAGTGCCGAAGGCGCCAAGCCTTTACCGACTAGGGGGTCTGGGGGAGCGTCGCAAGCAATTATTTGGTCGAGTCACCTATAGGCCTAAGCCATAGGCCTACCGTATTTCCACTAGCAGATTAGACCTATAGGCTATTCGTGTGTTATAAGAACTAGCACTGAAGTAGCACATTCCTATAGGCCTACATAGTCCTACACCAACTAAGCATTATCCGCAAAGCATTCACAGACAGAGGAGGAGGAGGAGGAGGAGGAGGAGGAGGAGGAGGAGGAGGAGGAGGAGGAGGAGGAGGTGGAGGAGGAGGAGGAGGAGGAGGAGGAAGAGGAGGAGGAGGAGGAGAGGAGTAAGAGGAGGAGGAGAAGGAGAGGAGGAGGAGGAGGAGGAGGAGGAGGAGGAGGAGGAGGAGGAGGAATGCTAATTTTCATTGCTATGACACAACTTTAAGACACCATTTCACCAAGGGGAGGAAATACAAGAACTGAAAATTAAAATTAAATAAATAAATGATAAGATAAAAGAAATAACCTTCAAACAATTTCTTACAACCTTACCATGTGCTTACTTAATCTTTTTGTTGTTTTTGTTTCTCCAAATAGCTGGGGCACCGGTTGGGGAGAGGACGGATTCTTCAGGCTGTTAAGAGGAACCAACCTCTGCAACATCGTCGGAGACTGTTCATTCCCGTGCTTCTGTAAAGCTATATAGCATATCCGTATAAACAGGCCTATAAAGATAGGCCTATAGCTATGTGGTTGACAACAATTAAGTCCGATCCTGAACAACAATACAGTTCCTGGCAAACAGAACGTATATAGTCTTCAAGGCTCCCATAATTTTAAACCTAGTCCTCGACCAGTTAGAAGAAATTCTTATTGGTAGCCTTATCTTTACTTTAATAGAGGTCTGTCTCTGTCAGTATTTACAAAGGACATCAATGGGAGGGAAACAGATGAACTAAATGCGGGTCCAATATGAAAATATGCTTATGGACTGTGAGCATGATGGGGAAGAGACATTAATATAAGCCACCACAGATTTACTTGGGCTACCTAATAGTAATATGCAGTATTTAAATGTTGCCAAGGTAAAATTAATTATTATTAACTGCTTGGTTAATGGTTAGCCGATATCAGCATTTTCGGAATATCTCGTGTATTAAATTATGACTCATGTATGTTTGCTTAAGCCTAACTATATTCAGTGACAAATAAAATTTAGTGTATCATTTTAATATGAACAAATATAATCTATTAAATGGCATTTTTTCTTCAAAGAGCTTTATTTTTCCTTATCTCAAGTCAATGTGTAAGCAATTCTGAGCTGTGGAGATATGCAGGACGCCAGACTTCCGCACATCAAACCGAGCCCATCACTTCTTTTCGTTAACTTTTCTATTGGAAGTTTCTTACTGTCCATGCAAAACGCTATTCAGCAGCAAACAATTTCAAACTGTCATAAAAGGAGGCCCTTATATAAAACTTAGCATGTGCCCTTGTGAAGATTTGCAAAAATGCTCTATATTAAGTTCTTATGCCTACACACATACAGATACACCAACGTCGTGAACAATTGTTTATTAAAACCAGCCTGTAAAACCAATAACTCTACACTTAGAAACAGTTCAAAAGTCCTGCAATCTTGAACACAGCAACTGTAATGCATAACATCTGTACAAATTCAAAACATAACAGAATAACTTATTAACAACATATGATTGCATAGAAAATTATTACTGATAATAGTTCACAATAAATTACAATGTATTAAAAAATTCTATATTAGATCTATTTGTTCCTATAAAATTCACTTAGCTAATTCTTTACCTACAATCTTAAATACTATCCACAGTATACACATCATTCTCAATGAAATTGCAATCTAATACTATTGACAAAATGCTTCTGAAACAAAAGGTTAAATTGTTTTATTCAGAAATATATTATTAAATCGCTTAATACAATTTTGTAAAGAATAAAGCATGTTTATTTTGTGTTTATTATGATAATCAGCTCTTAAAACAAGATCAGGAATTGTCATTATCCAATTGTCTAGTTGATAAAATGAAGCTCTTAAATTCACCATCTTCTTATTCAATTTTTGAAATGCCTTCTGATCCGCCACAATTCAGTGCCCCATAATGTTTTTTATTTAAAGAGAACAGTGGCGCTTTTAAAGCCTCAAAAACCATAATTCTGACTATAAACCAGTTAAATCAACTAATTTTGCCAACATAACAAATTTAATTACGTTTTTTAAACACAGTTAAATGTCTGGCCATAGTGATGTGGTCATTTTAATTACACATAGAGCCTACTATTACTGTAGTCCTCACCTGCAACTTTTTAAAAATGAAATTCTATATACACAAATTAATATTGCTCAGGCACATGTATACATCAGAGCAAAAACATTCGTAAAATAACTATGCCATGACTTGAACTGAAAGTGATTTCACTAGATGTAAAAAAACTATCTGATGAATGTAAAGTACCTGAAGAACTTAATCCAACAAATCAAGCAGTACGTAATTCATAAAAAGTAGTTAATTAGCCTAAAAATATTTAAATCTTAAATCAAACAAGTCTAAATCTGTGCAATAAATGATAATGATGCTTTGGAACAAAACAAGGACATAAATAGTGCTGAGACAAAAAATTCTAACATTTCATCACCAGAATGATATCCAGCATTGCTAAAATGAAGCGAAACTCATACAATTTTACCCAATCATTGCATATAAAAATTTGAATAACAAATATTCAGATGCTGTTCACTTGCCCCAAACACATTAAGACAGAGTATTAATGTTAAAAACATAATTTACATCGTTTACACTTAGAAGGCAGCAGAAGCATCCTCTAAATGTGACAGAATCAGAGATATATTCAACTGTGCAGCACGCTCTGAAATGCGACAACAATTAAATCCTTTGTCAGAGCTGCCTGTGCATCAAGGATGTTTTGCAGGTCACGACCTCCATCATCTTCACCTACAAGACAAATATATCCACATCACTTCTAAAGTTCATTACAGCACTGTTTATTAAAGAAATTCCAAGCGTATCAAAAGCATTTTTTGCTAAAGCTCATTCTCATTTAAGATATTCAAATATGGTATGTAATGGGAAGCCAGTGATTGATGAGTACTTAGCATGACACAAAATAATTAGATTATATAGAATTAGGTAAGACGTCCCTAAAGTTAGCCCTGGCGGAGCCATGGGTATGTGTTAAGAGCTTTAATTTCTTAGCCTCTCTCTTGCCGTCTTGTCTTCCCACCAACAGTTTACACTCAGTGCACTCATTACAGCTGGGCTGGAAATATTATTAATATTATTATTATTATTATTGATACATGTTATCAGACAGTCATTTAAATATTTGAAAACTACTTAATATCTAGTCAAATGTTCGCATCATGCAAGATATAAATTTTGTACCTTGCATGATGTAAACAGTTCATTGTTATGTAAACTCAAATAGAAAAAGTATGAGAGCTAAAACAAATGGTCATACCTGTGTCTCCAAACTCATGAACGTCAAGCACTGCCTCCTTGAACATGTCCACAATTCCATAAAGGAAGGCTACCCGGTCTCGGCCGTTGTCCATCGCAGTGCAGACATTCTTTATGAGACTGACCACCCATGACAAAGGCTGTTCTTGTCTCATGCAAACCTTCAAGGCAAGATAACAAAGTGAACACAAGTGATAAATAATATTGCTTACTGTACATTGTTTACTCACTGATGTAATATATTTGTTCTTAATGACACTTAATATCAAGTGGGCCAGCGCAGAGAGCGCTTCTGATTAGGTTTCTTGAAGAATCGCTATATAAATTTTCAGAATCTATCAATCAATAAACATTACATTTGTAAAACATTAGAACAGCGTGAAACACTTCTTAAAAGGTATTTTAGCAAGAATGAATGATATTATGGGTCAGTTACTGCTAGGATTCCTCTGCTGGTGTTATTTTAAATTCGAAATTATAAAAGCATTGCCATACAACCAGTGTCTGCAAGAAATGGTTGACAATTGGGAATGACATGTTAAAAGGAATAGCATTTAATCCCATAATTATCATGAAGCTATTGCTGAAACTACAAAATAATATTCATTGTCTAAAATGTTTTCTGAATTTATTGGATCTCCTAATTACTATTTTCTTACAGTCTTGTAAGAGATGTCAAAATTGAATTCTTTCCATATTGCACTGTAATCTCTATAACGATAAGAAAGATTCGCTGAAAGAAAAAGCTTGAAGTAGACTGACAAAAACCTATGTTATGTTATGTTATGTTAAGGACTCACCAGGCAAAGTGAAATGATTATGTTGGAGAGTTCCGTAATTCGGCCGTTGATAGCTTTACTGGTCAGCACTTTCAGAGTGATACAATCACCGCATAGGAACAGCAATGTTGCAATATTCTCCGACAACCATTCTTCTGGAGAACCTCATTGAAGCAAGCAATTTTAAGTTGCAATCAGGTTGCAATGCAGCAAACATTAGTGAAGGTAATTAATATAAATTAATCCCTTGCTTCTGATGCAAGTTTATCAGTTGCAATTAAAGTCTGAAATTTAAAAATTAAGAGTTCAAACATAGCAAGAACAGTCCTACATCTCAAGAGTGATTCAGCAGAAAGCTTTTTTTAACGTGCAGTTGTACACGAAATATGCAGTTCTAAATGGATTTGTGCAGTTGTAGAAGCACTTCTGTACAGTTAAAATTAGCAAAAAATGGCCATTGTCCTCCAATTGGAAGTAATTTACAACGGAGGATGGGAAGGAAAAGAAGTTGTGCAGTTCTAAAAATTCCTTAAAAACAGCCCTGATTCAGCACTATGTTTAAGAAAGTATATTCACCTGAACACAGTTTAAGACTTACTCATAAGTTCATCTATGACACTGATGACAGCATCTTCAGTCCACTCTTTGCTGTGGAGATGAAGGGTACGAAATGCACTGGCCAAGTCACCAAAACAGACAATTGCTTGTTCTTTGTTGCTGGGAGTGCTCTCACACAGCTCAAACCACTGGATTTCGTCTATAACAAAAACAACAACAAATAAGAAATCAGCAACATAATATAAACTCGTAATTTAAACGTCCATATGCTTACTTCACTTCAAAACAACAGGTTTCCTATTAGCAGAGCTAGTCAAATACCAACAGACTGATTTACTGCACAATACAAACAGGCTACTGCTAATTAACAGTCAAAGTGTAATGTATTGTGTTTATTCAACTGCACTATATTTTATTGTAACTCTACAGTCTACATTGTATTTAAACAAGCCACAAAGAAGTTTATGTTGTAATCTTGAATTGGGTAATTTACCCAACTGTGTACATACAATGCAGAAAGCAAAATGACCTAGGTTTTGTAAAGGCCTGACACACAACGGTCTTACTGTTGCCATGTTACTTTAAATAATAACTTAAATGTGGTTTGCTCACTGTCACAGATAGGGCCGTAAAGCAGAAAAAGTATCCTGGCTTGGTGGACCATTGGAAATGGCTTCATTATCAGGTTCAACCAGAATGCCTTCTCCACTTTCGATTGGCACTGGTTCAGGAAAACACGACGGAAGAAGATTCGAACATGCATTTCAAGGTCGGAAAATGCTCCTGCAAAAACGAAACACATGCTTTAACTGCTCCAGCTGTGTGTCAACGGTAGTTTAGTGATTCAGCTGTAAGCATAAAGCCTCTAAAAGGCAAATTAGCCATAGATTGCCAATTCTTCAACTGCATTTAGATACATGTCTTAATGAGAATTCCATCAGATTAGTTGCCCCAGAGCAATGTTTGGCTCTAAGTGGCTGGTCAAAAGCTTTGAATTTTACTGACCAAATCAAACATAACCTGATTTCAGGTTGCTCTGACCCACCAGTTTGGACTGTACTTTTCAAGCAGAACAGGTTTTAATCTAAGATTTCACACAGAGCAATTATCAAGTGCACATTATTTATAGTACTATAGAAGATCTCAAGAAACTGCATTCAAATTCAGATTTCCAAAAACCTTAAAGAAAATTATGTAATTTTTTCATCCAAAGCAATGAAACAGCAGACAGAAACCGTATCTGAATTCATAGTCTATAACTGAGTACAGTAAGCAGCAATGAAACCCATAACATTTCTCTTTATCCACAAACAGTTCAATGACAGCATAGATCAGATTTCATAATCACCTGCTTTGTACTTCACTATGCTCTCCAGGTGACGTATCATAAGTGTATTCTGACTTAACGTATCGAACGTTCGGATGCACTCCTTGTCGTCCCATCCAGCGATTACAGTGTGAAGAAAAGTGCCGTAACACTTGAGTGCGGTGCAGTTGAATGGATCCTGACATCCTTTGTTAAAGCTGCACAGATACTGCAAAAAAGCAGACAACAGTTTAATCAATTTGTAAAAAACCTATGGAACAAAACAATCAAATATCAACTAAAAATTTTCAATCCAAATTAAGAGCCATGGTTAATTTTTTGCTGCCTTAACAGTTTGAAGGAACTGGGCAAAAATAATTATGCTGCAGACTGCAGTTGATATCCAAAAACCATTCCAAACAAATACAAAATATTAATAGCAGCCATGTTAAAGACATGAGTCTAGTCCTTAAGCCAAAACACATTTCCAAACAAACTCAGATTTAAAACAGAACAAAAAAGCAGTGGCGGTTCTACCGGGGGGGCTGGGGGGGCTGCAGCCCCCCCAGATGGAAAGTTAGCCCCCCTAGATTTTCCTAGCCCCCCCAAGCACATTTTAGCCCCCCCAGTTTAAAGTTTAGTTAGTTAAACAATACATTGCCTGTTGGTAACAAGGCCTCCCAATCCCTTTTAAGGGCACTTTCCATAGATCAAGTGACTTGAATTATTTTCATCTGCGACATGTTTCGGTGATGCTTCTCTGTAAAGCTTGGGTCCTGTAACATAGGCTACATAGCAATTAATATCACAGATTCCATGTACTCCTGAACTGTTTCTCCAATCAGAGTGCTTGCTCAGATACTGGCATATGTCTATTTCTACTAATAGCTGTCCTGTGACTACGAAGACCCATGGGTGTTCAGGAAGATTAAAGTGATGAACAGATAACTGCTTGAGCGGCCCTGCGGCCGAGATTAGGCACGACCTGAATTCAGAGGGTCGTGGGTTGAGCCATTCCCCAGCACCTGATGACCTTGTATACTGGGGTGATACCAGCTTCATTAGCAGAGGAAGACGGCGGGGGAGGGCAGCAGGCCATGGGTGCGCCAGCATCAGCAGCATGGATGGCCAGACAAGGAGGGCAGGCTAGGTCCCAGGAGTCAGTACCGTGTACAGTATACACGGTGTACAATAGTGTATACTGTATAATATGTGCAATTGTGTATAGCCTACTGAACAGTGTGTACTAGAATCCGTTTGGAGCACGCACATGCGTTCATTATTATAAATGGATGAATTCATTATGGGAACAAAAAGAGAAAAGCTGAAGAGTTAATGATGAAGTTGTCGACAGCATTGATAGTCCTACAGCAGGTATGTAAACTGGAGGGCCAATTGGCAAACACAATGAATGATCACTGTTAGATTTCTAGCATCTTAGAAGCTTGAAAAATGTAAAACAAGAAATTAAGAAAGTGAGCATTTCCAGAAAGGTTTCTAACTAATTGTCAATAATATTTTTCAGTTTCATTATGTAGCCTATCAGTGGTATTATTAAGTGCTTTCTGGCTAAGAAGTTGCTTAGAAACCAAAAAATGTAATGTAATGACAGCTAAGATAGGAGTTAAATTGTTAAAAGGTGTAACTTTTCAGAGTTAAGTGACCTCTTGCTCCTATATGCGGGCTTAAAACTTCTAACTTGAGAATGGCATTCATAGGCACGCTTAGTAGTGCAATAAGTGCATGACCTCTAGACTTCTATTTAGGGACAAGTCTGGTATAGCTTAGGCTACCGTCTTCTCTGCACGTAAAAGTTTATTTTAATTTTGACAATCATGATGGTGCATTTTAAGATATAAATATATTTCAAATATATATCTCATTGTTCTTGTAAGATGCACTATATTAATTCACTATGAAGATTTATATAGCGCCCGTCAAGGTTACTACTCAGGAGCGCTCCCGACCCAAGCTGAAAAGAACAGTTTTAAGACTGTGATGATAGGCTATGCATCTGAGCAGACCCTAGTCATAAGACAACAACGATACATCCATACATCAGTTTAAAATGCGTGAAATTCGTATGGTTGACAAAAACATTTATTATGTGTTAAAGTACAGTTGTAAACAATCGTTTTAATGTTTTTATTCATGTTTTTTTCTAGAAAGCCCCATTTTATTCTTCATTTTTTTCGCGTTTTCAAGTTTTTTTGGGATTTTTTATGCAACCTGTATTTTTAGCCTAATGTCTGACAGACAATTATGATATAAATTTATTTATTCTTTAATTCCCTTAATTCATTTGTAATTTATAAATCATTCTTAATAATTTTAGGCCTATGGATTGTCAGCCAGATAATATTAATTTTCATGCTGCAACGGGCAACCGGGGACAATAGACTCAGAAGTATCAAGTTATAGACCTTGGGGAGGGAGGGGCAAAGGCAACTTTTAGCCCCCCCAGTTCGAAAACTCTAGAACCGCCACTGCAAAAAAGATTAAAGATTCAATACGTTTGCGGGTAATTTAAAAAACGAGTGCACCACTAAGTCATAAATATATTTTGTTATTATGATATAATTATAGTAGCTCACCTTTTGCATAAATGACTGGACCAAGTTTAGTCTGTCTTTGGTTGCATACAAACAAGTCGATCTCTTCAAAAGAAGTCCTAAAAGAACAAATGTCAAATCCTCATTTGCTTTTGTCAACATGGTATTTTCTGACACCACACAAGGTAGGTAAATTCTAAAGGTAATTACAACACTATTTCGCTATAGTATTGTCTCTAGGTTTTCTTACAGACCTGTATAAAATAGGAACTCATGTACAAGCTCATCTATTTTACAATGGTTATAAGTTATATTCATGTGCCTAAATTTGAAGATCTGAAGACTGAATGCATCCATACAATAACAATAATTACTGTGAAAACAGGGAAAAATTTATTTCAGGATTGCCACTATATCAGTTGAAGCATGCCTGTTTCACACATGCACTGCAATTAAAATACAGGTTATAGAGGTGAAAACAAACATATTATATGTAGCAATCTGCTGTGAACCATCAAATTTCAGTAAACACAACTTACCACATTTACGAAACTGGTCATAACACACTTGCTGCAGTTCGGCGGCTGGAGTCACAGAATGTACAACTGGATAAGGAAGAAGGTACTTCTGGGCACGATCAGTACTGCGATAAAGCTCCACCAGGTTCCTCATAGACTTTGATGTAATTGTTAGACAGCTCAGTTCAACCACTGAAACCAGAAAAGTTATTATTATTACATGTATGCAGGCAACATTTCCATTATCCCATGAAACTTCTTCAATTGTCCTTGCTTTGACATAAACGTAACTTTCTGCTCCATATCTGTCTCTTGAGCTCGTTCTGCATTTTCCCATTCTTGGTCCAGTGTTCTGGATTAGAAAAGGTATCTCATTAGATCACAATTTATCTTAGTTCTGCATGATACTCATTTTGATATCTCAATGACCAGTCTTACACGATATTTTCACGAAGTGTAACATAACAACTGTATCACACAGAGGCCACAATTGGTCAACCCATTCAACTTGTCAACGATTAGCCATGATAATTTCTAATACTTAAGCCATTCATTTAATACAGTATCCTGCAGTACACAACTTTTCTAATCAATTCTGCTCAAACTTTTTATACCAGTTTAAAGAAAAACCTGAAATGTCTACAGCAATGCACATAAATTTATAGATATTATCAGCAAAAAACCTGGCAAGTATGAGAAAATAAAAAATTTCAGTTCAAGCGGCAACATGTCGATGTATCCCAATGGTCCTGCATAGTTGGAAGTGTCGAGGAAGTCTGGTTTGCTGTCTTTACATTCCAGCCGCAAGGATCTTCTCAGTTTCTTGCAAGGAAATAGAAGATTGATTGTAGCCATTTTGCCTATTTAGACAAAATAAAATACATTATGCATTTTTACCGAAGGCAACAATGGATTCAAAATTTTGAAAATTGAAAACAGTATAAAAACAGGAAGTATCTGGAAAATCAAGCCTCATCCTCATGAGTGTTTATAAATGCTCCTTAACTGAAACATTGTTGAAGTGCTTGAAAGGTAAATTAGACAGAATAACGTGCAAGCACTATGTGCCAGCTAAATTAACATGGAATACACCTGAACACTAACCATGGCATTAGACAATCATCAATCAAGAATTCAAAATACACAGCATACAATCCTGAACTAGAACTATTAAAGCTTACATCAACTAATGTTCATCACTAAAATGTTTCCCATGAAATGGAAATTATAGTGGTTATTAAGGAAGTAGATCTTAAGAGTTTTTCATTCTGAAACACAAGTTTTTTACATTAATTTCTAAATGAGGGAACAACTTGAGACATTATTAGACAAGTTTAAGAAGAATTTTTCAAGTCCTTCACAAGCAAGAAACTTAATCTACATATTATGGCGAACCAACCACACGCAGTTCATATGAATTAAACAGTCAAATCGACATTTACAACCAAATATTTGTGTATAAACATCATTTTGGATCGGTCATCGGTGCACAGACATAATTATTGCAGCCCTATTACCAGAAATCACGAATAATTCACAGCTTTAAACCCACCTTCTGACCTCTTTAAACAGATTTCGGACCTAACTGTCCGAAGCTATCTTTCACCGGCAATAATTAACAACAGAAATATGTTTAATTATATCATTTAACGGAATTAATTTAACTTATTAAATGATATTTAATTGTTGATCTGCGATGATGTCTCTGCTTCCACTGAACAAGCAGACGATCCCTCCTCGACGCTGTCGTCTGCTTCGCCATGTTCTCATCTAAAAAAACATGTCTTATGTTTACAAAAGTCGTAAAATTAGCATTAAATTCAAAAGTTATTTTTACACTGTCTATAAAACACAAACTTAAATTTTTAATGATAAAATAAATGTCTTTTAATTGCTGATTTTACTCAAGCGTGCGTTGATTTCTAGGCCTATTTATAGCAATTTGCTGCCACATGCTAGAATTTCTTGGTGTATTAAAATGAACTCCTCGTGTTTTTTTACCCACACGTAGCTTGATCCAGCAAAACTGCATTGGACATAATTGACCGAAATATATTTTGTTATCCATGTCACACAATTATCAAAAGTATACAATTTTAATTTGACGGTCATGCAATCTAAATTTGTTGAGATTCCTTTTATAGGCCTAAGTGGCCGTGGAGAGAATGAGAATGAAAAGGACATTTCTCGTGCGATGTAGGCTAATAACTAGCATAAAATGTCGCTACACGCAGTTGGTTTAGCATAGCAACAAAATTGCTTATGTAAGTTTTATGGACGCGCAGGCTATTTTTAGGTGTTCTTCTAAGTAGCCTAATATTTAAGTGTTTGCGACTAAACAATAATTATTAGGCCTATCACACCTTTATCGGTTTCCTCGAAAAAAGTTGATATCATTCATGTAAAGCCACATAAGAACCGTGTTACAGTAGGCTAGTCCTAAACGCCTGCAAGGTTATTCAGCTTGTTCGTTGGGTCTAATCTCATCCAATCCAGGTCCTGGTCTGGGGATGCCTTCATGCCCTAGCCTAGGCCTACGTATCTGAAAGGAACCCTCACTCCAAATTCACTTCCGCTGAATAGTCTACTACTCTACTCTGTGATCACCCATCAGGCTTATTCCAACGCTGTAGCCTAGATTGGGGGACACACGGAACTGAATAGGCCTATAGGTCTAGACTATTTATGAATAGTAAGGCCTATTTATAGGTCTGCAACGCTAAAGGAAACATACACTAAGGAAACTTTGACACGTAGGCTACTTTGTTTACACATTCCCAGGCAATAATCTCACCACGCTATAGCTAAAGGTCTTTATCCGGAGTCTCGTTGCCCGTTTGAACTTATATTGACAGTTGTTTATTGACTGGACTTGAGGAGCAAAGAACTATAGCCATAGGCAAGCAGTGTGTGTCGACAACTGATTGTTTCCATTTCATTCAGAAGTTCTTTCGCTGCAGGGCGCAAACAATGTAGCCTACTGGCCCGACGTACTCTAGCCATCCCCAGTTCTTCATCTGAGGCATTTTCTCAGCTCTTCACTGACGAGTCCATTGAGATTGACCGCTCATGCGCGTAATCTTCCAACATATATTACTCATTCGTCTTGACCTCCGACCCGTGCGCGATCAGCTCAAGCCCTCGGGTCTCGTCTCGTAGGCCTGGGCGGACGAGCGGAGGAGTCCAAGATGGCGGTCATCGCCGCAGGAGACATGCCCCGCCGCCCCCTCACGTCCACTTGTCGACGGGTCGTTAGCAGCCGAGATAATATCAGCGAAGGCGGAACAGATTTTGCGGTCCCCTCCCCCACCCTCCTTCGGACAGCGTCCGATCGCCACAGCGGATCGACTCACCCCACTGTCCCCCACACCCCACGTTCCCCCACCCTCTTGTCCGGTGTCTCCCAGCGCTCACTTCACCGACCGACTTCTTCCATTAAACAGACAGCAATATATTTCGAAACAAATCCCAATCGAACGATGAATCAGAAGCAAAGAACGAGCTGGTGCCTGGACAGACATAGAGGCAGACACACACGCAGCTGGGCAGCCAGGCAAACACAAGCAGACAAAGACAGACATTGAGGACAGTCGTCTGCTGCTAAGAGTCGCAGCGGGAACGGTCAGTACACGATACAGGATGGGAAAGGTCCGTGAGGTCACCAGTTGACGGGAATCCGCCGCCAGGGCGCGGAGGAGAGCGTCCTCTGGCGGGCGCCCGATGCGGAAATGTCGCTTCCTGAAAACCACAGACAGGGCCAATAATTGTCTGTTGACTTATGGGACCTCATTATCTAAAAGAGAAAAAATATTTACTAAGTTATTTGACTGGTTAAGACTCATAACCTTGCAAGTAATGCTCGATAATTTATTTTCTGCGTGGGAGGGGCTACATTTGTGCAAAGTAAACATGAAACTGTGACATAATATAATAATAATCATCGTAGGCCTAAGTGACGGTAGGCTAAGTCTGTAGGCTGGGCTATGCATAGGACTCGGTTTATAATTAGGCTACCGTTTACGTAGCGCCAATAGGTATAGGCTACTAGCCTACTTGGTAGGCCACACGCCCTACAAGGAGCTATAGGCCTGCCGCCTAAGTGGATAGAGTTATAAGCAGCTGTTACCGCTGTTTTCAGGATGTCGGACATTAGGCTGAATGCCTTCGTGAATAGGCTTGCGTCTTGAGCCTTCCTAAGTTTCAAATAGGCCTACTGCGAACATTTAGAAGGCAGCAAAAGCTTCTTATGAATTTTTAGGTTTTAAACTATGAATCATAATTTAGTCATTATTTATGACTGCGAGCATTGTTGCTTGTTACACTGGCTTAATGGGAAAAGTAGGCCTAATAGTCCTAAGATGTGGTGAACAATGGAAACTAGGTCTAGTCCTGAGACAATGGCTGTATTATTATTATTTTGTCATAAGACTTGAACGCCGTGCAGTTTATTCGTCGCGTCTGGGATGCGGCGGCCATCTGCTTTGTTCTTTTCCATAACAGTGCATTCATTATCCGTGCCTTACAAAGACCTCTGCGACCGGTCGTGTCATGGACCACGCCTTCCCACCCGCCTACCCTGCATCCCAGATTAATTCTTCTCATTAGATTGTCGTTTGGCCCAGTCGAGATTTTTAGCGGGGACGATGCGAGAACAATAGTAAGCCCTAAGCGGGTGGGAGCATTTGAGGGGTCGTTTGACTCGAGCGTCCTAGACTTCCCGTGGGAGTCCTTCCGGGTTTGGCTTTGTCTTCGAGGGCTAATCAAGAATAATGGTTCATTCCTGTCCAGCGTAACCTTATTCCTCCGAACTTAGGAGCAGTTGGGGCCCTGTGCTGAAAGGGTAAATTCGTCCGACCTCGTTTCCTTAACGGGGGTCGTTATTATTCGCCTCAGATCGACGCGTCGGAGATGACAACCAATTGAGGGATAATTTATTACTTCATCTCCCACAGAAGCCGGGGGGTAGGCTTCCCCACAAAGCCGCTTTCATTATTCACGTTTATAATAATATCTAAAGCTTTGACAATCCCTTTCATCAGAAATCATATGCACTACGATCATAGGCTAGCTAACGGCACAGCTCATTTACATTAGTTAATCACCATCAAGAAGATAAATTAATTTTTTTACATAACTTTTACACTACACTAACAACCATCTGCATGTATCAGTAGACTTGTAAATGATTGCATACACGCATTGTAGCTAGTTTTTAATGTAACAAAACAATATCAAAATTACATAACGTTTAGCATTACAAAACCTCACATTTCTAGTTTTTGTACGTCTTACTTTACAGTTTACACAATTAGGGCCTACACGGTTGATTTAGTGCTTTCTGTTTCAGAAATTGCAAAACATACATCTTTCATAAACGATGCCACATGGCTTTATTGAATCTGAACATTCAATTGAGATTTTCATGATCTGCAGAGTAATAAGCAATGTATAGAAAATGCTTGCCACTGAGGTATAAACAAATAAGGTTAAGATATTAAACCATAAGTGCAGTCGTTTGAGTGGAACTGAATGGACAGATGCATTATGTTTACAGCTTTCAAAATGTAAATCATAATTATTTTAAGCATGGTTATTTCAAGCACAGAGTCTAAAAGTATAGAATACATTTCCCAAACATACATTTTCTAATAAGTGTGAAATGATCAAAATGGAACTCAGAGGGCACACCCATTTGAAGAATTTATATAAAGAGAAAGAAGTAAAACACGCAATAATTTGTTTTACATTGTTTGCCATTATTGGAAATAATATCATAATTACTATATGAGAATTTATAAAGCACCTCTTATGAGTACTATTCATATTCATCTCAATTTAACGGCCCTTTTGAAATAACAGAAACTTTTCAAGTAATGAATGCAGTATGAAAAAAACATGAAATAACCCCAAACTAAACATTACGAAGCCATCAAGTATATTATAGGCTAATTTGAGTTTGGTGGCAGTGACAGACAGATCAACTTTGTTGCACAAGAATATAGCCAATATTTTTTTAAATTATGGCAGGCTTGAATTGCTAAAATACGAAAAGGTCAGATGATTTAGGACTACCTAAATTTAAGAAATGCGTTTATTAAATTTAAGAAATGCGTTTATTAAATTTAAGAAATGCGTTTATTAACAGTAATCCTCGAAACAATACAGCGTCTATTCTAAGTTCTTTTAAAGCAAAATCATAACAACAACAGCAATAGCACTTACAAAATTACAGTAACGAGTACAGACTGTTTTTTTAACGAGTTCTAGGTCTTAATTTAACAAAAGATGTTGTCAGTTTGAAAGGTTTTTTAAATAAACTGGTATTTGACGTAAGCGGAAAATTCAGACAAGAATGCACAACAGCACGAGGAAAGCTTGAAAAATACTGCTGCTATATACATGCAGACGGGCAGGCAATGCACACGGAATGCTAACTCATGTAATTATTAACTGAGAGATTAAATTTAACTCGGATAGAGTCTATAATTATGTTGATTTTGTTATTCTGTACATCAGTCATCACAACAGAAAACTAAGAATCATCATATCAGAACTGCACGGAGTTTATGATACCGAATGAAACATTCGATACACACAGTACACACACTAACTAAATTCCTTCTGTATACACTGTAGAAAACTGAAGTAAGAACGGTCTGTAAGAGCAAGATGCAATTATGAATTCTAAATAAGTCTGGTCAGTGGCACCCACTACACCCAGGAGTTACTATACACCTTCAGTCCTTCACACCAGCATTTATGTGAAAAAAAAAATTCAGATTGTCGGCTAAAAAAATTTTTTGCTGCTCTGTTCAGTACTCACCACATGAATGCTTTTAATAAAGGCTTTTGTAAAGCCTTGACATTTTAACAAAGGGAGTGCACACAGAATGACAGGAAAACATATGCAGTTTGTCGCTAAAGTCTTAGGGGGTGTTACAAGAAGTTTCGTCTAAAATTTTGTGCGTTACATACACAAGGCGGTATTTGTTTTACCGTGAAGAAGTGAAGAAGAGCATTTCTGTAGAGTTTAGAAACGTTCATGCACATAAGCTACGAATGATTCAGGCAGTACTGATAGTAACACTGTTGGCTTCAAACTCTCAAGATTAAGTTTTATAATTACTACCCTACCAAAAAAGGTCCACGAAACCTTCCATTTCGCAGATGGCATTGGTATACTAAGTAGTAGGACTTGATGGACGCCTTGCATGGCTGCCAACAGTATGATAAGCCATTGAAGATTATTATTATAATTTTGTTTTATTTAGAAAAAGATACTTCATTCCCTGGGACTTCGAAACTATAAAAAATTATTAGTAGTAGGCCTACTATAATTATTACTACTACTACTACTATTACTGCTACTACTACTATAATTATACATCGGTTACATCATTACATGATTTACAGATCTGACACAGACTCTGTGTAACGTATTGTTTGCACCTGGTTTCACACAAAAACACGTTGAGAGAAGCACAGTTATACCGTCATATGCAGACTAGATTATCATCACTGTTATTTCATGAAATCTTACAACCACTAAGCCTAAGGACACTTCACCAGCATCCAGCATGCACAAAATGCACTGGTCTCACAAAAAATGCTTTCTTCTGCAACTACAAAATGCCACTACTGAATTCACAGATAATTAATTTTACTACACACTGGTTTAATTACTACTTCTGCAAAATAATAAATTTCAGGTCCATGCTGTTTTATAAGTCTTTGTGGTCCTTAATACTTCATTATTTCTTACATGAATAGGCAATGATTGAAACAAATAAACATTCAATGAAATCTGGCAGCTCAGTGGAAAGTAGACTTTGTCTTCTTTTTGGAAGAAGGAGTCAGTCACTTGCTTTGATTTCACCAGATGGCGCTATATAATGAGAAGCAGGAGGTTGGGAACAATGGAAGTGTTCGATATCGGTTTCACTTGGTCCACGACCGCTGTCTAGGTTGGATTGCGTGGAACAATGGGACTGACAATCACACAGGTCGTCGTTGTCCACCTTTCGTAAGACCTCCAGAAGGCGATGAAACTGAACAGGAAAAAACAAAAACACAAAGTTAGAAACCTGCATGGTTAAACTTAAACCTGTATATTGAAGAAATGTCCTATGTGAAGTAAAAAGTAAGTAAGTAACGATGAGTAACAAACCATTGGGCAGACAATCTTATTGTTGTACAGACCAACCATTTAGTTTAACAATAATTATTACATTTACAGTCTTTAAAAGGAATCCAAAAATAGCTGGGTAACTATGCACATATTACAGGCAAAACAGCAGAACTCAGCTTAGAATATAATCCAGACTTCCATAAATATGCTCATGCACAGAAATACAATTTAAAAAATTTTTAAAATCAGTTTCACATAAAAAGAGCTCTATGTTTGAATGGCTTTGAGACCTTTATCAACGACAATCCATTATCATGATTTTTGTGGCACTTAAATAAGCTTTTAGAGCAAAAGATAGTGGTGACTCAATGTGATCCAGATTTGGCATTACAAACAAAAGCCCTGGGAGCGTGGGCCTGACATAAGCATTAGCCACAGCTAACAAAGGAAAGCAGGCAGATGCTTTAACATTGGACTAGACATCGCACCGCATGTGCTCATTGCCCATGCTTGGTTCTCAGGAAGACGTTGGGATTAATTTAAAACACATTCAGCAAGGAATAGCATGTAAACAGCATGACCTGAATCGCTGAATGCTGACCTGGTAGGGCCCAGTTGTGCCAAAGATTTGCCATTTCAACCTTCATCCCTACTCCTAACAGCACAATTCTCTTATATCACGAGGCAACAGCAAAGCAAGCATAATTTAGTACGCGCTAACTGAATTACACCGGAAGTACGCTGGTTCCAGGGTTCAGTGATTTGCATGTTAATCTGTTCCGCGTATGTGCAACGCTCTCCTCGGAAGTTGAGCCGAGCAGACGACGACGCGTCGGCCGCCATTGCTGCACTGAATAATTGAATCTTCGGCCAATAAGAAGATGGACACCACCACTTTCCTTCTAGGTGGCAACAGAGTCCACAAATGACCAGCGCAGACCAGCGGCAGTGGACACCCACCCACCCAACCACCCCCAAGAACAGGAATGATCAATATGTTTGCCAACGCAGATTAGTCAGCGCCTCAAGTGACGGGACTTCTACATCTCGTCTGCTTCTTCTTCTTCGTCGTCCGCGGTACCAGTGTCGCCGCAACCATGCATGTGCACGACTGTCAAGCTTTGTTAGAAATCACAAGGAAGACTTGAAGACAAGAAGCCTCACTACAGAACAGAGACGCTAATAAGGCTTTGTAACAAACGAGGAGAGGCTGAGTAACTGCGACAATACAGACAAAGAAGAAAGAACTAAGAGAAGTCTAATTATAGGCCTACATCTGTCCAATATGTTAGGCCCTACAGCGATCTTGACAGTCCAATTTTTAAAAATCTTGGTTTACTCTTACTCTGTCTATAATTATCTTGTCTGGTTGCGATCCTGTTTAATGAACTTGCTTTCATTCAGCTCTTCTTACTCCTATCATAATCTTCTCAGGATCTAGATGTGTTTGATCTATAACAAAGTTGGCTGGCTCAGTTGCTGTTGGCTTGCAGCGATAGGCTACTTCTCTGCGGCTTCAGAATATCAT
The DNA here is from genome assembly GCA_945859605.1 of Lumbricus rubellus. Taxonomy (NCBI): domain Eukaryota; kingdom Metazoa; phylum Annelida; class Clitellata; order Crassiclitellata; family Lumbricidae; genus Lumbricus; species Lumbricus rubellus. The sequence continues at coordinate 14,001,598 of OX243826.1, read as the reverse complement.
CAATCAAAGTAGAAAAAAAATTAGAAGCAGTCCAACATGAATAAAAAATCTGTGCAGGTGCATGGGCTACAGGCCTAATAAATGACCAGGTAAAGAAATTGAGCAGTGTCTGGATTCTACAAAAAGCCAGACATCTCCATTACCATGCACAAAGTCAGTCCTGCTCACATAATACAATGGTACACAGTTACACGCATATGATAGATGATGGTAATGTATGATCTGCAAGCATGACACCCATACAACTCGAGATTCTTGCGGCATTCCTTTTAGTGACAACAGTTTCTTCACTGCTTGAAAAACTGTCATGCCATTCAGTCTTTCCAGTCTGACCTCGGATCTCGGTTCTGAACTAAAGTAACCTTTCTTTCAACAAAGGCGGCGGCTGCGGCCATGTCAGGGTAGACTACCTTTGAATGGAAGGGACAGTTAGAGCTAGCCAACGAAGTGGGGGGAAGCAGTGAATACAGGGTTCAAATAGACACATGCCTGTGAATACACAAAAGGCAAGCCTACACACAAATGAATAATGACAGAGTTCTTGCAAACGTGTGCATGTGCGTATTTTAAAATAAGTGTTATGTACATAAATTTCTATGCATCTTTCAGCAGTAATAATTAGAGGTGATCATTTAGGACATCCAATAAGATCATAAATAACACACATTGCATGCATGCCTGCGCTGGCAAGTGTTGGGGGGAGCCACTAGTACTGACTTTTCAAGCTATCCGAGCTCTGTGTACTTACTAATGAATCAAAAGTTCTGAATGACTTAAGTCTCATATCTGGCTAGTATAAGCAACAATTTTGTAAGGCATCCCACACAAAGGCACTGCGGGTAAGCACTACACACAATACACAATGTTGAATACATATCACAGTGTACCCTAGGACCTAGGTCTCTACAGACAAGTGCTTTCATGCATTCAAACTTTGATTCATTTGTTTGTATCAGTTGCTCTTCGATGCTGTATGCTAAAAATACACCCAAGACTACAGTAAACCATTAAGAAGTTTTTGTTCAGTTTCTGTTAGAAGTTTTGATTATGTCTATACTTTGTTAAGCATACATGTACAATTGAATTGTTGGGATCAAAAAAAATATGTCTATGTCCAATACTACTTGCCCTGTTGCCCATACTTATTAGGCTACTTATGCTGTTGCTAGTTTTAAGAGAGGGAACTAATGTATACAGGCAGCAGCATATACCACCCTGAAGGCTTGTACATTATTTTCGGAAATACAGGACCACTATTAATTAGATACTAGTTGGCTAATGTAGCAAGAAAGAAACTGAGATGGAACATAATCTTGAAAGTCTAGTCAGTCCCCTTGCCTCCCAAACATGCTATGCATCATTCAGTTGAAAGGTCACAATTCATATCTGCAAAGACATGCAGTGATAATGATGTCATATCAGGACAACATATATTATCAATCAATCAATCAATCAATCAATCAATCAATCAATCAATCAATCAATCAATCAATCAATCAATCAATCAACCAACCAACCAACCAACCAACCAATCAATCAATCAATCAATCAATCAATCAACAATCAATATTTATATAGCGCCCCTTCAGAGAAGGAATGTCAGAGGCTGTTGCTGTTTCTAAGTGAGCAAAACTCTATGACAGGGCGCGGATAAGTTTGTCGGAAAGGAATACTGAAAGATGGCATCAAAGAAAAAAACCTCACATATCTTGCTTATATATAATTATGGCTGGAAAAGCTTTATAACACCTGCTGTAGCAATTTCTCTGTGGACCTCAGAACAGCTGCAGTTGGTCAAGGTTTTCAAACAGCCGGGAAATTGCAGTCACTTAGTCAGACAAGCAACAGAAAATTATCAAGATTTCGCTCCAATATCCATTAAGTATGCATGCTCGAAGATACAGCAATGGCAAAAGCAGAATTATTTCACCTTTGAACCTGCCTGAGGGAATAGAACCGAAAGAATATAATTATATACATATACTAAAATTATATATATATATATATATATATATATATATATATATATATATATATATATATTGGGGTGGTGGTGGTTCAGTACGTCCACGTCGTCTCCCCCCGGGCAACGGGACGAAGTTCCGGCTAAATCTGAACCATGGAGGAAGGAGAGACCTGATCAGTCGCCTTTTTACCCCCCCCTCGATCCTGAAACTCAAATATATATATTTATTATATGGTAACATTAAGTTCAAGTGGCAATGCCTTATTCCACTACAACTGCAGTAGAGTAACTAATCATAAACACATCGTTTTATTCAGATAAAGTGATGCACCTGATTACTCCAAGGGCCAACAGATAAGAAAATATAGAAGGAAAATTTCAAAGAGTAATATATTCAGTCACTGATGTAGTCTTCAGATCTAATGATGCACTGCATTCAAAATTGGTAGTAGCATTCACGGCTGCCAACAACCTTTGTTTGTATGTGAACTTGTTATAGCGCCCATTCAAGCTCTTTCTAATCAGAGGTGCTCCCGAATGCAGAGCGGACACTGCATCGGAGTTTCACGCCGAAGCGCTGAGCAATTGTGAGTGAAGAACTTGCCAAAAGCCCTTACGCGGCGAGGTGGATTCGAACCTCGAACCTTCTGGTTCCAAGGCAAAGACGCCACCACTACACCATTGCGCCCCTACAAACCTCACACTGATTCTTAAGAATTGAAATACTGGTTATCAGTGCACAATGCACATGCGAAAAAATGATTTCTGTGGTAATTGTTTTTGCATTTCAGCACATCAATCAGGGATTGTTTAAAGGAATTTGTAGAACTCCACAACCTCTTCCTTCCCTTACCATCTTCCATGGTAAATTACTCCCAATCAGATGACAATGACCTTTCTATTATATCTAGCTGCAGAGAAGTGCTTCTACAACTACACAAATCCATTTAGAACTGCATATTTTGACAAGAAAAAAGCCCTGAAATCAACAAAATGACTCATAGAGTAGAGGACCATCCATGTTTTCCTGTAGATTACTTAGACACATACAAACAAGCAGGAGGCTTATAGTAGTATTCTGACTGCACCAAAGTATGCCTCAGTGCTGTTGGTGAGCACAAATTATCCCTAGATAAACGATCCTTATAGCAGGTGTGGGCCATGCAGTTCTATAGGGTATCATAAAAGGGCAGTTCAATAGTTAGCAGTTTCTAATATGGTCCTTGCATGTTATGGCTCATAAACTCCTTAGGCTTGGCTATTATATAGACTTGTCTGGCTACATCTTTCGCCCCAGTGGATGACAATGACAAATGTCCAACGGCATTGATAGTCTGCTTCGCTGCCCAATGCTGTCTACCTCATTTGAACGGTTGTAGGACAAAACCCCCCCTGGACATAACCCCCCCGGACATAACCCCCCCCGGACAAAAACCCCCCCGGACAAAACCCCCCCCAGGGTAGGACAAAACCCCCCCTGGTAGAGTATATTACATAAGTTGTCGTACTATAAAACGGCGGTCCTAAGTAGCAACAATCATTCTAACAAGTTATGTATTTCCGTAGGTCCATATCTACATTGCAATCATTCTAACAATCATTCTAACAAGTTATGTATTTCCGTAGGTCCATTGCCATTAACTAGGCCAAGTTGACACCGGTATTGACACCTGTACAAAAACATAGACGCTCTTGGACAGTGCTATAGGTGTCAATACCCCAGGCTAATGGCATTAATTAGGCAAAGTTGACACCGCTACGAAACCCTGTGAAGAAAACACGGACAATCATTATTAAGCTTTATCAACCGACTGCAGAATAGGTCACAATAAAGGGGGGTGACACGGCTACGAAAACATGCGAAAACTTACGTCCAGTTGGCTTGTGGCATTAAGTATACCAAGTTAACACCACTACGAAAACCTGGACAATTAAGCTTTATCAACCGACTGCAGAATAGGCCATTTGCACGGTAAAGGGGGGTTTTGTCCGGGGGGGGTTTTGTCCTAGGTAAAATCGGGGGGGTTTGTGTCCGGGGGGGTTTTTGTCCGGGGGGGGGAATGTCCGATCACCCATTTGAACTGCCAGCTGTTCAGCATAGAAGTGGTCACTCGCTCTAGACATCCCTGTTGTGTATCATGTCAAGCTGTCAAACCTTTGTGCTTGCTCTTCGCCTTCTGTGTATTGAACACTGGGTAACAAAGTCATAGAGACGTTTAGAAAGGAACTCAGCTATAGAGTATGGCCAATACTTAGAGCACACTCAGATCTAGTTTGTGTAGAGCAAGCAGAGGCATTATACGACAGTCACAGATCACACAAGAGTTGAAGCCGGTGTCGCTTCAACTTACATCACCATTTAGCCAAACATTTAGAAATATGTTTACTCTTTTCTAATATAGGGACATGGAACAGTTTAACTCACCAAATATTAACCATGGCAGAATACAATGGTAAATGCAATCTGGTAACGGTACGTACACACGGGCGTGCAAGAATGATCACAGGTCTACATAATTGTCTATTATTTTCGCCTACCAAGCAATGTGCTAGGACCCGGGAAATAAGAAAAAATAGTAATTTTCATGACATTTTAACCCGATGAATAAAAAACTTTAGGTCAACTTTTTTGTCTGGGAAAATCCCACAAGATTTATAACGGGCAGGTAACCTCACAGAACGGCAGCACGTATACAGTTAACCTTAAGAGGAAACTATGCTATTGATTTTCATCATTAGGATTGTGGCCAATCCTCTCCTTCGCCACCTGATCCTTTCACCAACAGTGCCCATAGCCAGTGTACTATTTTATAGTTTGGTTTGCTATAGAGAAACCCAGAGCAGCAGAAATCTTGAAGAAATTTTTTTCAGGCACTTGAACATAAGACCCACTGACTGACAGACAAACCCGCTAACCTCTAAAGTACTACCCACGCATCCCTACAGCAAACCATACCGAATTTCCCATACTACGAGTCACTTAACGTCAACCGACGACGTCACCGTTGTTTTAGTGTCCACTGAAAATAGACATGACTTCTCATGACCCAGGCTTCCTCCTCCTCCGTCGTCCTGTTGGCATAGGAATCACAATGGAACAACAAACAGAGAAAGAAGACTTCAGGAACGACGTTGTTTGCTTTCCCCTGCCAGGTTCACCAGTTCCCAAGTCAATATCTAATATAGTACGGCTATAAAAAGCCATAATCCTTCGGTAAACATTTCCCAACTGGTCTGGCAGCGGTGGCCAGCGAGCGAGTGGTGAGCAAGTGACCTACCTCCACTTCACCGCCTGCATCCCTGGAATTGGAAGTCTTAGCGGATACCACGCTGGATGACGCTGACGTCAGATTCGATGGACGCTGAGGACGCGTATCGGCGAGCAGCGGCTGTCGAGCAAGACTTCCTCCCTGAAAGTTCAACGATGCCGTGTCGTTGTTCACCTTCTGCAAATGACAAGAAAAATTACAACTGAAATGACGTTACAGTTCTTGTTTACAACTGAAATGACGTTACAGTTCTTGTTTAAAACTGAAATGACGTTACAATTCTTATTGCAGTTCTTATTACAAATGAAATGACGTTACAGTCATTGTTTACAACTGAAATGACAGTTTTTATGGCGTTACAGTTCTTATTACAGTTCTTATTACAACTGAAATGACGTTACAGCTCTTATGACGTTACAGTTCTTATTACAGTTCTTATTACAACTGAAATGACGTTACAGTTCTTATGACGTTACAGTTCTTATTAAAGTTCTTATTACAACTGAAATGACGTTACAGTTCTTGTTTACAACTGAAATGACGTTACAGTTCTTGTTTACAACTGAAATGACGTTACAGTTCTTGTTATGACCGAAATAACGTTACAGTTCTTGTTACGACTGAAATGACGTTACAGTTCTTGTTACGACTGAAATGACGTTACAGTTTTTGTTTATAACTGAAATGACAGTTCTTATGGCGTTACAGTTCTTATTACAGTTCTTGTTTACAACTGAAATGACGTTACAGTTCTTGTTTACAACTGAAATGACGTTACAGTTCTTGTTTACAACTGAAATGATGTTACAGTTCTTGTTTACAACTGAAATGACGTTACAGTTCTTGTTTACAACTGAAATGATGTTACAGTTCTTGTTTACAACTGAAATGACGTTACAGTTCTTGTTTACAACTGAAATGATGTTACAGTTCTTGTTTAAAACTGAAATGACGTTACAGTTCTTGTTTACAACTGAAATGACATTACAGTTCTTGTTTACAACTGAAATGACGTTACAGTTCTTGTTTACAACTGAAATGACATTACAGTTCTTGGTTACAAAATGACGTTACAGTTTTTGTTTACAACTGAAATGACGTTATAGTTCTTGTTTACAACTGAAATGACGTTACAGTTCTTGGTTACAACTGAAATGACGTTACAGTTCTTGGTTACAACTGAAATGACGTTACAGTTCTTTGTACGACTGAAATGACATAACAGTTCTTGTTGTAAACGACTTAAATGACATTACATTTCTTGTTGTAAACTACTTAAATGACATTACAGTTCATGTTATGACTGAAATGGTATTACAGTTTTTCCTATGACTGAAATGGCATGCCGAATTGCAGTTCTTGTTATGACTGAAATTTATTTATTTTAATTTTAATTTTATTTAGAGCATTTATATAGCGCCCCTTTCAAGAAATCTACTCTGCGCTAACTAGCTGAAGTGATGTTAAATGTCATAACAACTGAAATGACGTTACAGTTCTTGTTACGACTGAAATGACATTACAGTTCTTAACTGGGTATCATAAAGAGGCAGTTTAACAATTAGCAGCTCCCATTTGGACAAAATTCGGTAAAAATTTCGAAGTTTTGAACATGCAATTGTAAGAAAGCTGTGTTGATGTTGAAGAAGAGAGAGAGAGATAGGTTTTCAGTTGATGGATCAAATATTGACTTAAACGCAGCGCCACAGACATTGAGACACCGAATTATTGATGACCAACATGGACAGTGCCAAGATGGAGACACCAGCGACAGCCCTGGATGAGAAATGAGAACTGGTAGCACACAAGGCAAGTGAGCTGTGTGACTGAGCAGAATGTGCTGGAGCTACTATAATAGCTGGGGTGTATTTTCGTTCATTGCACACTGTGCAGTGACGATACAAAATATAATATCAATATAAAGCCAACTTTTATGTAGCTCAGATTCTTTTCCATGACCTGCCAGTTTTTTCTATCAATTTTTTTCATCTGATCAGGTGTGGGACAAGCTAGCTGACTGTTTAGAGCTTGTAATGAGAAGATTACGATTTCAATGCCCTCTCCTCTGAAACGTTTACTATGTAGAAAACTTCTTGAGTAAATTCTTCACTCATTAATTGCTCTGTGTAATCAATTGGGGTTTAAAAGCAGCGCTTAATACTAGTAAATGCAAAATAATAATAATAATTTCTTAAAATTATATCTTCACAGAGATGCATGACATTCTAGTGGTTCATCCATTCATTCATCCTAAAACCTCGTGCCTTCTTCAATCTTCATACATGTAGTATGCTAGATTGTCAGCTGAAAGCTATTGCTTTCAAATATCTTCAAAGACGAACAGATGCCTCAAGATTTCTGTTCAAATAATGCCCTTATAAGAGCAGAGGAAGAAGAGGAAGAAGAAGATGGTGAAGAAGAAGAAAAACAAGAAGAGAAGAAGAAAAGAAGAAGAAAAAGAAGAAGAAAAACAAACAGAAGAAAAGCAGTCTCAGTCTTTTAGGCTATTCTCGAGACCATCACGGATATAAAGCAAATAATATTAGCAACTTCATTTTCTTAGCCGCAGCATATGAGGACGGGTGACCAGTCCTCTCCCTGGCAGTCTCATCTTCCCACTGACAACTTATGGTCAATTGAATAGGCCTATATTGTATTGTATTGTGTCTGACCATTTACAAATGGTCAGATACAATACAATGTATGAAGACAGCAACTGCAATTCTGACAGCTGTCAACACATGCTTGTCACAGTTTCAAATTTACCCTTGAACACAAAGACAATTAATTAATCCAAATGGATTTTCCCCAATAAAACTCTGTGGAATTCACGTTAAGACACTTACTGCAAACGTGTAATGAGTAGCCGGCCTCTCCACATCATCTGCAACTTCATACTTGTACGAGTCCGAACTCAGGCGTAACGTACTCGTAATTTCGTCTTTGTTATCGACCGACTCGGCCGCACGGTACGTGTATTCGTTGTTGCTCGTTTCCGACTGTCTCGCCAAGTGTTTTGGCGGACGTGGGGACCGACAGACAACTTTCGCCAGGGACGTAGTGTTTCTATCGACCACCGCCCTGTTCCGACGTTTAATGTAGACGATCGTGACGATTAAGATAATCATGAGAGCCGCCATAACAGACGACAGGATGATTATGACTTCGAGACTGAAAATCGTTTCCACGTTGACGTTGAAGAGACGACTAGAATAGCCAACGCCGCTTTTCGTCGCGTCAACCGATTTGTTGACGTGGATGTCGAGCACGGCGGACGCCGACTTCTCGGGCTCACCAAAGTCTCGGACTACGAGCACGAGACTGTACTTCGTGGCCGCTCTCAACGGTGAAAGCGCTCGCTTCAGCGTCAACGTACCGTCAACCTGGTTGACCTCAAACACGTCGCCCTCGTTGCCCTTCGCGATGGTGTACTCCAGTCTGGCGTTCTGACCAAGGTCGGCGTCCCGAGCGATTATCTTCGTTAGGAAGGTCCCAGCGGCCGCGTCAACCGCCAACTCCAACGTGCAGTTGTCCGCGGTCGGGTAGTCAACCATCGGAGCGTTGTCGTTACGGTCGGCAACGGAGACGGTGATGTTGACGAACGAGCTTGGATTGGGATAGGCGATGTTGGTGGCGGCGATCACCAGGTGGTGGACCGGGTACTGTTCCCGGTCTAGTACCCGGAGCGTCACGATCCGTCCGGTGTTCGAATCCACCTGGAAGACATTCGCGGCCGGTTTTGACTGAGCGATAGAAAAGGTGAACCTGTCGTACGGCGACGTGTCTCGGTCAGTTGCGGACACCGTCCCAATCTCCGTCCCTGGTGGTTGATTCTCGTACGTCCCGAAACTGTAGGTTGGCTTAAGAAACACAGGAGCTTCATCATTAAAATCAACGATGTTTAACACGATCGTCGCGGTGGCTGACCTTCGCTCTGGTTGACCTTGGTCGGTAGCCGTGGCGATGAACTCGTAGTGGGTCCGCTCCTCAAAGTCGAACACTCCGGCGGTGGATATGATTCCGGTGGAAGCGTCAATGGAAAGTAGTCCCGCGGCATTGTCGCTTAGACGGTATTCAACGGCCGCATTTTCGCCGGAGTCGTTGTCCTTCGCCGTTATGCGCAGTATGGGAACGTTCATCGGGTTATTCTCCTTCACGTTGATGGAATACGAGTCCTGCGTGAACACCGGATCGTTATCGTTGACATCGGCAATTCGAATGATAATTTCCTGCGTCGCTGTCATCGGCGGATCGCCATCGTCACGACATTCGATCGTCAGACCGTAATCCTCGCGCTCCTCTCGATCGAACATCCGACTCGTTACGATCTTGTAAACCTTCGGGTAAAGCCGCTCCAGTTGGAATTCCCCGAGCGAAATGGCGCACTGGACCTCGCCATTTCGCCCGGAGTCCATATCATCTACAGATACATGTCCGACGAGGGTGCCTGATGGTTGCGCCTCGGGGACCTCCAAATGGCTCTTTACCCTTATTGTCGGCGCATTATCGTTCACATCGATTACCGATACGACCAATCGTGAGTAGGCCGGAAGAGGGGATGGTCCAGAGTCGGTTGCGGCTATGGATAGAACGTATTCCTGCTCCCGGTTGTAGTCGAGACTCTGTCGGAGGTAAATGTCTCCCGTGGTGGTGTTAACGTGGAACACGGTCCCATACGCGGACATGGATGGTCGAGCGAGACTGTAGACCACCTGCCCGTTGACCCCCTCGTCCGGGTCAACGGCGCGGACCCGTACGAAGGGAATGTCAAGCGGAAAATCCTCCCTGATGCTCACGTTATAGACGTCCATCTCAAACTGGGGGACATTATCGTTTGCATCCTCCACGAATATAATTATCTCGAGAAGTCCGGACTTCGGCGGGGTTCCTCCGTCCGTAGCGACGACTTCCATTACGTACACGCTGTTCCTCTCCCTGTCTAACTTCTCCATCACCATCAAGTACAGATCACTGTTGTCCATTCCACTGTTCTGAACAATAAGCTTAATACTCTCGCTACTGTTTCCGGAGTAATCGTACCGAAGCTTCCCGTTATCCCCGCTGTCCAAATCCTCTGCGCTGGTCGGAAGCACAATCCGCGTTCCCTGCGGCCTGCTTTCGGAAACATTAAGAAGAATTCTGGAAGGGGTAAACAACGGGGCATTGTCGTTGATATCCAGGATATTCACCTCAACCCTGAGAAGCCGAATGAATTGGTTCGATCCGGATACCTGGATATCCAATCGAAGATTGCATTTCGCTTTCTTGAAACAGATCACATCTCGGTCGATTGCCTCGTTCACTCGCAATATTCCCGAAGGCGATTCGATCGAAAACAAGTTCTGGAATGTTGTGAAGAGAATTTCGAACTGCAAAGAGTTCGTCGTGGTCTCTCCTCCGTTACCCTGTAGTTCGTTCAGTCGGGAATCCACGAGGATGTTTCCCACCGACGTTTGAATCGGAAGTTGTTCGTGTATGTCGTAGTAGAGCTGTGTAATTATCGTCTCGTCTGCGTTGGTTAAACGAGATGAGGGGATCCATGGTAAAGGCGAAACCATCAGACACACCAACTGCCACTGGAAGATCCAATTCCTTGGTGCCATGGTGTAGCATGAGAGGAGTAGTGAGGTTGATCAAAGGTTACGATCGAAGGTCACCTTCCATCTTCAGATGCCAAATCCGACAACATTCTATCACAAAAACATAGGTCATTATTAATTATCCTATCTTCAGATGCCATATCCGACAACATCCTATTACAAAACATAGGTCATTATTAATGATCACCACTGATATTATTTTATTTATTTTTGCCTGATGTAGGATAAATGCCAAGTGATAGCAGCACAGTCAGAGTTATTGCAAGTGTTAGAGTAAACTCCAAATTTGGTTCAGGCAGAGACATTTGCACTAATAAACAACAGCTACATAAAATCACTAGCAATACAAACCTTGAAGGCTGTATTTTGAGATTAATTACAAATTAATTAAATTAGATTAATTAAAATTAATTAATTTAACATTGTGGTTTCCAACCTTGTTTAAGTGTTGGAACCTTACAAGAAGCACAGATCTGCTCACAGAATTCGGTGTGTTCCTCCCCTTCCATTTTTCTTAAAGAAATAAATATACACTAGTTGCAAATTGTAATTTTTGCAATAATTTCAAGATTTAGAATTACCAATTTTATTATCAGTTATTGGCATCTCTAGCAAAAATGATTGAAGAATATGAAGAATTCTTCTCAAAGCTCTTTAATAGTGAAATCATTTTTTAAACATTATATTTAACTACGGTTGAAAACTACTGAGTTAAAGAGACTGCTTACCTTGCCCAGCCATTCAACATTATAATTGCAAATTAAAAAAATTACTTCAGCTGGAAGTAAAGAGGAGGACCACGAAAGAACTGGAAGGACATTATCAAACGTTGACTTGAGATGTCTGGAGATGTCATGGTAGGAGGCTGAAGAACTGGCGATGGACAGGGAGGAGTGGAGGAGGTGTGTTGCCGATGTGCAGACCTGCAACGTGGGCAGGACTAAGTAAGTACTAATTAAGTACTTCAATTCAATATGTAATATCAGCAGAGCAGTATCACATATTTAATTAAAATTCTGTTAATTGCAAGCCAGAGAAGAAAACTCAGGCTTGCATGCATTCTACAAAGCCACAATGTCAGTTTGAGACTAGAGATTTCAAATGATGGAGAGAAACTGCGGGTTTCTATCCAAAATTGTAAGTTAGATTAGACAAAAGATCTATAAAAAGAATTATTACAAAGTATAAAACAGAACTTCCTCTTTATGTCGCTCTGTGCTGTACAGGATTGAATAAAATACCACAATGATACCAAAAAAAGAACAGAACTAAGAACAAATTTCTGTTTCAGGCACTTCTTTTTATAAACCTACATCTGTTCTAGGTCACAATCTCAGCAAGAGAGAGCTCTAAACTCCGCATGGCTGATAAGCACTATTAAGCAGAGCATTAGATGGATTCTACAAATCACAATGAACCCATGAAACCTGTGAGTAAAAACTGACCCAGACATTTACAACCAACACGAAGTTAACAAATTACAATAATTGACTGATCCTTATCTTCAACATTTAAGACAAAAGCAATCATTAATCAAACAACCCTGCTAGACAAAGTCGTTCAACAAAGACTGGAAGAATGGTTTGGACACAATACAGAAAGAATACCAGTTGTCAAAATCCCACACAAAGCACTTCACACAACAAGAATAGAAGGAAAGAAACAAACAAAAGGCACACGAAGACAAATCTGGATAGACACTACAAAATAATTAATGAGGACGTTCAATCATTTGGATTAACACTATTAGGGCAGCAATCGTCTTGACACATTTATATTTAACCATTGCCATTGAATGACTGTCATGAAGAAATGATGATGATGATGAGATGATAATGATGATGATGATGATGATGATGATGATGATGATGATGATGATTATGATCATAGTTGTAAAAAAGGTTTTTTTCCGTTTTTTATTCTCTCCCCAAAAACCTCGGTTTTTTTGTGTGTTTTTTCCCATCATTTTTTATCGTTTTTTCTTTTTTCCTTAACTTTATTTATTCTTGTCTACAAACGTGCCTTTTCTCTGGGAGTTGCACGCACTGGGAGCGCTTCTGAAAGGCTCTTCCTGCAAGAAGCGCTTTACAAATGGTCAGATACAATGCAATACAATACTTCCAGTTATAATGTAAGAGGCTAAGAGCTTCCTCCAAACAAAGTTTGTCATGACATTGACATGCAGCTCATGTCCTAACCCTGTCACTACAAGTGCAAAGACTATATATGCCTTGACACTTGAAAAGATCTCATAGAACGAAATGCCCCAGGGACAAGTGTGAAGTGAGGCAGAAACAAAATTAATGTCAATAATGTAGCTAACAATGAGACACACTATAAACTTATCAGACTATGGCTCATACTGCAGAGAAACAAAAGACCAAGAATGCAGACATGAACAATGACGACAGCTTCAGCCAACTGTTCATGACTGATCCACATTATTGTTGAAAAAATTTGCTCAGAACATAATATCTAGAAAAAAGCACAATGCAAAGAGATTTGTTACCAGTTGAAGAACTCAATTGAAAACCAAATAAATTCAGATTTAGAACAGACCGAAACTTCACACCAATAAGTTTATAAACCGATAAAGAGGAGGAAGTTTCAAGTCCTTTTCTAAATTCATTTCCCAAGGGCGTTGTAACAGATAGTATTGTAAAATGTCATTTACAACACCTCTAAAACTATCGTTCATAATGGTAAGCTGATCCTTCCTGCTTTTATTCTGATTGCAGAATCGTGTGAAAACCTCACTAAATGCAGGAAACGTTACGGTAACTGCAAAAGAGAATTTATATAGCAACAGTTCAACAGAAACTCCAAGGTGCTCATGATCTTACATGAAACCATTGAGAGAATGTAATGAGGGGATTAGCCCAGTAATTGCACAGATGCTCTGCATCCATTCAATGATTCAACGCTGTGAAAGGCCAAAAAATTCAACGTTTCAAGCTCAGTTGCAGTAGTTACAGTTTAACGTCACTGTGCATGTGATAACAAAGATCATCAGTGACGCCCTCCTCTTTCATCCACGATTAGGGACTGGCACTGTCAGAGTGCAACAAGCGGCGGAGTTAAATTTGAGCTCAGCTAAAGAATGAGTTCACAAAATAATTATATGCTCATATGTTATTGGTGAAAAGATCAGCAGGCATGCATGGATGATTAGATGAGGACTACACTTGCCCCATATAACCAAGGCCAAAAAAGTTACCAGAGCTGTTTTTAAAGAATTTTAAAAACTGCACAACCCATTTTTTCCCTTGCCATCCTCCATGGTAAATTACTTCCGATTGGAGGACAATAACCTTTTTCAACTGCACAAATCCATTTAGAACTGCACATTCTGTGTACAACTGCACGCCAAGAAAACCTTGGAATCTACCATCACTAGCACTTCACACCCATGACTGCCTCTGTCCAGGTTATCTTATTCGACCTCTCTTCTCTTTCTTCATTCAACCCTATAAATCAGGACTAAAGTTGAGCAAAACCAAACCGTGAAATGCTCAGGCTGTCTGTCACTTTATCACAACTTACCAATGCTCCGACAGAGAGCAGGACAAACGTGCTCGACCGCACAGATATTACCATACAAAGCCCCCTCGAACAACAACAGGTCTGTTATATTCAGGCAAATGCTCTTAGCGCATGATTCATCATGAAACACACAGTCCGCATAGGATACGATCATTTCTGGAGAGCTTATTGTCAACATAGCCGAACTCATTAAACCGACTCAGTATAAGTCGAAGGATGCCTATCCAAACGCAACCAGCGTTGCCACTCTGAAAAAGAAAAAAAACCCAAGTTGGAGCGGCGAAAAAACCAAAGAAACCCAAGTTGCCCAAATTGTCCGAAAATGTAAACAATTTCACGTCCAAAAAAATTCTGATGACTTTTTAGTCATCCGGACCAAATTTTGTTCCAATTTCCTGTGCGAAAATTCTGATGACCTTTTTCTTTTTTTTAGGTAATCCGGCTGAAATCTTTCCAAAATGTCCGCAATTTCCAGGATTTTGAGCAAACAAAACAAGTTTTCCCAAGTTCAGATCGAAAAAACCCGATTTTTTGTATGAAAAAAAGAAAGAAAAAAACCCAAGTTCTTCCCCCAAAAACCCATTTCCCAAGTTCTGATTGAAAAACCCAAGATCTTGGAAAAAACCCAAGGAGTGGCAACGCTGAACGCAACAACCTCCACAGATCAACCGGATACGACTGAGTGGCTTTTTAGGGTCACAGCATAACCTTACTCACCAATGTAGCATGCATGCTGGCATGCATACTGCAGGAAGAAATCCTGACAATGCATATTAATCTCAACGTGTATCAGGTTATGGATAATAAATTATCAAATGGAAATCTGCTCTGTCCCATAAAATTGATTTGACGTGACACTGATTGCTGCTTGGTGTAATATTGCAAGTGAACCATGGAAGATGCGGAATCCAATTAGCTTAGAATTTCGAAAGCACACATAAGGACTATTATGCCTTTGCTAGCATGACTTCCACGGTTCAGGTTCCGTTCAGTGCTAATCAAATGAACCTTGTAACATTGGGAAGGAAAGGAAGTTAGTCATTTTCACCATATGTCAAACAGAGAAGCATGATGATGCAGATGATGATGATGATGATGATGACAACAGACCTGCATTAAATGAAATCCAGAATGATAGATCCATGATACAGTTATACATTAAATACAATGCTGATACGTTCCCAGAGAAATATTAGCAAGTTAAATGCATCATGCAATGTAATGTAATGTAAATCTTCAAGAATTTCTCAGCACCCACAAAAGCCACGTCAGTGAGACCAGATTATTCACCGACACAATATCAAATCAAGTTCACAATAGCCAAAGCTGCCTTTTTCGTTCCGGTGCTAGGTCCAAATCTGAGGAGGTCAAGCCGAGGAGACAGCATGGTGCTACGGTGGTTGTCGGTGATAATGGTAGTTGAGTGGTGAAACATGATTAGAATCGGGATATAATAATAGCTTGAAGAGTTCGGTTTTCAGTCGTGAATGGAAAGCAGTAGAGGAGAGAACAAGCGGAGGAGAGGTTCAATTTGGAGGGGAGATTGGGGAGATAGGAGGATGAGCCAACAGGCGGAGGTCTGTTGGGAGCCCTCAGATAATTATATCCTATCATGTCATTATTGTATTATAGGCCTATATCAGAAGTTGCATCAGACTATTAATTAGTAATTAGTAGGCCTAATCAAACTACTCTCCATTATCCATTATCCATCCACTTTTAAACATTTCTTCACTGTCAGCTAGTTTCCATGTCATATGTTTGAGCTGCTTAATTAATAAGCCCCTTGCATTATGATTAGGTACCAGGTAGTCATACTTTACTTGTAACTCGGTAACCAACAAATAATATAAGCCCAGGCTTTAAACATTGCTTTAACAATCCCTTATGAGGATAAGGTATACCTAACACAGCTATTCATGGTTATGAGAGCCATAACCGTTTTCTTTCACTTTGCATCAAACTAAGGCATGCAGGTGGAAGGATAGTGCTCACTCTTCCCTGTCACTGCCGCCTTTCAACAGTGTACGGTCAATGCACTCATTTCACGGTTGATTTCACACAGCAGCAAACATCTATTTCTCCCGGTGGAATGGTATTCGTAATCTCCACATTTCTAAAGCGCCGCTCAAAAGTCGAGCGAAGGGCACCAGTTTATTCACGAGCGCTGTGTCTAGTCAGATGGGTTGGAAAACAAATTCCCAAACTCTCTGTTGGCAGTAGTTAATTTTGCACAATTTTTTTTACAAACCTTTAAACTCTATTTAATATGACGTTTGAAGAAATTTTATATAAAAGCTTAGAGAATACTATACTCAGGAACAGTGCTAAAAGTGTAAAAAATGAAGTGCCTGGACGCCCTTTATCTTTCCAAAAGAAGTGTCAGGACACCCCTTACATTTTCAGGTGTGATGGCCAAATAAGTAGCAGGACGGCGTATAGAGATTTGAAAATAAGTGCCAGGACGCCGTCCATGAACGTCCTGCCACAATTTAAGCCCTGCTCAGGAAAGAAGTAATTTCCTGAACACAATTATCACAATAATTTGTCAATCGCTGAGTCGCCCGCCTACTACAATAGAAAAACTATACCTGAATCACGCAGATCACAGAACCGTCCTGCGTGGCAGAAGTCCGACCAAACAATGGTTAGGTGTTTTATTCTGTGTAAGACGAGGACGACGGCGACCACTTGGCCCACGTTGCCCTGAACCTGGATGGTTCTGTAATAAGATTCCACTCGCAGTAATCTCCGTTTCGCTCACGCTCCCTGTCTATGCAAGCAAACTACGAGTGCCGCACGAGTCATCGTCGCTGGCAGCAGGCCCTGGAACGAGGGGACCCTCCTCCTCCTCCTCTTCTTCATTCTCCTCCTTCTCCTCCTCGGGCCAATGGACACCGGTCAGGCCCTTCGCTGGGCCGCCGCGCACGCCTACTATCTGCGCCGCGTCTCTGATCTTTTGTGATTAGAAAAATGATTGACATTGTGGACGCGAAGAAGAAGAAGACGAGGAGGAAGAAGCTCGGCGGCCGCGCAGAAGGCTTGCATCTGTCGGCGCCCATTAGGCTAGGGGGAGAGAAAACAATAAGATACTGAACCTACGATTCAGGGTTAATTATCAGATCGGGAGCATCAAACCGCCAGTGCATGGTGGGATAGAGACTAATCCGAAAAACCTGCCGATGGTGATGGTGATGCGTCAGAGGTGGAGGAAACTAAATTGGTCGATTCAGTTTCGCTTTCTTAGTTCACCCAATGAACTCCATAATTCTTCGGTTCATCGGTCTGACCGGTTCATCGGTCTGGACTCGACTGTATTTTTCCAGTTCCATAAGCCTCTGGGGCAGCCATGGGTACGAATTATTAGCGTCTTCGTTTTGCTTAGACTCGGCGTACATAGAAATTCAGCCAGTTCTCTCCATTGAAAACACCCTATGAACCTCACAGCTTTTTTTAATGTGCATGGTCTTGGGTTCCATCAGTCTGAACTGGACTGTATTCAATGCAACTCCATAACCTGTAGCCCTGGGGCATGCAGCCATGGGTTTGGGTATAAACTATAAAGTATTAGCGACTTCGTTTTGCTTATAAATAGACTCGGCTTACATAGAAAGACGTCCACTTCTCTCCACTGCCAACTCATCGTCACACTGGCATGCAATCAATGTATTCGTTATAGCTATAAGCTGGTAACTGGGCACTTGTGGAATAGAAATATCCACAAATAATTTCTGCTCTTGGGAGATTTGAACCCCAGATCTTTCAAATATACAGTCCAACATATCAACCACTGAACTTAGAACCCTGATAATGCCCATGAAATTGTCCCCAAAATTTTCCCCCAAAACTTTCCCCCCCCCCCAACTGTATTTGTTTCAATTAAAAATTTCCATTTTGAATAAGAACTGTATACCAAGTATCCAAAACAATTCTTTCCACGCCACTCTGCTAAGGCCCTACCATTTTTCTGAGCAGAGATATCTGTCAGTACTATCATAATATTATTAATTTTCATTATTAGTAAATCAATGGTGAAATGCATGAGCTGTAAGCACCTCAGATTCAGAGAAGATTAGACTCGGATTTGCTCTTTCAGTCCTTCCTTGAAGTTCGTTTTGTCCTTGCATAGCATTTAACATATAAGACAGTTTGGCATTTTGAATCGATTTATTTGTGGAAACATAAGTTACATAACATATCAGAAGTGATCAAAGAGTGAGCAGTACAAATCACCAGAATAAAGAAGGTTCAGAGAAACCAGTGAAGTACATCCATGGGTGCACCACATACACCAAGATCGAGTTCAACAAGGTATATACGAAAAGATAGGATATTAAGAAAAGAATATTCTTTAATTGATCAATTGCTATCTTTGGTGTAATAAATGTACACCATCCATAGAACCAATCAAAAGTCAAAATTTAATGTTTTAAAATCACACACATTATCCTCATTCCAATATAATTCTCTTATTCCAATATAATTCTCCTATTCCAATATAATTCTCCTATTCCGCAGAGGAAATAATTTAACTCCTAAAAAATTTCAATGTCTCTTGATTTTACTCAGTATACAAACATACACACATGCTTTATAACAACCTACATTTTTGGCAGAACAGTGATGCCAGTGGACCACAGAATATAGTTCCACACCGAGCCTCATGAAACCCGATAATAAAAACAATCTTCAGTGCAGTAGTGCCAGCAAATACGGAAGCCTTCCCACTGGCTTCCTACTCCACACAAAGTTTGTCCAGCAATAATAATCCATTAGGAAGGAGATGGAGAAGATAACCCTCCCATAGACCCCAGAGATGGCAGGGGTTGAAGTCTTCAGGCACTCAGGCATTAAGACCTCCATGACTTAGGTATAAACTTCTGTTATAGCAGAGGTCCATGGCTATAGGCCACCCTCTGAGGGTGGGCCATCTCACCCAACTATCAATACTTATCAGGGAGTGAAAACCAATCCCCTAATCTCCGTTATTATCTCTGGAAAGCAATTGGCATAGCCATGACCTACTGAGTTTGGAATTCTCCAGACTCCAATAGAACAGAATATGATTTAAACGTGATAACACTTCAGGCAACCATCCGCTCATGTTTCATGCATTTATAACATATTTATATGCTACAGATTAGAATATAGACATATTAGATGGCACTCAGGCCATAATAAGGCACTTCATGCTTTATTGCAAAGGTGTCACTGATTTGAATACATCCATAGGATAGACTCATGTGCCTTATTTATAAAAGTACTAGATCATGCTACACAAGATAGATTAGATATATATATATATATATATATATATATATATATATATATAGATTAATTAAATTTCTTTGAAGAACTGCATCCCTCTAAAGACTCAAAAGAGCTGCTACTTCAATTTCTTATTAACTGTTTGTTCTGAGCATCCTTTAATCTGCATAATCATGAGATCATGTATCCAAACCTTGTACATAAAATGCTAGGGTTATAAATAATATGGGATAATTAGGTGTGAAGTCTACACCAAGGAAAAATAAAAGAAAATTGCTAATTGACCATCCCTCACATGCAGCATGACTAATTATTGCAACCTCCCATTATTGCACAATCTGTAGACATACAATTCAATTTTTGATATCCACACTCCATTAGAAGCAATTACAACCTGATCTTCTACTGCCCAGCTTCAATTGTAACCCATTTCTTGAATGCTTATAATTATTATGTGCCAGTTCAAAAGATAATCTTATCCGTCTTCAAGGGAACAATTCCCCCCCCCTTAGACTATCAGACTAAAATGATTGCATTGTAAAATAGCCTATAGTACTGTTAATTAGTGTTGTGAGGCGGAAATCTTTCCCGGAAAGTTTCATATCTTTCCGGAAACTTTCGGAAACTTTCCGACGTATCTTTCCGGAAACTTTCCGAAAAATTTCCGATATTTTTCCATCAATACAATATTACTAAATAACAATTTATATCCATAAATATGCTTAATCATCAATCACTGTAAGCTATATTATTTAGTCATTGCCGATTTTTTCATTCAATAAACAACACTTATTGCTTACTGTTTAGTGTACACACCGACAATACATTTAAGAATTAATTGCAATCAGACTTCACTGTTATTATGAAGAAAATTTTTATGATTTGGTCACCTAACTTCTTATGTTTTTACTTCTGAAAATATGAAACAAAAACAGCAATTGATTCAGTACACTATAGACACCAAATGTTTTAATAAGTACTGCAACAGATTAATTCCTACATACAATTATTTTATGCTTGAAATATGATGTTATTGGCAATGCCATTGCCGTCGTGTGAGACTAATCTATTTTCAAATCTGCTTTTCTTGGTAATCAGCAAAGAATATGTTTTGGTTTAAATTTTCTATCTATGAGTTGTTGCCTTGAGTAAGCGGTGTACGGACTAAGGAAAAGGCTTTTTTATTATCTTATGTTACCTTATTTATTTATTTACTGTCCATAATTATTTTCTTTAATTTCTTACTTCTGAAATCCCTTACATTCTTTCCTTACTTTCAAGGATTCAGCTAATTTACATCACCATTTAACTGTTGCAATATAATCCTAAATAGCACAGTGAAAGAAATAATTGAGCAGGCTCAAAGCAGCTGCCAAAATGTCAAATTGTCAGATATTCTGAACTGCTAATGAAAGCATTTAATGGTCATTTTAATTCTTTAAGGTGAACATTTCCCACACTGCCAATAAAAGGAACTTTAAAAACTCAAATTTTCATATGTTTTCTGATAGAAAAAATGTGACATTATGTGTTAGATGTATTTTTCGGTCTACGGAAAGTTTCCGGAAAGTTTCTGGAAAGTTTCCGGAAAGTTTCCGGAAAGTTTCCGGAAAAATATCTTTCCGGAAAAGCTACATCACTACTGTTAATACAGGAATGAGAAACCTCATACATGATACAAATTATTTAAACCAGTTAAGAATAGTCAGGTATCAACTGATCTTTTGTCATGATGTCGTCACTCCTCATTGTCCTGGCACCATACAGAAATCAGAATTGTACAAAATCCTATGATTGGCTGACGTGACACCAAATACAGGTGACATCATTTGGCAACTCTACTTGTTACATTCTAGCATGCAGAATATTTTTCGAAAAGGAAGCCAAATCGACAGCTGAATTACCAACATGCTACATCTCGTATAAAGAATCTGGGTGCTATTTTGTCAGCCGGAATATGTCCAGGTAGGCCTATACATAAGTATTTGCTGTCACTATAGACAGTAAATTTTAGACAAACCATTTTGATATTGAAACATTCCAACACTGGTTTTCACATCAGACTGTACAGATACCTCTGGCCGTTTTTATTAACTATGTCAATTAAATGATGGAAAGATATGGTGTAATAGGTACTTTCAAAAATGTATCATCAATTTCCAAAACCATCTCTACAAAATTACCTCCTCAAGCCTCACAAAAAGAACTATTTCACCTTGAAATTCTTCTACAAAATGACACCATCCCACAAAGAAACACCGTTCGTGCATGGAGTGGGGTAGGCATGCAGAGCCAGATAATCAGGGACGTAACTAGGATTTTTCGTTTGGGGGGGCTTAAGCCTTAAGTATGACCAATGCTTAAAGTGTAAAGAAGAAGTGCCAGGACGCTGTATTGTAATTGGTCGTGAAGTTGCGAGTCCCGAAGGCACGAAGCGCGTCTCGACCAGGGGGTCTGGGGCGGAGCCCCAGCGACCAGCGCACTTTTGGCTGTGTCGACCTCAAATGGAGCCATTTTAAGGCTCTTGTTTGCCAGCTATTTGTGAACGAAAAAGTTTTGAAAATTGTAAGAATAAGTGGTTTTTCAGTGTCGCAAGGCTCAGGCTACCAGGATAACAATAAAGTTTTCTCTTTACCGTAAGCTCCCCAGCGGGGTCTGGGGCGGAGCCCCAGCGACCAGCGCATTTTTGGCTGTTTCGACCTCAAATGGAACCATTTTTAGGCTCTTGTTTGCCAGCTATTTGTGAACGAAAAAGTTTTGAAAATTGTAAGAATAAGTCGTTTTTCAGTGTCGCAAGGCTCAGGCTACCAGGATAACAATAAAGTTTTCTCTTTTCCGTAAGCTCCCCAGCGGGGTCTGGGGCGGAGCCCCAGCGACCAGCGCATTTTTGGCTGTTTCGACCTCAAATGGAACCATTTTTAGGCTCTTGTTTGCCAGCTATTTGTGAACGAAAAAGTTTTGAAAATTGTAAGAATAAGTCGTTTTTCAGTGTCGCAAGGCTCAGGCTACCAGGATAACAATAAAGTTTTCTCTTTTCCGTAAGCTCCCCAGCGGGGTCTGGGGCGGAGCCCCAGCGACCAGCGCATTTTTGGCTGTGTCGACCTCAAATGGAGCCATTTTTAGGCAGGCATGGCCGGTCGTCCGTAACTGCATGTACGCCGTCCATGCGGTAGTCTATTTAAATTAGCCGTAAGCATACAACGGCTTGATTTCATTTGGGGGGGGGGCTTCAGCTTCGTTTGGGGGGGGGGCTTAAGCCCCCCAAGCCCAACGCTAGTTACGTCACTGCAGACAATACAGCCCCACCACTCTCTGTTACATGCACCAGGGAGTGATATCAATTGTACATCAAGATAGTGTCACATTAGAGGAATTCAGACCAAATAGGCTAATGGCTGTCCTGGTCTTCATCCTTTTCAACACCATCATCAAAGCCTTCTAAGGAAGGTGACGCAGACCTAGATACCTAAGTATCACAATTTACATACACATAGAGATCTAATGCACCAGTTCCCTGGGAAGCAGCTAGGCCTATATAACGGAACATGTACTTAAACTTACAGATAAACCAGACCACGGACCTCTCTCTAACCGCCCCCAATTTCTCCATTAGGAAGTTGACTCAGGCAAAGACATGTTGGAGCATAACCACAGGCAATAGCAGACTATTATAGTTTGTCGCTGGGGCTCTGTAAGCACACAGTCAAATAATAACTGATAAGGCCAATCAGTGATGCAGCATTAGGCAATCCCAGCTCTGACACCAGCAGAATGGAAACAACAGAGTCGAAAGCGGAAGCAAGACAGACAGAGGGAAGGAGAGAGGGACAGAGATGGAGATGATGATCAGTGATACCACTCCAAAATTTAAGAAAAGCCAAGATGGAGTCTTAAAAAAAGCCAAGAAAAGCCAAGTTTATAATTATGGTCTATACGTCACCTATTTTCTTTCAACAGAAGCTATTTTATCCGATAAATTGTGATGTTTATGAAATTATGTATAATTAATCCTGAAATTAATGTATGTTAAATTGTTAATAATTGGTTCCGTTCGCTGATTTTCTAACATACCAACAACATTTTGGAACATAGTGCACTAGTTTTGAGAAATAAACGTTCAGAGAATAATAAGTCGGATAAATCCTAGTCAGTAGATGGAGCCGCTGCCATAGTTGTATTATTGCTGCTAAGATTATTGTTATTTAGTGGATTATTGCTTAAATTATTGCTATTTCGTGAATTATTGCTAAGATTACTGTCATTTAGTTGTCAGAAAAAAGCCAAGGTCCTTTGAAAAAAAGCCAATATCCCAAGATACGATTGAAAAAGCCAAGATCTTGGGAAAAAAGCCAAGGAGCGGTATCACTGATGATGATTATTTGCATATATTATTTATCGCTGACAGACACTCTCAAGACGCGACAGCCGCGCCATCTATCATCATCACAAAGACAGCTTAATAACGGCGGCCAGTCCACATTCGGGCCACGTCCCACCCCCTCCAAAAGCATGGGGGTTAAACTGCAGACGCTACCACCAAGGTCCCCAGCAGGCCATTCACGGGGTCTTGCACTTTTATGGCCAATAATTGGACCCCGACTGCGACTGCCCAATAGGTCCATTAAAAGCGCTGGCGCCAATAACAAGGCATGGGTGTGATATCATATGATAAGAACTCGCAAATGGCTACTGACGACGGTCGAGTGAATTAAAACCGGGGATATCGAACCGTGCACGATCCTTCGCAACAAATTCTAATGGGAGATCTTAAAGTAACCGGCAGAGTGAAAAATTATGATTGATAAATCATTTTGGCAGCGCACG
The DNA here is from genome assembly GCA_945859605.1 of Lumbricus rubellus. Lineage (NCBI taxonomy): Eukaryota > Metazoa > Annelida > Clitellata > Crassiclitellata > Lumbricidae > Lumbricus > Lumbricus rubellus. The sequence continues at coordinate 13,977,128 of OX243826.1, read as the reverse complement.
GCTGAGTAAATGTCCATTCTGATATCACCATTGTGAAGTCTGTGTGTAAGCGTAGTATGCAAAATGTGTGTTCACTGATAACTCCTGTAAGGTTAAAATAATTATCATTATTTTTGTCATCATCATTATCATGCCAACTGTTTTAGGGCGATTGTTATGAATAAATTATATATATTCATTGTCCTTGGTCATTTGTCATTCGTTGCTCAGCTCATTGTTAGTCCTATTATACTCCTATAGCAATTATTGTTTTCATTTATATTGTCCCTAGTTTTGGTCTGCCACAGTTTCTTATTCCTTCGATTCTTGGGTGCAGAGCATGTGTGGAATTTGGTCAACTGCCATTTTCTCTGCACAGCCAAACCATTTAAGTCTTGGTTGAACGATTTTGTCTAGCAGAGTTTTTTTGAACAGAATAGTGATTGTCACTGATTGTCATAGACTATGTCCTCCTTTCTCATTTCCTAAATGATTTTAAGAAATATAAAATAACTTTAATAATCACATCATGCAATGAAATGTTAATGTATGTAATGTATTACTGATTATTATTACTGATCCAAAGAAGAGCACACAGTCATATGTAATGTATCCTTTTGGGAATAACATATATTGTACATGCAGACTTTTGTAGAGGTAACATAACACAAAGCCCTGCAGGTTGCATACCTCAAAGACGACCTGCCAAGTTCAAAGGGATTCAACCCTGTGGCAACGGTTAAAGGTCAAAACTGCTTCAAACGCTAACCACACCACCTCTGAATCAGAAACCAAAGTTGCAGATATCCCCCATCTCCCACAAACAGTTGCCTTGCTGCATCAAGCCCAAATAAGATACTACAGGATAAAGTCTTCATCTATCCCTTCAATCGGATCCAAACCAAGGAGGTCTCAATACCAGACCTTCTTGATTAGACCAACTCTTCCAAAATGCCCCATAGGCGTACAGCAACAACTCTCTATTCTTTTTTTTGAAAGGTCAGCAGGCCAACGCTAGTAAAATTAACACAATATACAGTACTTCAAACCAATACTGTTGTATACAAGCTGTAACAAATCGAAAATTAATTAAACATCTTAAAACAGCAATTCTCAAATTACGAATAAATCAACAGTAACCTGACCAAACAGAAGAGATAATTTCGTTGTCTGATTCGGTTTCTGATAAAACACAGAAGCCATCCCCTCTCCCCCACCCCCTCTGAGGAACATCATGTCTCTATAATATGCCCAGAGGCGGAACAGTGTCTGGTTTGGCAACACTGATGCAAGAGTGCCAAAAAGTCCCAATCAGCGGTTTATGTTATCATGAATAAACAATGTCAACAAGGCAATTGAGAGACCTACCACTAAATACCCTCGGGCTTTCTATAGCCAGGCAATCATTACTTCCAATAACTAATGTACAGTATAATAACTGCTGTAGCTACCGATCTCGTTCATTTGTTCATTTCAACCACTGTGGCATGCATGCAGAACGCGTATAGGCTATATTATAAATAGAGAATTAAAAGCTGTTTCAGGAGAATTAAAAACAGTTCCATTCTGTCAATGAACACCAAGATAATTATGGAGATCAAGTTATGGAGAGAAAAATATGGAGACAAAGATATGGGGATGAAAATATGGCGGTCAAGATATGGAGATCAAGATATGGAGAAGAAATATGGAGACCAAGATATGGAGATCAAGATAATAATATGGTGCAGAGCTTAAAGTGTGGCTGGACGGTCATGGACGGCGTCCATGCACTTATTTTAAAATCTGAACGCCGTCCTGCCATTTATTTGGCCAAAACAGACTGAAAAGTTAGAGGCGTCCAGCGTCCAGGCACTTCTTTTGGAAAGGTACAGTAAGAGGCGTCCATGCAGGCACTTCTTTTTCACACTTTTTGCACTGATATGGAGAAGAAATATGGAGGCCAAGATACGGAGACCAAGATATGGAGATCAAGATATGGACACCAAGATATGGAGACCAAGATATGGAGACCAAGATATAAACCTATTCTTGAAAGTGGCATCAGCTACAGTGAGTCGTATGGTAAATGCAGACAATTCATGATTCAACGTCTAACCATGTTACTAAGCCCTTCAAGTAGTTGGCTCATAGTCTCCAAAATTGTCAAAACACACTGCCATGGGTTTTATCAAAGTTTACTTACTTACGCACCTTCCTACTAAAGATTAATCTGTTTGGGCTAATGTATGTTTATCTGTATGAATTCATTTCCCCCAACCCTAAGCTGTCTAAACTTACAAATGAAATAACCCCCTTCAAGGGTTGGTTGCTAGTGCCCTAATTACTCCTAAACACATGTTCCATTAGTCTGTCAGCAACCTGCAAGGGTCCTAATAAATAACCCCACCCCCACCGGTAGGACTAAAAGGACAGAGGATCTACCTTCCATGGAGGGGCACCAACTCACTTGCCACTTTCAGAAGTGGCCACATACTTGGGTGAAACACTAGTAGGAAGGGTTTCAAAGGAAAGGCAGGGCAAAGTTCTGGCTCTGACACCAGATGGAAGAAGGGTTCCTGAGGGGCAGGATATTCTATATCCACCCCATTCCCACAGATTCAATAGGGCACATTTTGAGAGAGTAAGATAAGACTAATTGGACACATAAGAAAAACACATCTCAAAAACACATCTTGGCTGAGCAAAGATATTTCCTTTCTTTTATGTTATACCTGAACAGCCAACATTAATTTATACTTTTTCAGCGGAAGTACATGCAGGGATCAACTTTTCTATATGAGGCAAGCCAGTTACTGATTGTGGACCAGGATATGTAAATTATGGAATTGATTCTCAAGTTTTGGGTTAATTCAGTCGCCTATTCTGAAGAATGGGGGTTGACAAATCGGTGGAAACGGCTGTTTTTCTGTTGCTGGACTTAAATTTTTGGATTTCCGTCCCTTTGTTCTGCTTTGATTTTTGATCTCGAGTATTCTTTGGGACCCTATTTTTTAATTGCTTTTATGCACCATAGACTCTTCCTGTCTCTGTCTCTGTTGGTCTGTCTGGCTTTCTCTCTTTCTCTATGTCTGTCTCTCTCCTCCTGCCAGATTGATCTGAATACTGACCCATCAAATTGTGACTTGTCTTTAGAGGGCCCTTGGCTCCAGTCAGTCTGCCTTTGCCACAAGTCATTTCAACCACTAAAGGACACATTTAACAGTTACTAGATAAGGCTTGTAACTTCTCAGTGCATCAAATATTGTGCATTTAATGTAGCCCTATGCAGACCGCTATAAAGAATAAAAGTTATGTCAGCAAGCTGTTGAAAGATTAAGGGGAAAATGTGTTTTGAACTTTCGGGTAGTTATGGCATGAACACCCAACCCATGCCACTGATGACAGAGACAATTTCATCTGTAAGTTTAGACAGCTTAGAGCTTGAGTACTATTAAAATGGTCTATTTTATTACCTATGTTTACATAACCTTATGTTTATTTATTATAACGCCTAAGATGTAAAATATAAATAGCTACTATCAGCTAGAATAGAATGGGTCAAGTCCTGTATAAACCTGTGGATTGTTATCTGATTCCTTGATTTGCTGTCTGTGAGCTTTTCAAAAATGGAGTGGTACGGTACTGCTGAGAGATTCATCTTTACGAGTGCAATAAATATATTGTAATCTTACGTCATGTTGTTATGAGGTGTTATATCATGCTGCTATGTCACCTGACTAAACATCACCTGCTGTTACATGGTTTACGTAAACTTGAAGAATTTTTGTGTCCGCTGTCTTGCTCACATCGGTAAGCTTATAGCAACGAGTTGAAGATAGAATTTCATTATGCAAAACAGTGTGACATCAAATAAGCTGCAAATCAATATCGCTTCTCATAGTCAGTGCCTCCTGCGCAAATCTCATAACCTATAAGGTAATTGTCTGGATAATTTTCACCTTCATCTTACTGAGGATGAAATGAAGACCAAAACAAATGATTGCAGCTTCTGGACACATCTTTCAAGAAGCAAATAAACTGTACCTGGTCAAGTAAGATTCACCATCGACTGACAAAGAAGATATGAGAAAAATAGTGTGCAGTAGAAATATTATAAATGCTGACGATACTATAGGCATAACGATACAATGAGATTTATGCTAAATTGGTTAGTCATGGCTGATGCTATCTAGTTTCAAAAGGTAGCATAGTTATGACTGGTACATATCTACATGTATATCTTAAACTTAAGGTACGACTCACTTAGTTACATTGCTAGAGCAAAGATTAGCCCACTCACAAGATATTTTACAAGTTGCTAAAATCTAATTAGTATTGTAGTGGTTCGGTTGAAAGCGCCTGTGAGTAGGATTCTTGAAGGGGTGCTAAGGAAATTTTCAAAAACTAATGAATGAATATGCCCCATGCCCTTCTGTGCATGGGTTCCGGTTGCCTCTAAATTTACGGACCTTACACAGGGAAAGGATCGATTGAACAAACCTTGCAGAAAAACCTTGGCAGTGCTGAGTAAATGTCCAAGGTAATAAGATTGTGGGATATATATAAGCTTTAAGCAAAGCATATTATCAACATGCTGCTATAACATCAAGAACTATAGAAAATATTCAATCCAAAACCCCATCTTCAAACATCAACTCACCTCTGGGATGTACCTCTATTTATTAAGTAGTCTTTATTAAGTAGGTGCAGCTACAAATAACAGGATGAATGTGGTTGAAATAAAGACAAGTTGTAGCACTGACTTGAATCCGTTAACTTAACATGACTACATCACATGATTCAAATCAGGCACAACTGCACCCTACAGAAACTCCTATTAATGTATCCATGCGCAACATAGTACATTGAGCTAAGAAGATTCAGTACTTGTACTTAACCTAATCCTTCTCATGTGCCAAACACAACACAGGTACCCATTCATCCAATATCCATCTTTGACATTCAGAAAGTTTCTGGGAACCTATGTGAGTAAAAATAAACAAAAATCCAATCACTCACCATCAATTTTCATATATCAAACAAACATTTTTCCCTTGTGATAAATTCCCTTGGAAAAGTTTCTATCAGACAGTAGTAGTCTGTTCCATCCTCACTCCAGAACGGAAGATAAATGTTGTTGTGAGACTCCCTGTTGATATGAATTCGGATTCAAACCTGTTTGGATACTTTGGGTCCTGGGTGTCAGTCAGCACTGAGAGTGGGAGAGAATGAGTAATAAATAGACAGCTTGGCATTTATAGTCTATGCCAGGAAATCCATATCCATCTCAGATGAACTGTTCATTTGGGTGTGTCTACTTACTGATTGCCACATGCTGACCTGATAATTCCACCCCATGCAGAGTCGATACTGGGATGGTTTGTCACCCCATTTAGACAGGCTCAACAATTTATGTGAGGCCTTTATCTGAGAATCAGATGCACCTATTCCACTGCCTTCAGACTGACTTGTGTGCATAGCAACATAAATAATTATATAAGCTACAATAAAATTCCTTACATACTACTCTAAATCTATGCACAGGGCCAGTCTATTTTTTTCATTTCTCACCTCTCCAGGTAAGAAAATAAAACACTTCTTTTTCTTGAAGACTGGTTGCAACCGAAGCTGTTGAGATATCTCAGAAATTCAACATGATAATGGAAGTCCATACAACTGAATAAATTGCATTAAAATGTAGTGTTGCAAGGGTCTTGTCACCGTTTCTGCAAGAGATGTTGGGCTTCCATATTGTGATGTAGCATCTTTTTCCCAATTACAGATCCAGCTGCAGTTTCCTCATTCCATGCTCAGAGAACCAGTCTTCATTTCGTTTACTCAACCCAGTAATTTCAGTAACAAAACAGCAATTGAAAAATATACGAAAGAAATGATTATATACCAGAATTTATAAGGCAGTTTAAATGGGAACAAAGGGCACATCTGAAGGGACATGTTCCGCTAGGTAGGATCCCATTGTGTAAGTAGCCTAAGTGACTGAGTGCTGATATAAGTTGGTTTCTGTTTCTGTTAAGTGTTGACTCAGACACCCTGAAGATCTAAGAGCAACCTGTGTTTATTAGCTGATAAAGAACACACATACTTTCTTACTTCCTTATTATAAAAACCACTCATAAGAAACACCACGAGCTTGACAAAAACAATAAATGTACCACTAACCATAGACATCTACATGTAGATACATTGCATCCCTTGCACTAACATAAACCTTAGCTTGAAAGGCAATCCTTCCTCCACTTGAATCAACACCCACATCCTGTAAGTAGTTTTTTCTGATGAAGGTTCCCAGGTTCGATTGGGACGCAGTATAAATCTTTCGTTATCCTACACTACAGTATGCTGCAGCGAAATGTGGTACATTGTTCAACAACTGCATTCACACTAAAAACAATTCTGTCCAACATATACCAGAGTATATGTTTAATGCATTCACAGCCTCAGAGCAGTCGACTGAATAAAACATTCATGAATTCGTTCGTTCGTTCATTCATCCATTCCTTCATTCATACATTCACTTAATTCATTCATCCATTCCTTCATTCATACATACATACATTCATTCATTAAATCATTCATCCCTTCATTCATACATTCACTTCATTCATTCATTAAATAAATAATATAATTCATTAATTCACTTCATACATTCATTCATTCATTCATTCATTCATTCATTCATTCATTCATTCATTCATTCATTCATTCATTAAATCATTCATCCCTTCATTCATACATTCACTTCATTCATTCATTAAATAAATAATATAATTCATTAATTCACTTCATACATTCACTCATTTATTCATTCATTCATTCATTCATTCATTCATTCATTCATTCATTCATTCATTCATTCACTTCATTCATTCATTCATTCATTTCATCCTACACTTAGCCTACTACTCAATACAAACTGAATAGTAACACAAGGCACTACAAGGTACCATAAAAGGTGAAAATGTCTACAGTGCATATACATCATCGGTATTATAATGCAGATCTTGAAAGCAAAGTGGCTCTGGGTTATGTCTGCGAAGAGATGTGTTGAGAGGAAATGAGCAAACTCTGTTACATGATACCTGAACATGCAGTCCTGGATTGCAATTTAAGTAGACGTATTTACAATGTATTTCTCAGTGTATTAACCATGTACTGGTTATCGATAAGAACATCCTGTGGAATTGGACAACATATTCTCCGAGACTCTTCTTGCACACAATCCCCAATAAAAAAAGACAGGCTGATACTAGACTACACAAGCATGCAGCTCTGCAAAGATTTTTCAACACTCATTTCTTCTATCAGTAAAGGATGTTAAAAACTTTATTCCAAAGGTCCCCTTTATTTGTTTCCATTTAATGTGCTTCGACATGCAACTTGGTGTGACGTGTCACCTGGATTTGTCTCATTTTCAAATAAACGAATATGTAACACTCTTCTCTTTTATTGTAGTCTGCATTATACTCTCACACGTTCACTTCTGTATACTGTAGGGTCATACAAAGAGCCCCTTCAACTTGGCTTCAAGGCATTTAAGCAATAAAACTGTGGTAATTCTAGCCACTACAATCTTCAACACTCTTTATACCCAACTTCAGATCTCTTGATATGACCTATCTGGGATACAAGAGCTCTTCAATTCACACCCTAAAGATCCATTCAGCCGTCATATACCCTGCACTTTGAGAGGTCCTTATAAGGTATAGTACCCAAGCCATACTGGTATATCGACTAGTTATACAGCATGAATTATTTCTCAGTGGTTTGGAAGGGACAGCTCCAGCATGCATGGACCACAAACTGAACATCGTGATTCACTTGTGGATTTAGTTCTACAAGCGTGCGAGCAGCAACCAACGAAGACTTTTCTTGATATTCTGAAGATGAACTTAGCAAACGATAGAATCGCTTTGGCTATCCAGTATCATCTTCAAGTGGTTCTTAGAATGTACATCATAAATGTACAGATACATACTGTACATGTATATACATTTACAAACTTACAGACACACTTCATACTCACATAATACACACACAAATACAAACATACATACATATACACACATAACCACACACATATACACACCTATACATATATACATGTACATATACATTACGCCCATACATGGATACACCCACATACACACCCACATACAGACACACACGCATGCACATGTCATACATATACACACATACAAGCATACAGACACAAACATACATGCAGAAATACACACACGCATACACATTATTAAAGCGATTGCTTGCACAATGTCATATACAGTTTGGTCAGCCATGCAGCATCTGATTGGCAACAATAGCACGAGCAATTTATTTGTCTAGAGAGATACTCAGCCTTTGCTCTCTAAGCTGGCAGAGGTTCCAGAGTAATATGCCATTAAGGAGCAATAGAGGAGGCGGTTGCATTGGTGATCAGCCAACGTATAGGACTACACCTGAACCCTCCTGCAACGCCACCACGGCCATCAACAGACTGAAGAGCATGGCAGCAGCACTGATAAGAGGGAAAAGGTTTCTCATGCGTTGCTCTGACCTTTGTAACTGGATAAATTATTATTCTTCATTCTCCAGATCTGTTCGATGATAACTGGCGGTTTCATCATCGGCTCTCCCTCTCCAGCTCCTCCTCGGGCTGAGACAGGAATACGACCTGGATAACAAACACAAATACTCAAAGGCAGAAACACAATGTGAGGATGTTGACCCAGCCAAGATCAGCAAATTTATCACAGACTGGATAAATGGACGATGAGATGAGGTCAGATGAGAAGGAGGAGGAGGAGGAGGAGGAGGAGGAGGAGGAGGAGGAGGAGGAGGAGGAGGAGAATAGAATGCCTACAGTCCCTACAGACGGCAGCCAAAAAAGGTGGAGAATGAAGGCAGTGGAGGAAGAATAGAAGGAGTAGGAGGAAGAGGAGGAGGAGTAGAAGGAGGAGCATGAGGAGGATGGAAGGCAGAGGAGTAGGGGTTGGAGGAAGAGAAGTAGGAGGAGCAGGATGAGGAGAAGGGGTGTAGGAGTAGAAGGAGGAGGATGTAGGTGAAGGAGAAAAGGTGGAGGAGGAGCAAAAGTAGGAGGAGAAGAAAAGGAGAAGAATTAGCAGGATGAGAATGGGAGGTGGAGTAGGAGAAGCAGGAGCATGAGAAAGAGGAGTAGGTGCAGCCTGATATGAAGGAGTAGGCTGCATTAAAAAAATTCTGTCTAAAAGTACACAGAGCAAGAGAGACAGCCATATGCAGAAATTCTTAGCAACATCATTTTTCATAGACACAGCCCTAACACATCCACAGTGCTGATAGACAGAGTACAGTCAGATGCAAGTGCTCATTGTAACCCATTTAGTTGGACTGCTGGAGCACTGGATGAACCCAGAACCTAAAAATTCTGTCCTACAATCAGGGCCGGATTAAGGCATGTTCAACATGTTCCGCGGAACAGGGGCCCCCACACTTTAGGGGGCCCCCACAAATGTGTAAAAAAAATTTTTTCAGGAAATCTCGGCCACACGACCATTTTTCCCAAAATTTTGGCAAATGACTAAAAAAAAAGGAAAAAAAAGGTCAACTTTTTCGGTGGATGAAATGGTACGATTTTTTAAAAAAATTCGGCGGATGACTAAAAAAAAAAAAAAAAGGTCGTCAACTTTTTTGGTGGATGAAATGGTACGATTTTAAAAAAATTTCGGCGGATGACTAAAAAAAAAAAAAAAGGTCGTCAACTTTTTTGGCGGATGAAACGGTAAAATTTTCCCGAAAAATTTTCCTAATTTTCCGCAAAAAAAATCCCAAACAGGCAGTGGCGGCGCCAGGGGGGGGCTAGGGGGGGCTAAGCCCCCCCTAAACGTGGCTCAGCCCCCCCAAACGAAAAAGCCGAAAATGTCTATAACGCTTTCTTCGCAATAAGGAAACTAGACAACGACCAACGGCACCAAAATCAACTATGTTATTGTGGCGAAATTCAAAATTGTCCTGGTGGATCCAGCCCTTCCCCTGCAGCCCGAATTCAGAACAATCCGGACCTCAGCCCACTTCATCTCGCCAGTTCGGACTTTCAGCCCCTTCACTCCTCCAGACCGGTCCGGACCTCAGCCTCCTTCATCTCGCCATTTCGGACTTTCAGCCCCTTCCATTCTCCAGATCGGTCCGGACCTCAGCCCCCGTTCTCCCGCCAGTTCTAAATTCCAGCCCTCTTACTCCTACAGACCGGTCCGGACCTCAGCCTCCTTCATCCCGCCAGTTCGGAAATCCAGCCCCCAGCTAGTCCTATGCAATCACATACGAAATGGGGTTTCAATTAGCAGCAGCACTCATGGGGAGACTTGGGGGAAATGCCATGGGGATGTTCCACAAGTTTGTAGTCAAGCCCGGCCCTAGAGTGTGCAGGGCCCAATGCAGCAAGCGATTCTCTGAAAAGGGTTCTCAAGCATAGCATTTGCGAAGTTGATTTTCTGCCATTAAGGCACTGTAAGCTTATACCATAGGCTTTAATATTCTAGAAAACTCGAATTCTACCGGTAGGCATAGCCCAGGGGCCAGGGCTGAAGGTGGTTTGGGAAAGTTGCCGGGTCAGACTGTGGTGGACGAACCGAAGGCTTTGAGCCGAAAATTTTCTGACGACCTTTTTTGGTCATTCGCCCAAAATTGTACAAATTTCACCCATTGTTGGTACCTGACGACCTTTTTTTAGTCATTTGCTCATAAAATTTCAAAATCATACCATTTTTACCTATTTATTGTAGCCTATCTGACGACCTGGTATTTTTAGTTGTTTTCCCAAAAATTGTTAAACTTGCTTCCCGACTGATATCCGGCACCAGCAGGTCACGAAAATCAATGCCGGGTCGCATACCCTGACAGACCCGTCTCACTTTCAGTCCAGACGTGTACACTAGTAGTTGTGACTCGCTTTATTTGCAGACTCGCTCTTTCGGAATCTTTTCCAACACACCCAATCACTTTCATTTGGAAAAATGCCCTTAGTAGGCTATTAATTAATGCTGCCAAGCTATTAAAGTTGCCAATATTATCACAGTAAAAATTAAGGTGAGTAGCGCGAGTACCTGAAAGCGCAGGGCCCACGGCGGCTGCAGACTTGTTCGCCTTGTCCTAATGCCGGGCCTGTTTGTGGTTGGGGACGGAGTCTCGGAGATACTTAACTGTAGGCTTACCCAAATATTTCATAAATTTTTCAGATATATCATTATAAATTGCTACAGTGTTATCCATTGTTTATCAATGATGAGCAATTTTGTTAAGACGACATCTTAAAATGCTACCCTCGCAGTGAGGAAATTCAAAAATTAAATCGTGGTGGAGACATATATTATGGAACTCTAAACCAGGTCTTTCAGCAATGAAATCATGAGAAATTTATTTAGATAACAGCTTAAAATGTTACCTTTACAGTGTGGAGATTTAAAAATTTAAACAATAGGAGGAGCACTTTCTGAAGTCACAAACCACGACTATATCAGCACTCAGATTATGAGGTATTTAGACCAAATGGGGAGGGAGTATTTATTGAACTCCTAAACCATGTCTTTCAGCAATGAAAATTATGAGAGACTCTGCTGCGATGACTGTTCAAAATAACACCATAGCAGTAGCCTACTGTTAGGAAATTTGACAGATTTAAGCAATTGGAGGAGACACTTTGAAGTCGTATCAGCACTGAACTGATGAGTATTTTCGCTATAATGACAGTCAAAAATGCTACCATATTGCAGCGTGGGAAAAAAACCATTTCGATAATGGGGAGAAGCTTATCTCCTCCCTCAAAACTCATCTCTCTGCTAGTGGCTCAACACTAGCAGAGGGATGAGTCTGCTGTCCTGGCTCGCAAAGCCCTTCTAGCGGTAAGCTTTTGGTCCCACGTGTTGAAACATCAACTTGTCAGCGTCGTGCTTTCTCAGTTGTAGGTCCTTCTGTCTGGAATAGTCTCCCGGCCGATGCAGATGCGCTTGCTACCTAGGGTTGACTTGTCAGTGTTCTACAAGCTCCTTAAAACTTTTTTGTTTCACCGTGGTTGGACTGGGAGCTCTCCTGAGTGGATTTCTTGAGGGTCGCTATATGAATTCTTGAAATGAATGAATGAATGACTAGGCAATGGTTGCAAATTACACAAACGTATACAGTAGTGGCCATATTATTATGGTAAAGGCTTAAAAAACGGTTTTTGGTACATAACGGGTAGTTTCTGTAAGTAATAAGGCCCCTGAGCATTGTTTTTGTTTCAGCCTAGTTGAGATATGTCTTGCCATGTCTTGCCATGCCTTGACATGCCTTGTCTTGCCTTGCCATGCCTTGCCATCCATTGCCATGCCATGCCATGCCATGCATGCCATTCCATACCATGCCATGCCATGCATTGCCAAGCCATGCATGCCGTGCCCTGCCATGCTATGCCTTGCCATGCCATGCCATGCCATTCCCTGCCATGCCATGCCTTGCCATACCATGCCATGCCATGCTATGCCTTGCCCTGCCCTACCATGCCAGGCCAGGCCAAGACAGGACAGGACAGGCCAGACCATGCCATGCCCTGCCATGCCAGGTCAGGCCGTGCCATGCCTCTCCATGCCTTGCCATGCCTTGACATGCCATGTCTTTACATGCCTTGCCATACCTTGACATGCCATGCCTTTCCATACCTTGCCTTGCCATATCATGCCTTGTCATGCCTTGCCTTGCCAGGCCATGTCATGCCAGGCAATTCCATGCCACGCCATGAATACCATGCCATGCCATGCCTTGCTTTGACATGCCATGTCTTGCCATGCTTTGACATGCCATGCCTTTCCATACCTTGCCGTGCCATATCATGCCTTGTCATGCCTTGCCTTGCCAGGCCATGTCATGCCAGGCAATTCCATGCCACGCCATGAATACCATGCCATGCCATGCCTTGCTTTGACATGCCATGTCTTGCCATGCTTTGACATGCCATGCCTTTCCATACCTTGCCGTGCCATATCATGCCTTGTCATGCCTTGCCTTGCCAGGCCATGTCATGCCAAGGAATTCCATGCCACGCCATGAATACCATGCCATGCCATGCCATGCCTTGCCATGCCATTCCCTGCCATGCCATGCCTTGCCATACCATGCCTTGCCATACCATGCCTTGCCATACCATGCTATGCCTTGCCTTGCCCTGCCCTGCCCTGCCATGCCGTGCCTGGCCAGGCCAGGCCAGTCTATGCCATGCCCTGCCATGCCAGGTCAGGCCGTGCCATGCCTTTCCATGCCTTGCCATGCCTTTCCATGCCTTGCCATGCCTTGGCATGCCATGCCTTTCCATGCCTTGCCATACCTTGACATGCCATGCCTTTCCATGCCTTGCCTTGCCATACCATGCCTTGCCATGCCTTGCCTTGCCAGGCCATGTCATACCAGACAATTCCATGCCACGCCATGAATACCATGCCATGTCATGCCTTGCCTTGACATGCCATGTCTTGCCATGCTTTTACATGCCATGCCTTTTCATGCCTTGTCTTGCCTTGCCATGCCATGCCATGCCCTGCCATGCCAGGTCATGCCGTGCCATGACATGCTATGCCAGCCAATTCCAGGCCATGCCATGCCATTTGATGCCATGCCTTGTCATGCCACGCCATGCCACGCCATGCCTTGCCAGGTCAGGCAATGCCACGCCATGCCGTGCCATGTAATTTGGTATGTTATATGATGTTCTCAGTCCTTTGATTGCATCAAATAAGTGCGAAATGTGAAAATAACTGGTTTTTAGCCTTTACCATAATAATATGGCCACTACTGTAGGTTAAGCCTTCACAGAATAAGTTTTTAAAATGAGAAAAATCGCACTACATATGACATGCCCCTATAGGGTTTTCCTATGTATACAGTAGGCCTACCCACATGACAGTATACTTATGAACTCGTTAGGCTATAGGCTTAAACTTTTAACTTTTGTGATTATAGTAGCCTAAAGATTAAGCCCATTTTTAATTTCTAAGCCCATTTCTTTTACAATAGTATTTTGACATTCTTATACTGGTACCGGTAGTCTGCGACTCTGCAAAACGACTTCTTATTGAAGTTTTCGTGATTTTATCGTTCATATAATAGCTGGCAAAAAGAGCATAAAAATGGTTCCAGTTGAGGTCAACAGAGCCAAAAATGCGTTGGCGGCTGGGGCTCCGCCCCAGACCCCGCTGGGGGAGCTTACGACGCTCCCCCAGACCCCCTAGTCGGTATGGGCTTCGTGCCTTCGTCACTCGCAACTTGGCGCCTTCGGCGCTTCGTAAAAAATTTAAGTTCGGCTTAGGGCTTCAGCCCCCCCAAACCTAAAATCCTGGCGCCGCCACTGCAAACAGGGCCCCCACAAAAATTCCCGAACAGGGCCCCGACATTGCTTAATCCGGCCCTGCCTACAATGGATTTTAATTTCGAACCTCTCTGTTGATAGTCCATCACCAAAATCACCACGGTCGTCCACAACAGGGGCAAGACGAAGTGTGTGCCCCTGAAAAATAAAATCGACTGGCCCATTTATCCTAACTGATCGTTTTTGGTTTTTAACAAATCTCTTCACACTAAAGCGCTAATGATCATTAGAAACCTATATGAAAAAATACCCATGTTTTTATTAATTCCACTTTGCACTTTTCAAACTCTTGTTAACATTTGTACCTTGACTATCCTGTTTTGTCTCCATCTACAAAAATATATTATAAGGGCGCCAGTGCAAACCCCAGACCATCATGCACATAAGTATAGAAAGGCTACATTAATTATGATTTTAAAAAATCAGCGCACCTCCAAACCATCCATACAAAATTTGTATGGATAGCTTTGAGATGGTCAGGCCACAGTAGTGATCATTGTCATCAGACATGAATTTTAAAAATTAGCCAGAATCATCATCTTTGTCTAACTGATATATAATTATATTTTCAAGCAATCATGGGTCTGTATTCTGTAAACATGCAGGGTCTGCAGTAGGACCCTACTGTTAATGCAGAGCCTTCGACGTCAAAAGCACTTGTGCATATATCTCAAGTATTCAATATTCATGTTCTTATGTAATCAAATAATTATATATATATATATACGGCTATATTGTTTATAATCAAACGGATCCTGTAATCAAGTGTTAAATACACAACGATTATAATTATAGGAATAAAAATGTTATATTAGGCTAACTATGTAGGCTAAGCAATACTCCTATGTAGGCTAGGCTACGTCCGTATACGCAATCCTCCAAATCCTCCCATCCGTGACGACCCTCAAAGACCGTGCCAAATTGTGCGGTAGGCCTACATGTGATGCTGCGCAATATTTAAAAACATCGATGCAAATAATTTGAATTCGTTCAGAATATAGCCGCCAAATTATAATAGGGTCTATTAACCATCAATAGTTTTACACTGAAAACAAAACTCGTTGCAGTTGTCTCGGGGCCTTCGCCACAAACAGTACTGTTACTTAAAATGTTGGTCTTTTTCTCTGTTTTCTCTTAAAAGTGTTTAGGGCCTAGTCACTAAAACTTCGTAGCGCCTGTTGACAGACAGACAGACAGACAGACAGACAGACAGACAGACAGACAGACAGACAGACAGACAGACAGACAGACAGACAGACAGACAAACAGACAGACACAAACACACACACACAGACAAGCAGACTCCATCGCCTCAATCATCATCAAAATCAGCTTAATTTCTTTGTTGAGATCTCATAATTATAGGCTAACTATTAGGCCTACATTTGCGAAAACATCGGTCAACCCTCAATTGGACCACAAGCTTAACACTGAATGAAAGTAAGACACTGTGAGAATAATTTATTATTAGACCTATAAGCTTAATAGTCTTCTTCAGTCTTCTACTGTTGAGCAGGTTTGTGACATGAAGGCCTATCTATATAAATAAAAATGTAACTGCGTTCGCAGGAATCTTAGGGACCAAGGATCTTGGAAAGTCCTGGACCGATTCTTTTCAAAATTGCAGCAAAACGTTCCGTTCCGATAGGCGAAGGTTTGCATAATGCTTTTTTGGTAAAATCTTTTACAACAAAAAAAAAACTTTCACTTCGATTCGACCGATTTCGAGTTCAAAATGCGCTATACAAGTCTTGCGGAACCACCGTTTTCAAACGCGCCCGAATTGGGTCAAGGCATGCATAATTATTGACGGTTGGGTCAAGGCATGCATAATTATTGACGGGTTGAATTTGAACTCGGAATCGGTTGAATCGAAGTGAAAGTATTTTTGTAACGCCCACCCCCGCGTACACTCCCGGGGTCGCCACTCCCGGTCCAACGTGTGCGAGGGCCGCGTACTGTTGTGGGCCGTAGTTCAGAGAGATGGAGGGAGGAAGAGAAGCGGGAGCGCTCGGGTTCAAATCCCTTCTAGTCGGAGGCGGCCAAGCCTCCCTACTACTTGGCTCTCTGTAAGAGACGGGTGCTTTGCTTAGCAGCCTTTCGCTCCTGCGCAGGATACCAGGGTTCTTCGGAAGAGATAAGTCCTTCGGCCTCGCGCCGAAACCTCCTTTCAGGCCGATAGTCGAGTGGTAAGGCATGCCCGCGACCGGGTGAATAGGAGATCTTGCTCCTGAGTTCGAACCCACAACAGATTTTATAACCGGAATAGGCGACATCTCCAAACGTTCAATTCTTGCTACAACTTCTGTCAGCGCTTCTCTTACTTCACCTTGCACGGAAGAAATCGCTTCTTGTGTGTTCCTTACCTCACCTCGCACCGAGGAGATCGCTTCTTGTGTGTTCTGGGCGCTAGCCCGAACATCTGTTCTTACGGAGGAAATAGCCTCTTCAACATTGCTTTGTACGACAGAGATAGCCTCTTCAACATTGCTTTGTACGACAGAGATAGCCTCCTGGGTATCTCTAGCATTATTCTGTATGGTTGCCTGCACATCAGTTTTCATAGAAGTCATGGCTTCTTGGGATGACTTAGAATTCGTTTGTATGGCCTCTAGCAAAATGCCTATTTCCAGCGCAGATGGTGGTCTGGAGGGCTGCGAGGGAGTTGATGCTCCGCTTCTATCCATGGCGCTATACAAGTTTTAGCTAAGTCGAATCCTAACGCTAGCAAGAAGTAAATCCGAAGGTTTAATCAATGAATCTTATTATTATCAGAACCATTCAATAATTATTCGCAATGTTAATCAACAGCTTACAGTTTAAAGCAACTGATAATAATATGCAACACAATTCAAACAGACTTCAATCGGAGCAGACAAAATGAATCCCCAATTTTGTACTTAGATGCCAATCTAAATTTCCCTGCCCAAAAGATCAATTTTTAATTCGTATTAAAGCCCTTAATAAATTGTACCTTCTTCCAGAGACACCAGACAAGGCCGACGATAAACGAGGAAAGGGGCGCAGACGGGGCGTCGAATCCGGGACTTGCGTCGACGATATGAGGCTCGGAAGAATCCGCCAAGCCCGACGCTGAGTTGTCGCTAAGACCGAACTGGCACGTCGAGAACAGGGAATCCACGAAAAGATATTTTAATAAGAGATTGACGCCCGTAGGCACTGCGCAGAAGATATCGACGACAGAAGAAATTCCGAAACCCCGAGCGGTTTCGATCCAAACGACAGAAAGATCGAAAACCCGAACGAAGGACTTAACTCCTTTACGAAGATGCGAAACAGAACCACAGCGCTGACGATTCGCTCGTAACACAAAACCGCAATGCAATCGGCTCCTTGCCGGTTTTTAGAATTCTTGTACAGATTCGTGAAGAACAAACGTGACAACGCAATAACTCAGATGTCGAATCCACGCCGACTTAAATAAACTATCACGTTTCTGAAATAATCAAACTCCGATTTTGTAACTTGCTCTCCAGAGCTACACGTCTACCCTCGTCGAAGTCCGTCGTGAATCTGCCGCAACTCTGCGCGTCTCTCTTATATAACCTTCCTAGGGGTGACGCTTGCGCATGCGCACAAGAAGACCGCCACACGTGCTTCGTGTTGCCTCCCTGTCTCAGGTCACGTCGACACGGAGCGCACCGATTCAACCTTTCAGTTCAACACACGAAGGCCTTAATGGAAAACTACCAATGCGCAGTCAAACCGTGCGACAGCGATTGCAAACATCGACGTACACAGACCACACGCGGACATGTCCTTCTTTGTCTGTTTCTATGTATCAGCGACGTTTGCGTCGGTATCTCTGCCTGTACGCGCGATTGCATCAGTCGGTGATATTCAATCGACTCAGTCTGCCTCCCCTCCTCCTTTGGCCGTCGCTGCATACGAGCCGCCAAAGGCCGATACCCTGAGAAAGTCACACGAATACGGATCAATAAAACTAGCCACGGCAGCTGCAGCGACCTGCCTACGTCAGAGAACGCTCCAATTCGCGTCAAAATCGAAATCAACATTAAAATCTAGGTCACCAATATTATCTAGGTCACCGAATGCAGCTCAAAAATTAATAATATTATAATATATATATATATATATATATATATATATATATATATATATATATATCAGACTACGAAAATACCAAGGGATCCAAAAATATATAATATAATATTGCAACTAAGATTCCGTAGCGTCTAGTTATACGCAAACGCTACATTTTTTCTCAAGATTTTACCAAAAAAGAATTATGCAAACCCGCGCCTATTCGAACGGCAATTTTTAAATTTCCCAGATCCTTAGTCCGAAAGATTCGTGCGTACGCAGTTACATTTTTATTTAGGCCCATATACATGTAGGCTAGATATTCAACACATTCAATAGCGGCCCTGTCGCGTTCGCCTTTTCGCGTAGACACGGCGTGAGGGAGGAAAGGAGGGGGAGGGAGCGGGACGAAGAGGGAGGCGAGGGAGCGGAGGGGAGGGATGGACGAGGGAGGGATGCAGAGAGGCAGAGGAAGGGACGGAGGGATCGGGACTGGGAAGGGGAGGAGGGTAGGGTGCAGAGGAGGTGGAAGGGAAAGGAAGGGGAAAGGGACGGGAGGTGGTAGAGGGGAGTTGAGGGGATTGGACGGGGAGGGGTGGGAAGAGGAGGAGAAGGGGAGGGGAGCGGAAGGGGAGGGGGAAGTGGGGGGACGGGAGGGGAGGAGGGGAGGGGAGTGGGGGGGAGGGCGATGGTGAGGGGAAGGGGAGGTCGAATGGAGGTAGGGACGGTTGGTTGGATGCTCTTTTCAGCCACAGCAACGCGTGGCCGGGTTCAGCTAGTATTATAATAAATTATATAGTAGACGATCGTTTTTACACGAGAAGATGAGAATGTGCAACTCTATTCGCAAGATGACGCCTTATTCTCAAAACGTGATGCAGTGACAACAGTACTGTACGTCTGCACTAAACATAGCAATTAGCCTACATGTATATAGGCCATAATTATGCAGTAACAGAGATTTAACGTAAAAATGTATGTGCATAAATTATAAATTGTTTAGATCCATTATGTCAAAGTTATGTAGAGGCGCCTCTGAAATGAGGAGGACATGCAGTAAGGCTACGCATTAGCCTACCTTTACGGATCGTGGCTTGGTGGATAGTTTCAGTTTCAGTTTCACGTCAGTGTGTGATAACAAAGATCATTAGTTACGCCCTCCTCCTTTATCCAGTTCTGGGACTTGCACTGGCAGAGTGCGGCCAGTGATCGCGGCTTTGAGTAATTACAATCGTTTCCATTTAAAATTATGAGCGCACCTGATATATGACGTCAGAGTGGAATCCAACTGCGTCTGACGATATGTAATCTACAAACTGTTGATAAACATGGTCGATACTTTTTGTTTCTGTTAATACATCTTTATAGTAAAGTGCGTTAACTTTGAAGGAATTACAAAATAAAAAAGCATGTCAGGTGTAGATTGGACGTCACTGCCGACAGAAGTTTTTATCTGGATTCGAGATGGAATACTTACCTACCTTGTCACAATGAAGGAGATTATTGACAACACGCTGGGAGATGGAGTGTTCAATATCACATCGTGGAGCCCTAGTCACTGGTTTCCAGGCGCGACTACATGTCTTAATAAATCAGCGTTCACTCTCATTAATGCTACAAAGCACCTGTTTAAATGGCCCTTCCAAAGGGACATCGATTTTGGCTTTACCTATTTCCTCCACGTGTTCGCGACCGCGGTGTTTGGTGTGTTTGGCCTGGCGATTGCGTTCTACATGGTTTTCACGGCTGTGAAATTTCTGCAATGGATTTTCTTTGGCCGTCGGGTAATTTACGCGAAATTGACAGACCCTGATTCAAACAGGTCACAGACTGTCAACGGTCTTAACAGAGTCAATGGTGATGCGTTGGAATGCCGCAGGTGGTTCAAGCAAGCAATGAATGATCTCGAATCGGCAAAGAATGACTTTGAGGGAGACATACCAGCACCTGAATGGGTTTGCTTCAAATGCCACCAGGCAAGCAATCATCTTTATTTTGACAAAGTACTGATAACAGTGGTGCATCTCTGAAGCTATAAACTTACTGGCAGGAGCAAACTCTAATGTTATTCTCTGATTTAACTGCTACCACTCACTTTGTGACTTAGGGGTATGCTTAGTTTGCATTGTTTGTGGGCAAAAGGTTATGGGGTTCAAGTCTGTTGAGTCTATGAAGTGCAAGAGCCCTAGACAATTTGTGCAATCAATGCCAATCATGCCTCTCTTTTTCTCTAAAGGGCATATACAAATTTGGTGCCAGCGCAATCTGAGATATGCATGGCAAGTGCTGCAATGTACTGTTGCTTTGTGTCCTGAATATTTTGATTTGTCCTTAATAAAAAATCAAAGGCTGATGAACAATAAATGAGCACCACGCTGCAGTTTACTTTGGGACAACAAAACTTTATTTTAACTCTATGCTCAATGCTTTTCGTCTTGGTTTTAACCTAACATATCTGAAGTACATCTGGCTGATGTTGCTGTACAACCTGACCAGGATCATTATAAAGCATCAATTGGCAAACTTTATTGTGTACATTTTTTGTCACAAGGCCATTATAACTATGAACTGCAGCATATTTTTCATGCTCAACTTTTGTGCAACATGGTATATTAAGTTTGTATTAATTCAGCATAAGTACGAATATATTTTTCTTCATGTTTTTAGTCAATGGAGAAGCTACTGAATGCCTACATTCTTCACCGAAACGCATCATTCCGAGGCACAGCTAACGGCCTAATAGAGCTGGCATCTCAGACTGGTGATACTCAGCTAATAAACATTACTTGTCGACTTCAGAAGATGCTTGGTGATACCTCGAGGATGCACTATCCCGACTCCATCCCGACTCCAATGGTGCCAAGAGATGTTTATTCGTTGCAAGTCGCCGTTTCGGTGCATGAGTTGACGGAGGGAGCGTTAGAATATGCTGGTCGTTTGCTGGGCATACGACCGTGAGGTTGTTTTTGTTTGTTCTAGTTATTCAGTGATTACGCTTGGTAGGCATTGTGTTTTATTTGAATGAGAATCCTCATTTGTGGCTGTCCACACCAAGATCAGTATTATGTAGGAATTTGCGCATCAGAGATACTTCTAAGACAAGTAGTACCCGGTATGTTTTTCTTTTGTTCAGAATGTATTCTGAAAATGTAAAAAAATTATTTTATTTTATTTTGTCAAACAAGAAAGACAAGTTTTAGGGCTAGTTTAAAGCTCTTGGTATGCATATTATTTTGTTTTAATTAAGTTAATTAATTAATTACTTTAATTGGATCATATTTTACCCTACATGTATATGTTGAGTTAGAATGATGCTAGAGAAATATTATTTTTTTGCCATTCTGAATCCTCAGACAAGGTTTTGCATCAAACTCAATATGTTGCAAAATCACCTTAATACTGGTTTTGGTGTTTGTCGTCACATTTATGTTTATAGTTCAGCATGCATGTGTGCCTGTTCAAGACAGTGAAGAAAGGACTCAGTTGAGATGCTCCTAGAGCTGACAGTCAGGTTTGTTGTGGCCAAATTGGACCCATAGATGGCCAAGAGTGGCTCAATCTGGACCCACTGTGGCCCCAATGCACTCTGTTGGAGTGCTTCTGACTTGTTAGCAAAAAACCATGCAATTAATTAGAATGATCAGTAGTTGTGAGTTAAATAGAGGCAGAGACTGGAAGAAGATATAGGGCTGTGGAAGCCTATTCTAGATTGAAACTACTGTTTGTATCAATATGTGCAATTATGCATGGTACAGAAAACAACATAACTTTTCTATAATAGGTCTAATACTCTGTAAAATCATTTGGCAACACTGACTCAAGCTGTTACGTTAGGATCCAAAACTGTGCTTCCGTCTGTGTAAATCCCAATGCATCTTTCCCTTAATAGTCAAACTTAATTTTAGTAATAATAGGATTACTGTTAGAGTTTAGAACCGGGTTTTTCCGCTCGAAATATCTAAAACTCGAAACTTGAAATGTCAATCAAAATTACATATGAACTTTGTTAATGATTTATTGAGCTATAAATGCAGAATGTTTGTCTAAATGCTGTACAGTGTACATTGTTGTACTGTATTTGACAACATGTACATTTCTCTAGAAAATGTCAATTGTGATACATGTTAATAATACAACTATGTCATATCTTATATTTAGTTCAAAACATTTACCTCTTGTGTACATTGCTTGAGATATTTTTGTTAACGACTTTAGTAAGCAATTGAGTTGCTTGGTCTGTGTCTTCATGTGCTATAAGCAATAAAAAAAACAGTTTAAGGACTTGACCTCCGCTTGGTACCGCTGGAAAATCCAACCGTAATTGTAATGTTACAATTACGATTACGATGATGTTGCTTTTTACAGGTTCACGCAAGGCATCCGGGTTGTTTTTTTTAAATTTTTATTACAGTTTCAAAATAGATTTACAATACTTTGACAGTTTAAATCTAGATAAGTTAGCTCGTACAGATACTAATAGGCTAAACAATATACGTGCCAATATGCGCAAAAGTTAATAGCTCTCCAGAACAACTCCTTGCTGAACGTTATATGTATGCGCCTAATATAATCTTAGACATGGCTTACTTGCTATTGTGATCTCAGATTCTATTTACTACAAATGTAGGTCTGAATATGAAAATAACAGCATGTTCAATAATATCAGTTCAATAATCATAGACGTAAACTCAATTTATAAAGCACTACTCGAAGGCTAAATGTGAACTGCAGAGCACAGTTTATTGATGGGTGCTGCGTCAAATCATGAGATTTTTGTCCAAAGATGTTTTAGGAAGTTCCAAGTATGGTTAAAAGAGGAACATGGATGCCCGAATATATTTTTGAGGGGGGGGGGGCAAAACGCAGTGGTCAGGGCTTAATATTTTAGGACCCTAAGAGCTTGAAAAGTGCAATGTAGAAGAGTAACAACATGGGTATTTTTAAAAAATGTTTCCAAATGTAAATTTCTAAATTTCACTCTGTGTATCAAACTAGTAAGCCTATGATTTGTGCTTTAGTGTGAAAAAATTAATGAAAAGCCAAATACTAACAGGTCTAGTTAGAAATAGCCAATAGGTGTAAGTTTTCCAGAGGCATTTTGTGTGCAGTACGGGCGCCCATGTTAAACGTGTAAAGGATTGCAAAGTTAATGGCGTCTATAATACTTTGATGGGTATGACTAAAAGAAAATGCATCGTGCCTGTGCATTGAAAGAGATGTGGTATATACATGTATATGAGGGAGATTTTTATAGCGCCTGTAGATTGTGGCTGTTTGTGATGGCTACGACGATTCGTCCGCATTTGTTCGGTTCGTTGGAATCTTTGTCGAGCAGCGGAAGATCGATGATCTGCTCGTTGATGTCATCTGTTGTTCCCGGATATTCCTGTCGTCCAATGAAATCGTCCATGAAGATCCCGTTGTGCCATACCTACAATACGTTCAGTGCCACCTGATCCCATAATATAGCATAGCAGTAGTAGAGGAAGTGACAGTTCTAGAGATTTTCTCACCAAACATGTACCACGTGACCAAATTAATACAATTAGCCCGCCTACCATGAGTCATAACGACTCATTAGCCCCGGCCAGAAGTTTGTTGTCACCTGATCTCAGGATTCCCATAACATCACATGCCATTACAACATAGTTGGAATGATGGCTGAATGGTTACATACAGGCACGAGGGATAGAGGAACGTGGATTCAATATCTGATAGCAGATAGCCCCATATTAAATGCTTCCAATGTCTAGGGACTGATGGTAAGATCCGAAGCAATAGGACGGACAGGGCCGCATTGATTCTGGTGCAGGACCGGGTGCTGTGGTTAACCTCCTCCCCCCCAATGAGGCTGCCTTTCTGACCTATAACCCACTGGTCCACGATGCACATTTACGACTGCATGCCCTTCAAAACTGAGAACCCGGGTGCTGCAGTACCCTAACCCCTAGCACCCATCTTAATGTGGTTGGGCTGAGTACGGAATGGCGCCAGACTGACTTCCAAACAGTCTCCTGTTCAACTTACTATGCTGTGATAGAACAGTTTCATGTTGTACTGTGGTTCATAAGTTTTAATTGAATAAACGAATATTATTAACATAACATAACAAAATAACATTTTATTCGGTAAACCAACATCGAGCAGGTCGTAATTACATCGTGATTTCGAAGTTATATCTGTTTACACAGGAGACCCCAAAGGGGCCGAAGGTCCCGCTAGCCAGGGCCACCTAAGTGCATTAGGTTTAAAGATGTAACACGGCTAACTTTAAGAAAACAATTGAAAAGAAAATTAAATTGTCATTATTATCATAAGATAATTATAGGCCTACGGCGTTGCATGCGGACGTAGGTGTGTTCGTCTTACCTGCACTGTGATTGGTTTTTCGAATGGATCTTTCCGGTAGAAGATGGCCGATGTGTTCCATTCTGGACACGAAGAGTCCCTCACCACGGGCGTCCTCACCTTCTCTCCCTCGCAACATATGACGCAGAACGCGCTGACTCCTAAGAACATCATTATGCTATAAACATATTACACAACGTAAGCTATTTTGTCATAGCGCCCCTTCAATTGTGGGGCGCGATGGTGGAGTGTGGTGGCGTCGTTGCCTTTTAGCCTGAAAGTTTGAGGTTCGAATCCACCTCGCGCGTAAGGACCTTGGGTAAGTCCTTCACTCACAAATGCTCAGTGCTTCGGCGTGAAACTCCGATGCAGTGTCCGATCTGCATTCGGGAGCGCCTCTTAGTGAGAGCTTGAATTAGCGCTATAACAATGCACATACAAACAAATAAATCATTGAGTGCCACTTGCGACGAGGTTTCGTAATAGGCATAGGCCGCATAGCCTCCTACTCGTTGCCTCACTCGACTTAGGCTATCGCTGTATTGTTGGAAAAATAACTGGAGGGCCAAACTATGATTCGCGCGGAGTTGGGGTGTGAAAGGAAGATTTTACTAATGGACCATAAGAAAAAACTGTTGGCTTGAACATCCTTAACCCCACGGCAATTCTCACCATGCGTCTAGTTTAAAGAGGGAGGGCATCTAGATCGCCCCGATCGTTTCTCATTACTCGAAGGACAAGAAAACAATCAAGTTAGGCCTACAGACGGACGGACGGACAAATAGGGGAGGGGAGACGGGAGAGGAAGGGGGACGGACGGACGGACGGCAGAAAGGCTGGATAGTCATGGTGCAACCTTGGTGACACGCACATGTAGGCCTATAATAGGCTGAGTGCTCAATGCTCATGCATGAATGTTACTACCATACCTGAATGACTTTATCGGGTGTATATTTGAATTAGTATATAGAATTTATAGATGCAACAGTCTTGTACGCTACAGTGGCGTAACAACTGAGCCGGGGGCCCGTGGACAATCTCAGCTCGGGGGCCCCTATACATTAACGGGACAAAACAGTGAAACAATGAGATGGCTATTTTAAAACACGAGAGCCTATTAGTGAGTGTAACGTAGACTCACTGTGGTCTGTAGTCCTTCGTAGAGTTAGCTAACTTAGCCTACTTCGTGAATTTGGCTTTTATATAGTGACATTGCCTCCATATATAGCGCAGTTCTTCTATCTCAGACTGTGACTTATTTAAGCTGGACCAATCTTTCCCAACTTTCCTTGTAGCCTATACCATCGCATCTGCTTCCTTGAAGAGCATGATTTTGTCTCATGTCATCCCTTGTCATCCCATGGATCAGTTTGAAGAAGATGAGAGCGGCCGACATATTCTCAGCGACAAACTCTATAGTATACTACTATTTCTCTACTGGAAATGTCACTTTCCTCACCTATAGTAATGTCTTTTTTCTCCTTGGAAGTTGTCGGTACTTCGGAACAAACTGGACACACATCGACTTCCTCCTCTGCATTCTCCGCTATAGTTGCAGCAGCTGCAGGAATATCGGCACTTGGAATTTGCATCTCAAAAAACGATTTGATGGAGGGAGTGCCGACCATGGCAGCCTCAATTTTTCGATTTTTCTCTGCTCGTTTCTGACTGCCACAACTGTACGTGCGTTTCATATGGCATTCATCTTATATAATGATTATTTTCGTTTAGGCACCGCAATAGAGTGATGATCCAGATAAAAGTAAATGAATGAATGAATGCAGTGACTGTTATTATGAGCGCGAAGGAATGAACACTGCAATGTGCAGTGTGTATCAGTCACTTCAACACTTGGCTCGTATAGAGACATTGACAGAGACAGAGACAAAGACAGGCACACAATGCACGCACACACAGAGCAAAAGAGAGAGAGAGAGACAGTGAGACACAGACAGACCTAGACCTATCTCTCTCTCTGTGCGTGTCTGACACACAGAGAGAGAGACAGACAGATAGATAGACACACACAGACAGCTAGCATCAGAGGGAGCGGAAAAGAAAGCAGATATTATTTCAATCATAATTCCTTGGGGCTGGAATTAACTGTTCGGATAAGGACGATTAATTAAGTGATGTATGCACCTCTGGTCGGGCACTAGGATGAACCCAGGCCTCCAATGATGAACGTATAACCTAACGTACAACTAATGTTGATGTCTACTACGGGTCAAATGCTCTCACATCCGGTGACTCATACAGTTTCGAAAGACACGACACAAGTCATGCGTATCATTTATTATATTATCCGTCGTATCTAGGCTATAGGCCTACATATGGTCAGACTCAACAATCTGAAACTAACTATAAAACGGAAAAGTACATCAAACTTTTTACTTATTAAGCTTGGGGGCCCTTTGGGTCTCGGGGGCCCGTGGATTTTGTCCACCTTCGTTACATGGTTGTTACGCCACTGGTACGCTATAGGCTAATTCTATAAATATGAGAAGTGTAAAACCATAATCTGCTACTTACCCTTTTCTCTGTCGAGTCTTGCGAGGTCAATGCCCTTCAGGATTTTTATTTGTGTAATGCAGATCGGATATCGAAGGAACGGAATGCACTGGAACGTACTCTTCTCCGGTTTCTCCAGTTCCAGCTCTCTACAACAAATACTACCAAATTATATCGTAGGCCTATCTACAAATTTCAGAGCGCCTCTCACAGCATATACTATTCAGAGCCCGCAGGCGGACTGAGCAGAGAAACTAAGGGTAAAAAGCATCGAACGTCTTGAGAGAGAGCAAGAAAATACAATGAGGAACCCTTTCACGAGCTTAGAATGTGGAGAGACCTATCGCAGCAAATGCTCGGCTGTGAGTGTGAGTCACGGCACATCGAACCTGAGGGACAAAGAATTCAAGACGGTCAGCAGAGCGCGAGCACAATAAAAATTATAGGCCAACAATTAAATAAATTTTTCACTGTGGCTGGACACAAAATGAAAATCAGAGTTTTGACGACAGTCACTGACAATATCATCGAAACGTGGGCTGGTCCAACGAGGGGTGGGGCGGGGAGGGGGGTGGGGGGGGGGGTTGTGTTGATTGGTCAGAACCTACCTCGCTTTGCTTGAGCATCCGGTGTAGATGCGCAACAGAAATCGACCTCTGACCTCTGGTTCAAAGGTACAAGCAACGACGACGTATCGACCCTTGACCAACTTCTGTCGCATGAAGATACCACGACTGTTGCGAAAGACGGACGAAGCGATGATCGTCTGCACCGTGTGAAGACGGTACATCCGGTTCTCCTCAGCCTATACATAAGATACGTATACATGCATGTACATAGTACACCATGGAAGGGAATACATGCACATACATACATACATACAAACATACATACATACATACATACATACATACATACATACATACATACATACATACATACATACATACATACATACATACATACATACATACATACATACATACATACATACATACATACATACATACATACATGATGATGATGGTTCTCTGCCCGAAGGCAGGTTCGTTGGCTTTTACGACCCTGGGGATGAAATGAGTGAGGTGATTGCCCGTTTCCTTCCCCACAGACAATGAGGGGTTAGCAACTTGCCCAAGGTCACTCCGCAGCAGCTTGCGCCACCGCGTCCCATGCGTGATAGCCCGAGATATCTAAATCTCTGAATGTCAACTCCCAGCCCGGGGTTTGAACCGCAATCCGTTGCAACCAAGGGAACCAACAGACGTATGCCGCTCTCGCTTACCGGTGTAGCTAACTAGGCCAGTATATAGAGGCCTATATTAGCCACTTATAGTAGGTCTACTAATTGAGTCACCTTTATTAGGGTGAATCCGACGGTCAATCGGTCTTCACCTTGAACTCTGAGCGTCTTCTGCGATAGAACAATCATCACTTCCTCCTCTTCAGTCATGTCGAATATGAACTACACACACAGCAAACATCAACAGTAGGCTATAGCTATCAATTAAGTAGACCATAACAATAATAATATTTTGACAATAATGAAGTACAACAGCCAGTGGCGCAGCCAGGAATTTCTGATGGGGGAGGGAGGGGGTTATGGCTGGATGCTTGTTTTTCCTATATATTTGGACAAAAAATCTTTTCAAAAAAGTTTTTCCTAAGCCAATGGGGAGTTTAACCCCCTAGCCCCCTTGTCTACGCCACTGACAAATACAGCAGCTATCGCAACAGGGCCGGATTTACAGAATGATGGGCTGAAGATGGAAACACCATGTACATATGCACAGATTGTCGCAAAAATAGCGAATTTCTATTATATTTATCTTTGAAATAGCAACTCCAAATTTCTTCAGCCCTGCTGTAATGCCAAGCACAGGGCACCAACTTATTCACGAGCGCTGCGTCATGTCTCACGGGTTGTCGTGACTGCACGTGTAGTTTTAATCTCGTGGCCTACTTTCTTCTCATCTTAAACTTTTTATTCCCACGCCCGAAGTCAATGCAGATGTGGGCAACCTGGACGCTTTCTCTTCCGCAGGATGTTACTATCATGCTAGGCCTACATGTGTGATAGCCTACATTTCATGCAAACTCTTGAATATTATCAGCATCCTCATCATCTGATGACCGAGTGGCTGCATGCTTCGTTTACTTATACAGATGTAAATATCTATAAATAGATCCTTGTGCATAGCAAAGCATTGTCGTATATTTAGGTTACTGTGTTATGGCGCCATAGAAATTGTCGTCATTACATTACATTACATTACCAGACGAGGCCTCAAATCACTTACGTCAACCGACCCATGCATATCTTCTTTATGCTTACCAACATACCAACATACCATTGATACCTACGGCATCAAGGGACACTATCTCATGTAGTGATTTTTTGCTGGTGGCTATAGGTACGAGGGTAATAGCAGCAGGAACTGCCAGGAAGTCTTGTTGCCGTAGAAGTCAGAGCAAAACTAAGACTGTTGTAGGCCTACTGAATGGCAAATTAGGACAGAAACTAAACGTTAGCCAATTACATGTAGGCCTAAGGGTAAGTCAGGCGTCATCAGCAATAGCCTAGAGATAAGCGGTGGTGTAGTGACTATGTTCGTCGCCTTGCAGCCGAAGGGTTGTAGCTTCGAATCCACCTCAAGTCGCCGCGTAGGGACCTTGGACAAGTTCTTCACTCGCAAATGCTCAGCGTTTCGACGTGAAACTCAGATGCAGTGTTCGTTCTGTAGTCGGGAGCGCCTCTGTGTAGGGAGCTTTAAGGGGCGCTATAACAAGTGCACACACAAACATTTCGTGAGATAGAATAAGTAGAGCGACCTACCTGTGGATTATTAAGGAAAGTGGTCTTGTTATTGATGCATCCTCCTGCGTGGTGTGGACTCGACCATTCCTCATGCAGAATCGTCTCATGCCAAGTCTTCTGCAGACTGATCAGCGACGTATTGACCGCATGGCAGACGGCCATGCTGACGAAATGCATGCAGAAATCGTCGAACGTCATCCTGACGTCATTACGTAATGACATACAAAATACTGATATAGCGCTATTGTAAACAAATTATAAGTTCTTAATCAAACAACGCTATCATTATTGTCACCGAAGGCGACATCATCACTATTGCAGTAGGCAAGTCGTTGGTGACGTTGGTACATGCAGGCCTAGGCCTACATGTAGCCTAGGCCTGTTTCATTGAGGTACTGACAATAACCAAATTTCTTTTAAGGAAAATACTATGGGGCCTAGGCCTACATTAATTTTTCTTACGCTCATAATGCACAAGATATATTTTATTGGAGCCCACGGTATACTCTTGATCTGCCGTACGGCCTACCAAAAATTCTTTGGAGTCTTTAATAATAGGCCCTACTGTCATAACTCTGACTACAGGATCATAATCAGGAAAAACTTCTGAGTTTCCATTCCCGATTATCTTCAATGGACGTGGTCGTAATAAACAGACAGAATAAGCAAAAAACAATCGAAAACTACTTATTTCGTGGCATGAGCTTGAACCTGTAAAACACCTTTATTTACGTCCATACTCAACCTATAATTCCTTAGACCAAAATTCTTCGAAACACTACATAACGCATAAAAACAAGGCCTGAAGGTCTTTACTCTTCAAAGAGTTTCTGTTATTTACGAAGGCGCTATATGAATATATTGGGAAAACCCCAAAAATTTAGGCTGACCAGAATTCTCCGTCATCGTCGAACGTCAGACCAATTTTCTGCCGATCGCTCCTTGTTATTGTCGTCCATTCAGATGACCTACACGTAAACAAAGATGAGGTCTGTTACATGTAGTTTATCCTATACTGCATGAATTCTGTACAACACTAGCCTCACTAGGCTTATAATTATATAGACTACAAGCAACAGCCACCTTACTATCCCTTGATCATCTGCTGGTATAACTGTAACCTATTCGGGATAGGCCTATGAACTGCAACAGGCTGTTTTTAGACATAGGCCTACATCATTTTTAATTGAAAGTGCTGCTTGTTAGTCTATAAACAAATAACAAAATCTTTTTAAAAATTATAATCATGCAGGGAAGGGACGTAGGCCTAGGCTGCCAGGCCGAGAAATGAGACTTCATACATTGGTCCACGCTTTGTAATTAGAACCTCTCCATTTAGCCTAGTCCTACAAGATCTTCGTTATTTAGCCTACTGGTACCCGAATCACATCTTTCGTTGACATAAATAGCCTAACTTTCTATTCATGGACGGCTTCCAGGCACTAATTTTAAAATCTGAACACCGTCCTGCCACTTATTTGGCCCGCACCGCAGAGAAAGGCATACGGAGCGTTCAGGGCGGCTGTTCAGGCACTTCTTTTTCTACACTTTAAGCACTGAATACATTACAATACAGTACAATGCAATGCATTACAATTCAATGCATTACAATGCAATGCTATGCAATACATTTAACTTCAACCGTATTTACACTGCAAAGAAAAACTGCATGTTCCTGAAAAAGAGAGAGCGTTGCATAAATTTACCAGTGCAACACAGTTACCATGCCATAGGCCTATAATATATAACTACCCGTCGCTGAAAGGTCCTTTCCATTCGCATCCGCCCCACGGATTTCTGAGGCGGATCATCGGAAGCTTTTCCCGATTGAAGAGATTAAACATTCCAGTTCCCTTGAGCGTCACTCTTCGGACGGCAGTGATCGCATAGGCGTGACCTCTGACCAAACCAACGTCAGTTGATGTCTCCATTTCGTCCTTTGTCTTCGCCTTCAAACGCAACAACAGTCACAATGAAGGTCACGGCTACAACGATGCATATGCAATACAATGCAAAACCCAAAGAAAAAAATACCAATGCAATGCAATGCAATACAATTAGTGCAATAAAAGCAATAGCAGCAGTCACAATGAAGGTCACGGTTACAACGATGCATATGCAATACAATGCAAAACCCAAAGAAAACAATACCAATGCAATGCAATGCAATACAATTAGTGCAATAAAAGCAATAGCAACAGTAAAAACAGGTCACGGTTACAACGGTTCATGGCAAGTTCCGGTTAAGTTAGACTACTCCAGGTAGTGCACGTTACAAAATAATACAACTTCCATGCATATAGAATACAACAGGGCTTACTTGTACAATACAATATCCATGTAATACAATAGAAATTTTATAGAATACATGTAGAATACAAAGAACAGGTCTACCATTGAATTCAGCTGAAAATCGATAATTATGAGCGCAAAGAGCAGTGCTGTGTGAATTAAATGTCACTCAAAAGTACACTTGTAGGTCTACTGGAACCTAGGCCCAGTTTATTCTGTAACTGTTAAGATCTAATACGAATTGATAGACTATAGACAATTAAATTTGTGAGGTAAGTATAGTGCATGCTTGCCGGTATTGCAGCAGCCATGAGTGAGCAGTTGTTCATTTCCTTCTTGATCCATTCGTAGAATGCGTCCTTCTTGATACCATCCTCACAAAGCTTCTCTTCTTCTAGGTCGAAGGTCTCCGAAACTCCTCCAGTGAAGTCTTCCAGCGCTTCGGCCAACTCCCCGCCATTCATGTCCTCGTAACAACCGAACAATCTGGAAGAAGAAGACATCAAAGGTAAAGTAAGTTGATCGATTGTTGTAAATGTAGACTAAATGTAATAGAACATTTATGTAGTGCCACTCAGGGGCGGATCCAGAGGGCCAATCCGGCCATGGCCCCCCATCTAAAACTGCCATGGGGCGTGGCCCCAATTCTGTTTGAAATTAGCAATATGAATAGGGGTGTCATGGCATATTGGCCCCCCATTAGGAAAATTGCATGAGACGTGGCCCCCACGGTTCTCTCGGCTGGAGGACTAAAAAAGTCATCAACTATTTTGGCGGGTGAAAAGGTACTTTTCCTCAGCTAAAGACCAAGGACTAAAAAAGGGCATCAACTTTTTGGCGACCAATGACGAAATTCTTTTCCCTGTCCCAAGATCAAAGATTTTGGCCCCCCCTCTTGAACAGTTCTGGATCCGCCACAGGTGTCACTCAGAAATCAGAGGACTTCGGGTGCTTCTGCATGGAACAGGTTAAGAGAAAGATTGGTGAACTAAAGCCGAAGTTCCTGTGGAATAATTTACGCAAAATAGATTTATATAAATTAAATTTGACTGTGCAGAATAAGGCTTAATAAACAACAGACGAATGTCAAGACGAAGTTTTAGTTTAAGACTTACTTGGCGTATGCTTTCTCGAGCAATGCGCTCCAGAATTCGTTTCTCGACTGTGAATGAACGAAGACGAGACGACCGTTTCTCGTTGGAAGGAAATCATCGATGACGACGTCCGTCCAATGTCCGAATCTCCAGAACCGGAAGTGGAATATGCCAGCGTATCTCTCCGGTTGCTTCGCATTCCATTCCTGGTCTTTATGATCAGGAATCACCTTGCCATACAAGTAAGTGAGGCAGCATGATATAATATGACAGCAGTGTCCTATTGCCTACTATCAAAAAGTAGGCTATATAGGCCTAAGACCATGACTGTAGGGTATGCTCAGAAGCATTTTATCGGAACCTTAAAACAGTACTTTTCAGCCAAGGTTTGTTTGTTTGTTTGTATGTGCACTTGTTATAGCGCCCCTTCACGCTCTCTCTACTCAGAGGCGCTCAGAGATGATTCGTGTCGCCCTCCTCCTTTCTACAGGCTTAATTGGGACTGGCACTGCCAAAGTACGAGCAGTGGCAGAAGGACTTGGTCAAGATTTCTAATTATATTCATGGTGTCATAGTGACCGTCTGAGTGAAGGTTCGAATCCAAACTCTCGGCGCTCTAGCCTATAGCTAACCAATCAGCCACCGTACATGCCCCACAATGTTCTCTGTCACACATTTACACACCGAGTACATGTACCTATGAATTGAAGCTTTATAAGACTAGAATAGATCATTGCATGCTTATCGCGTGCTTAGCCTACTCACCAGAACCTATTATACTAAGTAGACTTATGACCTCCAGATTGGCAAAAATGTAATTCGCTAGCCTAGTTATAAACTGTAGAATGGTTGACTGTTTGCACATTACAAGATTGATTGATTGACTGACTGACTGACTGACTGATTGATTGGTTGATTTGTTTATTTATTTACTGATTGTCAGAATAGGTTAAATGCGGCTTACCTGCGACCAGATGGACTTTGTGATGGCGAGGCAGGAGCACGCAGCTACGAACCAACAGTTACCAACTTCACCCTGGATGAGATCCTGTGTACTCACACCGTCCACGAACAGTAGAGGTTCACTGCAGATGTCCTTAACAACATCAATCACAAAGACCCATAAATTATTATGATTGTGTGCTACAATTTTTGAAAAATTTCCATTCCTCCACTTTCATGCATCTATAACTCTTCGGGCTTATCACTCGATCAAAACTGATGTCTCACCACTTCAAGAATTCCTATACCCCGGTACCCCAAATCTTCTGAATGGTCTCATCCTCAAACTGTCGACCTAAACAACATTCACTTTGACCGTTACCCTCTGCATGCCCCCTCTGGCAATTGAATTGAACTTGGGCCTCCTTCGGGCCGCCTTTTGGACAACTTCTCTGACTCAACGCAGCGCTCGTGAGTAAGCTGGTGCCCTGCGCTTGGCTTTTAAGTGCCGCTTTAGAAGTAGGTATATTCGAGAAGCGCTATGTAGGTGCACTGTGTGAATGGAGTATATCCTACAGTGGCCTACACGATTACGATTACGATTTACGCATGAAAACGCTTGAATCAATCAATCAATCAATCAATCATTTTATTTTGTAACCAAACAATCATTTTTTACAATTATGCAATTACAAATCACATATTCAAATGAGAATGGCCACAAGGAAGGGATCACTGACCCCGCTAATAGGGACACCTTTAATATGTAGGCCTACATGTGAAACGGAAAGATGAAACGGCCGACAATTGCTATTAACAAGAAGAGAATGATTACAACTACTTCTGGTATCTTAACTAAATCAGACAATGTAAACTCTTAATTACATAAGAAAAAAAATAAAGAATCAATAAGTGCAAGACATGTGTGTCTATGTATTTACAGTTTTTACACATCGGCTGCGAGTCCAATAGGCCTATCCATAATTGCAAAGAGTTCACTTCTTAACTGGCAACCAATTGTGGTGAATTTGGCCATTTGTGGTGAATTTGACCATTTGTGGTGAATTCGACCATTTGTGGTGAATTTGACCATTTGTGGTGAATTTGACCATTTGTCGTGAATTTGACCATATCTGGTGAATTTGACCATTTGTCGTGAATTTGACCATTTGTGGTGAATTTGACCATTTGTCGTGAATTTGACCATTTGTGGCGAATTTGAATTTTCTGTATCCCCCTCTGATCATGATGATGATGTGACACTGATTTTGAACGTTG
Source organism: Lumbricus rubellus (assembly GCA_945859605.1). NCBI lineage: Eukaryota > Metazoa > Annelida > Clitellata > Crassiclitellata > Lumbricidae > Lumbricus > Lumbricus rubellus. Next base: position 13,941,433 of record OX243826.1, on the reverse strand, counting down.
TAACAGCATCGTAATTTATCTCTTTCACGACATAATTATATGTAGACTCACATAATTATACTATAGTATATAATCGTGCATGGAATATATATTTTTAGGCCTATTATTTAATTGTCGCTACAAAAGATTTCGGTCACATTAGTTCATCGATAAAGTTAATCATAAATAATTATCTGTCATTTTTTATACTAGTCTATGTTTATTAGTATAAATATACATTATTTAGTCTAAATATAGATATATACTTTAGTCTAAATATAGACGTCGATGGGCCTGTCCTGCGTTTATTTTTCTGCAGCAAATCAGATTAGCGAAGCCGTACTCAAAATGGCATCGCACTGCATATAAGTAAGGAACCCAAGCTGAGTCACAATTCTTTCTAATAAAAAAATACATACTCTTTCTGCAGTCGCTACACGTTTAAAGTTCACACGTTTTTTGCGTAATGAGAGGATAAGACTAAGCAATTTCCCAGCTGCTAGAGGCTAGAGCTCTAGTCACTAGTGGTCTCAATATCTGGATGGGCATGAGTGCATGCATTAATTCCCCGCCAATAAACCGGTGGGGAATATTGATAGGGGTTTGGGAGAGGTGAATGCAGGAGATGCCGGGCTTTAACTCTTCAATGATAACTAAGTATGCGCTAAATTTCAAAAATCTTCGCAGCCCGACGCCACCCTAGCGGTAGACACCCAGAACGCTTCGTTTATTTGGGTCTCAGTTCTCGCGGATTGTGAGCCGAACGAGCGAGGCAAACTGGAAGACGTAAATCGATTCTTTTTAGTACTTAGATAACAATTCGTTAGACTTTTATGGGTTCAATTCAGAATTAAACCTTCATGAAACTTTAATTCGTTGTTTTTATTATTTTTCACGTTAAGTGTAGGCTACGTAATTTACAATTTCTTTGTAATTCCTGTCTTTATTATAGCAAACATAGAAGTTACCCAGATTAATTTGGTAACCATAGAGACACTCAGCTACCTAGGAGTCCTTGCCTTATCTTACAAGGCACAGACCTTTCATGAGACCTCCCTCATCGAAATCTATACAAATATTCTAAATATAGATATTGATGACACAATGGTTCAAAACCACGGAGACGTGTTACGTCATGCCTGCGTCATCAGATCTGTATACGTTAGTATGAAAGGTTTTATAAGCGAAGCAGTTTTCCTGCATATCGTATTATGCCTATGTAGCATATAAAATTATTATATATAATATATATTTATTCGTTTATAATAATCTTCGTTTAAATTATGACACAATCTGACAAACCGCAGAATGATTACAGGTATGCCTACACTGCAGGTTATACGAAATACGGCCCACTATAGCACGACACGCAGGTCGGCTTTACAACAGTGGGTTCGGTAGCCTAAGTGCTGGATCACTCCTGGTTCGGCCAAGCCGTACCAGGAGTTGGAGGGGCTATCTTATTTTCAGCAGAACCCGAGTCAAGCAAAACAACAGAAAAGCGCCAATGGCAGCTAACAGAAACTTTAATAAATTAATGCCCTGTAGAGGAGCCTACGAAACTGATGGGAGGGAACCCACGCTTGCCAGCAAAATGGCGGGTGAGAAATAAGGAAATTTCTAGATGATGGACCATGGCCGGATTTGCCCTCTGGATCCGCCCCTGATCATGATCAGATCATCGTCGTGATCTATCTATTGCAAAATTTCACATAGAAACAAAAGTTTCAATATTGAATCCCTTTTTAGTTCTTACATCGTATCGTGGGTTAGAAAATGTACCCAAAATATCTCTTTAAATAGGCATTGTCAGTGGCGTCTAACCCCCCCACTTGGCGTGGGAGAACAAACCCCCCCACTTTGGCCGACCTGTATTTCTAATACACTTGGCTCTTCAGAAGCACACAAAACTGTACATTAATAGGCCTACAGTATATATATATATATATATTTATATAGGCTAGCCTATATATATACATTTATATTAGCCTATGCACAGAGTTCATAATAAAAGTGATTATAAGCAAAGAAAATTAAATAACTTAATATATTATATAACAAAGATCCATTAATTCACACACATTATTTTTATAATTTATTTTCTTGGTGGCATAATTTAAATTTTCTATTCCAAGAGACAGACAAAAAATTAATGTTAGGCCCTGGCCTACAGATAAGTCTGTGACCATTAGGCTACAAACAATTTATTCTGATTTCAATCTTGTGTAGTAATGCAAATTTGTAACTAAAAAATTGTAGCTTATAATTATCTTAATGTTTGGCATAGGTGCCAACATAAATTTTGGCAGGAGACTGACAAATCTTTTTGCTAAAACGTCGTAGGTGCCCACATCATAAAATGACATAAATCATAGATCAACAATTCAACATCACTCAATATTGGGAACAAATGGGCTGCAAAACCTATCAACCTATAGTAAAAAATTGCAACCATCCCAAATGTTCACATTTTCAGCCTGTACTCACACACTTGTTTTAAGTGACGGTGACCATAGGTCGCAGCAGGTCATAATGACCTGTTTATTGTGCTCAAGTTGATCTGGGGAAAATTCTTTGTGGAGTTTTAAAGTAGTCTATTCCTTGCATAATGATTATTTTCTTCAGCGTGCTGAATAACTCCCATTACCATCAGGCGACCTGTTGAAATTGATTGTTCACAAGGCCGATGCTACGTGTTTGAACTTCCCCCCACCCCCACCCCCGATATGAAATAAAGCTCCATGAAATAATGCATTTACTAACACAATCAATACGGACTAAGTGGATTACATTTTGAAGCGCTTATTTCTATGTGACACTTTAAAATAAATTAAATCCTCCTCTAAACCCCTCACTCCGTTCATTCGATTGTTTTTCGACATCCTCAAGGTCGAGTAAACACCCCCAATAGGATATTGGCTACGGCCTTGATAGTTGGCACCGCTACTGTTTTTGTATAAAACACTATCCAGTAGGTAAGGCATTCTTGTTCAGAAGCTGCAGAGCAGACTCATCACATTCTATTCAATAGGAAACTGTAGATGTCAATTTTTTGGACAAATTCGCCAGCAACATTTTGCTATTCATGAATTGCGTGTAGGCCTATTAGCCGCCTTTCGTTGACGACCGCTATAAGCTTACAGAAGAAGGCAAGAAGCAGGCTATAGAGCATTAGAGCTTGGCGATATTCAATCAAGTAGGTCTACAGCCGACTATCTCCTATTTACCATTAAACTTACGATTAAGTTTCTTGACCCAACAGAGTAGCAGAGCTACATGTAGCCTATATTGCAGCTATTGCTGACAATTTCAATTCTGTTATGAACACTCAACGCAGATATTTCATAACAGAACAGAACTACGGGTTTAAAGAAATTTTAATTTGAACTAAAGTTAAGTCAATGCGCTGTGCTCGGGCTTCGGCCTACCTGCAACTAAATAGGCCTAAACAGGCGAATTTAGAATAGTAGAGAATTGTGCAGTTCTAAATAATTATTGTTATAACTCACCCGCGAAGAAATTCCATGTTGCTGGTACCTGCGAATATTGTGCCTAATAGCAAGAAACTTAGGCTTATTATATATGGTCCGAATTCTCCACCCCATGGATTGTCAGCAGGCTATATCCACCTGGCTATCAAGAATTTTCCGCTGATGTTCATGCTTAATTACTACATCTCTCTGTCAAAAAGAGTGAAAGTCCCTATAAGTCTATACTCTAAGCTTATAGCATAAGGAATATCACCTTCAGAAACCAGTTGTCCCTCATACTTTCGAACGCATCATTCTCTAATATTGAAAGGTATGTGTTTATATCCTACATGTACATGTAGCTGATCTGATTCATTAAGCCTACAGAGAGAAAGAGAGAGCTGGTCGGGTATCTAATTCAAAACATCTGTCATTAACATCATTAGCTTCACAAAGGGAACCACTGTCGGAAGACGGGTATACAAGCAGAGCAAGACACCTATATACTGTCTAATGACCCTTGGCCATCGTGGTCACCTGCCACGCTCGGCCTCCCTCGGCTTGACTTCGTCAGTAGGTGTGACCTGAAGCGATAAGAGGTCCACCCCTAGTCATAGACAACTATATATATATATATATATATATATATATATATATATATATTATATAGATACATTAGCAATGTATCTCTATGTCCTAGTCCATGTGTTCCACCACTGATGTCCCATTGAGTTGGCAGTTACATCAAGCGAACCTTGGATTCTGAGGGTTTGTGATTTCTTGGTCCGAAATATCACATTAGAAATCACAAACCCCCCCAGTTTGCGTCCAAAAACGTCAAACCCCCCCAATTCTGGAATCCGTGGGAGAACGTTCTCCCAACCCCCCCATTGGTAGACGCCACTGGGCATTGTTAGGAATAAATTAAACAAAGTTATCATTGAATCGAAATTTATAGAGATATCCTCGAACGAAGCTGTGGATTGTAGGCCTATACAAGGTCTATAAGTTTAAAGTTTACCGTAATTCGTAGGCCTATAACCTTGTCCAGGTATCCTGTTTCTTTCGGTATCTTGCGCAAAAAACCTTCTGCACTTGAGTAGTCTCATAATTATTATAAGCCTATTTATTTACAAGTGCCAACTTTATTCTAAAGACCACGTGACTGACCTTTGGCCTTTTCCACTCGATGCCTTTGCTCTGTTCCGGAGAGCGAAAGAGCGATTGTTCGATAGGTGGAAACTCCGGATCACGGAAGAGTTGTCCACTGGAGATGGCTTTCTTCCTTAGCACGGAATACTTTTGTCCCTTGAAGGCAACGTCCGAACTGAATAAACTCATTCTTTTCGAAATCGATCACTGCATCATAACCATAATACAGCATACATAAGGTTAAATGTGTATGTATGTATGTATGTATGTATGTATGTATGTATGTATGTATGTATGTATGTATGTATGTATGTATGTATGTATGTATGTATGTATGTATGTATGTATGTATGTATGTATGTATGTATGTATGTATGTATGTATGTATGTATGTATGTATGTATGTATGTATGTATGTATGTATGTATGTATGTATGTATGTATGTATGTATGTATGTATGTATGTATGTATGTATGTATGTATGTATATATGTATGCATGTTTGTATGTATGTATGTATGTATGTATGTATGTACGTATGTACGTATGTATGTATGCATGTTTGTATGTATGTAGGCCTATGTATGCATACCTGTATCAAGGTGTGTCGCGTAGAGCTTTTAATACCTTGCACAAACGCAGCAGAGATTTGACGATTGATATCTGCAGACCATGAGCCATGAACATCACACAGACAGAACGCTCAAATATTATAAGCCCACACTATCAACGCTTAATGCAGGAAAATTGAATGAAAAGATTCCAGCATTCAAAGATGATGGACTAGTTACATGTAATAGCAGTGTGATCGACACGAGCTTTGTTTCTGCTGAAGAAAAGTGGGCTAAGAAGGGTGGCCATAGGGTGACCGTGTGCAATGGGAAAAACACAGCACTTCAGTGTGTACTAAGACATTGTTTATGGGTTAAAGTCAGAGGACAAAGCAGCAGCAACAGCTGCAGTGAACAATAATAGATTGCTGCTGCAACAGGTGACGCTTAATAGGCTATTGATTGCATAAATTATAGGGACAACGCAAGCTCATTGTGACTAATAACAAAGGTAAATGGCAGGCCTATAAACTGCCGTATAGCCTCTTTTGTGATGATGTAAATATTGATGATGGTGATGGTGATGGTGATGGTGACAACGATCAGGGCTGTTTTTAAAGAATTTTTAGAACTGCACAGTGCCCAACTTTTTTTTCGTCCCATCCTCCATGGTAAATTACTTCCAATCGGAGGACAATGACCATTTTTTGCTAGTTTTAACTGTAGGCTACAGAAGTGCTTCTACAACTGCACAAATCCATTTAGAACTGCACATTTTGTGTACAACCGCACGTTAAAAAAGCCCTGACAACGATGATGATGATGATGATGATGATGATGACGATGACGATGATGTTGAACGTCTTACAGTTCCTGAGCTTGGGCTCTACAATATTATCAGCTTATGTGACTTCAATGGCAATCAGGTGGGCCTACGTAACATCCTATTTAAATTGAGATTGTGTGGGACAACAAATAGCCCACCCTAATTATAGCCTATCTATATCGTATAGGCCAATTAAGATGGGGGGATCTGGATTTAATATGGAATTGAGAATAATAGCCTATTAATCTTGGGAGACGTCTTAGTGCAAGGTATGAAGTACGTTTGACGAGTTTTGAAAGTATTTAATAGGCCCAATAATACTCGAACCAGAACAGTACCAAGAGTCAACGCTCTAAAACCGATAAGTTTTAACTAGAGCACCTTCTCAGAACTACCCGAACACTAGGTCGCATTGGTCCTTTCTTGAATGATATTTTGGTCTTTTGACCTGTTTTTAAGCCTCTAAAAGTCTAAAGCTTATAGTTTGTCATCAGTGGAGAATACTTCTATGTTCAGTCTCAGCTGTATTCTGTTATCAATCACGTTATTTAACTTCTATGTCACCTGTCTCTACTGAATAATCACTTACTGATTGATTTATTGATTGATTTATTTATTGATTGATTGATCAAGAGTGTAGTTCCTCTGACAAATTTTTCCTGTAGAGAGGCGCAATTCAAATGCATAATTACGAATATATAGGCCTAAGACACGTTGCATAAGCAAGAATCTAGATAAAGGAATTATGAATAACCAACCTTGTTCCAATTCAGCTATAGGCCTAATAGGCTACGTCTTTAACTCTCTATTCAGGCAACAGCTCTCCGTTCGCGAAATAATTCAAGACTATGTCGGTAATATTGATATTAGTTACAGAGCGATCACGTTAACCATTGCGCTTTTATTCACCGATGTCTTAAGCACACAGCCTACAAGCTTGTCTCCTCTATCCAATAAAAATTATAGTCTACAGTGCGGCGCAAAAAATTATAGTAGGCCTACACCAGCTTCCTTTATTTCCCTTCGTCTACGAAAACAAAGAAACATCTGAAAGCGAGTACTATTATAGGCTAGCAGATACATTGCACGCACCATTGATTTTCTGTTGAAAGTAGGTCCTCTCTTAAGCGTAAAGAGAAGTCCTGGCTGTGACAGCATAAATTATTATATATTGGCCTAATATTATGCACGCAAGTGTTCATATCCTTACTGCACGCGAATTGAATATAAATAATTATTATACAGTAAGCTACTCAACGCTGCGCATCTCTTGAGCGTGCAAGTGCGCACGGCAGGTCGTAGGCTACGTTTGCAATGGAAATCTATTGAAAGGTAACAGGTTTTCCAGCCACTGTAGCGAACTAAATTGATTTTTCTGCTCACGTGTGCACGCAGCCTATTGTGCATGTGTGCTTGGGTTTGTCTTTGTATGTAGATGACATCGCGTGTACGGGGCAATATAATCTTTTGAGGTCGAGACATTATGATTTTTGTGTGGGCGCTATTGAGCTCTTTTCATCGGTGAGCTGGTTATTCGCAATTTGCTTATCTTTGAAGTTGTTAACACTGTCAACGAAAAAGCATCAAAAATAAATAACAAGACAATAATTATTATTGGACTATAATTATGCCATTATCATAGAAAGAAGTCCAGAGAATCAGTCTATTTTCAGTCATTCATTCGTTCCTTCGTTCATTCAATCGTTCATTCAGAGCACTACTTATATAGCGCCTACTCAAAGATAACCTACCTAGAACCTATAGGCGTTCAGTCTCATGCAATCTGATACATACAGCCTACTTGTCATCATAAGTAACGCGTCTTATAGCCTATAGGCCTAGTCTATTTATTTAGGCCTAAGTGAATTAAGGTAGTTGAACTAAAACTGTAATAAAAATCTGGTCCAATTTATTGTATTGTGTCGTTTAACAGCTGCTCTATAAATACATCGCTACAACTATACGACCGAAATAGTAAACTAATTTTTTAAAACTTTACATGGGCCGTCATATTTTTAGCAATCTGGGCTAATACTATTTCCCATTTCAGCCCTTTAAGTTTATACTATATAGCCTAATAGACAGAATAGTCTGAATCTGCTAGCATTTTTTAAGTTAGCATTGTGAGTTTCCGTAATGTGCTATATTATAGATGCAGCTGCATGTGTGACATGCATAGAACATAATAGGTCTAGACGAATACGAAGAGAACTGTGGGCTCGTTCACACTAAGTTGCTATATCAGAAATTGAGCGTATGCATTGCCATCGACTGTAGCCTATGCATAGCAATGCAGTTCTGCTTATCAGTGACATCAACTCAAACTTGACCTACGTGGTTTCTCAACTATATAGGCCTATATAATAATAATCTAGATTCTAGAAGAAACGATGTAGTCCTGGAATACAGTACGGTGGAAAAGTACGATGAAAATCCGTTGAATACGAAGGAGCTGCATAACCCGATGGACAGCAATCATCAAGGATGTTGCCATGCTCCGTAAAGAAGTCTCTGAAGTGCCTCGACGACCTTGAGTTTCCAGGATCGGACGAGACTCCAGGCGGTGGTGGTGGATACCTGGAATAGATCGTTCCAATGGCTTGTAGTGAACTACACAGATCCGCTCTCAGCGCTGCCGCAGCCGCCGCAGCTGCCACGCTATCATCATTCATCTTCAGAGCTGCAGCAGTTGCAGCAACAGCGGCAGCAGGGTTCAGCTTGTGCAAGATGCCGGCTGGGAAGAAGGACGATGCGAGACACGGCGAGGATGACGACGATGGTGAGTCCTGGGTTCGACGCAGCAGTTGGAGGGCGCGCGTTCGCTCGTTCGTGGCTGCGGCTGCGGCGGCCAGAGACACCGCGGCCGACTTCATCGTTGGTGGATGAGACACGAAGCAGTCGGAGGAGACGAGAAGACCGGAAGACGACGAGGACGAGAGACAGACTGATGAAGTCGGATGCAATAACGACGACGACGATGATGATGATGAGTGGAGACCTGGAAACGGAAGGAACGGAATGGGGAACTGGAATGACGGTTGCGAGTTGCAGTCCTTTCGCATCTGCAGCGACTTTGGCTTGCGACGCGGACGGTACTTGTAGTCCGGATGGTCCCTCATGTGGACGGCCCTCAGCCGCTTCGCTTCGTCAATGAACGGACGCTTCTCGTCGTCCGATAAGAGCTTCCAGTCGGCGCCGAGTCGCTTGGAGATCTCCGAGTTGTGCATCTTCGGATTGTCTTGCGCCATCTGGCGACGCTGACCACGTGACCAGACCATGAAGGCGTTCATTGGTCGCTTCACGTGACCCTCCTGCATCGTCAAGAGCAAGGATCAAGACGATGAGGATGGTAAGAGGAAGACAAGAAGATTATGCTGAACTGTTTAACACTGACATTGTTCCTACGTGTTGCTCTGCATGGCTTCTCCAACAGAAAGGAAGCCACGACAAGAGGAAACTTACAGACTTCTGTTGTTACTGAATGATTTGCTTACTGTTACTGAAGGCAGTATTCACCGTAGTCGTCAAGTCACCTGTGATGAAAAGAAACAAAGCAAATGCGGTTTTAATAATCCAATCTATCACCTTTGAAACGTATACGACTACATACGGATTTTGTAAAGAAAATTTTCAAAACTTCACAAATTTTTCTTTCACATCACATCCTCCATAGCAAATTTCTTCCAATCGGATGACAATGACCTTGTTTTACTATTTCTAGCTGCGCAGAAATGGTTCTACAACTGCACATACCTATTTAGAATTACACATTTTGCCTAGAACTGCACGTTAGAAAAGCCCTGAGGACACAGGCTTAGGCCTACGACTCACAAGCCGCCGTGTTTGATTCCACACAATTGAACCAGAGGTAGGCTAATCAGCATTCGCTTTGACGCCGACGAGTAAGCTTAGATCTAACATTCCTAAGCATGGTTTTTGAGACGACAATTACCTGAGCTTAGATGTAACGCTCTGCTACATGTCTCTACCATATTTCTCCCCGAACTCTCTTATGCCTGCATTCCTGAGTTTGTTTTCTAAGGATGCGCCTTATGAATTAATTAGCACGTTCAATGCATAGGTCTATTTGCTTAATGTCGCAATTGACAAATTCGGTCAATTGAAAGTGTCTTTAATTCGGTTTGTTCATATTTGCACCGAAATTGCACATGATTATCCGCTTATTTCCCCGTCGGTAACGAATTTTATTACGCCTCTATTATAGTCCAATTGCTTTTATTAGTCCAATTGCTTGCTGATGATTATCTTAGTAGGCCTATGAGTTGGGTCGTGACTCACCAAATCTTTTCCAAACTGTCGTTGCATTTTCTTGGCATTAGAACTGAGTGCACGTACATATATAACGCAAATTACGACGGCATATCGTATACAATAAAAATAAATCCCTATTAAATTTTTTGACGTTTTGACAGTAAAAAAGTATCTGACAACCAATTTTACGAAGAAATTTCCGCTGTTCAAAAAATCACTCCAACAAAATAATGACAGTGTAATGACTAACGGCCTCGTATATTTATAGGGTGTTGCACGCGCTGTCTTAACACATGTCGATGTCAAGGGACTCGGTGGTAGCAGCGGCGGCGTCAGCCCCGCGTGGTAGTAATCCCGCCTCTATATAGCAGCAAGTGCTCGTTGCGTGCGACGTGCCAACGGTGCCAATGGTGGTGCCAATGGTGGTGCCAATTGGTGGTGCCAATGGTCGGCCATCGGTTCTCTAAGCAGCCGAGTTCGGTCGATGAGCGATGTATCGGGTGTCAATCACTGATCGGCGGAATCGGTGCCAATGATGCTGACCACCACTGGACGACGATGCATTGATTGTCATGAGATGCTGTCGCAGACATAAGATCGCCTTCTGATGTATGTACGACATGCTGTTGACGCCATTTTATGGAGGTCGACGTCGCAGCGCTGTTTTAAAGGAATTTTTAGAACTGCACAACCCCTTCTTTTCATTTCCATCCTCCGTGGTAAATTACTTCCAATCGGAGGACAATTATTACCTTCTTGCTAGTTTTAAGTTTTAACTATACAGAAGTGCTTCCATAATTGCACAGATCCGTATAGAACTGCTCATTATAGGCCTATGTAGAACTGCACGCTAAAAAGAGCTGATATGATTATATATATATATAGCCTACTAGCACAAAAATTCGAGACTTAGTACCGGGTAGGTTTCTTGAAGAGGAGAACTCTACTACTGTTCGTCTTACAAATCTGTCTGGCAGTCTCTCTCCTTCCGTCGTTCTTCTCAAATCCTCAATCACAGAGCCTTGCACACTGGGAGCGCTTCTGAGCGGTTCACCCCATTGGCCTACCTTAGGCGCTTTATGTTCAATTACAAATTATACAACATCAACTGCCTTCTATGAATAATTGAATGTAATCGGGATCATAATTTTTTATTTAGCGCTGCATTAATTAAGCTTAGATGAAGATTTTTTCGTGGAAGTTTTCTAAGCCAATGGGTCTAACCGATGTTTTATACAGTAGGCTTATAATTATAGTGAGTAAGCTATGCTAACCGTGAGATCTGTGAAGAGTGCTTCCTTTTCAACAATGCAAAGCAGCCACACTATCAGATCTAGCAATTATTAGGTGTATAAATGAAGCAAGCGTAAAACGAAGGATTAGGAGGTAAAGAAGGAGCAGCTTGAGAGAAGAGGACGAATCTACGAGGAGAAGAAGGAGAAGAATGAGGAGGAGGAGAGGTTAGAAAGAAGAGGACGAGGAGAAGAGGGAGAAGAATGAGGAGGAGGAGAGGTTAGAAGGAAGAGGACGAGGAGAAGAGGGAGAAGAATGAGGAGGAGAGGTTAGAAGGAAGAGGACGAGGAGAAAGAAAAGAAGGAGCTGCTTGAGGGAAGTGGACGAGGGGAAGAAGTAGAATAATGAGGAGGAGAGGTTAAAGAAGCTAGGAAGAGGACGAGGAGAAGGAGAAGAAGAAGGAGGAGGATGGAAGGGGGAGGAGGGAAGTGGGAGTGGCTAGATGAAAGAGGACGAGAAGAAGACTGAAGAGTAGGAGGAGGAGGACGACGAGGACGCGTATGAGGAGGGTGGTTTGTAGTGAAAAATCGTCGTGGAATATGGCGGTCCTTATATCGCAGACGTCTTTCGTTGAGTTTATTGAACTTCAAAAGCCAACCAATAGCCGAACAATCTGACGATGGAAATTGCGTCGACAGAAGTCCCAGTCGTCCCAATCTGCGCCCGGCGGGGAACCAGTTCATAATCGGACGAATCGACTGATCCCCTGCAGCTAAACAACGTCGCTGAGTCGACGCTGTCTGTTGTAGCGCCTTTATTTCCCAATAAGCGGAAGCGGTAGGAAATGCGAAACAGTCCGATGGACAACGATGAGGCGTTTTAAAGGGAAGTGAATAGAAGATTGTCTGATCTGACGAACGGACTATTTCGCCGTCGCTCTACATGCAGCATAACATATACACGAACAGACGAAGACCAAACAACTACGAATGCACAATATGTAGTCTATATAATATATAATTAGGCCTATATATATATGTATAATGTAGGCCTTCATAATAAATTTATATATTTAAATGAACTTACAGTGACAGAATTTTTTATGTAGGCTAGGCCTGTACGAAAAAAATATATGCAGCGCCAAAGACGAGGATGTATAGTATAATACGTCCTACGTCGGTAAATGCATATCGTGTATACAGGCCTATACTCACCTCACAATTACTTTTAGTATAGGCCTATTCAACTTTGCAGAGCGCTTACTGACCTCCAGAACATACTTTGAAACATTATCCAATACTGTACAGTGTGAAGGCTTTGTCTATGACTTTTAAGGCTATGAACTACAAACCCATACTCTCAATCTTTCGGAAATAACCAGTAGCCTATAAGCTGTGGGCTACAAAAGTGTTGCTTCTACTCACCTCCAATATTGCAGCGCACAATAAATGTGCAGCAGCTGCTTATACGATCGCAGACCAGACATAAAATTATGTGGATTTGGTGAGTTTTACATAGAGAGCTTTGTATTGTAGTCCATACTAACTATCGAGGCGTGGAATGCTCGATATCAATTGAGTGATTTGTAGTTTAATGGAGGCACGCGCAAACTGAAGTTTAACGACAGAGTTATGCACCCATAAAAATATTTTCCAGGAAAACTAACAGATAGCCTATAGCCTATAGGGCCTAGGCCTAGTGTAGACTATATCGATTTTGGAGAGTATGTCAATGAACGCAAAATACTTGAACCAAACTGGAAAACATTGAGGAATAGACAATTTTTTACATAGGCCTACAGTAATCTAGGCCTATAGGAATAGCTTCAGATGTTCTACGGTGAAGAAGGAACAGTTTGTAAACTGGAACTTTGACGCATCGTTGGCTACCAAATCAGTAATTAGGGACCTAGACATCAATTAGGCCTACCGGGTAATTAAAATGTTTAGACTTTAGAGGAACATTCATGAAAGATCTTGGTATATGGGCCTATAGACGTAGGTTAAGAGGGTTGCATCAAAGTCATGAAAATGAAGATTGACGCGAAAAAGAACTGTAGCCTATTTTATAAACGGAATTTCCTCATAAGTTTAGAAGAACCACAATAATTATTGTTTGTTAACAGATGAAACATTTCTCAGCGCATGCATGCACGGCTTTGCACGCCTAGGCCTACAGAGACTTTACCAACTTGCATCTATCGCAAGTAGGCCTAGTTAATGCGGTCTCGATAATGTTAGCGTTATCCAAAGGACCTGCATATACTTTATATAGCCTATGCGTATACACACAAGTAGTAATATACATACATACATACATACATACATACACATATACATATACTATACATGTACTATATATATATACTATACATGTACTATGCGGATCTATAACGATGTTTGTGGCAATCGTATTACTTGAAAAGCCATTATTGTCTTCGCTGCTGTTTGTGCTGCAGTGTGTGGGATTGAAGCAGCTGATCTGATCGAGAGAAATCTTCAGTCGTAATCAGATGAAGTTTGCAATGAGTGATTCGTCTGAACGTATAGCAACAATTTTGCTGATGACTCTTCTTCACAGCAAGATTTCATTTAGCGCTTTATTGAGGAGTGATGAACAATTTATTCTCCGTCTGCATCCGTCCCAGAATGAACGTTTCTCTTTAGCCGCCTGCCTACATGCAGAACCTGAAGGCGCACTATCATCCGACCGCTGCAGCCACTCATAGAACTCTCAAATCGGATAAATTAACGGGAAATCAAAGGGAAAACTATTTCATTAGCCTATTCTCGTTTTTCTATACTGCTAGGGCGAACGAGTTTACATAAGAAGCCGCAAAAAATTAATGAATTTTGTTTTTCCGACTTTCCTGATCAATAGCAGTGTTTCTGGCTAACTACATATAGGCCTATAGGCCTAATTAAGCAAGCTGGCTCTCATCACTTTGAACAAACGTAGGCCTATTATAATTTTTGGTGTAAGTTTGCAGGTACGGTATAGCTATATGGCCTATAATTATAGCCTACATATCTCTAAAACATTCGTGTGAATTAATTTTCTTGCGTTCCGGTTCTATAGTCGACCTTTAGTCTGTTTATTCACAATTATTATAGGCTATTTAATAAGCTTAGCCTACTTTGCACATGCGTATAGGCCTAAAGGCTGCATGTTTGCGTGCACAAAAATTCCTTTAAAAAGGCCTGGCATGCATGCAGTACGAAATTCCGACACAATTTCTGATCCATCAACGGAGTTTAACACGAGATCAAGTATAGACCTATAGGACTAGAGTATGTATGGGCCTATACTATAGTCCGCGGACAATAGCAATCAGAGCGCCTAAGTCGCGCTCAGTTTCTGCGTGCGTGCAAACAGCGTAATAGCAGACGGCAAATAATAGCAGACGACCATCGGCAGAGACCGCTTCGGCGCGAATGCTTGTCGCCGTCGTCGTCGTGGAGCAGAGCGATTGTGCGGCGGCCAGTCGTCTCTGATGAAGTCCCGGCGGGGAAGGCATCTGATGGTAGGACAAAACGGGATTTCTTTGGACGTACAGCCTTCGAAAATATCCTCCTTTGTCGACGGCATAATTGAATGCGCAGAACAATGCGCGCCACTCGACGAGATTGACATTTCATTGTGATCATCCGTTCCAGATTCCGCCGACGCTGCGACCGCCGCCGACGCTGTCGTAGCCGCAGCCGTTGCGTCGACTCTATAGGATACCTCGTCGCTGACGGGTTCCCTTCATTGTGCCCGCCTGTCGTTGAAGGAATCAAGCGAAATCCTGCGGGGTAGACGTTACAAGGGACGTGAAAGAAACCCGTTAGAAACCTACTCGCCAGCGCAGAATGGCAGCGAACAAATGCGTCATTGAGCGACGCCTGATAAGACGGTTGGCGGTCCTTTGTCGTTGGCCAGCGCCCGGCTTTCATGGGATGATTGGAAATCCGTTTCTGTCGCGACAGCCTTCCTCTTGTTGCCGTCGCAGAGACAATTAGCTCACGCCAATAGTGCGTCGGAACACGCGCGCTCGAACAGATAAACTATAATTCAGAAGGAGAATTAGGAGGACTGTTCGTCGAAGAAGAGGAGAGAGGAAGAGGAGGATTGGTCGGAGAAAGGAGAGGAGTTGAGGGATAACGAAGTGGAAAAGAACGGTGATGTGGTAGCGGATGAAAGGAGGAATGGAGACAAACAGAGGACGAGAAGAAGGTGTGAAGAATGGATGAACTGAAATGAAGAAGATAATTAAAAACAGGATGATGAAGATTAGGAATGAGAAGAGAACGAGGAAATGAGGAATTAGTGGGAGAAAACATCATAATAAAGCCTATACACATCAGTAAAAATATAGTATAAACCCGAATCTAGAATAAAGAGAAAGTTTCACTGGAAAGAAACAGAAAGACAGAAAACCACCGACACGAAGAACTGCTGCATACAATATAGTGTGCACAATTTCGATAGTCTGGCACATACAATACTTATCGTCTCTTCAGCACTTCTATATTGCAATCGGTTGAGGTATCACGACCAACGATTGTTCGTCCGTAGGGGAACGTCTAACATACACAGCCTACCACATATAATGGTATTACGTATACTACGTCGTACATAGCCTACATACATACATAGGCCTACATACATACATAGGCCTACATAGACCTACACAGGTCTACATAGGCCTACAGACAGACAGACAGACAGACAGACAGACAGACAGACAGACAGACAGACAGACAGACAGACAGACAGACATACATACATACATACATACATACATACATACATACATACATACATACATACATACATACATACATACATACATACATACATACATACATACATACATACATACATACATACATACATACATACATACATACATACATACATACATACATACATACATACATACATACATACATACATACATACTTACATACATACACACATACATACATAAATACATACATACATACAATCTTCCTTTCCATTATTTGCTGTATGATGTTTCTGGTGTTTTTCACTCTTTTGCGTACTTCCTTGTTCGTTATCTTCTGCTGCCATCTGATGCGTATAGTGTCCTTCTGTAGCACTTCATCTCGAATGCTAGTAGTTTGTCTTTGTAGGTAGCCTATACATAAAATGTAAGAATGAACAGCGCAATACTATAATACACCAGGTATCTCCAGTCTATTATTAGTTTGAAGATACGGTTGCAATTAACGTTTCACAGAAAGAGAATGAAGAAGGAGGGAAGGAATCGGAGAAGGACGAGGAGCAGGAGGAGAAAGAAGAGGAGGATAAGGAGGACGAGGAAGAGGAGGAGGAGGAGCAGAAAGGGGAGGAGGAGGAGGGGAGGACGAGAAGGATGAGAAAGAGAAGGAGGAGGAGGATGAGAAGAAGCAGGAGGACGAGGAGGAGAAGGAGCAGGAGGAGAAAGAAGAGGAGGATAAGAAGGACGAGGAAGAGGAGGAGGACGAGGAGGAGGAGGAGGAGGGAAACGAGGACGACAACGAGGAGCACAAGGAGGACGAGGAGGAGGAGGTGGATGAGAAGGAGGAGGAAGAGGACGACGAGTCGTTTGAAATCAGATCCGTTGATGGCAACGTCTGCACACGATGCTGCCTCATTTCATCTTCCTTTGTTTCGCTCGCAGCCGCTGTATCCGTCGCATCCCAGTCTCATCAGTCGCCATTTCCTCCACTTAATGGACAACAAATGCGACGGACAATTATAATCCGCATCCTCCTCCTTCCATCCATAGCCAGCATCTTCATCGTCCATCCGGCCAGACTACGGCTTTGAACAGGCACGATCAGACAGACAGACCGACGGACGGACGGATAGACAGACAGACAGACAGACAGACAGACAGACAGACAGACAGACAGACAGACAGACAGACAGACAGACAGACAGACAGACAGACAGACAGACAGACAGACAGACAGACAGACAGACAGACAGACAGACAAACGGACGGACGGACAGACAGACAGGCACTCAGGTAGGCAGGCAGGCAGGCAGGCAGGCAAGCAGGCAGGCAGGCAGGCAGGCAGGCAGGCAGGCAGGCAGGCAGGCAGGCAGGCAGGCAGGCAGGCAGGCAGGCAGACAGAGGTAATTTTGTGTAAAGAAATAAGAGATGCTCAACAAGTTCGATACCGGTACCGAAACAACTCTGAACCTGAGTGAGCTTCAAGTATTGGCTGTAGTCTACGTGTGCTTCGGTCCGTTGACTACGCTGGCCCCACAAGGTCGATTCAGCCTTTCACTCCCGAGAGGGCAGCAGCAATGAAATGAGGCAGCAGTTCCACTTCGCATGTAATCTTTGATTCAGTCGAAAGACCTGACCAGTGCGATGCACGGCAAATGGCAATAGCTAGGCTACCACCTAAGATCTAATGTGGTTAACCCCATTTTAGGAAGAGTTTCTCCAATCTCTAAGTCTAAGGTTTTCAATAATATTATTATAGGCTACTGCATCTAGCCTACTCCGCCACTGTTCGTACTCGGTAGCGCCAGTTCCAAGTCTGGGCAAAGGAGGAGGTCGACGATAATGATCTTTGTAACGACGACAGTGCTGATGATTTCAAATACCAGTCCACCATGCGTCACATTGATATTGTTTTAATATTATTAGGCCTGAACATGTGCAGACAAGAGGAAATTAATTCGACCTTCATTGTCTTCTAATTTCTAAATCTCCGCTTTGGATAAATAAAGATTGAGTGACAGGAGGGCGGAGACTATGCAAGATGAATAGTAATGATGGATTTTCGAGGGATACCGATGAGTCTCGACCTCGATTCGTAGGACAGAAACGAGCGTCGAACGCTCTAATTTTTCGGCAAAATGAGGAGTTTATTTGGGTTGGCCTTTTCTGTTTTAATCGGGTTTATCATAACTAAAACCAAGTGTGACGATATCATAGCTTGCGGTGGATTTATCAAATCCGAAGTAGAAATTAATTTTGCTCTCATTGAGGTAAGTCAGCATGCTAGCATAGTCGCGTGTTGGCCTTTTAAAAACGTGTAACCAATCCCATTGAATAGCTAGTGGATAGCGGTCGTATCTGGACCACTATCCCACTGGACTGGCCATTCATTTATTTGATTACTTTAGAAAGCAGTGATCTTCATTTGTTTTTAAAATTCAAACTGGCATGAACACAGTTTTATTACATGTCGTAGTTTGAACTTTGAACTTGTGACCATGAGTAGTTATTGCATGATTCGAATGTAACTGTATGACCGACATGCTAATTCTGGAACCTATAGAATGAAAGGCTGAGTCGACTTTTGCTGATCTGATTTAATTAAGTGGTGAGAAATACATTTTTTCGCAGTTGATTTCAAATATTTCATGAAGCATAAAGAATTGATGAGATTGATGGTTGAACATAAAGCAACATGAAGGAACATGCAGTTTCAGTAACGTTTCCATGTGGGAATGTTCTGTTTTCCAAAATCAAAACTTTCTATAGAGTTGCAACAAGAGCCATCCAGAATGGCTTAGCATTTAAGTGGCACATCCATGATGAGATATTTATTACAAATTTATCCTTAAATGTAAATTATTTATTAGCAATCGAATGCTGTTTGATGAGCTGCATATTTAAAAAAAATCATCAAGTCTAATCAAATTATTATCTAATGCTGAATGATATGAGAAAGGCTGTGACTAGCGGACCGCCAAGCGGCCGTCGAATCTCAAATACTAGCGGACCGCTAGTCACGTGTAACCTGTCACATGACTGGCGGCCGTCCAATACGAAATACTAGCAAGCCGCCAGGCTTTCTATTTACACCAATCCACAAGTTTCTAATGGCTAAACAAACCCTAAAACTAACCCTAACCGACCCTCACGACGCCTAACCTGAACCTAACCAACACTCACGAAAAAAATTGGTTGCTTACTCTGTTTCTAGTAATTTTCTAAGTCATTAAAACAAGAAAACTTTTGTCCGACATAAAACCAACTATCGGTAACTGCCGCCATTGTAACAATATTCAAGAATCAAGACTCGTCATGTGACAGGTTACACGTGACTGGCGGTCCGCTAGTATTTGAGATTCGACGGCCGCTTGGCGGTCCGCTAGTCACTTCGTATGAGAAAATGAGTTGAAAAAACGTATTCTGTAAACGAATGTTATAATTTAGCCATAGCTTGTTTTAGATTAGCATTTTCTCTTTTTCAGGTGAAACTATATACAAAGCAAGGTACTCTGAAATACCAAACAGACTGTGCACCAATCAATGGATACTACATGGTCCCTGTTTATGACAAGGGAGAATATGTTCTAAAGGTTGAACCACCGCCAGGATGGACATTTGGTAAGCATTATTAATAATATTTTCCTTTAATGATTCAATCTGACAAACCGCAGAATGATTATGCTAGGCAGATACCAGTAATGTTTGTATTATGATAAGTTAAAGAACAATTTTGTTTTTGTTGTTGATGGTTTCATTAAAAAAATGGTGACTTGCATTCTTGTTAGTTTTCTGAGAAAAAATATGATCTAATCAGTGTTCTAACAGCAATATTTATTCACGGTAGTGGCAATTAACAACACGATGCAAGTCACTATTTTTGTAATAAAGTGGTAATTTTTTCATGATTTCAGAGCCTCAGAGTTTAGCTCTGAACATTGATGGAAAAACCGATAAATGCAGTCGATCAGAAGATGTGAACTTCCAGTTTACAGGGTTTGGAGTTGTTGGAAAGGTAGGATATATAGTTACACTGATAATATAATCAGACTTTGTAATTTCTGTTATTTCTTTTGATGTAATGGTTATTTCTTCTTACACATGCTGGACAGCTGGTATTTGTGTGAAATCAAAGCTGAGACAAATTATATGTGGTATATTTTCATATTTAGATCAGAATAACATTATGAAATTTATGTAAAATTAATTCAAGTACAATGCGTAAAATCGCTGCATTTGGTGACAAATCACAGCAGTTTGAGCTGACTGTCTGTACTCTGTGTGTTTGTATGTACTGCTTAAATTATGTGTATTAAACCATCTTTCTTTTGTGCTGTCTTAACGAGAGATAAGGTCTTTAATACAAGAAATTCTGCATACATAATGCGTTAATATCCTGTGCCGTCTTCCATACTACATATGTGGAGCTCATATTCTAAGTCCTTTAGACTTTGCAACTGCATGTCGTTTATTGCATATTTTTTGCAGATAATCAGTAAAGGACAGAATTCAGGTCCTGTAGGAGTCACAGTGACTTTGAAGAAGGCCGGTTCAGCAGAAATTGTTCAGCAAACAGCAAGTGCGATAGGCGGAGGTTACACGTTCGAAAAGGTTCTACCTGGAAATTACCGCGTGGAAGCATCTCATCCGACATGGATATTTGACAGCGTAAGATATTTTTATCAAATACTTTAGTGTTGCACTGCATTGAATTTCCAGTAACTTTTAGCACCTCCATGTCACTAGAGTATTAATTAGGTTTAGCTTCAAGCATTTGTGGCCGAAAACAATATTATATGGTTATTTGGTGTTTCATACCCTGACGATAGGTAAATATCTGTTTGATTTTCTTTTGTATTTCATGACATTGAATGCTTAATTTTTGCATGTGATCAGATATCATGTGAAATTAAGGATTTCCAATGGTTATTTCTTGTTAGACTACCGGTAATTACTGTATTCTGGTTCTCTATGCACTGAATAGAACTTTGTTTGTATGGGCACTTGTTATAGCGCCCCTTCAAGCTCTCTCTATACTCAGATGCGCTCCCGAATGGACACTGCATCGGAGTTACACCTGAATCAATTATTGACATTATTTGTCAAATCACTTGTGTCTAAATTTAGTATCTGCTCACTCTGCACCTCATCTGCATGTCCACACTGATATTGCATCTAGCATATCTTCTGTTCCATTGCACTAATCAGAAATTTTATTAAAAGTCAACTGTTGCTTTTATTTAAAAATAACTTTCAACTTTTCTGTGATATTAGAGACAAGTTCATTGCATAACAACAGATATTTGAATACATATGGTTTTATTACCTCTGTTCTAACAGCTTCACATAAAGTCAGGTGAGAAAGAAGGATTTTTACTAAAATTCTGTCATGTATTTTGTGTACGTGTCCGAGCACAGGAGCTTCATGATTTGTGCGTTTTGTGTCTTTCAGTCAGGTGTTGACGTAACAGTTGGACGTGAAACAGGAAATGCAGGAAGTGGCATTGTTGTCTCTGGCTACGGTGTTCAGGTATCCATACTCTAAAAGGAAATAGATTAATTCATTCTGAGCATTTATATGGCACTCCTTAAAGAACCTACACGGGAACACTTCCAGTCAAGCCATGACTAAATTTAACCCTTTAATGCCGAGATGGTAGTAAATGGTATGGGAAATCCTATACCTTCCGACATTAAAGGGTTAAGCGAATTGAGAGCGACTTGTTAAACCCTGCCAGTTGGAACACAGGTAAATAGTGGAGCTCAAGTGGGATGCGTGGTGCACAGCGATGTATTGAAAACTTCATTTAGAAAAAGCAGCTGGTCTAGCTTGCAAATTTTATGAGAACAATGGAGTTGTAACAAACAAAGAGTAACAGGGGATAATCGCTGAAAGGACCTTTTGTATTCAGATGTTCTGCTCTAAATAAGATTATGTCCTGGCTCAATTATCATTGAACTTAAAGTCGTTTCCGGTTGTTTCTTCTACTTAATAGAGATGGTACAAATGTTTATTTCCATGCTGCAAAATGCATGATTGATTTAATTATGCATGCAGCTGCAACTATTTTTACGTATATGATGAGAAACGTGGTATGGCTTAAGATAAGTTGTGACTATTTTGAGCTTCGAAATGGCACAGGGATGTAGGATTGTAATTGGAAGGTTTTTTGCAAGAGCAGTAATTTTTTGTGTACAGGGTCAAGTCTTCAGTGATGGTGAACCAGTGCAGGGTGTTCATTTCATCTTGTTCACTCAAGAAACAGACAAAACAGTAAGTCAATGATGGGAATAGAAAAAGATTCTTTTCTGATTTGTTTTGCTGCTTTCAGTTTATTTAGTAATTTATTTACCGTACTTCTTTATAGTATATTATTTCTCATTTATATTAATTACCAAATTTGTCTAGTGGAGCCCTGTTACTTGTTGAAATAATGATTTTGTTTCTGTAAAGTCTGCTGTATAATGCACACTTGCTTGCGTGCACACACGTACGCATCAGGCATTCAGAATATTTGAGATGAAGATGCTGCTGATGATTATAATGAGGATATTGACAATATTGTTATTTTATGCTACTTAATTGCTTGTACTGCACTAATTCTGTTAGGTTAATAAATTTTTCATTGGCAGTGGGTGATATTCTGAATGGAATTCTGTATGCTTACTTGCATATCTATCCATTCTTTATACTCTGTCATATCATTATGACTAGATCTGCAGTTGTGGTTATGGGCTGCTGAACTTGTATATTATCGGTCTTTCAAGCAAAACAATTTTTTGAAATTTGTTCTTTAGAATTTTATGCTTTTACACTTCTGAAAGCAACTTGAATGTTTTCATTGTAGAAGACAATACCAGGGTGTAACGTAATGTCATTGACGGGAACACCAACGATATCTGGCTTCAGGCCACTTTGTTATGTAACATCAAGTGTGGCTGGTCTCTTCCAATTTGTTGCTGTTCCATCAGGAAAATATGTTCTGGTAAGTTGTACCTTTGTTTTGCAAGAGTGAAAGCAATCTTTGGATTGTAGGGAGTGAATGTTTTGTCGTGAAATATTACATTGACAAAAGTCTTTTTGTGAGTATTTTTGCTAATAGATAAAATTGTTAATTTATTTTGTGGTGTCTTAAACGTTAAGGAAGTGCATGGATGTTTAGGTTTTACTTCTTATCTTATCTTATCTGACAATTTATAAAGCGCTTCTTGCAGCAAGAGCCTTTCAGAAGCGCTCCCAGTGCGTTCATCTCCGAGAAAAAAGGCAAGTTTTTAGACGAGAGAAAGATGAGGATACACTACCAGAGAGGATGGCAGAGCGAACTGATGGGGGAAGCCCATTCCATAGAGAGGGACCAATGCAGGCAAATGATCTGGATTGCGCCATGGCGGTCCTGACTCGCGGGACAAAGAGGTCAAGCCGATCAGAGGACCTAAGAGGACGCAGCGAAGTGGCAGAAGGGGGGCGAAGTATCTGATCACACAGATACTTCGGAGCAAGACCCATTTGAGACTTGATGACCAAAATTAGGACCTTAAATTGTATACGGGTCGAGAATGGAAGCCAGTGAAGTTGTTCAGTCATGAATGAAGAAATGTGGGAGAATCGAGGAAGGCGGGCAATGAGCCTAGCGGCAGCATTGAGTACAGATTGCAGAGGAGCTAGGCGAACCTTGGGTAGACCAATAAGAACAGAATTACAATAGTCAAGCCGAGAACAGACAAAAGCATGAACAATTGAGGTAAAGATCGAAGATGTGACAGATTTGCGAATAGCCCTGAGACGCCTTAGCTGGAAGTAGGAAGAGCGAGTAAGATTGGCAATGTGCTCAGTGAAGGTAAGAGAACTATCTAGGGTGACACCTAGGTCACGAACACTGGAGGAGAAGTTGAAGTGAGGAAAAGTTTGAGAGAGCAGTGTGTAGTCAAGTTTTTGAAGCTGTTGAGGAGTGCCAAACCAAATCAACTGGGTTTTGGAAGAGTTCAAAGAAAGACGATTAGATGACATCCACAGATGAAGATCTTGTGACAGAGCATCAATTCGACCTGCAAGAAGGAGTTGAGCAGAAGAGGGTCCATGGACATAGGCTTGGACATCATCAGCGAAAAGGTGGCCAGTTGCAGAGTGGCCAGGAAAAAGAGAGGTAATGCCAGCCGTGTAAAGGATGAAAAGGAGGGGGCCTAGGACAGAACCCTGAGGAACACCCAAGACAACAGGGACCCACTGAGTCCTAGAGTCACCAGAGATGATCATTTGGGTGCGATCAGACAGGTAGGACCGAAACCAAAGGAGAGCAGAACCCTTGAGTCCGCAGGATGTTTCAAGTCGTTTGTCTATCTCATCTTGCTTATTTGATGCCAAAACAAATGAATTTAGAAATGTTCATGCTGAATGGTGCTAATATTTATGTCCTGAATAGTGAATTAATTCTCTTAACTATACATACGGTCATACGTGACATTACCTGTATTATTTCTTGTGCTACTAGTTGCTGCACTTGCTTATTCTTTTGTTTGAATTTGAAATTATGATATTTCGAAGAGTGGTGATGCATTTAAATCGTGGCAACAATAAGTGGAATATTCATTATGTAATTTGTGTGAAATGACCTTTAGAGACAAATGACTGAACATTGTCTTTCTACAGGTTCCATTTTACAAAGGAGAGAACATCAAGTTTGATGTTGTACCAAACCGAGTTGAACTGACTGTTGAACACGACACAGTGATTCTTAAGGTCAGATCAAAACAACTGTTTCACCTGTAAATCGGTTGATGTGTATTGTGTACATGCGTATTGGCATAATGCTCTTACACATTGTACAGTGGATATCGTATGCTGTAATGTATAATGCGACTAAGAGTCTTTGTAAAGAGCACTAGAAATTTGAACTGCTGCTTATGTGACATTGTGACAATAAACTAAGATTGAAGCTTCATTTTTATATAGGGTTGGTACTCGACTACTCATAGTAAAAGTCTTGTTTCATTAACCCTTTAATGCCGAGATGGTAGTAAATGGTATGGAAAATCCTATACCCTCCGGCAAGACTCAAGAGTTTAGAGTTTTATTGCATTTCATGTTTTGTATGTGTTCCATTTCTCTTTGTGAAGCTTTTATTTCTAAAAATAAGATAGCAAGTTGATTGTTCTTTTTTTCTATTAACGTCAAGCAAAAAACAGGACTTAATGATATTATAATTAGGCTATAGGTTGAGTGGAGCTTAACATATAACATGTTGTCTAGTGAATGGGGTTTAAATAAAATGTTTCTGCTAAATTTCTGTGTGTTTTCTTCTAGGATGCATTCCAAGTGGCTGGCTTTACTGTTAGCGGATTTGTGCGAGCTTCACGTGACGTGAGTAACAGCGAGATACATGTAATACGTTCGTTGTGCAGTTTTAGTCATTCACTGGTTTTAGAATTTACTACATGTGAGCACAAATCCAAACCTGTTTTGTAGCTATGGTGTAAGAGTTCTAAGATTAATTGATGACTACTGTGTGAATTATGATTAACGGCATCATGGAAATCATTTGCTTGGCGTCATTAATTGGTTTTAGAATTTACTACATATGAGCACAAATTCAGGCCTATTTTTCTAACTATGGTACAGTTGATGACACTGTGAATTAATGGTACCATGGAAATCATTTGCTTGGAGCTATTCTTGTAGTTTTCAACAGATGTAGATTCAAGCCAGTCCAGTGAACACTGTTTAGCAACCATGAAAGTTTAGCGTGCACACAAGTTAGTCTCTATTATTTTGGTACTCATATGAACTGGAAAGTAATTGGAAGGTCCTGAGGTGCATTAGCCTCAGGTTCAGGATCATGGACCAGTACCATGGACCAGTCCAGGATCATGGACCAGTCCAGGACCATGGAATGCATCCACTGGTGGCTCAGGACGCTTATAAAAGGACTCAAATGTTTGGCCTTTTGTTCCACTATGATATGAGGGCATCCATGAAAACTTTACTTCCTTGACTGCTGTCTAAGGGTCCTAAACATGGAGAGATAAAAAAAAAACACTAGCTGCCTGCACTTCAAAGATCATAAACTTAATTATTGTAGACTTTTCATTGTAATTACACGACCAGTTTTTGACTGTGTTTGTGTAGGGCCGCGGCGTTGGCAATGCAAAGATCATCATCAAAGGTCAGGTGCAGGCTGTCACTCGAGACGACGGTTCGTATCATCTGGACAGCATGAAGGCCGGTTCCTACCAGCTGCAGGTCGAAGCCAACCGTTTGTCTTTTGATGTCGTCACCGTCAAAATCACTCCCAACACTCCGCATCTTGTTGACATTATCGCCTCTAAGTAAGCAGTTGATTGCTTTAGCAGTAATAACTATTTTCAGGAATGAAATTGTGTTTTTTTACAAATCTGTCGGAAGTCATTGATTGGTTTAGTGTCAGGATAATTGTCTATTTCTATGTTTGCAATGTTTGAAGATGATCTTGTTGGCTCACGTGATCTGCTAACTTGTATTGACTGTTTACTGGTTTTACTAGATGTCCCTTCTTTAGAAATTGTACTCCTTTGTATTCATTGAGATTTAAATATCAGAATTTATTAAAACTATCTGTGTTGTTTCTCCCGATCTCACTTGCTGACTTTCACTCTTATCTTCTACCTTCCCCTCATGAATTGCAAGTTCAGCCAAAATTGTTTAAACATTTCTCATCAATTGGCATGCATGTATCTAGGCATGCTTCATATAATTTTATTTAGATTTATGAATATTTTTCAGCTTAAAAGTAAAAATCAGAAACTGAAACATATGACGTTCAGTTGGCAAAATGATTCTTTCCAGGTTCCAAGTTTGTGGACAGATAGTGATTGACAAACTTCCGGAAGGTCTTTCGCAGGGAGCTCGCCAGCGATCTGTCCGCATTCACAAACCGGATGGCCAGTTGTATGTCAGCGTGGATGCAGCTGCTGATGGAGGATTCTGCGTTTCTGTTGAACCCGGAAAGTACTTTGTTTCGGTGAGTTTCATTTTTTGTATGTTTTCTTTAATATCTGTGGACAGGAATTTACAATTCAGAGTATGTCTCCTGTTACGATAAGCAGTTTTATCGATCTACATGTAAGTATGAGCACTTGTTATAGTGCCTCTTCAAGATTCTACTCAGAGGCACTCCCGGCTACAGTGCGGACACTCAATCGGAGTTTGACGCCGAAGCACATAAGCAAATGCTGGTGAGGGACTTGCTCGGGGGACCCTACCCCGTGGCTTGAGGTGGATTCGAACCCGCAACCTTCCGGCTCCAAGGCACTGAACATGGCCTACACCACCCAACCCAACTTGTATTGTATTCTGGTCAAATGTAACAGCTTCTTTCTTATATTGTGACTATTATTGCAATGCAGACAGCATCAGGTGTTGGCTGCAGCAAGTTAACCCTTTAATGCCGAGATGGTAGTAAATGGTATGGGAGATCCTATACCCTCTGGCATTAAAGGGTTAAACAGCAGTCATTTTACAATCTGTTTCATATGCCTGATAATTTGCATTGTGAGATACTTGTGTGGAAAATTACAACATTGTCCATTCGTACATTTATTTTGGAGATTTCTATAGCGCTCCTTCAAGGTTGCTACAGAGGAGCGTTTCTGGCCCAACCACAGCTGAAAAGAGCAGGTTTGAGGCTGTGACCAAATATCAGTTGCTAGGGGTGTGTGGAGTTTGAATTTGTTAAGTGTGTGGTTGATAATTTTGTGTGTGTGTAATTTGTTATTTTTAGATAGAACTGAATGACGCTGAGGTGAGAGCTGGTCTTAGACTTGCCCCAGAGAAGCGTGAGATCGTGGTGCAGAGTGAACCAGTGGATGGAGTCATGTTTACTCAGTTCCGAGCCAAAGTACACGGCACTGTCAACTGCATTGGTAATTTAAACCCCCAAATGTGTTTTTGTCAATGATATTTTGGGATGGTTCGTAATTCTTTAGATCTGTGTAGTTATTAAATCTATTTGACAAAAGTAATTATGATTTCTGGAATTATTAGGCAAATGGAATAAAAAATCACTTTGTCATTTATTTCTGTCTGGCAGAACTTGACTATTTGATTTCCTAAGAATTTTCAGAACATAGCGAGATATCGTCATAGGCGGAGTTTATCAGGGGCTAGGGGGAGCTAAGCCCCCCCAAGAAGGCCCAGATTCAGCTTTTTTACCATGAAAATTATATATTTTTTCGGGTTTAGCCCCCCTAAGAAGGCATTAGCCCCTCCAAGAACGGAAACCAAACTCCGCCCATGGATATCGTTGCAGTGAAAATTACTACTGTCTTGTATAATTGTGCTTCTTTTTTATATGGATTGATGATCTAAAAAGTCTTGCAAATATTTTGAATGTTTGTAAATCTTTTGTATGATCAACTTGATTTTTTTGGTATCCTTCTAAATGGATTAGTATTCTGGAAAATGAAGAAAGTGAAGTCTGTGGCGTATGAGAAAAGGTTTCTGCAGAGTGTGTACTGTTGATATGGATTATATAGATTTATAAGACAATGAGAAATATTGATTTACATTTTTACAGAGACATGTGGATCAATTCTGCTGTCATTGTATTCAATCGCTTCAAGTGAAGATCGCAAAATTGAGGTTTGAATTTGAATCTATTGTTAAGTCAGATTTAAATATGATGTTACGAATCGGACATTTTTTAGCTGCACTTGTTCTAGTATTTATCTGTTTTGCTTCATATTCAGCATTTTAAAATTTATTAATTATTTTATGTTTTTGTGATGCTACCTGGAGAGATGTCATAAGTCTAAGATGATTTTTTTTCATTTTGAAATGACTCGGATAAGGGAAACGATGTAAAGGGTTATTGTTTGTGAATAATTTAAAGTTTGTTGTGTTTTTGTTTAGGCTGCGGAAGATGGAAAGAGAGCCACTTTCACTTTTGAGGATGTCATGCCTGGCAAATACAGAGGTATTTGAAAAGCATTTCACTATCATCAGATTAATTTACTCTATTACTGGACCAGTGCGCGTGTGATGTTTTTGACTGGTCCTTGGGTAGAACCATTCAGGCACATCAGGCAGTTTAGGATCTGACCCTTCTTCAGATTAAAACTTGGTTTTATTTGTAATGTCCGGATTGTCCTTGATAGAATTATTTCCTATGAAGTTTATATATCTGAATTGGTTAGAACTGTCTCTTGTGGGACCTCTTTTGAATTTCCCATTTTACACCAAGTACAGCTCTGCCTTCATTTACTTATTACATAATGTTTACAGCAGCATTCCTCAGAGTTGAAAACTACTGTTTATTACCAGTAAGAGTTTTGTTCCAGTGGGTTGTGGAAACTTTTCAGTTTCAGTTTGTCACGATTAGAAAAAATATGCTGGTATTATGAGTTTGTGAGTCAGCATTCAGCAATGCCTTCATTCTTCAATTTCTTTGCATGTATGACTGGAGCTATTTGAAGAAATATATTATGGTCAGTATATTATGGTGTAAAATTTGACAGCTTAATATTGATGGACAATAATTGTGTGTATATGTCTGCATTCCATTTTTATAAATGTTGTTTTCTTTATTCTTTGTAACGCAGTGAGCATTGTGAATGACCAATGGTGTTGGAAGAACAAAAGCTTTGACATTGACATCATCGATAAGAATCAGATGGATGTTGACTTCCACCAATTTGGTTACATGCTGTCATGCAGCCTGTCTCACAATGCTGTTCTGGTGAGTCAATAACCATGCTACAACCAGTTAACATCATTGGTATCTGTTACAGTGGACATGCTTCTATAGAGAGGGGGAGTGGAAGGGGGAGGGATGGTTGGACGTTCTTTTCAGCCACAGCAACGTGTGGCCGGGTACAGCTATTATGTACTAAAGGCAGAATTCATATGTTTCATCAAACACTACATACATCATTATTTGTGCCAATAATTTCCCAGATTTTATCATCATCAGCACCATCAGTCCTTTTAGTGCAATTCTGCACATCGGGCAATGCACTTCCTCCATTTCTTCCTGTCCATGATTAATTATATAGTTGTTGAAAAACTATCCGATGAGTGTGGGCTTCAGACTTGTTTTTTGTCCACTGTTGCCTCTATCATATTTTCCTGAATTGACTTTATTATTTTTACAGTTGGACATGAAGTGACCATTGAATGATTCATTGTAAGTTAATGTGATGCTGCTATATAAGTCATCATTAGATTACATTATATTAACTGAGTGTGATGGGAGTTTGTCATATCTGATAAGGAGATAATTATGTATCTGAAATAAGCATTTCTTATTGACTTTGCTTCTCTAGAATTTTGAGCATGAAAGTAAACCCGAGGAATACCATCAGTCGTTCAACTTGACGAAAGGAATCAACAAATTCTGTCTCCCTCTGCCGGGTGGTTATCAGATGAAACTCAGCTCTTGCCATCAGTTTGAACATGAAGTCTACAGATACGACACGTATGAAATATCTATGGCTGTCTGTTTTGCTTTGTTAGAAAGTTTTAGCATCTTTTCAAAATGGAATCCTTCTTAACATTAATACATGATAGCTAAGCATGTGCATAAGCGCTTGAAGTGACCGTGATACTTCGCCCCTCTCTGCCACTTCACTGCGGCCTCTTACATTCCCTAATTAGCTTGACCTCTTTGCTCCCCACATCAGGGCCGACATCGCTCAATCCAGATACTTTGCATGCATTGTTCCCTCCTTATGGAATGGGCATCCTCCATCAGTTTGCTCCAGGGATTGCTGGAAATTGGTTCGCTGGTAGTCTCTCCTCATCTTTCTTATGCCTCAATTCTTGCCTTTTCTCTCGGGGGTTGCTCGCACTGGGAGTGCTACTGAAAGGCTCTTGCTGAGAGAAGCATGATCACAAATGGTCAAATGCAATACGTTAGTTCAGTAATTTATAGTTTGATTGAGAATTTTTCAGGTTATACTTCTGTTTTGTTTGATGGATCTCAGAAGCACATTGTTGTGTCTATTGCCTTAAAAATTCGGATTTTTATTTCATGCTTTTGGACATTTATATGGCGCTTATCATGTCCATCTTCCTTCCATAGATATTTATGTGTGTTGTTGTACAAATAATATTTTGGATCACCATGGTTTTATTTGTAATATACGTGGTGAAATTCTTACAGTTCCGCACCGAGTGTGTTGGCTCTGACTGCTGTACGTCATCGTGTGGAGGGTTCTGTCATCACACAACAGCCGCAGAATGACATCGTCGTTACCATCAGGTATGATGCCACCCTATGATAATTATGTTGCTTGCTGCCTGATTATATGAGTGCTCTATGCCGTTCTGTTATTATTAGCGTACTGCTTATATTCAATCTAAAGGTGGTTGATTGATTGACTTAGAGATCAGTGGAACATCGACTATTTTACCAGTAGACTCTTTTCAATCAATCAATTGGTTTTTCTGTAGCCAAACTTGGTGTGAGAACAAGTATTGACAAAACAGTTTTTGTGTGGTTACGAAAGGAAAGGCTCAGAACCGGTCCAATAGGCTCTGGGTTTATCTGATTTCTTGAAAATCAGGTCTTGTTGATTTTGCGCAGCATTTCAGATAGACTGTGCTTCTGGTGATTGTGACATTGATTGACTTGATGATTGAGCATTTGTTTAGTGATCTACAAACATTTTGCAAGGTGTGCACAGTCGTTATTTGTCATGAAACATAATAGGAAGCATTGTTTGTTTTTCAGTTCCAGTGACCAGTTTGATTAATATTTGTGTTATCTGTGTGGCGTTTCTTTAAAAATAACCAGTACTGCTTCTGATCAGCCAACTGTTCTTGGTCCGCTCACTCTCGACGAATTGAATCGATCAGGAAATACAACGACAACTGTTCCAAAAGAGGGACCTTTCATCTACAAGTTTTCTCACTGGGCTGGGTTAGTACAGTGGAGCCAGATAACATTCCTGTCTATATTGAGTATTTATTTGTATATTTACCCATGAATTCAAATCCAATCATTGACACCAGATAATTATAAATTTGACTGCTTTTACCAGATGTGCATGGAACAAAAATAAGTAACATATGAAAAAATATTTGTGATGAATAAAAATTCCTGGTTTTATTGTTCATTGTGCTTATTGGGGATAGAAAGTTTTTTTATTGTCAGTGTTTGGTGTCAGATTTCAATAATTCAGTTGCACGGCACTGTGGGAATATTTCACATTCCTGGTGAGCAAGAGATTTAATTCTTGTACTACAAACTGTTACCTTAACTGTGACATGTTTTTTCTAGTTCAATTATCTGTCTCAAGTTTTGTTTGTATGTGCACTTCAAGCTATCTACTCAGAGGCACTCCCGAATGCAGAGCAGACACTGCATCGAAGTTTCACGCCGAAGCGCTGAGCAATTGTGAGTGAAGGACTTGCCCAAGGTCCTTACGCGGCAAGGTGGATTCGAACCTTCCGGCTCCAAGGTAACGACGCCACCACTAGACCACCGTGCCCCACAAAAAGTATCATCCTTGGTGGAACTTATTACTTTTCTTGTGAATTTTCAGCGTTGTTTTATGAGGATATTGTTTCTGTGCAGGAACGGTGAGAAGCTGGCAGTGACGCTGGCTTCCAGCCAACTTCTTTTCTATCCTCCGTCTTTAGATGTCGTTGTTCGAGAAGGTTGGTTCTGTGACCTACTCTTTCTTTCGTTAGTGTCATCATCCATTTATATCTAAGTTATTGATGCCTTCGAATTTCTGAATTTTCTCCAAAACTTTTTGACTTAGAATATTTACTTAGTTAACACCGTTTACCTTATGAAGTGTTTCTGAAAGGCTCTTTCTGCGAGAGGTGCTTAATAAACGGTTAGATACAACAAATAAGTTTTTTTTTATGCCATTGTGATTTAGCATTTCACGTGCATGCATTGATTTTGAGAATTTCCTAATAAATATATATCAATTATCTGGTAGATGTCTTTAACATCTTTACCGGCAACGGTCAACCCCGATTATAATCTTCGATTTTATATACGATTATGTGACGGTCGGCCGGTAAAGGGATTAAAGAGCTTTTGAAATTGATGAGATGGGTGAATTTTTGATTTTAGCTTTTAAAATTAATAATAATTGCGTTATTATACTAGTTCTGTAGATTCAATCCATCTAATTGAATAAATGCATGATGCATATGGTTGGATTTGTCTTGCTTTAGATACGTGTCCGGGTGGAGAGGCAGTTTTCCAGGGTCGCCAGGGAGTCTTCGTCGAGGGTCAGATACATCCACCGCTTCAGTCGGTTGAAATCACAGTCAAGGCGCTGGATGAAATCGGAAATGAAATCAAAATAGTAACGGATGCTAATGGACGATACAAGTGAGTTTATCAAAGTCTCAATTATTGTCTTGTTTACTTTATTATTTCATTATTAGTTTCATTTTTTTAAGGCATAAAGATATGGAAATGGTGTTTTAAATAAGATCTATGTTTGTTGGACACTTGTAAGGAAATCTCTTGCATGCCAGATTGAATAAATTTCTGGAAGAAATTAATTAATCAAAGCTTATTTAATAGAATTTTCATAATGTTACTCATTTATGTCTCTGTGTTCAGGCAAAATGCATATTTGTTATGTTTGAATCACTTCAATGTCATGTATATTTTTTTTTAGCTAGCAGACAAAGGAGAGAGTATGGTTGGATGATTGTTTTCATTTTTATTCTAGCAATCTTTCAAGACAAAAGCCAAAGGCTGTAGTTTTTAAAACCACTATTAGAATAAAAAGTAAAAATTACTGATTATTTTGCCTTTCTTTAGCATTGTTTTTAGCATTTACAGTTTAACTGTTTTGAAGAGATGACAGAGATCGAGATTGCTTACCATGTGTATATTTCAAATGACTTTCAGGGTTGGTCCTTTGGATGGTGACGTTAAGTATGAAGTGAACGCTGTCAGAGAGGGCTACATATTCACTGAAGTGGCTGAAAAGTTTGGACATTTCCAGTCGTTCAAGTTGGCTGAAATTGCAGTTGATGTGAGTCAGTTTTATACTTACTGTTGTCAGTTGATCATTGTTATGTATTAGAAATTGACGGTGTTTTGATATTTTTAGTTTCTACTGTGAGAGTATTACATGGTGATGTTTTATGGGTCTTCTTACCTGCTGATGCCCAGAGCGCTGGAGATGTTGAGCATTAAATAATAATAATAATAATAATGATGACACTTGGACATTTCTAATGATGATAATAATAATAATGGCAACAATTTCTATGGTGCCGTAACACAGCACATGCCGTTACAAACGTCGAGTATGTGAGGCGCCCTTGTAACGAATCGTCATTGTTATTATTATTTTTTTTATATTATTATTATTATTATTAATATTATTATAAAGGTGCCTCTATAAAAAACACAAACTCAATCAGTCAAAGGTATGCTTTAGAAAACATATATGTCTTCAGTCGAGATTTGAAAGCCTCAACTGAGTTGGCCAAACGAACAGAGGAAGGCAGACTGTTTCTGTGTCATTTCTGTGTACGTTTGCATGCATGTGCTATTGTACTGCCACATGGCACTCTCTGTTTAGCTCTAAACTTGGAACTGTTTTTGATTTTGTGAATAAGGTGAAAGATGAAGCCGACAATCGTCTGTCTGGAGTTCTGCTGTCTCTCAGCGGCGAAAATCAGTACCGTCGAAACAACATGACACAAGATGGAAGTCTTGTCTTTCTTGGTCTGGTAAGCAAACTTTACTTGGCAACTCACTGCCAACCTAATTATGTTTGTTTAAAATGCAAAATGTGGGCGACAGAAGAAATGGATAGGGCACATCTTAAGGAGAGACACCCTGCTAAAAGACATCATTGAGGGAAGAATGGAGGGGAAAAGGATGTGAGGTAGACCAAGAACAATGCTGCTGGACTGGATGCTGACAGAAGATGGATATACAGTGGACTGAAAAGAGAAGCGCAGAACAGAGAAAAATGGCGTCATTGGACAAACGAACCTGCCTGATGAGCCGACGGCAGAGAACATGAAGAAGAGGAATGTAAAAGCATTTATCACTTTTACGATGAGAGAACACTCAGAACAACTGGGAAATCAATGCATTCTGTGAATTGCTACCTGTACCTGTGTAGGTGTCACAGTTTTTTGGATGTATTGTATTGTACACTAAGAGTGACTCTCCATTAAAATGTTAGGCACGTCACTGTACTAGTGTACTTCTCTTGCTTGAATTTTATTGTTTGAGTTCATAGTGCTGCCTTTCAGTAAGTATTTTTCAATTTTTCTACTGCTTATTTTATTTTCAGCATGCTCTATTTTATTCTTTTCGCAGAGTCCTGGACACTACTTTCTGAAGCCAATGATGAAGGAATATAACTTCCAGCCATCATCTCAGATGATCGAAGTGGTCGAGGGAGTGACTGTTAATGTGGGGATTTCTGGGAAGAGAGTGGCATTCAGGTTGGATGGTTGTTCTCAGGAATTTCTCCTTCATACCTGTAGGTCATTGATCTAGTTGTAGGTATATGAGTGATAGGATCAGGTGTTTTATAATTAAGTGCTCTGCATGTAAGTAGCTGAGAAGAAGATACTCATTCATTCATTCTGAGAATTTATATAGCGCCTCATCAAGATATCTACTCAGCGGCGCTCTCTGCGCTAACTAGCCGAAATGATATTAAGAGTCATAGCAAGCGAAAAAATAACAAGTTGCAAAACTTGCAAGTGATAGTACCAGACTGTGCCGGTACTTAAGACTGGTAATAGAACCGTTGAGCTTCTGCCTTCTTCTTATCAGCCACCATGCAGTTTATAGATGTAGGACATTTCTTCTGCTTTGTGCTTCCCGCATCATGTTCTACCGGCTAAACACATCTGAGAGGTCTAATGCAACATGGAAATGTCTAAACACCATTGTTGTCGCTGTACATTCTTAGGGGGGCATTGTTTAGCATTTGTGTGGTTGAAATTCAATGTTTCAAAAGCAAGGAATCCAGATTGTCAACATGACTGAAATGACCTAAGTTGGCTGTTTAATGTGTTGAGCATTCAATGGCATTTGAGAAAATATTAGTCTAGATGTGGACGATGATGATACATGAAAATGTACCTTTTTCAGCTGCTATGGTTCGGTTCTTTCGCTGAACGGTGAACCAGAGCCGAGCGTTTTTGTGGAAGCTGTTGGACATTTTCCAGACACCTGCGCCCAGTTCCAGGAGGAAAGCAAAACGGAACAAGATGGCAGCTATAGGATACGTGGACTCCAGGTATAATTACGCATGCATATGTGTTACCTTGTTATTCTATTCTATGTACAGTGCTAAAAGTGTAAACAAAAAGAGGTGCCAGGACACCCCTTACATTTTCAGGTTTGCTGGCCAAATAAGTGGCAGGACGGCATAAAGATTTGAAAATAAGTGCGAGGACGCCGTCCATGACCGTCCTGCCACACTTTAAGCCCTGCCTATGTGTATTCCAAGTTGAAGCATCTGGATCTGTATTTATCTGCCATCTATTTATCTGTCTCGTCTTTTAAATTACCAGTGCTTAGAGTGTAAGGTCTGGATTAATGTCATTTTTAGTTGTTGTTGTTGTTGTCGCTGCAAAGACCTGCACACCTGAATGATATGGCAAATATATATTGAAATACAAATGGAAAAAGGAGCGGGAGAACTGCAGAAGTCGGCTTGAATTGACTAAATGATGAGTGGAAGAAAAGGACCAAAGTTGGAAGAGATAAAAGATAAATAAAATTAAGTTATAGAGGAATATAAAAAGAACAAAAAACGGTCTTGCTTTGGAGATTGTGAAGGAGAAGTAAGCTATTATTACAACCTTGTAACAAGTAATTGTCAACCTGGCCAGTGTTTTTGTACAGGCGGGATGAACACCTTTAAATGGGTTTCCCTGTTGCTTATATTTGTAGTCAATCTTGTGATAAATTTGGTTCTTGTTCCTTTGTTGTTCTTTCTGCAGCCCGGTTGTGAGTACATTGTCCAGCTGAAATCCTCCGAAGTTAACGTACACATCGAGAGGTCAACTCCTAAGTTTCGAAAGATTCAGGTGCTTTGGTTTGATCCTTATTATATATTCAACTTTAATACTTGACCTTCCTCTAGTAAAGCTTTATAAATATGAACTGACTACGGAAGGGTCTGTTTATACGAGTCTTAAATATCTTTGCATTTATACGAGGCTTAAATATCTTTGTATATGCTTCAATTTCTGTCGACCCCCATGGTGTGAACTTGCGTTTAAATTATACGAGAATCTCTTGGGCTACACATTAACATTATTTTGTGGTATAGTGATGATTCCCAAGTTTATTTCGACTTTGGCAAATGATCACATTGTAACGTAGTCTCGTCAGAAGGTTATTCTCAGAGTCAGCATTTTTGATGGTGTTATTTTTTGGATTTTTATTATGTAAAAATTTCTTTCCTGAATTGCATTTTCAGCTTCATTTCACATCGATTGCATGTGTTTTGTTTTGCCGATGCTGTAGGTGAATGGTGAGGACATGACTGGAGTCAATCTGATTGCACTTCGACGCATGAATCAAATGGATCTAAGCGGTAACGTCATAACACAACAGGAATTCGTGAGCACTCTTAAGGTAAGCTGTGTCGCCATTTTATATTATGTATACTAGGGTTGTGATAGGGTTACTGACTCTGAGTCCCAAGATTTGCCTTTATGGTGGCAACATTTGAATGACTTGATGTTCAATTTTTCACAGCCTTTTAGTGTCAGTGTATGTCGTTCTGGTCAAAGGTTAGAAAGGCACTGTGTAAATGTCCAGCTACAATGCTACATATGTAAATTTTCAGACCAGGGCTGTTTTTAAGGAATTTCTAGAACTGCACAACTCCTTCCTTCCTTTCTCATCCTCCATGGTAAATAACTTCCAATCGGAGGACAATGACCATTTTTAGCTAGTTTTAACTGCATGGAAGCGCTTCTACAACTGCACAAATCCATTTAGAACTGCACATTTTGTGTATAACTGCATGTTAAAAAAGCCCTGTTTCAGACTATCATGAAGTGTGCAGCCTGCTGTGAGGCATATTGTTTTAGATCCGTGAGAATGCCACATTTCTATGCCTTTCAGGAGTTCTTAAATGGAATCATACTAAGATCTGAGATCTTTCTGAAGAAACAGTTTATTGACTCTGCTTAGCTTTTTGTTGATCATGTGTTGTGTTTTTCCATTGTGCGATGCTGAGAGAGAAAGCAAGATTTTACATTAGAGCTGTCTGTCTGTCCAGTTCGTATAGTTAAGATTTGTGTATTCTGTAATCTTCGTTCTTGTGAATTGTTTAAACTGCATAATTGTACACTGTAACCAGTTGCGGTCTGTCAACTGAGATTGTTTCAATAAAGAGAATTATTATTGCATGACTTACTGAATCACGTTGCAGGTTAGCTTATACAAAGAGTCGAATTTGGATTCAGCGATTCATTCGATGCCTCTTGGTCAGACGTCGTTCTTCTATCTGCCTTCCATCGCCATTGACAACCAGGTCGGTCGCTTTATTTGGTTAATTACTTATCCTATTACACCAGTTACTTACTGTGATGCTGTCTCTTGAGCCATGTTGTAAACAGGTTGGGTCTATTTCCTGATGAATACTCTACAACGAATTGAACACTCTAGTGTCTTCTGGCAGGATAATTCACGTTTGTTGTCGATTATACAGACCCAAGTATTCTAGCATAACCAGACCCGAGTATTGTAACATAAGAGTTTTCTATATGTGAGTTTATTTTGAGATTCATGTCCCATTGTCACTGCATTTTGAAAAAGCTTCAGTTTTAATGAAGTATGTTGTAA
Source organism: Lumbricus rubellus (assembly GCA_945859605.1). Taxonomy (NCBI): domain Eukaryota; kingdom Metazoa; phylum Annelida; class Clitellata; order Crassiclitellata; family Lumbricidae; genus Lumbricus; species Lumbricus rubellus. The sequence continues at coordinate 13,902,431 of OX243826.1, read as the reverse complement.
AGAGTCGTCAAATTGGTATACCGGTAATAGTTTGAGTTTACGTTCTGTACATAATTCTGTGTGGGTGGTGCATGACATGATGAATGACACCAGGTGTGATAAGTAACCTGATGCAATGAATTGTTTTTTTGTAGAGCTACATAATTAAGATGGTGTCGACGTTGCCTCACAGTGGTTATGATTATACGGAAACGGTGATTCAGTTCATTGCGAATAGTTCGTTCAGACATTTCACCATTCGATTTGATCCTGTGGTAAGAAATTCCTGAAATTCAATATCTAGAGAAAAGATCAAAATTCATCAAAACACTAGACATCGTAGCTTCGTTTTTGTCAGTTTTCTTCAGGGCCTAAATGTACACAGTGCCAAAAGTGTAAAAAAAAGAAGTGCCAGGACGCCCCTTACCTTTCCAAGAGAAGTGCCAGGACGCCCTTGGAGCCGGAAGGTCCGAGGTTCGAATCCACCCTCAAGCCGCGTAAGGACCTTGGGCAAGTCCTTCACTTACAATTGCTCAGCGCTTCGGCGTGAAACTCCGATGCAGTGTCCGCTCTGCATCGGGAGCGCCTCTGAGTAGAGAGAGCTTGAAGGGGCGCTATAACAAGTGCACATATATACATACATACATACAGGCCCCATACATTTTCAGGTGTGCTGGCCAAATAAGTGGCAGGACGGCATAGAGATTTGAAAATAAGTGCCAGGACGCCGTTCATAACCGTCCTGCCACACTTTAAGCCCTGAATGTATAGCCTCACGGCTTCCATTGGGGGCTGCTGATTAGTTTCGTTAACTTAAGTGGGACTTTACAAAGTGACAAACACAATATCATAATTGATAATCACATAATTAGGATGAATGCATTGAAAATACACTGGGTTATTATGTCTTTAAGCCAGCATTGATAATTGTATAGAAAACCACTGCTACTTTGTGGTCTGTATGGAACTATTAAATTTCAATCTGTCATCCGTAGGCAATGCAGCGTTGGATTGTTAAACAAAGTTAAGTATTTTGTTTGTTTGTTTTTCAGCGAAAAACCACGGAGCAGGAACTCAGCCACAGTTCATTCCTCGTGTTGCCGTTTACGATACTTCTACTCTACATTGCCTACAATTACAAACAGGTGTGCAGTGAAACTTTTTTAACACCCGCTATTTTATTTAAAGAGCATACTGCAGCTGTAATAGAATTGTAATAAAATTTGTTGCGTCATTTTTCAGAAGGCAGTATGATGCGTACTACTTTTAAGTTGTGAGGTGTACTGAAGTGTTAGAATTTCCTGTCAGTGGTTGTTGATGATTAAGTATGTGAATGGTAACAATTAGCATCACTTGAGCTACATAAATTAAAACGGTATAGAAAAATTAAAAGTTATGGCTTCCATGGAACCTGCAATATGAGCTTCTACTACTTAATATGCCTCTACTTATTAGAAGCAACCGTTGCATTCTATCATAGTCTTGTGTAATCGGTTTGATCTCTAATGAGTTTCTTGATGAGGTGCTATATAAATTAGCAATTACAATTATGTTTGTGTTCTTACTACACAGTAGGTACACATGCTTGTTCTGGTACACATTACGATTTTGAAGAAAGTATTGATAAACATCTGTTAAATTGCATTTGCTAGGTCCTGCCGTTTGTACAGCTGCATGCAAGTACGTTGCTAAATCAAGTCTCACAGCGTTCGTCACACAGTCAGTCGCAACCCTACACGAGCGGCGAGTATTCTGTCAGTCCGGACTTGCTTGGTGATGCTGCCGGCTCGAAAAAGAAGTTGAAAACACGAAAGGCCTGATGAAAGATCTCGGATTCTGTGTGAACTGTACTGTGACTAGCGGCGATTTTATAAATCCTATCCGGTACCAAAAGCAGATATTTTTTACCTTGGCCATGTCTTTTCCTCTTCACTCCTCAATGGATTTTGTTTTTATTCTTATACCTAATGTAAGGAATTATCTAAAAACAAATTCACCACCCATTTCTAGACCATGCTTGATGACTGAAAAAACAATGCATAATTGTTGTAATGATTTGTTTTTCTTAGTAAATTTTGTTCAGTTTGGTAAATAGTAATTTTGAGATTGTGTCAAATTTCTAGCCAGGTAAGATCAAATTAAAGGTATGTTATGCTTAATTTCAATCCTTACTGACCAAAGAAATATCAACACTATGGCCTGACAAATAAAAATGCTGCATTATTCATTACTGTTTACAAGTTAATCTGAAGACTTGTGATGTAAGGTGGCATGCATGATAACCAATTTTGACACTGTATTGTGGATATATCATGCAACTGATCAATCCAAAGCTGCCAATCCAGGTATGCTAATATTTAAGCAGTTGCTCAACATTTTGGATTGCTCTTTGGTAATTTGAAGGTCAGACTACTAAGCAAGATCGTGCTTCTACAAGGAAGGCTGCCACACTGTATTGTCTTTGCAGTGTCATGTTGTCATCCAGTTTAGTGCACTCGTTATGTTAATAATGCTGCAGATGACTGTACACAGTAGTATGTGCTTGTATGAACTGGAGTTGTCAACTTGAATCTGGTTAGCACAACTATAAGCCCACAACTACAGTAGTTTCTTGGCCCAGATCTGAAAATCAAAAGCTACCCAGAGCCTTGTACTGCACAAGTTGGCCCACAGTTGTGCCTTGAGGCAATACAAAAAAGCGAAAATTCACGTACTGGACGTTGTGATACTCGGAAATATTTCTAGAGTCAACATTGTGGTCATGCATTCGTGTGAGAACTTTCCTGAGAAGCATGTAAACGTGGTCTCTATTAAAACTTGTATCAGTTTTGGTAACAGGTCATTTGTTAATGTGTTATACGTGTTGTTTTGTTGCAGTGTCAGGAATTTTTATTAAATGGATTTCCAAATAATAGTTTTCATTGTTTTTCTAGTTATACACTTTCCACCACTTGATTGATAATATCAGTTCTCCAGAAATGCTACACCTGTGGTCACTTAATACTCTGATTCTGAATGAATTCTCATGATAAACTTGGGCCGCTTAGTTGTCACATGCTTGTGTTTCACAACTCCACCTGGAGTTTGAATCTAAGACCTTCACTAAAATTGTGGAACAATATGGCATTAAAATTTCACAATAATTTTTGGCATTGTTGAGGAACAATTAATGGTCTGATTATGATTTATTACTTTTGCTAATAAGACTGAACTTAGATCAAAATGTAAGACAGGTTAGGCTATTATTAAATTTAATACATTTGGAAACAGAATAACAAACTTGATAACAATATTCAACTAGAAGCGTACAAATAAACCAGCAACAAAAATATATCTAAAAAAAATTAACGGTCATTTCAAATTGGATTTGACATCTATATCCAACTGTTAGAATTCATTGGTAAACGCAAAAATGTAACAAAATGTAACTTACTGATTTCAAAAAGAAATGAAATCTTTTTCTCAAGATTTCTCACAGAATTAACTTCAACAGAAACATGATGTTAAGATTTAAACTGATTATGTGTGCATATCCAGATACTTGTTATCTTTCAAGTACCTCACATAGCACTTCTGTGCCAGTCTAGATAATTATAAATGTCATTAAGAACAGATATATCAGTTCAGCAACCAAATCAATGCACAGGACTAATTTAGAAGTCACCAATGGTGTACATACTCGCACACGTTCAACCCCCACCCCACCCACCCAACAAATTGTTAGCACAGTTTATAGGTACATTGATTAGAGTGTATAGATCATGATTCATAATTATCCCAAAAGTGGCTTTTTCAGGTATTTCAATGAAGGGCTAGTACGGTCCATACTGGGTATGGTGACCATTCAAATGGACAGCTTTGGTGATCTCACTTGATCAATTCATTAAAAAAAATGAGCAGGGTTGAGGCCATATCATTGCTATATAAAATCGAGTACATTTACATTATCGTTCATACTTAACAAATGACATCATGTTCAGCGTCTCCTCTGAACCAAGCTGCATCGATAGTGCAGAGAATTGATGGGTGATCGCAGTACACGTAGCTCCAATGACTCATGAATGTCAGGCTGTATGTCCTGAACCCTTGCCTGCACGCAGAACAGGCATTCGTTGCCAGCCGATTAGAAGATCAAAACACCAGTGATAACTGCACATATCCGTGTTGCTCCTCCACTAAGATGAAAATAACCCAGCTGTCGATGGCATACATGCCACAATTCACCGGAGTCCATTTTTCCTCATACAATCATCTGCATTGTTGAAAATTCACAGAATCCGGCTTTCGACAATTCTGACAAAAAAACACTTAACTTCGTACCGTCAATTCAAATTCTGACACAAGTCGTGCACAGTCATGTGCGCCTTCAGCGAGTTCGAATGTCTGAAGCGTTTATCACAGAACAGACACGGATACGGAAAGATGTTCTCGTGAATCCGACGATGTCGCTTGAAGTTCCGATGGTCGGCGAACTGCGACCCGCAGTCCGTGCACTGGTACGGTTTCTCTCCGGTGTGCACTCTGCGGTGGGAGCGCATGCTCTGCATGTGGTTGAACTTTGCGCCGCAGATATCACAGAGGTACGACTGAGCCTTCGTGCAGCTGAGGAGGTGGCTTCGAAGTCCGTTGTCTTGGGAAAAGGACTTTCCGCAATGCGAACAACAGAATTGCTTTATGTCCGTGTGAATCATGGCGTGCTTCTCCACGTTCGACAACCGATCGGAGCGAAATTTGCACGACGGATGGACGCAGAAGAAAGCGTTTCGTTCGCCGTGCATGCAGATGAAGTGACGCTTGTACAGGACCGGGTTGGTGAATTCCGATGGGCAATATCGGCACCGGTAAAGCTGGGTCGCGTGACCACGCTGGTGGCGCGTAAGCTCGCTGGCTCTTCCAAACCTCCTATTACACAGCGTACAAGGGAACAACCCAGTGTTCTTCCCTTCACGTTTCTGCCTGATTCTCATTCTCTTCTTAAACGGCCGCGTCGGTGCGTTCGTTTCGTTTGCGTCTGCACCGACGCACCTTGGTCTTCCTACGCTCAGCTTATTCTTTCCGATATTGTGCGCATATTTTGAATTTTGTCGTTTTCTATCGTCCACGATGTGTTTATTCTTCTTTGTTTTTCCGGCCCCAACGCCAAATAGATTTGTCGGGTGGCTGGAGACGTGCGAGCCATCCGTTGGAAATCCTCCAGCTTCTGGAATATTTGAAGCAAAAGCGGAAGTGTCCATGGGAAAGGTGGACGCTCCGTGTCCATCAGAAGTAAACGTGGGTGTGCTGTGAAGATCCGAGATGAATGTAGAATCGTCAGAGGATGAAACCTCGGCCGCCCTGAACTTCTTCGGAGCTTTCTTTCTATTGCGCTTCGTAGGATCGATGTTGGTCAGTGGGTTCTTCATTTTCGTAACAGTCTCAAGGTTCATGTCCTCGCATCGTATCTGTGTGAAGCTGTCGGCTCCAATCTGCGTGGCGTACGCAATACCAGATGACCCTGGCTCCACAACGCGCCGAACTTTTTTCCTTCCATCACTGTTGTCGTTCGTGTTTCCCGACAGAGGAGATATTTTAAGAAACGATGCACATTCTTCGTCGCTGTCATCGTCGGTGGTATCGTAATCAAACATGTCGTTACTTGCGGGTCCAGTACCTGCTGAATTTTGACCAATCCTGACCTGACTTGCGTCGGCAGCACTGAGTTTATCCAAGGGGTAACCGCTAAACTTGATTCTTTGGTTGTCATCAGAAATGAGCGACGTTCTGCCGTCATTATGAAACCGAGAGGAGCACGGTTCATCGATTCGAACCAAGTTGGGGAGAACTCGGTGAACGCCGCCTTCGGCATCCGTGTTCCTCGCATCGAAAACTGGTGGCCAGTTCTGACAACTGGACGGGTTCATCACGTGCGAACTCTGCCGATTTTCCACAAGCTTAAGATAATCCTCGATCGTTTCGATCGCCATGCCCGGATTGCTTGACGGGGATAAGAACGGCAGACATGGCTTTGAGTTGTACAGACTATGGAGTGCTGGAGCCCTAGCTGTACACGTTTTATCAAAGCCGTGCGCTATTGCATTAAATGACGCTGTTTCTGCCATTTTCGACGAGCTCGACGACATCTGGTCATCGAGGTTGACCTCAGCGATAGGAGCCAGCCCAGGCATGAGTCGCATGTTGGCAGAATTAGCGACGTTCCTCTCTTCCTCCGAGTGCATACCGTCGATGTAACGCAGACATACTTTCTCGACGTCCGGTATTTCCAGGTACCTCGCAGTCTCCAGCACGTCGTGGACTGAGGATGACATGAGGCGCACGCTGCCCGTGTAGATGAAGTCCAGCACCACCTGGAAGGCTGTTGGCGTTACGTCTTTTATGACGAGGACGTTGTTCCATTCCTGGCGGATGGAGTAAATCAGCGACTGGAGCTTAGCGCTTGAAGCGGCGAGTATGCATCGGTGTGCGCTGTAGTCCACGTCATCCACCCGAACCGTGATGTCGCAGAAGGTGCCGTAGTAGCGCTGGACGTTAAGCTGCTCCAGCAGGCGAAAGCCATGGGTTGGAAAGCTGCGTATGTAGTCACAAGGGTTGCCGCACATGTCTGCAAAATTCAGCAATCGCATTTGGTAATATAAAAAAGTTCTGCAATAAAATTATGCAAGGTATATCTCACAGAAATGCTACCTTTTTCAAACGAGAAGAAATAGTTTCTGTGGAAACGTACAATGTGTCTTTAATTCTAAAATTCTGTTTATAATAGCTCCTTCACAAGGAATGATCAGGAGCTAACGCAGTGATCTAAAAAATGCATTTGACCAAGACTAGTCTTGAAGGGGAGGAAGCCGTTCCACAGTAACACTGTTTCAATCTATGGTTATAGTTTGAAACACCCGAGGGATATACTCCTGCGTAAAAAGTCAGCATGAAATTTCTGCCAAAACACATACGCTCAGATTAATGAACCTGTAGATTTAAAAAAAATGGTTCAACATAAATGTAAAGGCGTGGCATTCATCTAGAGCTGTGTCTACACGCTTGATAGTGGCCAAATGTTTGAAATAGGCGCATTTCATCTTCACTTGAAAATCCTTCTCTTTATCTGGATTAGGCCAATCTGAAATCAAGTACGGCTGAGTAGTAGTTAAGCATCTTGCTATGAAAATGCCCTGAAAGGTTTAATTTGACACTCACTGGTCTAATCATTCAACGAGAGGAATCTTGTCACCTACAACTCATAATGCCGTCAAATTCATCATGGTTTTGAGTTTTACTGAAGAAGCACCAGATGATAATAATCATAGTATAGGCCTACATGGTTCAAGGTTAAAAAAGGCGTTCCACAAGGATGCATCCTCTCTCCATGCTTGTTTAACATTCTAGCAGAACAAGTGCCGGTAATGCGTAAGTATAAGGCACTATAGCGGGATTTGCCGGTGGATTTAGAATTGGCGGAAAAACCATCAACATGTACAATACACCACATGTTGCCGAGTTGAAATCAAACCAGTTGCTCCCATAGTTCATAACTTTTTAATATGATTTCATGAAGTTACTATCACCTGAAGCCTTGTGGAATAATCATAATAACAGCACCACTATAGCGGGGAATAGATAGAATACGAACAAACACGAGCCCCAGAAGTCCACAATGATACAAATTTCGCTGTGAAATCATTGTTTGCTAAGTACATTGCAGGGTTTGTGGCTTAGTTATAGTAAGCGGGTCCCTATGTGTTGGTTAGGGTCAGGTTAGGCATCGTGAGGGTCGGTTAGGGTCAGGTTAGGCATCGTGAGGGTCGGTTAGGGTCAGGTTAGGTATTGTGAGGGTCGGTTAGGGTCAGGTTAGGCATCGTGAGGGTCGGTTAGGGTTAGGGATAGGGTTAGTGCGGTCATTCATTAACACAGGGACCCGCTTACTATAACTATGCCGGGTTTGTTAAACTAAAAATGCAGACTACAAAACAATAACGAAGCCTCAACTGTAGCAGCGTCGTCGTCATCACCGGTGTTGTCACAAAGACACCAGACAGAACTTTATAGTATTTAAATAAAGCTTTCGATTTCTTTTTTCTCTGCCATTAAAGTATTTTGGTCCACTCTAAAATAACATTGACAGATAGGGTTTGATTTACTAAGCGTAGGGCTTCTGTCGTACTCCCACAAAAATAATTACTCTGCTGGACACGGTTCTCAAAACTTAACCTGAAACCATCCGTAAATTTACAGCATGTTTGTAATACGTTTTTGTTCATTAAAAAGAGAATGTTTACTATGTTTACCAATTTTATTTTCTACTTCTTCGGCCATGTCGATATTTCAAGCGATAAATCCCACTGGATCGTGTAAGATTCAAAAGCGATGCACTACACACGCACCATCACCCTGGCAATAAATTTTAGACGCTAACAAAGGTCATTTAATGACTTCGCCGAGATTATAATGTAGAAATTTAACATTAACAATAATCCCATGCCTAAGCGCAGAATGTTATAAGGTTTTTGTTGGTAGGGCTAGAAAATGTGGTTTCTCTTCCTCGATGCATACAGGAATGCTCTAGTCTATAGATCTGATTCTTATAGCGCCATAATTTTCAGACGCCTTCATAAATAATATTATTCGTTTATTAACATTCAATCTGACAAACCACAGAATGATTACAGGCCCATGTTATACAAAACACGGCCCACTATAGCACGACACGCAGGTCGGCTTTACAGCAGTGGGTTAGGCTTAACACTATTGTCCTAAGTGCTGGATCACTTCTGATTCGGCCAACCCAGAAGTGGGAGGGCTATCTTATTTTCAGCAGACAGAACTTTAGCGTTGCTTAAATGCTCCACGGTCCACCATTTAACCACCTTAGGCTTACTATTTTTTTCATAATAGTTTGGAACCAAGGATTCGAAATTAGCACATTAGTCCCAGATGCCACTCATTGCTTTTCCAACCTAGATCTAGGTTTTCCAACGACCTCATAATATTTTATCTAGATTTTACGGCCTTTGTCTAGGTTTCTAGTGTTTTTTGTCAGGATCTAGCTTTTTTTCTCACGGCGGTTTTTCCGACTTTTTACATGAAAATTGATTTTTTTAAAGTGAAAATGCACAAAAGACGTGGAAAAAGTAAATTTGAAAATTTTAATCCAGCCTTTTTTCGACCGGATATGACCTCTTTCAAAATTCAAAGTGGCATCCCTGACAGAGACGCTCACACGCAGTTTTTGAATATTGTTCTTATTCAATTTTGTGACAGTTTCTTTATAGTAGCTATCGCAATTTCGCAAAATTAGTAGTTATTGCAATCTTGTAGTAAAATGTCTTTAAAGATCTTGAGCGGCTGCAAGAGAGGAAATGCTATATGGAGTCATTTCAAGTAAGAATTGTTATGTCATGTCAAAACGCCGTCGTCGCATCGCAAGAATGGAGTGTATTATTGTCCAAAGTCTCCTGTCACGAGCCGCGTTCAACAGGTGTATGCCTACGAAGCCAGTCCAGTGCGAGATGTTGTCCAGCCATGAAATCCTGGGTCTGCCTCGTCCTCGGACAGTCGGACTCCCTCGACGAGACCCGTCATCAGACTACTCTCGATATTGTCGTGCGGCTGTCTAATGATGTGTCCAAAATAACGCAGTTTCTAGCTTTGGTTTGAGCCAATAGTACCTTTCTGGATCCTGTTGATTTGTACTCCTGTTCATTTGTTATCATTTTTGTCCACGGGATTCTCATTAGTTTTCTGATCCACTTGTTTTCAAATGCCTGAATGCGATTTGCTTCCTCCTTCTTCTAAGTCCAGGCCTCGCAACCGTACGTCGCCATTGGCCACGCCAAAGCCTTCATCAACCGCAGTTTGGTGTTGTTGCTGATTGACTTATTTTTCCATAGCTTTGTCAGTTTGGCCATAACCGTCATCCCATTGCCAGCCTTGATTTAACGTCACTCGTACAATTTGCATATTTGGTAACTATACTGAGTCTACTCCATAAATAGACAAAGGAGTTTACTTGTTGCAGTCTTTCAGCATTCACTAAAATCCCGAACACCTCAGTAGGCCTAGTTGTCATGACTTTCGTCTTTGCCTCGTTGATTGACATGCATGGGCGGAGTTTGGTTTCCGTTCTTGGAAGGGCTAAATTTGTTGGGGCTGAGGTGATGAGCTTGGGGGGGGCTAAACCCGAGAAAAAATACCAGTTACATGGGAAAAAATGAATCTGGGTCTTCTTGGGGGGGGGGGGGCTTAGCCTCTCTAGCCTCTGATAAACTCCGCCCATGTTGACATGCCATACTCTCCTGCAGCACTTTCAACGCGTTTTGTGAAGTGCAAGTCTAGTGACTATCTAGATTTATATTGATCTTTTTAGGTCCTGTATATTTCAAACTTTAAAATTGATTATTAGCCTAACATTAGATTTTTTAACTGTCGTTCTTTTCGGTTCAGGCGTTGGATTCCGTTGAATCTAAGCAAAATTCAATTCAGTTTGTCTGCGATGGCATCTGTCGGCCATTGCGGTGCTCGAGCGAACTACAAATGTACGACCAGAGCGAAGCTTCTGAAGGAGATCTCCCCAGAGGTGGTCATCGGCAATCAAAAGGTGACCATAGTCGGGGCCGGGAGCGTAGGAATGGCCGGTGCTTTTGCCCTGCTGACGATGGGAATCTGCTCCGACATCGCCATAGTCGATATGCGTCACGACACTGCCATTGGCGAGAAGATGGATCTGGTGCACGGACAGGCGTTCCTCGGAGAACGATGCAACATCTCTGCCGACAGCGACTACGCCATCACGAAGGGCTCGAAGATCTGCATCATCACGGCCGGGGCTCGGCAGAATGACGGCGAATCGCGTCTGGACCTCGTCCAGAAGAACGTCGACATTTTCAAAACTGTCATCCCACCCCTAGTCAAGTACAGTCCGGGCTGCATCATCATCGTCGTCAGCAACCCGTGCGACGTCATGGCCTGGGTCGCTTGGAAACTGAGCGGATTTCCCAAGAGCCGCGTCATCGCTTCTGGAACGATGCTCGACACGTCTCGCTTCCGGTACTTGCTCGGAGAGCGACTCGGGGTTGGTCCTCAAAGCATCCACGGTTACATCATCGGCGAACACGGCGACTCTAGCGTAGCCGTCTGGAGCAGCGTAAACGTCGCAGGAACTCGACTGAGGGACCTCGCACCTAACGTTGGCAAGACGGACGATGATCCGGAGAACTGGCATCTCGTCCACAAGGAGGTGATCTCCGCCGCCTACGAGATCATCAAACTGAAGGGCTTCACAAACTGGGGCATCGGAATCACGAGCGCAAAGCTTTGCGAGGCAATGATGCGGAACCAGAGAAAGGTGCTGACGGTCGGCACCATGCCTGATGGATGGAACGGGATAAAGGACGAAGTGTTCATCAGTCTGCCGTGCGTTGTCGGTGAGTCGGGCATCACACACGTTCTCAACGAGGTACTTAGCGACAGCGAAGTCAACAAGGTCAAGGCAAGCGCCTCTGCCATGCGCAAGATTATCGAGGGAATCAAGTTGTGACTCAGTTACCACTAGACAACAGCGAACGTAGACATTATGCCACACATAGAAGACTAATACCTGGTAGTATGGTGAACAGTTTTTCGAAATTTCTTAATGCATAATTATTATTGCGAACGTTTGATATCGTTTTACACCAATTTACGGAGAAATACATTGCGAACGTTTACCGGACTATTTACAGAATCTAAGAAATTCCTAGATTATTTACTCGAAATGTTTACAGACATTTCGTCCTATTTATTCATTTCTTGAAGTTGTATAAAATATTGGTCAGTTTAAATTTGATCATTTTCTCGTTTTGGAACAGTATTCCTAATAATAATAGTTTTCTTAGAGCTTTAAATGCAACGCTTCAAATTTTAGCATAGCCACTTAGCTATAGAGGCCATTTTTAAAACCCCACCACATAGACCGGCTTAATAAGTAATGCAGGCGCTATATTTAAATGCTTTTGGTGTTCCCACAATATACACTGTGTTACACAAGTAATGGGTATTTTGACGTTGCCCCAGTTGAAAAGGACATTGGTGACAGAGGCAAGAGGGGGCACTTGCCTTCCCTTTAAAATTGACATCTAATTTTTAAACTACTACTTTTCTAGTACTAGGCTATATTTCTTCGTGTTAGACCATTGGTTCATCTGATCCTCGGAGATCTTCCACTTTCCAATCCTATATAGCACCCACATAAACAGCTACTCTGCCCCCCCGCTCCTCTGAAACCGGACTCGGAACTTTTTCTGACTACTATTTGAACAGCCCTTCCACTCGATGAATAAGCTGGAGCCTGCGATTGACTTTCGAGTGGTGCACTTTAGAAGTTTAGAAATTACAAATAAAATGTATAAGGGGTACCTATGGCTAACTAGAGCGAGCATGAATCAATAACTGAATGAAAAATAGTTGTCAGTTTTGCAGAGGGCAAGTGGACTGATTCCTCCCCTTTAGGAACTTATTTTTAAACTACTATTTTCTGATTTAAAAATTTCTTTGAGCAAAAGAAACCATATTAAAAATTACAAAAGTTATGAAACTGGGAAAATACAATATAAAAATACCCATGCATGTTCTTAATTTTCTTAATTTTTCACTCTCTTGCTAAAAAGATTTTTTAACCGTGACCATCTTTCCCACCGTCCTGCAAGAATTTATGCAGGCGCCCGTGATTTAGGATACAGATTTGGGAGCAATTTGCTCTCCAAAATGGACAAAACCCATTTAATAAGGACCTAATTATGACATCTGGAGAGTCCTGTCGAAGGCTGATGTTCCCAGTTAAAGAGAACCGTCAGGACTGAGCCGCACCGATGGAAAGAGACAATACGAGGGTCACACTAGTCCCATGGACAAGAGGCAGATTCATTTCATGGGATGCAGCAGTAATCCACACGTGCGCATCGTCGTATAAGCCTATTCATCTGACGTCGACGGTAGCGGGTGGAGCGGCGGAGCAAGGCTGTTGAGCGAAAAAGTACTCAAACCTCCCCTCTACTCTCGAATAATTATTCACCCCCCCCCCCTCCGTGGCCATTGAGTCACTTGGCCCCATAAACCGCACGGGATTGGAGTTCCTTCGGGAGTTGGGCCGCCGCACGAAGAGGAAACGGGCGACACCCCGCGAGACCATGCACCTCTTAGGCTCTTCCAGCGTTTGCCATGGAGTTTGCACCCAACGTGATATTATTATTTTAGCCTATAGACTATAGACTCTATAGTATAGAGGCACCTTTGAGCACAACGTTGGAGACGAGAACTAGCTATAATCTAGAGTCTAGACCCTATAATTTTAATCTCTTTGATGAATGGAGTCTGAGGGATCTTTTATACATCGGGCAAGAAAATAAATAATAATAGGTAAGCCTAACCAGTATTACATGTATGTTCTACATGTAGGTGTTAATATTAATGACGTATCCAATGACGTTTTCATTTGCGACGTAACGATTCTGTTTATCGCCCGCATTACTATGCTAAGTATAGAAATCATGCAAAAGAAGATGAGAAGTTGATTTTTGGTGTAAGTACGCTTGACATGTTTTAGAAGAGAACTGGGAATGACCCTCGCTGAAAAATTAAAGTTTGAAGTAATTTTGGTCTGGTATGGTGAGGTAGTAGCCTACAAAGCCCTACAGTAGTTCAAAGTCATGAGCGATAGGCCTATTAAACTTAGAGGAAAGTAGGCTAGTAGGCCTATAAAACAGAAAGTGTATAGGCCTAGTTGTGTAGATGAAATGAAGAGGTGGTCCAAGGCGGCTGCCTCGCTCGCCTTGCCCTATAAGGCTGGGTCTAATGAGGTATGCATGTTTCTGTAAGAATTGCACATGGACGCTTTTAATTAATTATTCGCATTTTGGTCGGAAATTCGTTGTGCTACGATTAGGCTACTTGATCGTCTTTGCGTTCTAAAATCAGTCGCTCATAAGATTTCATGCTGAAATAGGCTATATTATGTTGGATCAATGAAAGTAGGCTACCAGTTATTGATCAATGAAAGTAATGCTAGCATGAATAGAAGATGGATCGACGACCGTTGTCATGGACAAATTTGGACATTGGTGTTAAAAGTATGGTATTGTATCCATATGTTTATATAGCGCCTCTCGAAGAATAACTATTGAGAGATGCTCTGAGCAAGGAAACTCAGCTTAGTCATGAGGGTTGGAGACGAATCAAGGCGCTGGCGTTTGGAATGATTTTGGGCATGAAGTGGGGAGGGGGGAAGGGTGTCCAGATGACATCGGACAGTAGCGTGGAAAGAACATAGGCTACAGGTACTGATACATTTGGATCTGGATAGATCAAGCTGGATAGATGTTGTGAAGACGGTATCGGACTTCTTACGGTATGCGTCGCTTCGTTTCATACTTTTCAGTTTGGACGTCGGCTTCCGTCCGATCTCGCCAAAATTGGGAACTGCGCGTCTAAGCCGGCATCAGCGACTGGTGCTGCCAGTTCAGATGTTTCACTGAACAAATGTCCGACCAGAGGGAAGCTTCTGAAGGAGATCTCCCCAGAGGAGGTCGTCAGCAATCAAAAGGTGACCGTCGTCGGGGCCGGGCAGGTAGGCATGGCCGCGGCTTTTGCTCTGCTGACGATGGAAATCTGCACCGACATCGCCCTTGTTGGTACGCGCATAGACCAGGTCACTGGCGAGAAGATGGATCTCGAGCACGGACAGGCGTTCCTGGGTAAACGATGCAACATCACTGCCGACACCGACTACGGCGTCACGAAGGGCTCGAAGATCTGCGTCGTCACGGCCGGGGCTCGGCAGAATGACGGCGAATCACGACTGGACCTCGTCCAGAAGAACGTCGGCATCTTCAAGGGTATAATCCCAAATCTGGCCAAGTACAGTCCGGATTGCATCATCATTGTCGTCACCAACCCGTGCGACGTCATGACCTGGGTCGCATGGAAACTGAGCGGATTTCCCAAGAGCCGTGTCGTCGCTTCTGGAACGATGCTCGACACGTCTCGCTTCCGGTACTTGCTCGGAGAGCGACTCGGGGTTGGTCCTCAAAGCATCCACGCTTACATCATCGGCGAGCACGGCGACTCGAGCGTAGCCGTCTGGAGCAGCGTAAACGTCGCAGGAACTCTCCTGACGGACCTCGAACCGAACGCCGGCGATCTGGAAAAAGATCCGGAAAACTGGCATCTCGTCCACAAGGAGGTGATTTCCGCCGCCTACGAGATCATCAAACTGAAGGGCTTCACGAACTGGGGCATCGGAATTACGACCGCAAAGCTTTGCGAGGCAATGATGCGGAACCGGAAAACGGTGCTGACGATCGGCACCATGCCTGATGGATGGAACGGCATAAAGGACGAAGTGTTCATCAGTCTGCCGTGCGTTGTCGGCAAGAGGGGCGTCACGCACATTCTCCAGCAGATACTCACCGACAGCGAAGTCAACAAGGTCAAGGAAAGCGCCAAAGTCATGCGCAAGATTATCGACGGAATCAAGTTGTGACCCAGTGATCCCTAGAGAACAGCAAACGTGGACATTATGCCACAGAAGACTAATACCTGGTAGTATGGTGAACAGCTTTTCGAAATTTCTTAATGCATATTTTTACGAACGTTCGACATCGTTTTACATCAATTTACACTGCGAACGTTTTACCACACTATTTACAACATATCAAGAATAAGGTTAAGTTTTAATTCGTAGATTATTTTTTAAAAAAACGTTTACACTTATGCCAGCGTTCTATCTTTCTTCTAGCTGTACATGTATATAAAAAACTGTTCAATGATGATTTGTAGGCCCTAATTAGGCCTAAGCGTGTGTCCATTGGCCCAACTTCTGTCCAAAGTCTTCTCGCAGGTCAACAACTTGACTTTCCTACGATCTTCATCTCTGAAAATCTTCGAACCTTAAGCCCATCGAAAGCCAGATAATTTGGTTTGGCACTCCCACCAGCTCCAAAAGCATCACTATACATTAGAAAGGTTTGTTCGTTTTACTTTTTCGTCTAGTTTCCGAGAGTCATTCATTCATTGTTTTATTCTGATAATTTCTTATAGCGCCTCTAAAAAATAAATACTCATGGGCGCTGCTGACTGTAGATTCATGC
This sequence comes from Lumbricus rubellus, assembly GCA_945859605.1. NCBI lineage: Eukaryota > Metazoa > Annelida > Clitellata > Crassiclitellata > Lumbricidae > Lumbricus > Lumbricus rubellus. The sequence continues at coordinate 13,886,343 of OX243826.1, read as the reverse complement.
CAGTGACCTGTTGGATGCCTTGGCTTAAAAATAGAGTAGACTGAAAATCATTACAGTACTAAAAATTTGCTAAGTAATAAATAATTATTGTTGTAGATTAATGAGAATTAGGCCTAGTGTTTAGGCCTAGGAATAAATTTTTTTGCTGATTAAAATTAAATTGCCTATCGAGCAAGGATTTTAATTTTAAAATTCAGTAAAATACGAAGTGATCAGAATCGAATATATAGTAGGCCTATTATGTTCTTAATTTTCTCGTTTTTTAAAATTTGAAAATTACTTTCTAGTTTTTGCCAGTTTTTCTGGTTTTAGCAATTATGCTCTAAACCAGCGGTTCTCAACCTTTTCAGACTCACGGACCCCTTTAAAATTCTGGGTCCCGGTCACGGACCCCCACTAGAATTGTGCGCCTTTGGGACATTATCGTGACTGTGTGACCCATCTAAAGCAGATTAATTTATCATTAATCAGCGTCTTATTAGTTTCATGTCGCCATTGAAAAGGAGAAATATTGAAAAATCGGAAAAATATCTGTTTTTATGTTTTTAACTAAGAAATATATAATTTTCAAGACCTGCTCGCGGACCCCCAGGCAGACGGCCGCGGACCCCCAGGGGTCCGCGGACCCCCGGTTGAGAACCGCTGCTCTAAACAAAGTATTGGACTACCAACGAAAATCAGTTCAAAATCGGTTCAAAATCATTTTCTAAACTAACTTAAACTTATTGGTTAACTTAGGTCTATTAGCATCAAAAGATAGGAATAATTATATAGCAGCAGGTAGAAAAAACTGATTGGACCATTATATCATGTAGGAGATTTCTTTCAAGGAGCCATAAAGGAGGAGATAAAGGTGAGTAAAAAGACACGAGGGAAAGCTGGAAAATGTAGGGTGACTTTTTGATAATGAAAAAACCATCATGGCAATAATTTTGAAGAAAGGGACCGGACGATGTGAGAACCGGGCCTATAATATTATTGTGGAGACAGGATGACGCAGTTGAAGTAAAGCTTATAATAATAATAATAATAATATTCATTTAGAACAATGACTACCGCTTCTGTTGTTTATTGTTCTTTATGTGTCTGATGTTGTTTGTCGGAAATATTAAATAATAATAATAATAATAATAATAATAATAATAATAATAATAATAATAATAATAACAATAATAATAATAATATCCTTATCTGGATTGCCCGGGGCCACGGTCCGGCAGCCACAAGAAAACTGAACTTGGTCTTTGAAATCTTCATCGAAAACTAAAACTTACATTCCGATAATAATAATAGTAATAATAATAACAATGACAATTTTTATGGCGCAGTAACACAGCCATGCCGTTACAAGGGCGCCTCACATACTAAACTAAACAGCAGGATAGGCCTTGAGGAATAAATGAGTCTTAAGTCCAGATTTTAAGGAGTCAACCGAGCCAGCCGCTCGCAGGGCGGGAGGAAGACTGTTCCAGCATCTGGGGCCGACCATGCACTGAGAAAGCGCGGTCACCGAAACGGGTTTTCATCCGCCGTACGCGAAGATCGCTTTTGTCGAGCGATCTAAGTCGCAACCCGGAGGCGGAGGAGTGAGTCCCAATGCAGAAATCACGCACATAATCGGGCGCGGCTCCGTGGAGGGACTTGTAGGCCTACACGAGTAAACAGATCTTAAACTCAATCTTCTGGGGAACGGGCAGCCAGCGCAGAACATCGCGAAGTAACGGCGTCACGTGCTCGTATTTCCTCCGGTTGCACAGCAGTCTCGCAGCAGCTTATAGCAGTTCATAGCCTATAATAAAGCGAAGTTGGTTATAATAGACGTCCGATTATTGGAGGACTAGGATTGTAGCCCCAACGTAGCCTAGGCCTAAATTCGAGAACTATTTTGTTCCACCTTGGGAGTTCAGCGACGATCCGCCCTTCGATCGGCGAACCAAGTTGAGCTTCTGGTTCCTCGCTCGCGGACTGCTATACGACATCGGCGTTCATTCTCTGTTGCTGGTCCTACAACCTGGTATGGTGTCCCTGTTACACTGCGCTTAATTCCCAGAGGTCACTCCGCTCTGTTCCTTAAGAACCTAAAAAATTATTTAGGCCGTGGTTGGGCCGGGAGCGCTTCTGAGTAGCCTACCTTGAAGAGGCGCTATATAAATTTATGAAATACATAAATATTAACATTTAATTTGTTATATTGGTTTTAACTTATGGCGTTTTCCGTGCGTCTGCAATAAAGGTGACCAGTATATTCTCGGCCTCAATATTGATTACGCGTCAAATGACGTTGCTATCTGTGACGTAACGATTGTGTTTATTGCCTAATATAGTGAAAGCATTACAGAGGTACCGCTTCGATTAGTCGTTTCTCTCGATTTAGACTTTGGCTTCCGTTCAATCTCGCAAAAATTGGGTTCAGCATGTCTAAGCCGGTATCAGCGACCGGCGTTGCCACTTCAGATGCTGCACTGAACAAAGGTCCGACCAGAGGGAAGCTTCTGAAGGAGATCTCCCCAGAGGTGGCCATCAGCAGTCAGAAAGTGACCGTCGTCGGGGCCGGGCAGGTAGGCATGGCCGGGGCTTTTGCCCTGCTGACGATGGGAATCTGCACCGACCTGGCCATCGTCGATGTGCGCCAAGACGCTGTCATTGGCGAGAAGATGGATCTCGTGCACGGACAGGCGTTCCTGGGAAGACGATGCAACATCACTGCGGACAGCGACTACGGCGTCACGAAGGGCTCAAAGATCTGCGTCGTCACGGCCGGGGCTCGACAGAAGGAGGGCGAATCGCGACTGGACCTCGTCCAGAAGAACGTCGGCATCTTCAAGGGTATCATCCCAAATCTGGTCAAGTACAGTCCGGACTGCGTCATCATCCTCGTCAGCAACCCGTGCGACGTCATGGCCTGGATCACCTGGAAACTGAGCGGGTTCCCGAAGCACCGTATCGTCGCTTCTGGAACGATGCTAGACACGTCTCGCTTCCGGTACTTGCTCGGAGAGCGACTCGGGATTGGTCCGCAAAGCATCCACGGTTACATCATCGGCGAGCACGGCGACTCGAGCGTAGCCGTTTGGAGCAGCGTCAACGTCGCAGGGACTCGGCTGAAGGACCTCGCACCAAACGCCGGCGAACTGGAAAAAGATCCGGAGAACTGGCATCTCGTCCACAAGGAGGTGATTTCCGCCGCCTACGAGATCATCAAACTGAAGGGCTTCACAAACTGGGGCATCGGAATCATGATTGCAAAGCTTTGCGAGGCAATGATGAAGAACCAGAAAACGGTGCTGACGATCGGCACCATGCCTGACGGATGGAACGGGATAAAGGAAGAAGTGTTCATCAGTCTGCCGTGCGTTGTCGGCGAGACGGGCGTCACGCACATTCTCCAGCAGATACTCACCGACAGCGAAATCAAGAAGGTGAAGGAAAGCGCCACTGCCATGCGCAAGGTCATCGACGGCATCAAGCTGTGAGCAGCCCACAACGACCACTAAAAACAGCGAACCGAGACGCTATTCCACAGAGGACTTATACATCGAAGTATGATGAACACTTTTTCGAAATTTCTTACGGCCTGTTATTGCAAACGTTTGACATCGTTTTACCCCAATTTACGGAGAAATACATTGCGAGCGTTTACCAGACTATTTGCAGCATCTCAAAAATTTAAATGGTTTTAATTCCTAGATTATTTACAGGAAAGGTTTGCAGTTAGATCGTTCTATCGTTCATTTGTTGGAGTTGTATAAAATACTGTTCAGTTTCAATTTGTTTTTCTCTTTGAAGCTGAGTGAATATTATATAATATGACATCTTTTGACTGTGAACAAAAAATTTCAAAATTTGACAGCGCCTCTCGTAACCAGCACATTCAAAACCTACTTGGTCATTTTTAAGTTTTAGTTTTAATAAATAGTCTTGTGTTTCTAGATTCAACTATAAAATAGCTATGAAAACTCGCAGGTAGCAGGTTCGTTTGAAATCTAAACATATCAACCTAAAAATAAAAATCTGCAGTTTATTGATCAGTTCAAATGGCAGTAGGCTATTCTTGGATTGACAAACAAGAACCGAGTCCTATCTCCGCAGGAACGTTCACAGAATATTCAAATAGCGCGCTTTTGTAGAATAAAAAGTCGAACTAAATTTGTATGTGCATTTGTTATAACGCCCCTTTAAGCTCTCTACTCAGAGGCGATCCCGACTACAGCGCGGACACTGCATCAGAGTTTCACGCCGAAGCGCTGAGCAATTGCGAGTGAAGGACTTGACCAAGGTCCCTACGCAACGACTTGAGGTGGATTTGAACCTGAACGTCGCCACCGCGCCCCACAGTGGTGATGATGATGATGATGATGGTGCTCTGCCCGTAGGCAGGTTCATTGGCTTTACGCCCCTGGGAATGAGATGAGTGAGGTGGTTTCCCGTTGCCTTCCTCACAGACAATGATGGGTAAGCAACTTGCCCAAGGTCGCTCCGCAGCAGCTTGCGCCACCGCGTTCCACACGTGCTAGCCCGAGATATATAAATCTCGAAATGTTAATTCCCAGCCCGGGCTTGAACCGCAGTCCGTTGTATCCAACAGACGAATGCCGCTCTTGCTTACCGGTGTAGCTAACTTGGCCAGTTAATTACCACAGTGGATTGATGCTGAAAGTTTAGCCCCAGTCGATATTCCATTAAAAGAAGTATGGAAAGATTAAACGTAACGCAATGCAGCTAGTACAGTTCAAGATAAGACACAAGCCTAGCTAAATGCATGCGTGATATTAGGTCAATACTTTTTGACAATATTTTATTTATGATATCGATAATTATGTTATTTCCATGTGAGACTTTCATCAACACTCCTAAGAATTTCGCAAAAAACAATTATTGTGCAATAGCAATAGGCCTATTGGAGAGTAGGCCTAATTTACGGCGATTTGTTGCATGGGCGGAGTTTGGTTTTCGTTCTTGAGGGGGTCTAACCCCCGAGTCTGGGCCTTATTGGAAGGGCTAACCCCGAAAAAGGATACCATTTTCATGGTAAAAAAGTTGAATCTGGGACTTCTTGGAGGGGCTTAGCCCCCCCTATCCCCTGATAAACTCCGCCCATGGTTTGTTGTCCATAGCTTCTTCTATTTTAGTGCGCAATTCTAATAGAGCCATCATCCATGAATGTAGACTTGGAGAGTAAACGAAAACCATAGACTACTTGTTTTTGTCGATGAAGTGTTTCCTTATGTAAGGTAGGTTGTTAGTCTTTGCTATACGATCTTACACCAACGGGAAAAAATATGAGCCTAATAATAACCCTACCTGCACGTCATTCAACCCTAGCGGCTATTGGTGTTCCAGGAGAGTCTAATTGCTCTTGCAGAATACCGAAAGTAAGTCAAGCATCTTGAGATAGGCCTACTATAAAATTTTACACATTAATTTTTGAAAATTGTGGGAGTCCGAGAAGCCAATTGCTGCCGGGACAAGATTCCCAACAAGGAGGATCTCAGTGGACTCGTCATAAATTCCCTCGTCTGTTCAGAAGAAAACCCGGGGAGCGGATGCACATAGCCGAAATATGAAACAGACCAGGCATTGAACAGTCTACGTGAAATCCGTCTAAGTATAGGCTAGGCTACTATGCGTGCATGTTACTATGAATGTAAAGGTAGGCGCCTACTCGTTTCCGTCGGACGCATAGAGATTATCGTCGTAAACTAGACTACTAGACTAATAACGTCAACGGCCGTTTCCGCAATAGGATATCGTTGAACGATAGGCTATGGCGGCAGTATGGCCTACTCAATAAACAACGACATGACAGTCATGTCGTTATACATTAGATGATTAGACCAACCGCATGTAACGGCTGGCAAGTCGATTCATGACACGGTCCTGTTATAGGATGACAGATCTAATCGGATATATAAGTGGCCTACATGAATCCTAAGATTCACGGTCTTAAATTCAGAGGCGGCCCCAGGCTATAGGCACACCGGTGACCCGTCATAATAGCCCCGTAGGAATAAAATTTTGACGTTTTAGGTAGCTGTAGAGGATTCATTTGCACACATTTTGAGCTAAAATGTGTGATGATATACCATACCATTCAAAAGTTATACCCGATATACCCGAGGCACCTTTAGATTATCGGCTGTATCTTATCCGTCCTTTGATATGAAGAGACACCAATTACACCATTCTGTAGAGGGAATGTGGGGCTACATTTCCATGCTCAGTGAGTTGTCTTTGGACAACCGAAAGTGCTCAAAATAAATTAAAATATAAATAAAGGTGTTTTATTTTCATAAAATTTTTATGTTTTTCCTATTAAAAATTATTCATACTTTATTTTTTAAGAGAAATAAATTATGTCATTCTATAGAGGGCATTTAGGGCTATTTTGTGATACCATTGAATTTGACATTTGATGACCGGAAGTGCTCGAAATAAATTTAAATGTGTGAAAATGTTGGGTTTTTTTTACAACGCAAACCGATAAGTCTGCGTAAGCGTTTTTCAGCATGTTTTACATGTTTTTTCTCTTTTTATTGTAACTAAAACTAACTTATTACTAGTTTTTATAGTTGAATATTGGACTTTATTATATGTAAACTATTTTTAATTAAATAAATTATGTTAAAAACACACAGAATCTAATATTTTGCTTAGCGAAAGTATACATTTTGTGGAATCGACGGGTGCCTACGGTAAAAAATTCATAACTTCGGGGTGCTTTCATATATTTTAAACCTAAATATACCATTTTGTGCAGAAATGAATGCTGAATCCATAGGTGTATTACAAGTTATGATATCTCAAACCAAACCCAAATCCAGGGGGGGGGGTGGTAACCACCCCCCCCCCTTGGTAGTCAGTGTTACAAAAATAGCGTGGTAGCCTGAGGGTTAAGAAATGTAAGCGGAATGAAGGAATTTATAGTTTAAATAGAAGCTGGATGGATGATCAAACGCTTGAGAAATCGAAGCCGGATTAAGATTTTATAGATCTTAAATACAAGCTGGATGAATGATAAAACGCTTAAAAAATGGAAGCGAGATGAAGGTATTTATATTTTAAATAGAAGCTGGATGGATGAGCAAACGCTTGAGAAATCGAAGCTGGATGAAGGTTTTCTAGATCTGAAATATAGGTTTGATCGACGATCTTAAATAGGAGCTGGATGTATGATAAAACGCGAAGTTCGTTTACCAACGCGATCATTTTCGGAAGTCATCTTAAACTTTACAAGCATTATTTTCACCAATTCGGCTTCCTTAATAAGACGTTAATTTTGTCGGTCTTTTTTTCACGAAAATTGTGTTTTTCCGCGACTTTATCGGTCCCCGACAAAACAGCCCCGGGCTGTTTTGACGGGGCTATTTTGACGGGGCTGTTTTGTCGCTGGGCGATTTTGACGGGGCTGTTTTGTCGTTGGGCGATTATGACGGGGCTGTTTTGACGGGGCTGTTTTGACCGGGCTATTATGACGGGGTGCCAGGCACACCACCAATGCAGAGTTGTAGAATGTAGATATCACATTTTGTGTACGGTATCATGCTAGTAGACTAGGCTACGTTTCGTAAATGATATAATAATGATAAAGCTCTTATGGTACTTAGGCCTAATAGTGAGAGTACTGGCTATCAGCTCTAATTAAATAAGCAAATAAGACTTAGTATCCTTTATTTGCATCCGACGAGCACAAATTGCCTTTATTGTCCACTCTACGCAATGGTAATTGTAAACTCGTGCAAATGAACTGCATACCGTGCATATTAATTATTTTTACGAACACCAGCGAGCAAAGAAAAAGCAACTGACCTAAGATTCACGTAGGCTTGTTACTCCATCGCTGTTTCCATGTTTTATTGTCACCCATTTCCGCATAATATACATATACATGTAGGCAGGGCCTCCGACAGGGGGGGCCACCGGGGCCAGTTGGCCCCAGGCCTCACTTGATAAAGGGCCTCGGAATTTCGAAATTACGGAGTTATTTATTGAAACGAGAAATTACGGAATTAAGGAGTTATTCATTGAAATATAGCGCTATACAAATTCTAATTATTTCGTGACGAAATCGTTGATGCTAAATTTAAAAATGTAAAAATGCGTATATCTAATATGAGTTAATTTAGTTGTAAAATTGAAAAGTTGTCATTGTCAACACTCACCAAGACTTGGCAAGAGTCAACAGTATAAACCAGTGGTTCCCAACCTTTTTCGACTGTAGGACTACTTTTTCTAAATTGGAGGGCACGAGGGCCACTTTTTCTTAGTTAAAGGGACATTAAGGCATTGGGGGGGGGCACAATGCTAAAATTTAATTTTTAAAAAGCATATAAAACTGTTATAATTGATTCAAACTTTTCAAAGTATAATGCTTGATATTTATAGACTTGAAAATAAAATAATTTCCATTAGAAAATAATTTTATGTTCTATCATGTCCAAATTGTCAATTTTTTCTAATATTTTTGTTCATTCTGTGAGAGATGAGAGTAATCTGTTAGACCTGGCTGGCCATATTTTGAGGCCTCGCGGGCCACTTTTGGCGGGTTGGGAACCGCTGGTCTAAACTCTATTATAGCTCATTACTCGTAAGTCAAACACCCACAAACCTAAATAATCTTTTAATATGAATATATTGTTCTTATCGTCCAATTCGCTTTGCAATGTGTAGTCTACACTCTACACAGTACACTGTACCAGCAATAGTCAATTTGACAAAATTGCCCACATTGTCAATTTTATTGAAAAAATAGCAACGGGATTGGCTATGTTAAGCATTAATTCTGATATCGCTAGAACTTTAAATTATCAAAGCATTATCGATAAATTCGTGGCTTTGAAGATTCGAAGGATGTTTTGAACCTTTCTGTTGAGTTTTCAAAAGATATTTGAAAAAGGGCCTCGAAAATTAGTTGTGGCCCTGAGCCTCCAAATCCTGTCGGAGGCCCTGCATGTAGGCCTATTATATTCATTCATTAGATGAATTTATATAGCGCCTCTTCATGGGTTATTCAGAGGCGTTCCCAACTTCAGCGCGGCCAAATAAAACTGTCTTAAGATGAGAGAGAGGAAAGCCTGAGTATTGTTAGAAAGAGAGCGGAGTGGCATAGTCGGTTGCACTAAGCCGTTAAGTCCAGTTTGCGCATTCTCATAGAGTCCACTAGAAACCTAAACTCGCCTTGTCTCGTAGTTCACAGTCTTTGTTTGAGATGTTCAAATTATCTGCAGGCCTACACTGCCCTACCATAAATCGTTCACCCCTTGCATTTACAGCTGCTGGTGACAGGGGCGGATCCAGAGGGGGCTTATCCGGCCATGCCCCCCCCATTTATAATTCCCATGTATCGTGCCCTCTCCCCCCCCCCATTTGGATTGGTCGTCAACCTTTTTGGCGGAAAAATAGTATTATTTTTTCGAAAATTTGGCCGGATGACTAAAAAAAGGTCATCAACTTTTTTGGCGGATACGAAAGAAAAATTTTCCAGACCGGGAAGGGAAAAAATTTCTCCCGGACCCAAGACCAACCAAGATATTTGCCCCCCCCCCCCCCCCCGTCTCCAAAGTTTCTGTATCCACCCTTGGCTGGTGGTGGCAGTTTTGTTTTAACGACTCTGTTTCATCTTCCTTATACAGATATATCTTCTGGTTCTCTGCCCCTAGGCAGGTTCGGCTGTCTAATGTTGCCACTCTTCCCTCCGCTGGGCCTTCTGCTTTAGTCTTTGGTCTCCGTTCCTCGTCATCAGCGTGTCCAGCAACATCTGTCGTGGTCTTCCTCTTGTTCATTTCCCCTCCATTTTTTATATATGCATATAGGCTATATATTATATATATAGGTATATATAAAATAGTAATAACCCCGGATTCTATTTCGGGGTGTTTAGGCCCCCTAATCAGATCTTGGACAAGACGACAAGCAACCGAATCACCTGGGTTTGGAGCAGCGTCGTGAGCTCTCATTTTTGACGGATTCTGGGCAGCTAATTCGTTAGGCAAACTGTGGTACAGTAAGAGATGCGCAACTTACACATTAACATGTAATTGGATTACAAAGTAGCATGGCTTTAATATAGGCCAACGTATGCTATCTATAGTGCCAAAGACAAAAAACGCTGATGTATCTTATGTATAGGCTTAATTTCGAGTACTTGAAAGAAATATGCAAGATGTTGTTGTCCCCCAGAAAGTATGTTCATTCTGTGACTAGCTGACCACTGAAGTCAGACAAGATCTACGTTTGAAATGGCCCAACATCCAGACACGCGAAGCCGTAGGAGATAGTGTGTGGCGCGGTTCTGTAGTGGTGGCGTCGTTGCCTTGGAGCCGGAAGGTTCGAGGTTCGAATCCAACTGGCCGGGTAAGGACCTTGGGCAAGTCCTTCACTCCCAATTGCTCAGCGCTTCGGCGTAAAACTCCGATACAGTGTCCGCTCTGCATTCGGGAGCGCCTCTGAGTAGTGAGAGCTTGAAGGGGCGCTTCTGAAAGGCTCTTGCTGCAAGAAGCGCTTTATAAATGGTCAGATAAGATAAGATAACAAGTGCACATACAAACATAGTCGTGAAGGAGCGCGTGCATAGACTCACAATTTCACCGCAGCGACAAGTTTTCTTACATTCCCGATTATTATTATTTGATCACCGGTCATTTGCCGTCCGCTCAACTAGGCTAAGTACCGGTATCCATCCGGCCGTTCAATAGTCTTAGCGGTCATCTAATGCACCGTTCTACAGTCGCCGTTCCATTGTCTTCCGTTCAAATGTCAGCGAACCAACATTCAGCAACATCTCATAATTATTATCGTCTTTGTTATAATTTTTTTAGCAATCCTTTTTCTTTTGTATGAACATCCCGATGTTTAATAGCTTTTCGTCTTTTATTAGTTTAGGCCCTAAAGAATCTTAGGGGAACGGACATTAGCCCCCCTGGACATTAGCCCCCCCGGACATTAGCCCCGGACATTAGCCCCCCGGACATTAGCCCCCCGGACATTAGCCCCCCGAGGTAGGACATTAGCTCCCCAGTCATACATTGCACATTAGTTTAACATTGTGAGAATATGTTAATAGGAGGTTTAATATGAAACATTTAAAGGCATTAATTGTAGAACAACTCATTGTGTAAAGTTTCTCATAAATATAAAAATTCTAAAGTTTGTGAAGTTCATACGAAGTTTAGAGATGATATAGCTGACACTAACAAGTATAGGCCTAGTTACTGTAAGGCTATACGATTCCCTGCAGTCGTTCATTTCCCTAATGTATTGAATCTAATGTTGAAATGAAACGACGCTAATAAGTCTATGAAGCTGAGACTAGCCTAACTAACGTTAACAAACCTTTGTTGCAGGACACTAAACAAATAGACTGTATAGGCCCTACACTAAGAAGTTTCGTATGCATGTGAACGCCATTGACAATTTATCAGTTACGGCACTATTCGATGATTTGCACAAGAAGGGGAGCTAATGTCCGGGGGGGGCTAATGTCCTAGCAAAAATGGGGGGGGGGCTAATGTCCGGGGGGCTAATGTCCGGGGGGGACTATGTCCGGGGGAGCTAATGTCTAGGGGGGCTAATGTCCTACACTCAGAATCTTAAATGGTCCATAAGCAGAACATTTCATGAGATGCAATTCATTGATTAACAACTCGATTCTGCAAAGTGTCAATATTTATTATGTTTGCATGACTAACAATGTTTAGAAGTTAATAAAAACAAGATCATTGATTTTTCAAATGAAGTAAATAACTAGTTAACACATTCTCGCTGCTGTAATCTATATCTCTAACAAGATAGTCATTTCAACCCAGTTCTTTGAAGCAAAAGCTTGGAGTATTTTATAGCCCGTTGCACGAAATATTGAAAATACACAATGAAAATTACAGATATTCAAATGCAATAAGCCTAGGTCTACCTAACGAAGCCAACTAGAAGATCCAAAATATCCAAAAATTGTAGCCTATCCAACAATTTTTTTTAAAATTTGCAAATTAAAGAATATCCTAGTATTTCAACCCAGTGCTTTAAAATAAAATTTTATTCATTCAAAAACTACCATTGCACCTAAAACAGAAAAAATACCAAATAAAAATGCAGTAGATGCAAATTGGCCAGTTCGTAACTATCTTCTCGGGTGAATCAGGCTATTCTTCTGTAAACTGGAAGGTGGTTATGCCATAGATATCGTTTGCAACCATTGCTACCTCATTCCTTTCTCTGTTGTAGTCCATCCTGCTGCACCAAAGAAATTGGTTCGTGTAAATCTGTGAACCAGTAAACTCCAGGACATTGAACTCAGCATCTAAGAGCTCGAATTTCTCGACCCGATCGAATATGAGAAAGCGACCGCGCCTGTTCGCCTGACAAGCATTGCAAACTGCACGAATCGACGACTGGTACTGGCGCTGAACAGTACCAATCATGTCGATCTCCGTTAGTTTCGTTCCCGTCTGGTTCGTTGATACCAAGACAAAGTTTCCATTTGACTTCGGAAACGCTTTATAAGGGAACCGACAAATATCTGCGGACAACCAGGTTTCGTGCTGTAACTGACCATTCGGATCATAGACGCTGATAACGCCACGTTCTTCGGTTGTTTTGCGCCATGAAAGCACCAAGTTACCATTGGCAGTAACGGCCAGAGTTTCATATTTCCTGCGCAATTTACTGATCAGCGGTGAAGTATGAAACTGTTGGTCGTGGTTTCTTGCAATGCGCCAGACTGAAAATCGAGATGATTCAAGTACGTATAGACAGTTTGACACGCTGCAAGCTCCAATGTCAGTCAGTTGTATGCCTTGTAGAGAGATGACATCCTTCAAAACTGTCGTATTGTTGCGGTCGTGGACGTTAATGGCGAAGCCAATGTAGTCTTGTGATGCGCAGAGTAGAAACCATTCGTCCTTTAACGCAAGCGTAGCATATGCGACACTGTGAAGCGGAAACTTTTGCAGAATTTCCAGACGGATGGTTTTCTGAGCTAAACAAAAAGTAATACAGAAATTGCGCATAAGTAAAGCATATGTTAAACACCTTTTCTCAAATGATGATAATAATTATGATGATGATGATGATGCTGCTGCTGATGATAATGATGTTGATGATGATGATGATGATGATGATGATGATGATGATGATGATGATGATGATGATGATGATGATGATGATGCGTTCTCTGCCCGAAGACAGGTCCATCCCATCTCATAACGACACAGAATTTTTAAAAAACTTCACAAATTCGTAGTTACAGCTAAATAAGTATTGTACACCCTATTTAAGGTCATCGATTATAACATGGGCCAACGCATGTAAAGCAACTTTGTCTATTTCGTTAACTATGAGCAGTAGACCTACCGTCAAAGGCTCTGCCAAGTTCATTCCGAAAGAAGTTGCTCGAAAGGATTGTGCTCCATTGTGCACTGACAGTTCCGAGTCGACTTATCACAGGATCAGCCATTGCTTTCCACAGACTTTTATCCGGACTCATGCCAATCACCTCCATAGCAATGGCTTTAACGAGGATGCCCTCAATTACCTCTCTTGGTAGATCTTGCAACTGCAGGTAAAAGCCAAAACATAATTCTGTTAAGAAGTATGGAAACATACATGTCTACGCTCTTCGGCAGTAGGCTACATTCTGCTTCTTTTGGTTCTCTGACTATCCAGACGGTTCGTACGCCCAAGGTTTTTGTCAAGATGCTTTCGGCAGGAGAGTTGATGCCGTGGGGCAGAGTTCCCAATGTAAATCACGTACGGGCGATCCTGATCAGTTACTTACTTGCTAACTCGCTCTGGTGAGTCCTAGCTAATAAAGACGACACGGTGATTGGTTTTATATATATATTATTATAAAGCGAATGTTACGACTCTAGTTTAGATCGGCGAGGGTAGTCTATACAACCCGCAGGTCAAAACTAGTTCGATTGCTATCTATAATTCTAAGTATTTGGCTACCTACTTAATGCACACCGTTATTATCTTTTACTCTTGAACCGCCTACCTACCTATCTATCTAAACGTAGTCTAACGTCGAATTCCTGACACCCACTAATACACTATCCAGTCTAATATAACTCCGGGGTGACAGACCGAATCCTAGTTTTACACTCTATCTTATACTCTGATGCGTCTATGGCCACCAGTGCGAGCCAATCGTTTCTTACTGTGTTCTGTGATTGGTCCGCTGCTTTGGCTTCTTGGTGTATGCCACCAATGTCATGTCGTTGTGTGCTTGTATGCGCTGCTTGACTGACACTGCATGAATATTTATCTTCTCATATCTCTATGTGTGTAGCTGATCCTGATTGACAGGTGTACATATCTTATCTCCTTCCGTGAACCTGTCATGAGTTCCCGCCTACATGTGTGCCATATTGTGTATATTCTCAACTATATCCATGCCCAATTATCTCCTCATTATAACTCTATGCATGTCTAATTATCTCCTCATTATATTTCCATCCGTCACGTTGACCCGCTCTTACATTCAACTCGATATAACCGTCCTTCATAATCCAATTCAATAACATCATCATCGGTCTTCCTCTTGTCTTCTTGCTCACGATTCTCCTCTCAATAATCTCTGAGAATTTGTTCAGGATTTACATTAAATTTACAAACGTTTAGGTCACAAGAAATGGGTGATTTACATTCTGCTGCAACGTATTATAGCTTACCGTTGTGTCGCTCAAAGTCGTTTGCTTTGCACGTTTGGCAGAATTTTCGCCTTGTTGGAATGTTGCTGCAAGAGAATCAGACGCAATGACACGCAATTACAGCTACTTGTCTCGATTGTTGCATGCAAAAATAATTATTAATTTCGGTAAAGAATTAATTGTTCTTTACCAAAATTTAGACAAACAATACTATTTTACTGTGATGTGACTATCATAGGCCTATAGCAGACCAAAGAACTGATCGTCTAAACTCTATAGTGAGCTTGCGTGAACGTTACAGAGCATTGAAAACCAAATGAAAACTATAAAATCCCGTGTCACAGGTTCTATTGTCTTCTAAAGACTTTTCTTTTCGACCAGGGCTGCATGCATGGGTTGAAAGCATGGACGGAGATTTAGGGGGACAGGTTCCCCTCAATGTATGTGTTGGGGGGAACGGGGACCGTCCATGCATTTGTCCCCCGCCAATCTGGCGAGGTTATAACTTTAGAAGAAGAGATCTTCAAACAAATGACGAAATGACTAAAAAGGTCATCAGCCATTATTTTGAGAGGGAAAAATGGTATGGTTTGTGGCAAATTTTGACCAAATGACTACTGTCGCATACCAGGTCTTACCCTAGACGCTTTATAAACTCAGGGATTCGTAATGGGTGATCAAGAATGATTACTAGAATTGACCTACAACAAGGAACAAGCTGTATTTCATTTTTGATGTATATTATAAATATCAACATTCAACAGTAAATAATATTCAATACCCTAACTACCTATTGTGGCGTATTTATCTACTAAAATATTATAAGGTGCTTAGCTTCCTCAAGAGTTTCCTTCTTGAGTAGATGATGAGGTCCTTGTTCTTGACACAGGGAAACTGGATTGGAAGGAAAGATGGGAAGAAAGGTCGCTTCTCCCTGGCTGCCCTCAGTCGCCGTTTCACCACCGCGTCGTCTTCGTTCTTCTGTGAGCACTGGCTACTCACACGTCTTCTTCACTTCTGCTTCGTCGTCGAATCACCACTTCTTCTCGTTACTTCGAAACTCCAATCGCAACTGGTTCTCGCAATGTCTTCTCGATCCCAAGATCGATGCCGAGCGAAAATTGACTTTGTTCACTATTACAGTCCGACTTAAACTTCGAACATTTCTATCTAACCCAGGTACTACGTTCCCTAGGATTTACAGATCAGCAGTGGAATAAACGTACAATAAGTCCCGTTTTTCACACTCAAATAAATGTCATCAGCGCATTCTGAATTAACATTTTTGGTTGACAAATCGCAAAATGTCTGCCATTCTTTTCAGAATCTCATGCCCGAATCAGACCACGTGACTCTTCGGCTGCTCGCAAAGTTGACGATCGCCTGCTACGTGAAACGCTGTTGTCGTGCCTACTCAAGCGCTTGACTGATTTTTGTAGCGCATTTGTGTTTGTGATTTCTACTGTTATATTCGCTAATGCCACAATTCAATTTATTAATTATCTATTAAATACGCCAATTAATTGTCTAGCTTAACTGTTACTTAGTATTAATAATTACACAGGTTATTAGTTAATTGATTCGTTTGTTAAGGAGCGTTTATTCGCTACAAATGCCCCCCTTCAAAAGACTGTTTACAGGCTTTAACTTACTCACATACTTAACAAACTAATCTATAAACTATCTTCCTTTACCTCACATAACACAACAACATTACTGTTCTATACCTATTTATATACAACTTATCATTCATCAAAGGTTCACTATATATCACTCTAGTCCCCTGCTCAAGTAATCTGAAATTACATTGTTGGACCCCTTGATGTATCTAATAGTAAACGAATAATTTTGCAAGGCTAGACTCCATCTCATAACCCTTGCATTTTTCATTCTCCCCTCTTTCATATACTGCAATCCGCAATGGTCTGTCTCAATCACAAACTGCTTGCCGCATAAATATCGGTCGAACCTACTTACACCCCACATTATGGCTAAGCATTCTCTTTCTTCCACCGAATATCTCATCTCTCGCTCAAGTAACTTCCTGCTCGCATATGCTATGGGATGATTCACCCCTTCATATTCCTGCATTATTACGCATCCGATCCCTTTTCCACTTGCGTCCGTTTGCAATATGAACTCCTTCTCTAAGTTCGGTAATCTCAGAATTGGTGCCTTTGCCAGTTCTTCTTTCAACTGCATAAAACTGTTCTCCAATTTCTCATTCCATTCGACATTTCCAGGTGACAACTTCTTTGTCAAATCACTTAGCGGTGCCATTATTTCTGCACAGTGTGGAATGAATTTCCTATAGTAATTCACTGCTCCGATGAAACTTCTCACTTGTTTTTTCGTCTTTGGTCTAGGCATATCAATGATCTTGTCCACAGACTCTTCTTTTGGACTGATGTCATCATTATTCAACGTGTGACCCAAGAAATCTATTTTTCCGTACCCTAATGAGCATTTCTTTGGCTTCAATGTTAGGTTGGCTTCTCTAACCCTTTCAAAAAATATCTCCAGTGTTTCCAAGTGATCCTTCCATCCTTCATTGTGGGCTAATATGTCATCCACATAACTTTCAAGGTTTTCTGTTCCATGCAGAATTTTCCTGATTAGTCTGTTGTAACTCGAAGCACTATTCACTAATCCGAATGGTATGCTTCACATTGCCTCAACACTTTTAACTCATACTTATTATCAACTTACTATTCTACTTATTATGTATGCCACCATCTCAACATATGGCATTCATCCATCCTATGCCTCATATTGAATGATCTTTGTCATTTCACTTACATCTTATTATTCCTCGTACTTTACTCACTGGACAAAGTACTTCTTCTTACCTTAACTATCTTCCAGTTACTCAACTGTCTCCTTATTTATCTAAGTGACTCAACATCACACTCAGACACTGTATTCTAATTAATCTCAACTTAATTCTTAACTACTACACAACTTCAACAATTATACCACTATCTCACTTGATCCTATGATTCACCTTACTACTCACTTCAACTCATAAAACTGCTTTAACTAGCAACTCAACTTAATCTCACATTAATACTTATGTACATTACTTCCTTAATTAAATACTCTCCACAAGCTACTGTCAGCTTCTGTCTGCAGTTCCCCTTCTCACGTAATGACAGTCCAGCCTGTCCATATCTGACTTACTATCTCTGTTCACCTTCTCGTATAAATTCAACGTAATGCCATTTTGTGTTTCCAGTTCACCTGTGTGCTTCTCTCCAAAACTCAATGCATCTGCATCATCATAAGATTTCAACTCAACATCTTCTTGTGTTTCAACTTCTCCAAAACTCGATGCATCTGCATCATCTACATAAGTTTTCAACTTAACATCTTCTACTGTTTCATCTTTTCCACTGTAGTCGTTACTACTTTTCCATTTATCCACTTTATTGTTAGGATATGACCATTCTCTGTCATTCCATAACCGATTTTTCTTCCAATTCACATCATTGTATCCTCTACAATTCTCATTCTGACTTCTACCAGAATTAACACCTTGTACTCCTCTGTACCATGTTCTACTGTTCCAATGGTTTCCACTATTTTCAACCTCATTTCTACTACTTCTATGTCTCCAATTAAAATCACTAGGTCTGTCACACCTAACTCCAAAATTACTACTAGACTCTCTCCTGTCATGTCTGTAGTTTCTCCAATCACACTTACTTGTGTCATTCATTTGACTCCTGTTCCACTTTATATTTCTCCTATCCACATTTGGATTCTCTATGTATCCCTTATTCGTCCACTCATTGGATCTTCCTGACTGTGTCTCATTAGACTTATTTCTATTCTCCCTATTTCTCCAGTCTACTCTTCCGTTCTGCCATTTATTCTGATCTACACGACTCTTATTTAACTCACTTCTTCCACCTGTGATTAAATATTTATTATTCGTCTCCACCAATCTCAATGGTTCACTTCTGTAATTCTTTTTCGTCGTTTTATTAAAAGCTGGCTTCCGGTTATCTGTGTAACTCCAGTCTCTGGTTTTATCCCACTGTTTATTTACTGTTTCATGCCGTCTCTGCATTCCTTTCGCAGTTTCATTTAAATACGGCCTTTCCGCAACTTTGAATGGTCTGTATTTACCATCCCTTTTAACCTCAGCTCTGGTTTTAACAACTGCTGCTGTCGTTGCTTCTCTCATCCCATCCACTGTTACACTATCAGTGAATTTCACTGACCTTTTGTCGTGTACTGGTCTCTCCTTAGATTTAGATCTGTTCCTCAGTATGCTCTTGCCTTTCACTTCAGCAATTGCATTCTCTGGTTCTCCACTGATTATATCCTCCTGTTTTCCATGTGTGATCTGGTATTGTATACCTTCGATCATCCCAATTATAACTGGCATCGATGGATTTTCCATAACCATCGCTCTTACTTCTCCACTAAAGTATTCACTCTCTATGTTTATCTTGGCTAGTGGAAAACATCTCAAACTTCCATCGACCAATACACAATGTGTCTCCTCACCTGTCAAATCTGTGTCGTCTATTAACGAACGTTTAATTATACAACATGTCGATCCAGAATCATAAATACAACTGACATTTCTCCCATTCACTTTTACTTCATGTTCAATTCTGTTTTCCAGATTCATGCATCCGACATTGGTTCCAGTCACCAAGGCACTTGCAGCTGTTTGCATGGGTAATGCTTTATCCATCTTGTCATCTACTCTATGTTGGTCCTTTGCAACATCACTCATTTTTTGCATTTCAATCTGCTGTCTGGCCCTATATGTCTGATTCTCGAATATTTGCACTGCGGCTGCAGTGTGTCTGACAGCTTCTTTATTCTTGTGTGGGCACGAATATGCCTTATGGTTCTCACCGCAGAGAAAACAAGTAATTTTATGTCCCACGGTGTTCTCACGTTCTCGACTGAACCCTCTGTTTGAACTTACACCACGGTTCACTTCCCGATTTATTCTTACATCATTTCTACTCCTGTTTTGGCTGTTACCAAATCCTTCTTTGGATTTATTCTCAAAGGGTCTGTTGTTTGTCCTTTCGTTGTGGAATTTCACATCGGGTTTTATGCTTGCCTCTGCATATTTGTAGCCATGTGCCTCTATGTATGACTCCGCACACGCTAACATTTCTTTCAGACTTGTTTTCCCTTTCTCTTTGATAAACATTCTTAGCTCTGTGCTGCACGTCAGGTAAAATTGATCCTTTAATAACAATTCTTCTACTCCTTCATAGGTCTGTTCAAAGCCTGCTTGAGAAATCCATTGCTGCATGTAGCGTCGCAGTCTGTAAATAAAATTGGTCGGTGTTTCTCCGGCTTCCATTTTGCTTGTCTTGAACCTGTGTCTATGTCCACCTTCAGTTAACTGGAATCGTTTTAGCAACTGTGTCTTCAGACATTCATAATCTTGAGCTTCCTCCACAGACAGTCTCTGGTATACTTCCAGTGCTCTTGACTCAAGGTGTCTAGCTAACACTAGTGACCACACTTCCTTCTTTATCTCGTATGCTACACAAGTTCGTTCGAACCGCAACAGGTAAGCGTCTAAACAATCTTTGTTTTCGTTGAAGATGGGGAATTTGATATCCCTCATCCCTCTGCTGTTCCTGTTGTGTTCCCCTTGTTGTGGATTGTCACCTTGTTGTGGATTGTCACCAACCATTGTGAATGATGCACTTCCACTTTCTCTGTCTTGACCTCTGGATTCAATTTCTCTCATTCTCACTTGTGATTCAATCCGTGCTAATTCTAGCTGTAGCTCACGTTGTTGTTGTGCTTCAGTCGCTTCACGTTGTTCTCGTGCTTCAGTCGCTTCACGGATCTGTCTGGCATCTGATTCTGCGGCTAAGCGTTTTTCTCTTGCTTCTGTCTCCGCACTCCTAATTGCTTCTAACTCAATTTCGGCCTTTCTAGCCTGCATTGCTGCTTGGGTCTTCCTGTCTTCAGCCTCAAGCCTTCTTGTATCTGCAGCTGCCTGAGCATCTAATTCGGCTCTTCTTATTTCCGCTTCTATTTTCTTTGTTTCGGCTTCCGCTTTCTTAGCATCGGCTGCTAACTCAGCTTTCTTGGCATCGGCTGCTAACTCAGCTTTCTTTATCTCTGCATCGGCCTCAATCCTCTTTAATTCGGCTTCCTTTGCAAACGCCCTTTCGGCTATTCTATCTTGCCGCTGTTCCGCCTGTCTTTCTTTAACAAACGTACGAAGCTCCTCTCCACTTAGCTCTAACTCTTTGGCTATCTTCGCCCAGCTTTCGAAATCACTGTTGGCCATCACTTACTGACTTACTTCAAATTAGCAAGTAGTAAAATATAGGCAAAAAATGCGCTATATAATTTCTGAACACAGAAATCAATTCAATATATCAGTCGCTGTGGACTCTTTAAAATACACTCTACAGTTCTAAAATGCAAGTCTCTATCAGTTCAGCTTTACATCCAAAAAATCAATATACTAGCAATATTGTTCTATGCTGTTTCTAGTGTCATTAATGTTCAATTAGCTCAGTTTTTAAGCTGACTAAAATCCCGGAATCTGAGTCCCCATACTGTCGCATACCAGGTCTTACCCTAGACGCTTTATAAACTCAGGGATTCGTAATGGGTGATCAAGAATGATTACTAGAATTGACCTACAACAAGGAACAAGCTGTATTTCATTTTTGATGTATATTATAAATATCAACATTCAACAGTAAATAATATTCAATACCCTAACTACCTATTGTGGCGTATTTATCTACTAAAATATTATAAGGTGCTTAGCTTCCTCAAGAGTTCCCTTCTTGAGTAGATGATGAGGTCCTTGTTCTTGACACAGGGAAACTGGATTGGAAGGAAAGATGGGAAGAAAGGTCGCTTCTCCCTGGCTGCCCTCAGTCGCCGTTTCACCACCGCGTCGTCTTCGTTCTTCTGTGAGCACTGGCTACTCACACGTCTTCTTCACTTCTGCTTCGTCGTCGAATCACCACTTCTTCTCGTTACTTCGAAACTCCAATCGCAACTGGTTCTCGCAATGTCTTCTCGATCCCAAGATCGATGCCGAGCGAAAATTGACTTTGTTCACTATTACAGTCCGACTTAAACTTCGAACATTTCTATCTAACCCAGGTACTACGTTCCCTAGGATTTACAGATCAGCAGTGGAATAAACGTACAATAAGTCCCGTTTTTCACACTCAAATAAATGTCATCAGCGCATTCTGAATTAACATTTTTGGTTGACAAATCGCAAAATGTCTGCCATTCTTTTCAGAATCTCATGCCCGAATCAGACCACGTGACTCTTCGGCTGCTCGCAAAGTTGACGATCGCCTGCTACGTGAAACGCTGTTGTCGTGCCTCCTCAAGCGCTTGACTGATTTTTGTAGCGCATTTGTGTTTGTGATTTCTACTGTTATATTCGCTAATGCCACAATTCAATTTATTAATTATCTATTAAATACGCCAATTAATTGTCTAGCTTAACTGTTACTTAGTATTAATAATTACACAGGTTATTAGTTAATTGATTCGTTTGTTAAGGAGCGTTTATTCGCTACAGACTGAAAAAGGTCAGTCGACAAAAGGATGCAAGATTTCGTCGGCGCTTCAGCCATTCGTCCACCCAAAATTTCGCGTCCTTCCTTCGGCACTCGTTCTTCCCCGCAAGTTGTAGACCAAATCTCCGCCATGGTTGGATGCTCCTCTGAGTAGAGATCTTGAAGGGATGCCAGATACATGTAGCGCTCAACTGGCAGAAATATGGTTTCCTACGAGAGCCTACGTAGCTACACGGACCGTAGGCCTATAACACTTCATATTAACCGAAGGTGCAAATCGGGAACTAGAATTATATTAGATAAAGTTTTTTTGCTGCATTTCCTGCAAACATCAATACATATACACAAAAGCATCTTGTAGGTTTTTGTAAATGCGTTAAGACTAAAGTCTTAATACACCGTGACTCAAAAAAAACTAAGCCAAATTGTTTTGCATATATCTCTAATACCTGATGACATATGAAGCTACAATTTTCCAAATATTTAGAGAAGTGGACCAAGAATATGATTCCAAAATTTCATGAAATAAAATTGAACGGATAAAAAGATATGAATATTTAAACTTCATATACCGAGATTGCAGTTTACAAGCAATTTTCTGTCAGATTCAATCAAAAGTAAGCCAAAAATTTTTTTTTTACATCTCTGATGTCTGATGAGTAATCATAAAAACTTTTTTCAGATATTTAGGGAATTGAACCAAGAATAGGATTCCAAAATTTCATGTCATACATGTGAAGGGATAGAAGGATATGGATATTTCAACTTCATCACCCGAAATTTCAGTTTTCAGCAAGTCTGTTATTGTGTAGACTTCATTTCTCCCACATTATGGCCTCCGAACAGTCCAGATTTGAATCCTGTCGACTATAAAATGAGGAGCGTGATGCAAGATCGAGCCTACCAGACAACAATCCATGATATAAACGATCTGAAGCAACGCTTGTTGGAAGTGCGGGATGGCCTGAACCAGAGGATAATCGACGTTGCTGTTGCCATTGCAATGGCGCCAGCGCCCTCAGGCTTGCGTGCAAGCAGGAGGGGGACATTTTGAGCATCTTGTTTATTAAATTATCAAACCATACTGTTGGGGTCATATTGGTAGTTCAATTCTCTACATATCTGGAAAATTTTAGAATGATTAATGATCAGGCATTGGAGATAATAGGGAAACAGTTTATCGAATCTGACAGAAAATTGCTTGTAAACTGCAATTTCGGTATATGAAGTTTAAATATTCATATCTTTTTATCCGTTCAACTTTATTTCATGAAATTTTGGAATCATATTTTTGGTCCACTTCTCTAAATATTTGGAAAGTTGTAGCTTCATATGTCATCAGGTATTAGAGATATATGCAAAACAATTTGGCTTAGTTTTTTTTGAGTCACGGTGTAGATTATAGGCATTTAATATACAGTATACATGTTGTATATATATAGGGAGCACGACGAACGCCCAATTGTCCAGGTCCCCGATTACCCTTTCCCCGATACAAACTCCCCGATTACAAACTCCCCGATAGGCCCAACACCCCGACAGACCCAAGTCCCCGAATATGCAACTAATCCCAAGTCCCCGACAGGCCCAAGTCCCCGATTGGTGATTTAATCTACACGTAAGACTATTTAGTGTCAGTCTGTATAGGCTAAAGAGGGTGACACCAATCGTCTTGGCCTTATCGGTAGACGGAAACAGAGTTGAATAAAGGCAAAGCCAGTTAGATTAATGTAAATAATATTTTTACTTGTGTATACGTGTACCAATATGTAATTTGAATTCCTTACTGCACGCTGAATTCAGAAGACAGCTATAAGAGAATTGTCCACAAACTACTTCAAAATATTCTACTTGTCTACTTGCTAAGGCTGAGAAGTTTATCAAAAATGCAAGCGCATTATATCCCTTATATTACTGCGGCACACTGGGCATGTTTTGCTGATTCCCCTTGTTGATGGTGCGCCACAAAGAACATTAATACAAGAACTGCATGCACAGTGCCCGCATGGAATAATAGCTGTATCTGATCTTCCGCATTTGCAAACAGGGCACTCTGCAGAGATAGTTGTTTCTGGTGCCGACTCATTTGCTGGCGATGCACTAACTGCTCCTGCCGATGCTGGCAATGCAGGTACTTCTGGTACTGCATCTGGTCTTATTGCATCTGGTCGAACTGGTATTGGTCTTGCTATTGTTGCTGGTGCTCTCGATCTTATTTCTGTTCTTGGTCTTACGACATTATGAAGCCTATACAGACTGACACTAAATGGTCTTAAGTGTAGATTAAATCACCAATCGGGGACTTGGGCCTGTCGGGGACTTGGGATTAGTTGCATATTCGGGGACTTGGGTCTGTCGGGGTGTTGGGCCTATCGGGGAGTTTGTAATCGGGGAGTTTGTATCGGGGAAAGGGTAATCGGGGACCTGGACAATCGGGCGTTCGTCGCAAACCCTATATATAATATTAGGTTATAGAAATTCACGAATCCTAATTACCTACAGTGGCATATTTAGCTTAAATGAATATTATTCTGAGGTCTTATCTGTTCCTCTGTCCTGCTTGCCGCTGGTGATTACCTGTCTTATAATACTAGGTATATAAGCTTCCTTATATTATTGCGTGATTAAAATATACCAACATTTGCGAATTTGATCAATTGTAAGACTTACACACTACAATAAATTTGTATGATCGGTTGAAACAGGAAAAACAGGAAAAGGTTGACACCGACTGTGAAAAACCTCGCTGTATTAACTTACAGTCTGAGCCATCGTTTGTTTCTTTGTCTTCACTGGGTTCGGGTGATGTTCGTTTCTTCGACATGTCTTCAAGGAAGCTCTGCAGGTATCTGCAGAAGAATGGTTGGATGGATGGTTGGATGGATGGATAGATGGATGGATGGATGGATGGATGGATAGATGGATGTCGTCTCTTACCACAATCGGCATCAATATGGCAAGCAGTCGGTTGTCGGTGTCGGCTCAAAATATTTTAACCATATTAACAGACTCATGGGCGATTGTAAAGTAAACCGGTCTCTAAACGAACCCAGGAAATCTATTATGAAAAGAATATTTAATGCAAGTTGTAATTGAAGCTGTGAGCTGAGCCTCTACATGAATGACGACGTAGGAGTAACCATTGTTGCGTCACAGAAAAAAATGACGTAATGTCACGCAAGGACACGTCTACGCTGACTGGGACATCTGCACCGCATGGATGAGGACAGAATCCCTAGGCAGGAAATGGACTGGTCCCTAAGCGGGTGGAAAAGGAAGAGGGGAAGGCCAAGAAAGAACTGGAGGGACACCATCTCAAAAGACCTCATGGATGGAGGACTGACATGGGAAGAGGCTGCCAGAGCTGCTCAAAACAGAGAAGGATGGAATACTTGTATCGCCCAATGTGCACTAAGTAGGGTAAAGACCCCAAATGTGTGCACCTTAAAAAAAATTTGAAATTGTAGGAAACTGATAGAATATATCAGACTTCTGATAGTTGCAATAGGTAGGTACAATATATGTCTCTACAGCATATAACCATTATAAATTCAAATAATTGACATTCTATTTTTTATAATAAAAATAAAATTTTGAAAAAGGTGCTCACAATGGGGTACCATGACCAAATGTGAGCACAGTAGCACACACATATATTGCACTATCTTTCATTACTGTAGTGGCCATATTAGTATGGACAAGGCTAAAAAGAGCAGTTATTTTCACATTTCGAAATCAAAAGACTGAGAACATCATATGGCATGGCAAGGCATGGCATGGCATGGCAAGGCATGGCATGGCATGGCAAGGCATGGCATGCCATGTCACGCCATATGATGTTCTCAGTCCTTTGATTGCATAAAATAAGTGCAAAATGTGAAAATAACTAGTTTTTTTTAGCCTTGTCCATAATGATATGACCACTACTGTAATTGTATCGGACCGGGCTCTGCGGCGCTCGCGCTTGGCTGACGTTTCCCTCGAACGCCCTTATATCCGACTCGTATGAGTTCAGAGTGCGGCTCATCTCAATGCTTCTCTTGCTGTATAAATTGCGGAGTGAGTTGTTTTCATTCAGCACATCCATCGGGATAATATACTTTCGTTGATTTCTTCCATTAACAACATACTGACGCGACGATACAGCACTTGTCAGGGAATTCGAAGGTCCTCCAGAAAGGCAGAAAGTATGTTCATCCTGTGGCTGGGTGACCACTTGGTCGCTTGATCATCCTGATGTCACAAGATCTACGTTTAAAATGGCTCAGCAACCTGACACGTGAAGCCGTAGGAGATAGACTAGTCATGAAGGAGAGAGTGCATACATGTAGCATTACCATTTCACCTTAAAGCAAAGTCTGCTCACATTCTCGATTATATTTATTTGGCCACCGGTCATCAACAGTAACTGCCGGTGTCACGAAATAGAGTATCCCCCGTATTAAAAGTATCCCCCAAATGAGGAAAAGTCGAAAAAAACACTTCCGCGTGCTTTTATTTTTGCAAATTAATTTTCATCTGCTTTGTTTTGAACAATGACACTAACAGGTATGTTTATTCCTACTAGATAGGCCTAATTTGTTTTACTTTGTTTTTATAGCACTTAAAACGTTTAAAACACTTGAAAACACTCGGAGACACTAAATAAATTCGAGTTGCCTTTCTCTTGGCATTGCTTAGGTCATTTAAAACAATTAGAGTCACTTTAAATTTTGATTAGAGTATAATTGTTTTAATTATACACATTTTTCAAAAAATGGGATAGAATGGTTTATCCCCCCGGATAGTCTAGACCGGTTAATTCCATCCGGGGGATAGATTAATTCATCCCCCTGGATAGCTTTTGGGGGGGATAATCCTTTTCGTGTCACCGGCCGTTCAATAGTCTTAGCGGTCATCTAACACACCGTTCTACAATCGTCGTTCTAGAGTCGTCCGTTTTTTGTCTTCTTTTCAAATGTTAGTGAACCAACAGTAACATCTCATAATAATAATTATTATTATCTTCTTTGATATAATATTTTTACCAATCCTATTTCTTTTCTGTAGGCCTAAAGTCCTAAACATTAAGATATTCAATAGCTTTTCGTCTTTTATTAGGCCCTAAAGAATCTTAAATGGTCCGAAAGCAGAACATTTCAGGAGATGCAATTCAGAGACTAACAACTCGATTCTGCAGTGTTCGGAAATTAATAGGCCCCTATTATACGTTACCAGGTAATTATAATAATTACGTCTGAATGACTAACAAAGCTTAGAAGTAAATAAAACAAGTTCATTGATATTTTAATGAAGTAAATAATAACTAGTTAACAAATTCTCGCTGCTGTAATCTATATCTCGAACAAGATAGTCATAATAAGTAAATAACTGGTTAACAAATTCTCGCTGCTGTAATCTATATCTCGAACAAGATAGTAATTAAATTCAACCCAGTTCCTTTAAGGAAAAGGAAAAGCTTGGAGTATTTTATACCCCGCTGCACGAAATATCGAAAATATCCAATGAAAACTACAGATGTTCAAATTCAATAGGGCCTAGGTTTACGTAAAGAAGCCATTTAGAAGATCCAAAATATCCAAAAATTGTACACAATAAAAAATTAAAAAATTTCAAATTAAAAAAATATCCTAGTATTTCAAGCCAGTTAATTAAACAAAAAGGCTATTCATTCAAATACCATCATTCTACCCACAACAGAAAATACCAAATACAAGTGCAGAAAATACAAATTGTCCAGTTCGTAACTCTATCTTCTCGGGTGAATCGGGCTATTCTTCTGTAAAATGGAAGGTGGTTATACCACGGAAATTATGTCCATAAATTGATATCTCATTCCTTGCTCTGTTGTACTCCATCCTGCTGCAGAAGAAACATTGGCTCGTGCACATCTGTGGACCAGTAAACTCCAGGAGATTGAACTCAGAATCTAAGAGCTCGAATTTGTCGAGCCGATCGAATATGAGAATGCGTCCGCGCTTGTCCGCCTGACAAACATTGTGAACTCCACAAAGCGACGACTGGTACTGGCGCTGAACAGTACCAATCATGTCGATCTCCGTTAGTTTTGTTCCCGTCAGGTTCGGTGATACCAGGACAACGTTTCCACTTGACCTTGGAATTACTTTATAGAAGGACCGGCAAATATCTGCGGACAGCCACGTCTCGTACTGCAACTGACCATCCGGACCAAAGACGCTGATAACGCCACGTTCTTCACTTGGTTTGCGCCATGAAAGGACCACGTTACCATTGGCAGCAACGGACAGACTTTCGTATTTCCTGCGCAATTTACTGATCAGCGGAGAAGTATGAAACTGTTGGTCATTGTTTCTTGCAATGCGCAAGACTGAAAAGCGAGTTGTTTCAAGTATGTACAGACAGTTGGACACGCTGCATGCTGCTAAGTCACTCAGGTATGCTCCTTGTAGCGGGATGACATCCTTCACAACTGCCAGGTTGTTGCGGTCGTAGACGTCAATGACGGCGTTCATGTAGTCTTGTGACGCGCAGAGTAGAAACCATTCGTCCTTTAAAGCAAACGTAACATATGCAAAACGTTGAAGCGGAAACTTCTGCAGAATTTCCAGACGGGTGGTTTGCCGAGCTAAACAAAAGTATTACAGAAATTGCGCATAAGTAATGCATAAGTTAAACATCTTTTCTCAAATGATAATAATAAGGATGACGATGATGATGAGGATGATGATGACGATGACGACGTCGATGATGATGATGAGTTCTCTGCCCAAAGACATGGCTCTAAAGTCTCTCGGGGATGCGATGAATGATGTGATTCCCCTTTGCCTCCCTCACAGATAATTAGGCCTATGGGTGAGCACTGAGCAACTTGTCCAAGCAGAGGCGTAGCGACCGCCCTCCGTACCCTCCGACCGAAGGGGGCCCCCGGCAAGGAGGGGGCCCCTAAAAGTGCAAAAAATTAAAGGTGTGACTTTAGGTAATTGACATCTTTTGAAGACATTGCACAATCCGTGTGGGTTTTACTGGCAAAACCATGAAGTAAATACGGAATATATGTACATTGTAGGCCTATGTATTACGAACCCTGCATGTTGCATAAAATAAATGTAAAAATGTAATTGGAATTTTATATAGCGGCTGTCTGATGGCCTCGACCCTGAGGGTGAGATCCTTCACCACCGCTCGCCCGTTTTGAATGGAAGCCACGCCATTTAGGTCCCCGTGAACGGACCGTGACCGTGTTAGCCCGAGATTTTTTTTAATCTCTGAAATAGCCACCTTCGGGATTCGAACCGCATAAATGCCGCATCCCGAATAAACCGAATAAATGCTGCATTCCGGTGTCTGCATTGTAAGGGGCCCCGCCGGCCCGGACAATATGCTCGAAGGGGGCCACGTTCAATGTTGCTACGGCCCTGTGTCCAAGGTCGCTACGCAGCGGTTTGAGGTAGATTTATACACGCGACCATCACAATGCACAGAACATATCGTTACACCACCGCATTCCATCTATAGCGACACAGAATGTTTTTAAAAAATCTAGCGGAATTGGCGAATATCGTGTCTTCACTAATTTGTAGAGCTAAACAATTATTGT
The DNA here is from genome assembly GCA_945859605.1 of Lumbricus rubellus. Lineage (NCBI taxonomy): Eukaryota > Metazoa > Annelida > Clitellata > Crassiclitellata > Lumbricidae > Lumbricus > Lumbricus rubellus. The sequence continues at coordinate 13,856,566 of OX243826.1, read as the reverse complement.
TAACCCTTAACGATGAAACAAAATGTCTACTTATGTTTTTCGAATCAGGTTGAAGAAAATTAATGCAACGCTGAGGACGTCAGCGGAGATAAAGCAATAGAAAATATTCACTGTTGGTCTAACGAGAAATCTATTCAGGCTATCGTACAAAGGCGAACTGAAACTACATGTATGCGGAATCGTCTTTGAAGCTGAGCTATTCAGTGTTAACACAGAGGAGGTTGCTTTGATATTCCCATGTTAAAGTTAAAAACTTAAGTATGCCTACTTACGTAACCTCAATTTCAGGTAATCGATTATAACATAGGCCAACGCATGTGAAGCAACTTCGTCTAATTCGTTAACTATGAGCCGTAGACCTACCGTCAAAAGTTCTGCCAAGTTCATTTCGAAAGAAGTTGCTCGAAAGGATTGTGCTCCATTGTGCACTGACAGTTCGGAGTCGACTTATCACAGGATCAGCCATTTCTTTCCACAGACTTTTATCCGGACTCATGCCAGTCACCTCCATAGCAACGGCTTTAACGAGGATGCCCTCAATTACCTCTCTCGGGAGATCTTGCAACTACAGGTAAAAGCGAAAACATAATTTTGTTAAGTATGGAAACACAGATGTTTACGCTCTTCGGCAGTAGGCTACATTCTGCTTCTTTTGGTTCTCCGACTTTCCAGACGGTTCGTACGCCCAATGTTCCCATGCATCCGTCACGTTGCCCCTCTCTTACAAATTAACTCGATATAACCGTCCTTCATAATCTAATTCAATAACATCATCATCGGTCTTCCTCTTGTCTTCTCGCTCACGATTCTTCTCTCAACAATCTCTGAGAATTTTTTTAGGATTTACATTACATTTACAGTTTTTACAAAGTGTTTAGGTCACAAGAAATGGGTGATTTGCATTCTGCTGTAAGCCTGTAACGTATAGCTTACCGTTGTGTCACTCAAAGTCGTTTGTTTTGCACGTTTGGCAGCATTTTCGCCTTGTTGGAATGTTGCTGCAAGAGAAACAGACGCAATGACTTGCAATTACAGCTACTTGTCTCGATTGTTGTTGCATGCAATTCTTCACCGAAATTTATTTTTACTGTGATGCAACTATCATAAGCCTATAGCATATTCCAAAGAACTGAGCATCGGCCCTATATACTCAATAGTGAGCTTGCTTGAACATTACAGCTAGAGCATTGAAAATCAAGTGAAAACTATAATATCCCGTGTCACCGGTTCTATTGTCTTCTCAAGACTTTTCTTTTCGACCAGGGCTGCATGCATGGGTTGGGAGCATAGAGGAGATTTAGGGAAGACAGGGGACCATGCTCAATGTATGTGTTGGCGGGGGGACGGGGACCGTCCATGCATTTGTCTCCTGCCAGTCTGGCGACGTTATAATGTTAAAAGAAGATTTTTGAACAAAATAATGACGAAATTACTAAAGAAAAGGTCATCAGCTATTATTTTGGGAGGGAAAACGTTATGGTTTTGAAATTATGACTTAAAAAAGGTCAGACATTTTGGTCGGCAAAAGACGCAAAACTTTCGTCGGCGACTCAGTCATTCGTTCGCCTAAAATTTCGCGTTCTTCCTTCAGCCACTCGCTCTTCCTCGGCTAGTGGTAGACCAAATCTCCGTCCATGGTTGAGAGCTCCTCTGAGGAGAGATCTTAAAGGGATGCAATATAAATGTAGCGCTTAACTGGCGGAAATATAGCTTCCTACGAAAGCCTACACGGACAGTAGGCCTATAATACTTCGTATTAGGCCTAACGAAGGTGCAAATCGGGAACTATATAATTATATTAGATCAAGTTTGTTTGCTGCATTTCCTGCAAACATCAATACACAAAGCATCTTGTAGGTTTTTGTGAATGCATTAAGACTAAAGTCTTGATAGATTATAGGCATTTAATATATATATATATAATATATTAGGCTATATAAATTCACGACTCCTAATTACCTATAGTGGCATATTTAGCTTATATGAATATTATTCTGAGGTCTTATCTGTTCCTCTGTCCTGCTTGTCGCTGGTGATTACCTGTCTTATATTAGGTAAGCTTACTTATATTGCGTGATTAAAATAAACCAACATTTGCGAATTTGATCAATTCTACACACTACAATAAATTTGTACGATTGGTTGAAACAGGAAAACAGGAAAAGGTTAACGCCGACTATGAAAAACTTCGTTCTATTAACTTACAGTCTGAGCCTTCGTTTGTTTCTTTGTCTTCACTGGGTTCGTATGATGTTCGTTTCTTCGACATGTCTTCAATGAAGCTCTGCATGTATCTGCAGAAGAATGGTTGGATGGATGGTTGAATGGATGGATAGATGGATGGTTGGATGGATAGACGGATGGATGGATGGATGTCTCTTACCACAATCGGCATCAATATGGCAAGAAGTTGGTTGTCGGTGTCGGCTCAAAATATTTTAACCATATTAACAGACTCAAGGGCGATTGTAAAAGTAACCCGGTTACGACATAGGTCTCTAAACGAACCCAAGAAATTTATTATGAAAAGAATATTTAATACCCGTTGTAATTGAAGCTGTGAGCTGAGCCTCAACATGAATGACGACGTTGGAGTTGCCCAACTATTATTGCGTCACAGAAAAAATGACGTAATGTCACGCAAGGACACGTCTACGCTGACTGGGACATCTGCACCCAGAGGCGTAGCGACCGCCCTCCGTACCCTCCGACCGAAGGGGGCCCCCGGCTAGGAAGGGGCCCCTAAAAGTGCAAAAAAAGAATGAAATGACTAAAAAATAAAAAGGTCATCAACTTTTTCGGGCGGCGAATTGATGAAATTTTCCCGAGATTTTGGCCCGATGACTAAAAAAGTCGTCAGAAATTTCGGACATTATGCTCGGAGGGGGGCCACGTTCGTTGTTGCTACGGCCCTGTCTGCACCGCATGGATGAGGACAGAATCCCTAGGCAGGAAATGGACTGGTCCCTAAGCGGGTGGAAAAGGAAGAGGGGAAGGCCAAGAAAGAACTGGAGGGACACGATCTCAAAAGACCTCACGCATGGAAGACTGACATGGGAAGAGCTGCTCAAAACAGAGAAGGATGGAAGACCTGTGTCGCCCAATGTGCACTCAGCACGCGGACTGACTAGGGTCTAGACTTTAAGATAATGTAAGGCAAATGTTTCTTACTTCTGCCGAATTTAAGAAATAGGCCCACCGTGACACCATTGTAATAAATTAATGGAACACAACAGAGTTGAATGGTCTTTGAGACAGTTCCTCGGTTTCGATACGTCTCGATACAGGGTGTGAAGTTTTTTTAAACTGACGAAATTCTTTTTCTTTTGGAAGTTGTCCTAGTTCTCGCGCAGACTGTCGTTAGTTTTAAACTTAGTGCGCTATAATTATTATCGTGTGCTGGTGTGATAAATAGAAAGCTAATAAGCATATTATGCTAATAAGCATAATAAGTATGTCAAAGTTCTCCTCCAGAAACTGCAGAAAGTATGTTCATCCTGTGGCTAGCTGACCACTTGGTGGCTTGATGTCACAAGATCTACGTTTAAAATGGCCCAACATCCTGACGCGTGAAGCCGTAGGAGATAGTCATGAGGGAGCGAGTGCATACATGTAGCATTACCATTTCACCTCAACGCAAAGTCTGCTCACATTCTCGATTATATTTATTTGGCGGCTTTTTGGCCACCGGTCATCTGCCGTCCGATCAGCAGTAACTGCCGGCCGTTCAATAGTCGTAGCGGTCATCTAACACACCGTTCTACAATCATCGTTCTAGAGTCGTCCGTTTTTTGTCGTCTATTCAAATGTCTGTGAACCAACAGCAACATCTCATAATTGTTATCTTCTTTGATATCATATTTTTTACCAATCCTATTTCTTTTGTGTAGGCCTAAACATTAAGATATTCAATAGCTTTTAGGCCCTAAAGAATCTTAAATTGTCCAAAAGCAGAACATTTCAGGAGATGCAATTCAGAGACTAACAAACTCGATTCTGCAGTGTTCGGAAATTATTCGGAAATTTTAAATATGCATTATATATAATTATGCAGTATATGCATATAATTATAATTTTTATGCCTGCATAACAAACAAAGTTTAGGCCTAGAAGTGAATAAAAACAATATCATTGATACTTTCAAATGAAGTAAATAATTAGTTAACAAATTCTCGCTGCTGTAATCTTTATCTCGAAAATACTATGAAAATGGCACATGTTCAAATTCAATAGGTCTACCTAAAGAAGCCAGTTAGAAGATCCAAAATATCCACAAATTGTATCAAATAAAAGTTGAAACAAATTCAAATTAAAAGAATATCCTAGTATTTCAGCACAGTGCTTTAAACTAAAAGACTATGTTCATTCAAATACCACTCAAAAAAAGACAATACCAAATACAAATGCAGAAAATACAAATTGTCCAGTTCGTAACTATCTTCTCGCGTGAATCAGGCTATACTTCTGTAAAATGGAAGGTGGTTATACCACGGAAATTATCGTGTCCAAAAATTGATATCTCATTCCTTTCGCGGTTGTAATCCATCCTGCTGCAGCAGACAAATTGGTTCCTGTACATAATATTATGTGGGCCAGTAAACTCCAGGATATTGAACTCAGAATCTAAGAGCTCGAATTTCTCGAGCCGAGCGGATATGAGAATGCGACCGCGTTTATCCGCCTGACAAGCATTGGGAAATGCATGAATCGCCGACTGGTACTGGCGCTGAACAGTACCAATCATGTTGATCTCCGTTAGTTTTGTTCCCGTCAGGTTCGGTGATACCAGGACAAAGTTTCCATTTGACATCGGAATTGCTCTGTAGATGGAGCGGCAAATATCTGCGGACAACCAGGTTTCGTACTGCAACTGACCATCCGGACCAAAGACGCTGATAACTCCACGTTCTTCGGTTGCTTTGCGCCATGAAAGCACCAAGTTACCATTGTCAGCAACAGACAGCTTCTCATATTTTCTGCGCATTTTGCTAATCAGCGGTGAAGTATGAAATTGGTGGTCGTTGTTTCTTGCAATGCGCAAGACTGAAAAGCGAGATGTTTCAAGTACGTACAGACAGTTTGACACGCTGCATGCTCCAATGTCAGTCAGTTGTATTCCTTGTAGAGAGATGACATCCTTCACAACTGACGTATTGTTGCGGTCGTAGACGTTAATGGCGAAGCCATTGTAGTCTTGTGACGAGCAGAGTAGAAACCATTCATCCTTTAAAGCAAGCGTAATATATGCTTTGGCTCGAAGAGGAAACTTTTGCAGAATTTCCAGACGGATGGTTTTCCGAGCTAAACAAAAGTAATACAGAAATTGCGCATAAGTAATGCATAAGTTAAACATCTTTTCTCAAATGATAATAATAATGACGATGACGATGATGATGATGATGATGATGATGATAATGTTGTTGTTGTTGTTGTTGTTGTTGATGATGATGATGATGATGATGATGATGATGATGATGATGATGATGATGATGATGATGATGATGATGATGATGATGCGTTCTCTGCCCGAAGACAGGTCCATCTCATCTTAAAACGACACAGAATTTTTTTTAACTAGCGGAATTGGCGAATATCTTGTCTTCACTAATTTGTAGAGCTAAAAAATTATTGCTAACCCTTAACGGTGACATAAATGTCTAGGCCTACTTGGTGATGATGATTGTTCTCTGCCCGAAGGCAGGTTCATTTGCTTCACGGCGTTTACGCCCCTGGAGATGAGATGAGTGAGGTGGTTTCCCGTTGCCTTCCCCACATACAGGGTGGCAAAAAAAATGTACCACCGGATAAAATGCGATATCTTCGCAACCGATTGAACTTTTTCTGCAAACAATTCCCAATGTGCAGGGGAATGAATTGCCAACAATCCCTAAAAGTTTCAGTTGAAACTTTTCAGGTTTGCAAAAGTTACAGCTGTTCAAACTCACAATTTTGTTTTTTCAAATTTTCGCGGAAAATGAACGTCACTTGTAGATTTCCATGTCAAATGATATCACTTTTCACTACGACCTCAGAATTTCGTTTTGCAATTTATTGTAAGGTATAATGAGCAACGTTCCCTCTAAGGCTGAAGGGTTGCTGCGCGCTGAGCATATTGTACTGAGCAAGCTCAAAAATGACAAGAGCAAAAAAATTGATCAGAACTTCATTTTCACTGTTATTCATTAAAAAAATTTCCTTAAGCCTATGGCATAATAATTATGAGGTATTTTATCATCGAATAAAAAAAACCCACGTATACACTGATAATAGGCTACCGATAAAACTTTAGACTATTTACAAACTATTAAATTTCAAAAAACTTTTAGGTAGGGCGGTAGGCCTATAGGCTTCAGAAAAGGGTAGGTCTAATCATAAGCAATACGCTATAGGCCTAGCCACCAGTTTTAATTTCTGAAACATGTATATATAATTATGCAATGACTTGTCATAAAATTATGAAGTCTGTAATAATTCGAAAAGTACACAATTGACAAATTGAAAAATTGTTTAGAAAATGCAAGAAGACTTTTCATGTAATAAATTTAAAATGTTCTAATTAGTTGTGCAAAGTAGACTAATCCCTTTTTAGTTCAAGTAATCTCACGGAGTTTATTATCTGTCAAACAAAAGCAAATAAACGTAGTTATTCGGTTCGATCAGCTCTTTCAGCCACGAGGCTTTGAATACAGCTCTTTTGAGGCAGCTCTTTTCCTGTGTGTTTTATCGTCTTCATCGTCATGTTTTTCGCTTACCTGGCTTAGACAATGTCATTTCTTTCTTACTGTTTCGAAACTCCACCAGCAATGAGAAATAATAATCCTTTTAGTATAAGATAGGCCTACGCAGAACAAGTAGGCTTAAGAATGGAGAGAGAAGACGAAGTTCACACTGGACACCTACGAGCACACGGCGTATGGTGCATGATAATGATGATGATGGTGAGGAGGACAGCGAGGGGTGAGGAGGACAGCGAGGGGTGTAGATTCTGCGGCCCGGCAAACCTGCAGGGGATGGATTGGTGAATGAGATTCGGAGGTGGTAATTAATCCCTCGAGCTACTGATAAGGATCGTACATAATATGCATCTTAACACGGTCAGGCAAGCCTACAGGGGAGGTGTTGGAGGATGCGATTTTGGACTTTGGCTGGCTGAGCCCAAGATTCTTACACCAATGATGGAATGGTCATATAGGTTGAGTCTGAAGAGACATTGACCCAGTGACACCTAAACATATATATATATGCAGTATAATATATATATATATATATATAGGCCTATATAATACCAATTTAATCTCAAACAGATACAAACAGAGAGCTACTCGCCACTCGAGGGGTGTCAACAGTTACTGTCAATGGCTGGATTTATACACAAGCTCAACGAATGCTTAATAATTATGTCGTTAAGCAATGGAGAAGGAAGGCAGGGCATGACTAGGAGGGCTTAATTAAACCCATTAATGGTCATGCTCTGCATTCCTGGATATCATCAATGCATTCAACCATGACTTCCTGTTTAGAGCTGAGTCTTCATACTTCGTAGCATTACGACATCTGTGTTCCAGCAAACAGATATCAAGTATACAATTCCAAGAATGAACGAATGAAATTAGACGTTCTGCGCTGATTAAAATTCCATTGCGCCACATGATCAAAGCAGCTGCGCGCGCGCGCACGCGCGCACCTTACAGGGAACGTTGATAATGAGAGTGTCCACTCCCTGCCTTAGCACAAGCTCAACTTCTTTTTGTGAAGCTCAGTATGGCCTTGTTGGTCGGGTCCTGGGGCAACTGACCCCACATTAGCAGCAAGACTTGCTTCAGCTGGGAAATGTTCTCCAACTTGGGATGAAATGTCTTGCAGCGTTCCAGAATAGCTCACCAGACGTGATAAGCAAGAGGGCTAAGGTCTGGCGAGTTTGTTAGTCATCTTTGCCAATGCATTTACTTCAGTTGATGGCAAAACTAAGGTAGCGTCGTCAAAATTAGCCTTGCCGTGCAAGCAAGCATGCGCACCGTCCTACTGGAAAATGAAATCAGATGTTTGGGCATACCTGGTCTTCAATGAGTCTGGGTAAGAGAGTTCAAAGATGAGTTTGACATCTAACCTACTGAATGAGATTAAACGCAGTCTTTTCTTGCAGCCGTAACACACGCCATCATATCTGATGTCGAAACCACGATGTGCTTTGCAAACTTGACCCTTTCGATTACCAAGCGAATTCCTTGAAAATCGTACTTTTTCCATCAGACCAAGCGACCACTTCCTGCATCGCTTCCAACATCTGATTTTCGTTACATGAACATGTTTACAGCTAGCCTTCAATACGCTCAGGCTCCACTTTTCACTGGGTATTTTGCTATGATTACACGATGTCCCAGTCTCTGTTCACGCAGTGTCCGAGTTTCCATTTTATCTTCCACAGAAACTTTGCCCATGACGTTCAGTAATGGATTCACGAATTGAGTCCTTAATCTATAAAATATCACTAAATACCAACAGTTTGCTTCATAAACAGCTTCTTTACATCTCTTAGTGAGGTCGTAGGACATCATCATCATTTCTTATGATGTAATTTGCAAAAATCTTAATGAAATCACATTGTATTGGAGCTTGATTCTCCGGATATTTGAAAAAACAAAAGTTTTAGTTTGAACAGCTGTAACTTTTGCAAACATGAAAATGTTCAAATGAAACTTTCAGGGATTGTTGGACATTTATTCCCCTGCAAATTGGAAAACACAGTAATATGTCAGTCGGTTGCGAAGTTATCGCATTTTATCCGGTGGTACATTTTTTGGAGCCACCCATACAATTATGGGTAAGCAACTTGTTAAAGGTCGCTCCGCAGCAGCTTGCGCCCCTGCGTCCCACACGTGCTAGCCCGAGATATCTAAATATCTGAATGTCAACTACCAGCCCGGGGCTTGAACCACAGCCCGTTGCAACCAAAAGACGTATTCCGCTCTCGCTTACCTGTGCAGCTAATTAGGCCAGTTAGACCTACTAAGCAGTAACTATTCACTGTTGGTCTAACGCGAAATCTATTCAGGTTAGCGTATAAAGGCGAACTGAAACTATACGGAATCGTGTTTAAAACTGAGCTATTCAGTAGGCCTATTATCCTAACACAGAGGAGGTTGCTTTGATATTCCCGTGTTAAAGTTAAAACTTAAGTACTTGCGTAACCCCAATTTCAGGTCATCGATTATAACATGGGCCAACACAATGTCATGTAAACTTAAAGCAACTTCGTCTAATTCGTTAACTATGAGCAGTAGACCAACCGTCAAAGGCTCTGCCAAGTTCATTCCGAAAGAAGTTGCTCGAAAGGATTGTGTTCCATTGTGCACTGACAGTTCCGAGTCGACTTATCACAGGACCAGCCATTGCTTTCCACAGACTTTTATCCGGACTCATGCCAATCACTTCCATAGCAACGGCTTTAACGAGAATGCCCTCAATTACCTCTCTCGGGAGATCTTGCAACTGCAGGTAAAAACGAAAACATAATTCTGTTAAGCATGGAAACACACATGTTTACGTTCTTCAGCAGTACATTATGATTCTTTTGATTCTCTGACTTGCCAGACGGATCGTACGCCCAATGCCTCCATCCGTCACGTTGCCCCCTCTTACATTCAACTCGCTATAACCGTCCTTCACAATCCAATTCAGTAACATCATCATCATCGGTCTTCCTCTTGTCTTCTCGCTAGCCATTATTCTCTTAATAATCTCTGAGAATTTTTTCAGGATTTACGTTACATTTACAAAGTGTTTAGGTAACAATAAATGGGTGATTTGCATTCTGATGCAACGTTGCTTACCGTTGTGTGACTCAAAGTCGTTTGTTTCGCGCGTTTCGCAGCATTTTCGCCTCGTTGGAATGTTGCTGCAAGAGAAACAGACGCAATGACACGCAATTACAGCTACTTGTCTCGATTAATGCATGCAATTCTTCACCGAAATTTAGACGAATTATTTTTATTTTACTGTAAAGCGACTGTCATAGGCCCGCAGCAGACCAAAGAACTGATCATCTGTTGCAGTGAGCTTGCGTGAACGTTACAGAACATAGAAAAACATATGAAGACTTTGCTGTGGATGGCTACGTAGCGTTGACTAGCATCGTAATTAACTGATACCCGAAGCACAGCTTTCTGCTATCTCAAAATAACTCTTTTCTCTGGGTCTTTCGCACTGGTTGGTGTGCACTGTGAGAGGCGCTTTATAGGCCTACACTTACATTTACAATGCAATCAAAAATTATTTTTATTACTCTGATTGGTGTGCACTGTGAGATGCGCTTTATACACTTACGTTTACAATACAATCAAAAATTATTACACGTAGGTAACCTACTTGTGAGCGTAGCAGTTAGGAATAGGTTAAGCAGGTGACTTTTCTAAAGTTCAGCATTTGCTATTTTCATATTAGGCTGCCTGTGCGCAGTATGACGCTGCTAATACAATTTGTCCAAATGGCTATTTAGTCAAATATTTTAGTTGCACGATCAATGTTTTTGCAAAGGTAATCACAGCGTATAGAGCATGAATTAAAAGAGAAAAAAATGCATTTTCAGTGCGATTAGTTAAAGCAGAAAAGAGCAAGAAGGTTGATGCCGACTGTGAAAAACTTCGTTATATTAACTTACAGTCTGAGCCATCGTTTGTTTCTTTGTCTTCACTGGGTTCGGGTGATGTTCGTTTCTTCGACATGTCTTCAAGGAAGCTCTGCAGGTATCTGCAGAAGAATGGTTGGATGGATGGATGGTTGGATGGATGGCTGGATGGATAGATGGATGGATGTCGTCTCTTACCACAATCGGCATCAATATGGTAAGAAGTCGGTTTTCGGTGTCGGCTCAAAATATTTTAACCATATTAACAGACTCAAGGGCGATTGTAAAAGTAACCCGGTCTCTAAACGAACCCAGGAAATCTATTATGAAAAGAATATTTAATGCAAGTTGTAATTGAAGCTGTGAGCTGAGCCTCTACATGAATGACGACGTAGGAGTAACCATTGTTGCGTCACAGAAAAAATGACGTAATGTCACGCAAGGACACGTCTACGCTGGCTGGGACATCTGCACCACATGGATGAAGACAGAATCCCTAGGCAGGAAATGGACTGGTCCCTAAGCGGATGGAAAAGGAAGAGGGGAAGGCCAAGAAAGAACTGGAGGGACACCATCTCAAAAGACCTCACGGATGGAGGACTGACATGGGAAGAGGCTGCCAGAGCTGCTCAAAACAGAGAAGGATGGAATACTTGTATCGCCCAATGTGCACTAAGTAGGGTAAAGACCCCAAATGTGTGCACCTTAACGAAATTTTGAAATTATTGTAGGAAACTGATAGAATATATCAGACTTCTGATAGTTGCAATAGGTAGGTACAATATATGTCTCTACAGCATATAACCATTATAAATTCAAATAAATTGACATTCTATTTTTTATAATAAAAATAAAATTTTGAAAAAGGTGCTCACAATGGGGTACCATGACCAAATGTGAGCACACACATATATTGCACTATCTTTCATTACTGTAGTGGCCATTATTAGTATGGACAAGGCTAAAAATGAGCAGTTATTTTCACATTTCGAAATCAAAAGACTGAGAACATCAAGTGGCATGGCAAGGCATGGCATGGCATGGCAAGGCATGGCATGGCATGGCAAGGCATGGCATGCCATGTCACGCCATATGATGTTCTCAGTCTTTTGATTGCATAAAATAAGGGCAAAATGTGAAAAAACTAGTTTTTTTAGCCTTGTCCATAATGATATGGCCACTACTGTAATTGTATCGGACCGGCCTCTGCGGCGCTCGCGCTTGGCTGGCGCTTCCTTCGAACGCCCTTATATCCGACTCGTACGAGTTGAGCGTGCGACTCATCTCAGTGCTTCTCTTGGTACATAAATGACGGAGTGAGTTGTTTTCATTCAACGCATCCATCGGGATATACTTTCGTTGATTTCTCCCATTAACGACATACTGACGCGACGATACAGCACTCGTCAAGGAATTCGAAGGTCCTCCAGAAAGTATGTTCATCCTGTGGCTATGTGACCACTTGATCGCTTGATGCCACAAGATCTACGTTTAAAATGGCCCAACATCCTGACGCGTGAAGCCGCAGGTCGTAGGCAGTGATGGGAAGTATTTAAAATACTAGTATTTAAAATAGTATTTTAAATACAATCTAAGTATTTTGTACTTGTATTTTAAATACTTTTGTGATCAAGTATTTCTACTTTTACTTAAAATACTTTTTCTGTAGTATTTTGTACTTAAAATTGTGATGATGTTAAAATACTTTTTCAAAATACTTTTAAAATCTCACCAGTTGCAATTAGCTATGCAATATCGCATTCTCAACTGCCCTAGGCTTCTTCATAACTCAAACAAAGGAGCCCTTGGACAAAAGGTTTAAGACAAACAATGGCCAGTTAAACAGGCTGACAGTGGTTAGTCATTGTTACGGATGGCTGGGCACCGCTGACCACGGCGGCGAAGTTAATTACAGGTGAATTTGATGTATGGTGTAGGGGAAGAGTTTACGGATCACATGTACAATAATTGTACACGTCTCTCTTACATATTAGTTTTATGAGACATCAAATTGACACGTATATAATTATGTTTGAAATCAGTTTGATGTTTGACACCGCCAAGGAAATGTCTATGCTGATAAAATGGGACATAGACTAGATGTTAACTATCTAGATGTTTATGAATAGGACAAAATAATGAGGATGGCATTAGACACGTCTATTGGCAGGTGGCAATTAGAACTTATGAGACCTTAAAACGGGCACAGGGTTTCATTATATTAATGGATCACAGACTACATAGGCCTACTTGACAATTACAGCATGCAGGAAGACACCTATAGATAACACTTAGGGGGCCTAGTTGACCAGTGCTGGACCGCTAGTGTATTGTATTATTATCACAAGGGCTCCCATAACACAGACTTCGAACATTTACTTAAAAATTAGCCTAGAAGCTTTGTTGATGGGAAGAATTGTGACAGGACGTCTCAACATAGCAGATTTTGTAAGGTATGTATGTTGAGCTTGTGTTCAGCAGTGGAAATTTTTATCCATCCCATTGGGCCAGATTACTGAACAAAACTTTATATATTTTAGTGATTTTAAATTTTGATAAATTACACTGACCATGGCAATGACCATTTTTTTGCATAAATAGTAGGCTACTGATATTTTTCTATGCCATTAAATTATGTGTGCTTCTGTGGATCTTGATGTTAACGGACTCTGACTCGAACTTGGACCCTATCTATAGTTTCTTGGACTCGAATACCTTTGGACACAGACAATGTTTTTTTTTTAAAATCAAAATTCCATGTTAAGAATTTTTTGTCGCAATTTAATATGACTGGCTTATTTCTTATATAGTTTGGTAGTGAGTATTTTGTACTTAGTATTTTAAATACTTTTCCAAGCCAAGTATTTTATACTTGTATTTTAAATACTTTTGTAAAAAAGTATTTTTACTTGTATTTTAAATACTTTTGTGATCAAGTATTTTTACTTATACTCAAAATACTTTTTGAAAGTATTTTCCCCATCACTGGTCGTAGGAGATAGTCATGAAGGAGCGAGCGCATGGTCTTACCATTTCACCTCAACGCTATGTTTGCTGGCATTTCCGATTATTTGGTCACCGGTCATCTGCTGTCCGATCAACTGTCCGGCCGTTCAATTGTTTTAGCGGTCATCTAATACACCGTTCTACAATCGTCGTTCTATAGTGTCGACCGTTCTTTTGTCGTCCGTTCAAATGTCAGTGAACCAACAGCAACATCTCATAATTATCTTCTTTGATATCATATTTTTAGCAATCCTATTTCCTTTGTGTAGAGTAATGGCCCGGTAAAGTAATGGATAACCCGCTGGCCAAGAGTGCGAGAGGTAACGAGTTCGACTCCTCGTTGGGCGGATATACTTTGTAGGCTGCTATTAGTGCCGAATATTGCAGGCTTTCTGTTCAGTTAGTAGGCCTATATAGTTATAATTTATGTATCCTGTAATCTGAGTTCCTGCAAATTGTTTGAATTGCATAGGCCTAATTGTAGGCCTACACTGTAGGCTAACCAGCTAAAAAAAAACCGGATTGTTGAATAAACGAAAATATTGAAAAATGTGTGCACAATGCAATAGCTTTTCATCTTTTATTAGTGTAGGCCCTAAAGAATCTTAAATGGTCCAAAAGCAGAACATTTCAGGCGATGCAATTCAAAGACTAACAACTCGATTCTGCAGTGTTCGGAAATTAATGGGCCCCCTATAGGCTACGTTAATTATAATAATTACGTCTGCATGACTAACAAAGTTTAGAAGAAAAAAACAAGTTCATTGATATTTTAATGAAGTAAATAACTAGTTAACAAATTCTCGCTGCTGTAATCTATATCTCGAACAAGATAGTCATAAGCTTAAAAAGTAAAATAATAACTAGTTAACAAATTCTCGCTGCTGTAATCTATATATCGAACAAGATAGTCATTTCAACCCAGTTCTTTTAAGGAAAAGGAAAAGCTTGGAATATTTTATACCCCGTTGCACGAAATATCGAAAATATCTAATGAAAATTACAGATGTTCAAATTCAATAGGTCTACGTAAAGAAGCTAATCTAGAAGATCCAAAATATCAAAAAATTGTACCAAATAAAAATTTAAAAAATTTAAAATTAAAAACATACCCTAGTATTTCAAGCCATTTGGTTAAACTAAAAGGCTCTTCATTCAAATACCACCATTCTACCCACAACAGAAAATACCAAATACAAGTGCAGAAAATACAAAATTGTCCAGTTCGCAACTCTATCTTCTCGAGTGAATCAGGCTATTCTACTGTAAAATGGAAGGTGGTTATACCAGGGAAATTATGTCCAAAAATTGATATCTCATTCCTTTCTCTGTTGTACTCCATCCTGCTGCTCCAGAAAAATTGGTTCGTGCTCATCTGTGGACCAGTAAACTCCAGGATATTGAACTCAGAATCTAAGAGCTCGAATTTGTGGAGCCGAGCGAATATGAGAATGCGTCCGAGCTTGTCCGCCTGACAAACATTGTGAATTCCACAAAGCAACGACTGGTACTGGCGCTGAATAGTACCATTCATGTCGATCTCCGTTAGTTTTGTTCCCGTCTGGTTCGCGGATACCAGGACAACGTTTCCACTTGACCTTGGAATTACTTTATAGAAGGACCGGCACATTTCTGCGGACAACCAGGTTTCGTACTGCAACTGACCATCCGAACCAAAGACGCTGATAACGCCCCGTTCTTCGCTTGGTTTGCGCCATGAAAGCACCACGTTACCATTGGCAGCAACGGACAGACTTTCGTATTTCCTGCGCAATTTACTGATCAGCGGTGAAGTATGAAACTGTTGGTCATTGTTTCTTGCAATGCGCCAGACTGAAAAGCTAGATGATTCAAGTACGTACAGACAGTTTGACACGCTGCATGCTCCAATGTCAGTCAGTTGTATGCTTTGTAGCGAGATGACATCCTTCACAACTGCCGCATTGTTGCGATCATAGACGTCAATGACGAAGTAGTCTTGTGACGCGCAGAGTAGAAACCATTCATCCTTTAAAGCAAACGTAACATATACGATACCTTGAAGCGGAAACTTTTGCAGAATTTCCAGACGTATGGCTTTCCGAGCTAAACAAAAGTAATACAGAAATTGCGCATAAGTAATGCATATGTTAAGCACGTTTTCTCAAATTAT